>JBBPBP010009779.1:36890520-37066744 GCA_037974735.1 Cicer chorassanicum
CCCTAGGCTTATTCTAATCCAATTAGGGTTTTTAACCAATCTTGTGCATCCAATAAGTGATTTTGTGTCATTGGTTGAATATTTAGGACATTTTCGTCCTCCCTAGGCTTATTATAATCCAATTAGGGTTTTGAACCAATCTTGTGCATCCAATAAGTGATTTTGTGTCATTGGTTGAATATTTATGACATTTTCGTCCTCCCTAGGCTTATTCTAATCTAATTAGGGTTTTTAACCAATCTTGTGCGTCCAATAAGTGATTTTGTGTCATTGGTTGAACATTTAGGTCATTTTCGTCATCCTTCGACTTATTCTAATTCAATTAGGGTTTTTAACCAATCTTGTGCATCCAATAAGTGATTTTGTGTCATTGGTTGAATATTTAGGTCATTTTCATCCTCCCTATGCTTATTCTAATCCAATTTAAGTTTTTAGCCAATCTTGTGCATCCAATAAGTGATTTTGTGTCATTGGTTGAACATGTAGGTCATTGTCATCCTCTCTAGGCTTATTCTAATCCAATTAGGATTTTTAACCAATCATGTGCATCCAATAAGTGATATTGTGTCATTGGTTGAACATTTAGGTCATTTTCATCCTTCCTAGGCTTAATCTAATTCAATTAGGGTTTTTAACCAATCTTGTGCATCCAATAAGTGATTTTGTGTCATTGGTTGAACATTTAGGTCAATTTCTTCCTCCCTAAGCCTATTCTAATCCAATTTGGGTTTTTAACCAATCTTGTACATCCAATAAGTGATTTTGTGTCATTGGTTGAACATGTAGGTCATTTTCGTCCTCCCTAGACCTATTCTAATCCAATTAGGATTTTTAACCAATGTTGTGCATCCAATAAGTGATTTTGTGTTATTGGTTGAACATTTAGGTCATTTTCGTCCACCCTAGGCTTATTCTAATCCAATTAGGGTTTTTAACCAATCTTGTGCATCCAATAAGTAATTTTGTGTCATTGTTTGAACATTTAGGTCATTTTCGTCCTCCCTAGGCTTATTATAATCCAATTAGGGTTTTTAACCAATCTTGTGCATCCAATAAGTGATTTTGTGTCATTGGTTGAATATTTATGACATTTTCGTCCTCCCTAGGCTTATTCTAATCTAATTAGGGTTTTTAACCAATCTTGTGCGTCCAATAAGTGATTTT
Organism: Cicer chorassanicum; assembly: GCA_037974735.1. Taxonomy (NCBI): domain Eukaryota; kingdom Viridiplantae; phylum Streptophyta; class Magnoliopsida; order Fabales; family Fabaceae; genus Cicer; species Cicer chorassanicum. Next base: position 36,891,685 of record JBBPBP010009779.1, read on the forward strand.
GTGTCATTGGTTGAACATTTAGGTCATTTTCGTCATCCTTCGACTTATTCTAATTCAATTAGGGTTTTTAACCAATCTTGTGCATCCAATAAGTGATTTTGTGTCATTGGTTGAATATTTAGGTCATTTTCGTCCTCCCTATGCTTATTCTAATCCAATTTAAGTTTTTAGCCAATCTTGTGCATCCAATAAGTGATTTTGTGTCATTGGTTGAACATGTAGGTCATTGTCGTCCTCTCTAGGCTTATTCTAATCCAATTAGGATTTTTAACCAATCATGTGCATCCAATAAGTGATATTGTGTCATTGGTTGAACATTTAGGTCATTTTCATCCTTCCTAGGCTTAATCTAATTCAATTAGGGTTTTTAACCAATCTTGTGCATCCAATAAGTGATTTTGTGTCATTGGTTGAACATTTAGGTCAATTTCTTCCTCCCTAAGCTTATTCTAATCCAATTTGGGTTTTTAACCAATCTTGTACATCCAATAAGTGATTTTGTGTCATTGGTTGAACATGTAGGTCATTTTCGTCCTCCCTAGACCTATTCTAATCCATTTAGGATTTTTAACCAATGTTGTGCATCCAATAAGTGATTTTGTGTTATTGGTTGAACATTTAGGTCATTTTCGTCCACCCTAGGCTTATTTTAATCCAATTAGGGGTTTTAACCAATCTTGTGCATCCAATAAGTAATTTTGTGTCATTGTTTGAACATTTAGGTCATTTTCGTCCTCCCTAGGCTTATTATAATCCAATTAGGGTTTTTAACCAATCTTGTGCATCCAATAAGTGATTTTGTGTCATTGGTTGAACATTTAGGTCATTTTCGTCCTCCCTAGGCTTATTATAATCCAATTAGGGTTTTTAACCAATCTTGTGCATCCAATAAGTGATTTTGTGTCATTGGTTGAATATTTAGGTCATTTTCGTCCTCCCTATGCTTATTCTAATCCAATTTGGGTTTTTAACCAATCTTGTGCATCCAAAAAGTGATTTTGTGTCATTCGTTGAACAAGTAGTTCATTTTCGTCCTCTCTAGGCTTATTATAATCCAATTAGGGTTTTGAACCAATCTTGTGCATCCAATAACTGATTTTGTGTCATTAGTTGAATATTTAGGACATTTTCGTCCTCCCTAGGCTTATTCTAATCCAATTAGGGTTTTTAACCAATCTTGTGCGTCCAATAAGTGATTTTGTGTCATTGGTTGAACATTTAGGTCATTTTCGTCATCCTTCGACTTATTCTAATTCAATTAGGATTTTTAACCAATCTTGTGCATCCAATAAGTGATTTTGTGTCATTAGTTGAATATTTAGGACATTCTCGTCCTCCCTAGGCTTATTCTAATCCAATTAGGGTTTTTAACCAATCTTGTGCGTCCAATAAGTGATTTTGTGTCATTTGTTGAACATTTAGGTCATTTTCATCATCCTTCAACTTATTCTAATCCAATTAGGATTTTTAACCAATCTTGTGCATCCAATAAGTGATTTTGTGTTATTGGTTGAACATTTAGGTCATTTTCGTCCACCCTAGGCTTATTCTAATCCAATTAGGGTTTTTAACCAATCTTGTGCATCCAATAAGTAATTTTGTGTCATTGGTTGAATATTTAGGACATTTTCGTCCTCCCTAGGCTTATTCTAATCCAATTAGGGTTTTTAACCAATCTTGTACGTCCAATAAGTGATTTTGTGTCATTGGTTGAACATTTAGGTCGTTTTCGTCATGCTTCGACTTATTCTAATTCAATTAGGGTTTTTAACCAATCTTGTGCATCGAATAAGTGATTTTGTGTCATTGGTTGAATATTTAGGTCATTTTCGTCCTCCCTATGCTTATTCTAATCCAATTTGGGTTTGTAACCAATCTTGTGCATCCAATAAGTGATTTTGTGATATTGGTTGAACATGTAGGTCATTTTCGTCCTCTCTAGGCTTATTCTAATCCAATTAGGATTTTTAACCAATCTTGTGCATCCAATAAGTGATATTGTGTCATTGGTTGAACATTTAGGTCATTTTCATCCTTCCTAGGCTTAATCTAATTCAATTAAGGTTTTTAACCAATCTTGTGCATCCAATAAGTGATTTTGTGTCATTGGTTGAACATTTAGGTCATTTTCGTCGTCCCTAGGCTTATTATAATCCAATTAGGGTTTTTAACCAATCTTGTGCATCCAATAAGTCATTTTGTGTCATTGGTTGAACATTTAAGTCATATTCGTCCTCCCTAGGCTTATTATAGTCCAATTTGGGTTTTGAACCAATCTTGTGCATCCAATAAGTGATTTTGTGTCATTGGTTGAACATGTAGGTCATTTTCGTCCTCCCAAAACCTATTCTAATCCAATTTGGATTTTTAACCAATCTTGTGCATCCAATAAGTGATTTTGTGTTATTTGTTGAACATTTAGGTCATTTTCGTCCACCCTAGGCTTATTCTAATCCAATTCGGGTTTTTAACCAATCTTGTGCATCCAATAAGTAATTTTGTGTCATTGGTTGAACATTTAGGTCAATTTCGTCCTCCCTAAGCTTATTCTAATCCAATTTGGGTTTTTAACCAATCTTGTACATCCAATAAGTGATTTTGTGTCATTGGTTGAACATGTAGGTCATTTTCGTCCTCCCAAAACCTATTCTAATCCAATTAGGATTTTTAACCAATCTTGTGCATCCAATAAGTGATTTTGTGTTATTTGTTGAACATTTAGGTCATTTTCGTCCACCCTAGGCTTATTCTAATCCAATTCGGGTTTTTAACCTATCTTGTGCATCCAATAAGTAATTTTGTGTCATTGGTTGAACATTTAGGTCATTTTCGTCCTCCCTAGGCTTATTATAATCCAATTAGGGTTTTTAACCAATCTTGTGCATCCAATAAGTGATTTTGTGTCATTGGTTGAACATTTAGGTCATTTTCGTCCTCCCTAGGCTTATTATAATCCAATTAGGGTTTTGAACCAATCTTGTGCATCCAATAAGTGATTTTGTGTCATTGGTTGAATATTTAGGACATTTTTGTCCTCTCTAGGCTTATTCTAATCTAATTAGGGTTTTTAACCAATCTTGTGCGTCCAATAAGTGATTTTGTGTCATTGGTTGATCATTTAGGTCATTTTCGTCCTGCCTAGGCTTATTATAATCCAATTAGGGTTTTTAACTAATCTTGTGCATCCAATAAGTGATTATTTGTCATTGGTTGAATATTTAGGTCATTTTCGTCCTCCCAAGGCTTATTCTAATCCAATTAGGGTTTTGAACCAATCTTGTGCATCCAATAAGTGATTTTGTGTCATTGGTTGAACATTTAGGTCTTTTTTCTCCTCCCTAGGCTTATTCTAATCCAATTAGAGTTTTTAACCAATCTTGTGCATCCAATATGTGATTTTGTGTCGTTGGTTGAACATTTGGGTCATTTTCGTCCTCCCCAGGCTTATTCTTATCCAATAAGGTTTTCAACCAATCTTGTGCATCCAATAAGTGATTTTGTGTCATTGGTTAACAATTTAGGTCATTTTCGTCCTCCCTAGGCTTATTATAATCCAATTAGGGTTTTTAACCAATCTTGTGCATCCAATAAGTGATTTTGTGTCATTGGTTGAACATTTAGGTCATTTTCGTCCTCCCTAGGCTTATTATAATCCAATTAGGGTTTTGAACCAATCTTGTGCATCCAATAAGTGATTTTGTGTCATTGGTTGAATATTTAGGACATTTTCGTCCTCCCTAGGCTTATTCTAATCCAATTAGGGTTTTTAACCAATCTTGTGCGTCCAATAAGTGATTTTGTGTCATTGGTTGAACATTTAGGTCATTTTCGTCCTCCCTAGGCTTATTATAATCCAATTAGGGTTTTTAACCAATCTTGTGCATCCAATAAGTGATTTTGTGTCATTGGTTGAACATTTAGGTCATTTTCGTCCTCCCTAGGCTTATTATAATCCAATTAGGGTTTTTAACCAATCTTGTGCATCCAATAAGTGATTTTGTGTCATTGGTTGAATATTTAGGACATTTTCGTCCTCCCTAGGCTTATTCTAATCCAATTAGGGTTTTTAACCAATCTTGTGCGTCCAATAAGTGATTTTGTGTCATTGGTTGAACATTTAGGTCGTTTTCGTCATGCTTCGACTTATTCTAATTCAATTAGGGTTTTTAACCAATCTTGTGCATCGAATAAGTGATTTTGTGTCATTGGTTGAATATTTAAGTCATTTTCGTCCTCCCTATGCTTATTCTAATCCAATTTGGGTTTTTAACCAATCTTGTGCATCCAATAAGTGATTTTGTGATATTGGTTGAACATGTAGGTCATTTTCGTCCTCTCTAGGCTTATTCTAATCCAATTAGGATTTTTAACCAATCTTGTGCATCCAATAAGTGATATTGTGTCATTGGTTGAACATTTAGGTCATTTTCATCCTTCCTAGGCTTAATCTAATTCAATTAAGGTTTTTAACCAATCTTGTGCATCCAATAAGTGATTTTGTGTCATTGGTTGAACATTTAGGTCAATTTCGTCCTCCCTAAGCTTATTCTAATCCAATTTGGATTTTTAACCAATCTTGTACATCCAATAAGTGATTTTGTGTCATTGGTTGAACATGTAGGTCATTTTCGTCCTCCCTAGACCTATTCTAATCCAATTAGGATTTTTAACCAATCTTGTGTATCCAATAAGTGATTTTGTGTTATTGGTTGAACATTTAGGTCATTTTCGTCCACCCTAGGCTTATTCTAATCCAATTAGGGTTTTTAATCAATCTTGTGCATCCAATAAGTAATTTTGTGTCATTGGTTGAACATTTAGGTCATTTTCGTCCTCCCTAGGCTTATTATAATCCAATTAGGGTTTTTAACCAATCTTGTGCATCCAATAAGTGATTTTGTGTCATTGGTTGAATATTTAGGTCATTTTCGTCCTCCCTAGGCTTATTCTAATCCAATTAGGGTTTTTAACCAATCTTGTGCGTCCAATAAGTGATTTTGTGTCATTGGTTGAACATTTAGGTCATTTTCGTCATCCTTCGACTTATTCTTATTCAATTAGGGTTTTTTAACCAATCTTGTGCATCCAATAAGTGATTTTGTGTCATTGGTATAATATTAAGGTCATTTTCGTCCTCCCTATGCTTATTCTAATCCAATTTGGGTTCTTAACCAATCTTGTGCATCCAAAAAGTGATTTTTTGTCATTGGTTGAACATGTAGGTCATTTTCGTCCTCTCTAGGCTTATTATAATCCAATTAGGGTTTTGAACCAATCTTGTGCATCCAATAAGTGATTTTGTGTCATTGGTTGAATATTTAGGACATTTTCGTCCTCCCTAGGCTTATTCTAATCCAATTAGGGTTTTTAACCAATCTTGTGCGTCCAATAAGTGGTTTTGTGTCATTGGTTGAACATTTAGGTCATTTTCGTCCACCCTAGGCTTATTCTAATCCAATTAGGGTTTTTAACCAATCTTGTGCATCCAATAAGTAATTTTGTGTCATTGTTTGAACATTTAGGTCATTTTCGTCCTCCCTAGGCTTATTATAATCCAATTAGGGTTTTTAACCAATCTTGTGCATCCAATAAGTGATTTTGTGTCATTGGTTGAATATTTAGGTCATTTTCGTCCTCCCTAGGCTTATTATAATCCAATTAGGGTTTTGAACCAATCTTGTGCATCCAATAAGTGATTTTGTGTCATTGGTTGAATATTTAGGACATTTTCGTCCTCTCTAGGCTTATTCTAATCTAATTTGGGTTTTTAACCAATCTTGTGCGTCCAATAAGTGATTTTGTGTCATTGGTTGAACATTTAGGTCATTTTCGTCATCCTTCGACTTATTCTAATTCAATTAGGGTTTTTAACCAATTTTGTGCATCCAATAAGTGATTTTGTGTCATTGGTTGAATATTTAGGTCATTTTCGTCCTCCCTATGCTTATTCTAATCCAATTTGGGTTTTTAACCAATCTTGTGCATCCAAAAAGTGATTTTGTGTCATTGGTTGAACATGTAGTTCATTTTCGTCCTCTCTAGGCTTATTATAATCCAATTAGGGTTTTGAATCAATCTTGTGCATCCAATAAGTGATTTTGTGTCAATAGTTGAATATTTAGGACATTTTCGTCCTCCCTAGGCTTATTCTAATCCAATTAGGTTTTTTAACAAATCTTGTGCATCCAATAAGTGATTTTGTGTCATTGGTTGAACATTTAGGTCATTTTCATCATCCTTCGACTTATTCTTATCCAATTAGGATTTTTAACCAATCTTGTGCATCCAATAAGTGATTTTGTGTTATTGGTTGATCATTTAGGTCATTTCCGTCCACCCTAGGCTTATTCTAGTCCAATTAGGGTTTTTAACCAATCTTGTGAATCCAATAAGTGATTTTGTGTCATTGGTTGAACATTTAGGTCATTTTCGTCCTCCCTAGGCTTAATATAATCCAATTAGGGTTTTTAACCAATCTTGTGCATTTAATAAGTGATTTTGTGTCATTGGTTGAACATTTAAGTCATATTCGTCCTCCCTAGGCTTATTATAATCCAATTTGGGTTTTGAACCAATCTTGTGCATCCAATAAGTGATTTTGTGTCATTGGTTGAACATGTAGGTCATTTTCGTCCTCTCTAGGCTTATTCTAATCCAATTAGGATTTTTAACCAATCTTGTGCATCCAATAAGTGATTTTGTGTCATTGGTTGAACATTTAGGTCAATTTCGTCCTCCCTAAGCTTATTCTAATCCAATTTAGGTTTATAACCAATCTTGTACATCCAATAAGTGATTTTGTGTCATTGGTTGAACATGTAGGTCATTTTCGTCCTCCCTAGACCTATTCTAATCCAATTAGGATTTTTAACCAATCTTGTGCATCCAATAAGTGATTTTGTGTTATTGGTTGAACATTTAGGTCATTTTCGTCCACCCTAGGCTTATTCTAATCCAATTAGGGTTTTTAATCAATCTTGTGCATCCAATAAGTAATTTTGTGTCATTGGTTGAACATTTAGGTCATTTTCGTCCTCCCTAGGCTTATTCTAATCCAATTAGGGTTTTTAATCAATCTTGTGCATCCAATAAGTAATTTTGTGTCATTGGTTGAACATTTAGGTCATTTTCGTCCTCCCTAGGCTTATTATAATCCAATTAGGGTTTTTAACCAATCTTGTGCATCCAATAAGTGATTTTGTGTCATTGGTTGAACATTTAGGTCATTTTCGTCCTCCCTAGGCTTATTATAATCCAATTAGGGTTTTGAACCAATCTTGTGCATCCAATAAGCGATTTTGTGCCATTGGTTGAATATTTAGGACATTTTCGTCCTCCCTAGGCTTATTCTAATCCAATTAGGGTTTTTAACCAATCTTGTGCGTCCAATAAGTGATTTTGTGTCATTTGTTGAACATTTAGGTCATTTTCATCATCCTTCGACTTATTCTTATCCAATTACGATTTTTAACCAATCTTGTGCATCCAATAAGTGATTTTGTGTTATTGGTTGAACATTTAGGTCATTTTCGTCCTCCCTAGGCTTATTATAATCCAATTAGGGTTTTTAACCAATCTTGTGCATCCAATAAGTGATTTTGTGTCATTGGTTGAACATTTAGGTCATTTTCGTCCTCCCTAGGCTTATTATAATCCAATTAGGGTTTTGAACCAATCTTGTGCATCCAATAAGTGATTTTGTGTCATTGGTTGAATATTTAGGACATTTTCGTCCTCCTTAGGCTTATTCTAATCCAATTAGGGTTTTTAACCAATCTTGTGCGTCCAATAAGTGATTTTGTGTCATTGGTTGAACATTTAGGTCATTTTCGTCATGCTTCGACTTATTCTAATTCAATTAGGGTTTTTAACCAATCTTGTGCATCGAATAAGTGATTTTGTGTCATTGGTTGAATATTTAGGTCATTTTCGTCCTCCCTATGCTTATTCTAATCCAATTCGGGTTTTTAACCAATCTTGTGCATCCAATAAGTGATTTTGTGTCATTGGTTGAACATGTAGGTCATTTTCGTCCTCTCTAGGCTTATTCTAATCGAATTAGGATTTTTAACCAATCTTGTGCATCCAATAAGTGATATTGTGTCATTGGTTGAACATTTAGGTCATTTTCATCCTTCCTAGGCTTAATCTAATTCAATTAGGGTTTTTAACCAATCTTGTGCATCCAATAAGTGATTTTGTGTCATTGGTTGAACATTTAGGTCATTATCGTCATTCTTCGACTTATTCAAATTCAATTAGGGTTTTTAACCAATCTTGTGCATCCAATAAGTGATTTTGTGTCATTGGTTGAATGTTTAGGTCATTTTTGTCCTTCCTATGCCTATTCTAATCCAATTTGGGTTTTTAACCAATCTTGTGCATCCAATAAGTGATTTTGTGTCATTGGTTGAAAATTTAGGGCAATTTCGTCCTTCCTAAGCATATTCTAATCCAATTTGGGTTTTTAACAAATCTTGTGCATCCAATAAGTTATTTTGTGTCATTGGTTGAACATGTAGGTCATTTTCATCCTCCCTAGACTTATTCTAATCCAATCAGGATTTTTAACCAATCTTGTGCATCCAATAAGTGATTTTGTGTTATTGGTTGAACATGTAGGTGATTTTCGTCCACCCAAGGCTTATTCTAATCCAATTAGGGTTTTTAACCAATCTTGTGCATCCAATAAGTAATTTTGTGTCATTGGTTGAACATTTAGGTCATTTGCGTCCTCCCTAGGCTTATTATAATCCAATTAGGGTTTTTAACCAATCTTGTGCATCCAATAAGTGATTTTGTGTCATTGGTTGAACATTTAGGTCATTTTCGTCCTCCCTAGGCTTATTATAATCCAATTAGGGTTTTGAACCAATCTTGTGCATCCAATAAGTGATTTTGTGTCATTGGTTGAATATTTAGGACATTTTCGTCCTCCCTAGGCTTATTCTAATCCAATTAGGTTTTTTAACAAATCTTGTGCATCCAATAAGTGATTTTGTGTCATTGGTTGAACATTTAGGTCATTTTCATCATCCTTCGACTTATTCTTATCCAATTAGGATTTTTAACCAATCTTGTGCATCCAATAAGTGATTTTGTGTTATTGGTTGATCATTTAGGTCATTTCCGTCCACCCTAGGCTTATTCTAGTCCAATTAGGGTTTTTAACCAATCTTGTGAATCCAATAAGTGATTTTGTGTCATTGGTTGAACATTTAGGTCATTTTCGTCCTCCCTAGGCTTATTATAATCCAATTAGGGTTTTTAACCAATCTTGTGCATCCAATAAGTGATTTTGTGTCATTGGTTGAACATTTAAGTCATATTCGTCCTCCCTAGGCTTATTATAATCCAATTTGGGTTTTGAACCAATCTTGTGCATCCAGTAAGTGATTTTGTGTCATTGGTTGAATATTTAGGAGATTTTCGTCCTCCCTAGGCTTATTCTAATCCAATTAGGGTTTTTAACCAATCTTGTGCGTCCAATAAGTGATTTTGTGTCATTGGTTGAACATTTAGGTCATTTTCGTCATCCTTCGACTTATTCTTATTCAATTAGGGTTTTTAACCAATCTTGTGCATCCAATAAGTGATTTTGTGTCATTGGTTGAATATTTAGGTCATTTTCGTCCTCCCTATGCTTATTCTAATCCAATTTGGGTTTTTAACCAATCTTGTGCATCCAAAAAGTGATTTTTTGTCATTGGTTGAACATGTAGGTCATTTTCGTCCTCTCTAGGCTTATTATAATCCAATTAGGGTTTTGAACCAATCTTGTGCATCCAATAAGTGATTTTGTGTCATTGGTTGAATATTTAGGACATTTTCGTCCTCCCTAGGCTTATTCTAATCCAATTAGGGTTTTTAACCAATCTTGTGCGTCCAATAAGTGATTTTGTGTCATTGGTTGAACATTTAGGTCGTTTTCGTCATGCTTCGACTTATTCTAATTCAATTAGGGTTTTTAACCAATCTTGTGCATCGAATAAGTGATTTTGTGTCATTGGTTGAATATTTAAGTCATTTTCGTCCTCCCTATGCTTATTCTAATCCAATTTGGGTTTTTAACCAATCTTGTGCATCCAATAAGTGATTTTGTGATATTGGTTGAACATGTAGGTCATTTTCGTCCTCTCTAGGCTTATTCTAATCCAATTAGGATTTTTAACCAATCTTGTGCATCCAATAAGTGATATTGTGTCATTGGTTGAACATTTAGGTCATTTTCATCCTTCCTAGGCTTAATCTAATTCAATTAAGGTTTTTAACCAATCTTGTGCATCCAATAAGTGATTTTGTGTCATTGGTTGAACATTTAGGTCATTTTCGTCGTCCCTAGGCTTATTATAATCCAATTAGGGTTTTTAACCAATCTTGTGCATCCAATAAGTCATTTTGTGTCATTGGTTGAACATTTAGGTCATTTTCGTCCTCCCTAGGCTTATTATAATCCAATTAGGGTTTTGAACCAATCTTGTGCATCCAATAAGTGATTTTGTGTCATTGGTTGAATATTTAGGACATTTTTGTCCTCTCTAGGCTTATTCTAATCTAATTAGGGTTTTTAACCAATCTTGTGCGTCCAATAAGTGATTTTGTGTCATTGGTTGATCATTTAGGTCATTTTCGTCCTCCCTAGGCTTATTATAATCCAATTAGGGTTTTTAACTAATATTGTGCATCCAATAAGTGATTTTTTGTCATTGGTTGAATATTTAGGTCATTTTCGTCCTCCCTATGCTTATTCTAATCCAATTTGGGTTTTTAACCAATCTTGTGCATCCAAAAAGTGATTTTGTGTCATTGGTTGAACATGTAGTTCATTTTCGTCCTCTCTAGGCTTATTATAATCCAATTAGGGTTTTGAATCAATCTTGTGCATCCAATAAGTGATTTTGTGTCAATAGTTGAATATTTAGGACATTTTCGTCCTCCCTAGGCTTATTCTAATCGAATTAGGGTTTTTAACCAATCTTGTGCGTCCAATAAGTGATTTTGTGTCATTGGTTGAACATTTAGGTCATTTTCGTCATCCTTCGACTTATTCTAATTCAATTAGGGTTTTTAATCAATCTTGTGCATCCAATAAGTGATTTTGTGTCATTGGTTGAATATTTAGGTCATTTTCGTCCTCCCTATGCTTATTCTAATCCAATTTGGGTTTTTAACCAATCTTGTGCATCCAAAAAGTGATTTTGTGTCATTGGTTAAACATGTAGTTCATTTTCGTCCTCTCTAGGCTTATTATAATCCAATTAGGGTTTTGAACCAATATTGTGCATCCAATAAGTGATTTTGTGTCATTCGTTGAAGATTTAAGACATTTTCGTCCTCCCTAGGCTTATTCTAATCCAATTAGGGTTTTTAACAAATCTTGTGCATCCAATAAGTGATTTTGTGTCATTAGTTGAACATTTAGGTCATTTTCGTCATGCTTCGACTTATTCTAATTCAATTAGGGTTTTTAACCAATCTTGTGCATCGAATAAGTGATTTTGTGTCATTGGTTGAACATTTAGGTCAATTTCTTCCTCCCTAAGCTTATTCTAATCCAATTTGGGTTTTTAACCAATCTTGTACATCCAATAAGTGATTTTGTGTCATTGGTTGAACATGTAGGTCATTTTCGTCCTCCCTAGACCTATTCAAATCCAATTAGGATTTTTAACCAATGTTGTGCATCCAATAAGTGATTTTGTGTTATTGGTTGAACATTTAGGTCATTTTCGTCCACCCTAGGCTTATTCTAATCCAATTAGGGTTTTTAACCAATCTTGTGCATCCAATAAGTAATTTTGTGTCATTGTTTGAACATTTAGGTCATTTTCGTCCTCCCTAGGCTTATTATAATCCAATTAGGGTTTTTAACCAATCTTGTGCATCCAATAAGTGATTTTGTGTCATTGGTTGAACATTTAGGTCATTTTCGTCCTCCCTAGGCTTATTATAATCCAATTAGGGTTTTGAATCAATCTTGTGCATCCAATAAGTGATTTTGTGTCAATAGTTGAATATTTAGGACATTTTCGTCCTCCCTAGGCTTATTCTAATCCAATTAGGTTTTTTAACAAATCTTGTGCATCTAATAAGTGATTTTGTGTCATTGGTTGAACATTTAGGTCATTTTCATCATCCTTCGACTTATTCTTATCCAATTAGGATTTTTAACCAATCTTGTGCATCCAATAAGTGAGTTTGTGTTATTGGTTGATCATTTAGGTCATTTCCGTCCACCCTAGGCTTATTCTAGTCCAATTAGGGTTTTTAACCAATCTTGTGAATCCAATAAGTGATTTTGTGTCATTGGTTGAACATTTAGGTCATTTTCGTCCTCCCTAGGCTTAATATAATCCAATTAGGGTTTTTAACCAATCTTGTGCATTTAATAAGTGAGTTTGTGTCATTGGTTGAACATTTAAGTCATATTCGTCCTCCCTAGGCTTATTATAATCCAATTTGGGTTTTGAACCAATCTTGTGCATCCAATAAGTGATTTTGTGTCATTGGTTGAACATGTAGGTCATTTTCGTCCTCTCTAGGCTTATTCTAATCCAATTAGGATTTTTAACCAATCTTGTGCATCCAATAAGTGATTTTGTGTCATTGGTTGAACATTTAGGTCAATTTCGTCCTCCCTAAGCTTATTCTAATCCAATTTAGGTTTATAACCAATCTTGTACATCCAATAATTGATTTTGTGTCATTGGTTGAACATGTAGGTCATTTTCGTCCTCCCTAGACCTATTCTAATCCAATTAGGATTTTTAACCAATCTTGTGCATCCAATAAGTGATTTTGTGTTATTGGTTGAACATTTAGGTCATTTTCGTCCACCCTAGGCTTATTCTAATCCAATTAGGGTTTTTACCCAATCTTATGCATCCTATAAGTAATTTTGTGTCATTGGTTGAACATTTAGGTCATTTTCGTCCTCCCTAGGCTTATTATAATCCAATTAGGGTTTTTAATCAATCTTGTGCATCCAATAAGTGATTTTGTGTCATTGGTTGAACATTTAGATCATTTTCGTCCTCCCTAGGCTTATTATAATCCAATTAGGGTTTTGAACCAATCTTGTGCATCCAATAAGTGATTTTGTGTCATTGGTTGAATATTTATGATATTTTCGTCCTCTCTAGGCTTATTCGAATCTAATTAGGGTTTTTAACCAATCTTGTGCGTCCAATAAGTGATTTTGTGTCATTGGTTGATCATTTAGGTCATTTTCGTCCTCCCTAGGCTTATTATAATCCAATTAGGGTTTTTAACTAATCTTGTGCATCCAATAAGTGATTTTTTGTCATTGGTTGAATATTTAGGTCATTTTCGTCCTCCCTATGCCTATTCTAATCCAACTTGGGTTTTTAACCAATCTTGTGCATCCAAAAAGTGATTTTGTGTCATTGGTTGAACATGTAGTTCATTTTCGTCCTCCCTAGGCTTATTGTAATCCAATTAGGTTTTTTAACAAATCTTGTGCATCCAATAAGTGATTTTGTGTCATTGGTTGAACATTTAGGTCATTTTCATCATCCTTCGACTTATTCTTATCCAATTAGGATTTTTAACCAATCTTGTGCATCCAATAAGTGATTTTGTGTTATTCGTTGATCATTTAGGTCATTTTCGTCCACCCTAGGCTTATTGTAGTCCAATTAGGGTTTTTAACCAATCTTGTGCATCCAATAAGTGATTTTGTGTCATTGGTTGAACATTTAGGTCATTTTCGTCCTCCCTAGGCTTATTATAAACCAATTAGGGTTTTTAACCAATCTTGTGCATCCAATAAGTGATTTTGTGTCATTGGTTGAACATTTAAGTCATATTCGTCCTCCCTAGGCTTATTATAATCCAATTTGGGTTTTGAACCAATCTTGTGCATCCAGTAAGTGATTTTGTGTCATTGGTTGAATATTTAGGAGATTTTCGTCCTCCCTAGGCTTATTCTAATCCAATTAGGGTTTTTAACCAATCTTGTGCGTCCAATAAGTGATTTTGTGTCATTGGTTGAACATTTAGGTCATTTTCGTCATCCTTCGACTTATTCTTATTCAATTAGGGTTTTTAACCAATCTTGTGCATCCAATAAGTGATTTTGTGTCATTGGTTGAATATTTAGGTCATTTTCGTCCTCCCTATGCTTATTCTAATCCAATTTGGGTTTTTAACCAATCTTGTGCATCCAAAAAGTGATTTTGTGTCATTGGTTGAACATGTAGTTCATTTTCGTCCTCTCTAGGCTTATTATAATCCAATTAGGGTTTTGAATCAATCTTGTGCATCCAATAAGTGATTTTGTGTCAATAGTTGAATATTTAGGACATTTTCGTCCTCCCTAGGCTTATTGTAATCCAATTAGGTTTTTTAACAAATCTTGTGCATCCAATAAGTGATTTTGTGTCATTGGTTGAACATTTAGGTCATTTTCATCATCCTTCGACTTATTCTTATCCAATTAGGATTTTTAACCAATCTTGTGCATCCAATAAGTGATTTTGTGTTATTGGTTGATCATTTAGGTCATTTTCGTCCACCCTAGGCTTATTCTAGTCCAATTAGGGTTTTTAACCAATCTTGTGCATCCAATAAGTGCTTTTGTGTCATTGGTTGAACATTTAGGTCATTTTCGTCCTCCCTAGGCTTATTATAATCCAATTAGGGTTTTTAACCAATCTTGTGCATCCAATAAGTGATTTTGTGTCATTGGTTGAACATTTAAGTCATATTCGTCCTCCCTAGGCTTATTATAATCCAATTTGGGTTTTGAACCAATCTTGTGCATCCAGTAAGTGATTTTGTGTCATTGGTTGAATATTTAGGAGATTTTCGTCCTCCCTAGGCTTATTCTAATCCAATTAGGGTTTTTAACCAATCTTGTGCGTCCAATAAATGATTTTGTGTCATTGGTTGAACATTTAGGTCATTTTCGTCATCCTTCGACTTATTCTTATTCAATTAGGGTTTTTAACCAATCTTGTGCATCCAATAAGTGATTTTGTGTCATTGGTTGAATATTTAGGTCATTTTCGTGCTCCCTATGCTTATTCTAATCCAATTTGGGTATTTAACCAATCTTGTGCATCCAAAAAGTGATTTTTTGTCATTGGTTGAACATGTAGGTCATTTTCGTCCTCTCTAGGCTTATTATAATCCAATTAGGGTTTTGAACCAATCTTATGCATCCAATAAGTGATTTTGTGTCATTAGTTGAATATTTAGGACATTTTCGTCCTCCCTAGGCTTATTCTAATCCAATTAGGTTTTTTAACAAATCTTGTGCATCTAATAAGTGATTTTGTGTCATTGGTTGAACATTTAGGTCATTTTCATCATCCTTCGACTTATTCTTATCCAATTAGGATTTTTAACCAATCTTGTGCATCCAATAAGTGAGTTTGTGTTATTGGTTGATCATTTAGGTCATTTCCGTCCACCCTAGGCTTATTCTAGTCCAATTAGGGTTTTTAACCAATCTTGTGAATCCAATAAGTGATTTTGTGTCATTGGTTGAACATTTAGGTCATTTTCGTCCTCCCTAGGCTTAATATAATCCAATTAGGGTTTTTAACCAATCTTGTGCATTTAATAAGTGATTTTGTGTCATTGGTTGAACATTTAAGTCATATTCGTCCTCCCTAGGCTTATTATAATCCAATTTGGGTTTTGAACCAATCTTGTGCATCCAATAAGTGATTTTGTGTCATTGGTTGAACATGTAGGTCATTTTCGTCCTCTCTAGGCTTATTCTAATCCAATTAGGATTTTTAACCAATCTTGTGCATCCAATAAGTGATTTTGTGTCATTGGTTGAACATTTAGGTCAATTTCGTCCTCCCTAAGCTTATTCTAATCCAATTTAGGTTTATAACCAATCTTGTACATCCAATAAGTGATTTTGTGTCATTGGTTGAACATGTAGGTCATTTTCGTCCTCCCTAGACCTATTCTAATCCAATTAGGATTTTTAACCAATCTTGTGCATCCAATAAGTGATTTTGTGTTATTGGTTGAACATTTAGGTCATTTTCGTCCACCCTAGGCTTATTCTAATCCAATTAGGGTTTTTAATCAATCTTGTGCATCCAATAAGTAATTTTGTGTCATTGGTTGAACATTTAGGTCATTTTCGTCCTCCCTAGGCTTATTCTAATCCAATTAGGGTTTTTAATCAATCTTGTGCATCCAATAAGTAATTTTGTGTCATTGGTTGAACATTTAGGTCATTTTCGTCCTCCCTAGGCTTATTATAATCCAATTAGGGTTTTTAACCAATCTTGTGCATCCAATAAGTGATTTTGTGTCATTGGTTGAACATTTAGGTCATTTTCGTCCTCCCTAGGCTTATTATAATCCAATTAGGGTTTTGAACCAATCTTGTGCATCCAATAAGCGATTTTGTGCCATTGGTTGAATATTTAGGACATTTTCGTCCTCCCTAGGCTTATTCTAATCCAATTAGGGTTTTTAACCAATCTTGTGCGTCCAATAAGTGATTTTGTGTCATTTGTTGAACATTTAGGTCATTTTCATCATCCTTCGACTTATTCTTATCCAATTACGATTTTTAACCAATCTTGTGCATCCAATAAGTGATTTTGTGTTATTGGTTGAACATTTAGGTCATTTTCGTCCTCCCTAGGCTTATTATAATCCAATTAGGGTTTTTAACCAATCTTGTGCATCCAATAAGTGATTTTGTGTCATTGGTTGAACATTTAGGTCATTTTCGTCCTCCCTAGGCTTATTATAATCCAATTAGGGTTTTGAACCAATCTTGTGCATCCAATAAGTGATTTTGTGTCATTGGTTGAATATTTAGGACATTTTCGTCCTCCCTAGGCTTATTCTAAATCCAATTAGGGTTTTTAACCAATCTTGTGCATCCAATAAGTAATTTTGTGTCATTGGTTGAACATTTAGGTCACTTTCGTCCTCCCAAGGCTTATTATAATCCAATTAGGGTTTTTAACCAATCTTGTGCATCCAATAAGTGATTTTGTGTCATTGGTTGAACATTTAGGTCATTTTCGTCCTCCCTAGGCTTGTTATAATCCAATTAGGGTTTTGAACCAATCTTGTGCATCCAATAAGTGATTTTGTGTCATTGGTTGAATATTTAGGACATTTTCGTCCTCCCTAGGCTTATTCTAATCCAATTAGGGTTTTTAACCAATCTTGTGCGTCCAATAAGTGATTTTGTGTCATTGGTTGAACATTTAGGTCATTTTCGTCATCGTTCGACTTATTCTAATCCAATTAGGATATTTAACCAATCTTGTGCATCCAATAAGTGATTTTGTGTTATTGGTTGAACATTTAGGTCATTTTCGTCCACCCTAGGCTTATTCTAATCCTATTAGGGTTTTTAACCAATCTTGTGCGTCCAATAAGTGATTTTGTGTCATTGGTTGAACATTTAGGTCATTTCCATCCTCCCTAGGCTTATTATAATCCAATTAGGGTTTTGAACCAATCTTGTGCATCCAATAAGTGATTTTGTGTCATTGGTTGAATATTTAGGACATTTTCGTCCTCCCTAGGCTTATTCTAATCCAATTAGGGTTTTTAACCAATCTTGTGCGTCCAATAAGTGATTTTGTGTCATTGGTTGAACATTTAGGTCGTTTTCGTCATGCTTCGACTTATTCTAATTCAATTAGGGTTTTTAACCAATCTTGTGCATCGAATAAGTGATTTTGTGTCATTGGTTGAATATTTAAGTCATTTTCGTCCTCCCTATGCTTATTCTAATCCAATTTGGGTTTTTAACCAATCTTGTGCATCCAATAAGTGATTTTGTGATATTGGTTGAACATGTAGGTCATTTTCGTCCTCTCTAGGCTTATTCTAATCCAATTAGGATTTTTAACCAATCTTGTGCATCCAATAAGTGATATTGTGTCATTGGTTGAACATTTAGGTCATTTTCATCCTTCCTAGGCTTAATCTAATTCAATTAAGGTTTTTAACCAATCTTGTGCATCCAATAAGTGATTTTGTGTCATTGGTTGAACATTTAGGTCATTTTCGTCGTCCCTAGGCTTATTATAATCCAATTAGGGTTTTTAACCAATCTTGTGCATCCAATAAGTCATTTTGTGTCATTGGTTGAACATTTAAGTCATATTCGTCCTCCCTAGGCTTATTATAGTCCAATTTGGGTTTTGAACCAATCTTGTGCATCCAATAAGTGATTTTGTGTCATTGGTTGAACATGTAGGTCATTTTCGTCCTCCCAAAACCTATTCTAATCCAATTTGGATTTTTAACCAATCTTGTGCATCCAATAAGTGATTTTGTGTTATTTGTTGAACATTTAGGTCATTTTCGTCCACCCTAGGCTTATTCTAATCCAATTCGGGTTTTTAACCAATCTTGTGCATCCAATAAGTAATTTTGTGTCATTGGTTGAACATTTAGGTCAATTTCGTCCTCCCTAAGCTTATTCTAATCCAATTTGGGTTTTTAACCAATCTTGTACATCCAATAAGTGATTTTGTGTCATTGGTTGAACATGTAGGTCATTTTCGTCCTCCCAAAACCTATTCTAATCCAATTAGGATTTTTAACCAATCTTGTGCATCCAATAAGTGATTTTGTGTTATTTGTTGAACATTTAGGTCATTTTCGTCCACCCTAGGCTTATTCTAATCCAATTCGGGTTTTTAACCTATCTTGTGCATCCAATAAGTAATTTTGTGTCATTGGTTGAACATTTAGGTCATTTTCGTCCTCCCTAGGCTTATTATAATCCAATTAGGGTTTTTAACCAATCTTGTGCATCCAATAAGTGATTTTGTGTCATTGGTTGAACATTTAGGTCATTTTCGTCCTCCCTAGGCTTATTATAATCCAATTAGGGTTTTGAACCAATCTTGTGCATCCAATAAGTGATTTTGTGTCATTGGTTGAATATTTAGGACATTTTTGTCCTCTCTAGGCTTATTCTAATCTAATTAGGGTTTTTAACCAATCTTGTGCGTCCAATAAGTGATTTTGTGTCATTGGTTGATCATTTAGGTCATTTTCGTCCTGCCTAGGCTTATTATAATCCAATTAGGGTTTTTAACTAATCTTGTGCATCCAATAAGTGATTATTTGTCATTGGTTGAATATTTAGGTCATTTTCGTCCTCCCAAGGCTTATTCTAATCCAATTAGGGTTTTGAACCAATCTTGTGCATCCAATAAGTGATTTTGTGTCATTGGTTGAACATTTAGGTCTTTTTTCTCCTCCCTAGGCTTATTCTAATCCAATTAGAGTTTTTAACCAATCTTGTGCATCCAATATGTGATTTTGTGTCGTTGGTTGAACATTTGGGTCATTTTCGTCCTCCCCAGGCTTATTCTTATCCAATAAGGTTTTCAACCAATCTTGTGCATCCAATAAGTGATTTTGTGTCATTGGTTAACAATTTAGGTCATTTTCGTCCTCCCTAGGCTTATTATAATCCAATTAGGGTTTTTAACCAATCTTGTGCATCCAATAAGTGATTTTGTGTCATTGGTTGAACATTTAGGTCATTTTCGTCCTCCCTAGGCTTATTATAATCCAATTAGGGTTTTGAACCAATCTTGTGCATCCAATAAGTGATTTTGTGTCATTGGTTGAATATTTAGGACATTTTCGTCCTCCCTAGGCTTATTCTAATCCAATTAGGTTTTTTAACAAATCTTGTGCATCCAATAAGTGATTTTGTGTCATTGGTTGAACATTTAGGTCATTTTCATCATCCTTCGACTTATTCTTATCCAATTAGGATTTTTAACCAATCTTGTGCATCCAATAAGTGATTTTGTGTTATTGGTTGATCATTTAGGTCATTTCCGTCCACCCTAGGCTTATTCTAGTCCAATTAGGGTTTTTAACCAATCTTCTGAATCCAATAAGTGATTTTGTGTCATTGGTTGAACATTTAGGTCATTTTCGTCCTCCCTAGGCTTAATATAATCCAATTAGGGTTTTTAACCAATCTTGTGCATCCAATAAGTGATTTTGTGTCATTGGTTGAACATTTAAGTCATATTCGTCCTCCCTAGGCTTATTATAATCCAATTTGGGTTTTGAACCAATCTTGTGCATCCAATAAGTGATTTTGTGTCATTGGTTGAACATGTAGGTCATTTTCGTCCTCTCTAGGCTTATTCTAATCCAATTAGGATTTTTAACCAATCTTGTGCATCCAATAAGTGATTTTGTGTCATTGGTTGAACATTTAGGTCAATTTCGTCCTCCCTAAGCTTATTCTAATCCAATTTTGGTTTATAACCAATCTTGTACATCCAATAAGTGATTTTGTGTCATTGGTTGAACATGTAGGTCATTTTCGTCCTCCCTAGACCTATTCTAATCCAATTAGGATTTTTAACCAATCTTGTGCATCCAATAAGTGATTTTGTGTTATTGATTGAACATTTAGGTCATTTTCGTCCACCCTAGTCTTATTCTAATCCAATTAGGGTTTTTAACCAATCTTGTGCATCCAATAAGTAATTTTGTGTCATTGGTTGAACATTTAGGTCATTTTCGTCCTCCCTAGGCTTATTATAATCCAATTAGGGTTTTGAACCAATCTTGTGCATCCAATAAGTGATTTTGTGTCATTGGTTGAATATTTAGGACATTTTTGTCCTCTCTAGGCTTATTCTAATCTAATTAGGGTTTTTAACCAATCTTGTGCGTCCAATAAGTGATTTTGTGTCATTGGTTGATCATTTAGGTCATTTTCGTCCTCCTTAGGCTTATTATAATCCAATTAGGGTTTTTAACTAATCTTGTGCATCCAATAAGTGATTTTTTGTCATTGGTTGAATATTTAGGTCAGTTTCGTCCTCCCTATGCTTATTCTAATCCAATTTGGGTTTTTAACCAATCTTGTGCATCCAAAAAGTGATTTTGTGTCATTGGTTGAACATGTAGTTCATTTTCGTCCTCTCTAGGCTTATTATAATCCAATTAGGGTTTTGAACCAATCTTGTGCATCCAATAAGTGATTTTGTGTCATTAGTTGAATATTTAGGACATTTTCGTCCTCCCTAGGCTTATTCTAATTCAATTAGGGTTTTTAACAAATCTTGTGCATCCAATAAGTGATTTTGTGCATTGGTTGAACATTTAGGTCATTTTCATCATCCTTCGACTTATTCTTATCCAATTAGGATTTTTAACCAATCTTGTGCATCCAATAAGTGATTTTGTGTTATTGGTTGATCATTTAGGTCATTTTCGTCCACCCTAGGCTTATTCTAGTCCAATTAGGGTTTTTAACCAATCTTGTGCATCCAATAAGTGATTTTGTGTCATTGGTTGAACATTTAGGTCATTTTCGTCCTCCCTAGGCTTATTATAATCCAATTAGGGTTTTGAACCAATCTTGTGCATCCAATAAGTGATTTTGTGTCATTAGTTGAATATTTAGGACATTTTCGTCGTCCCTAGGCTTATTCTAATCCAATTAGGGTTTTTAACAAATCTTGTGCATCCAATAAGTGATTTTGTGCATTGGTTGAACATTTAGGTCATTTTCATCATCCTTCGACTTATTCTTATCCAATTAGGATATTTATCCAATCTTGTGCATCCAATAAATGATTTTGTGTTATTGGTTGATCATTTAGGTCATTTTCGTCCACCCTAGGCTTATTCTAGTCCAATTAGGGTTTTTAACCAATCTTGTGCATCCAATAAGTGATTTTGTGTCATTGGTTGAACATTTAGGTCATTTTCGTCATCCTTCGACTTATTCTAATTCAATTAGGGTTTTTAACCAATCTTGTGCATCCAATAAGTGATTTTGTGTCATTGGTTGAACAATTAGGTCAATTTCGTCCACCCTAAGCTTATTCTAATCCAATTTGGGTTTTCAACCAAACTTGTACATCCAATAAGTGATTTTGTGTCATTGGTTGAACATGTAGGTCATTTTCGTCCTCCCTAGACCTATTCTAATCCAATTAGGATTTTTAACCAATCTTGTGCATCCAATAAGTGATTTTGTGTTATTGGTTGAACATTTAGGTCATTTTCGTCCACCCTAGGCTTATTCTAATCCAATTAGGGTTTTTAACCAATCTTGTGCATCCAATAAGTAATTTTGTGTCATTGTTTGAACATTTAGGTCATTTTCGTCCTCCCTAGGCTTATTATAATCCAATTAGGGTTTTTAACCAATCTTGTGCATCCAATAAGTGATTTTGTGTCATTGGTTGAATATTTATGACATTTTCGTCCTCCCTAGGCTTATTCTAATCTAATTAGGGTTTTTAACCAATCTTGTGCGTCCAATAAGTGATTTTGTGTCATTGGTTGAACATTTAGGTCATTTTCGTCATCCTTCGACTTATTCTAATTCAATTAGGGTTTTTAACCAATCTTGTGCATCCAATAAGTGATTTTGTGTCATTGGTTGAATATTTAGGTCATTTTCGTCCTCCCTATGCTTATTCTAATCCAATTTAAGTTTTTAGCCAATCTTGTGCATCCAATAAGTGATTTTGTGTCATTGGTTGAACATGTAGGTCATTGTCGTCCTCTCTAGGCTTATTCTAATCCAATTAGGATTTTTAACCAATCATGTGCATCCAATAAGTGATATTGTGTCATTGGTTGAACATTTAGGTCATTTTCATCCTTCCTAGGCTTAATCTAATTCAATTAGGGTTTTTAACCAATCTTGTGCATCCAATAAGTGATTTTGTGTCATTGGTTGAACATTTAGGTCAATTTCTTCCTCCCTAAGCTTATTCTAATCCAATTTGGGTTTTTAACCAATCTTGTACATCCAATAAGTGATTTTGTGTCATTGGTTGAACATGTAGGTCATTTTCGTCCTCCCTAGACCTATTCTAATCCAATTAGGATTTTTAACCAATGTTGTGCATCCAATAAGTAATTTTGTGTCATTGTTTGAACATTTAGGTCATTTTCGTCCTCCCTAGGCTTATTATAGTCCAATTAGGGTTTTTAACCAATCTTGTGCATCCAATAAGTGATTTTGTGTCATTGGTTGAACATTTAGGTCATTTTCGTCCTCCCTAGGCTTATTATAATCCAATTAGGGTTTTGAACCAATCTTGTGCATCCAATAAGTGATTTTGTGTCATTGGTTGAATATTTAGGACATTTTCGTCCTCCCTAGGCTTATTCTAATCTAATTAGGGTTTTTAACCAATCTTGTGCGTCCAATAAGTGAATTTGTGTCATTGGTTGAACATTTAGGTCATTTTCGTCATCCTTCGACTTATTCTAATTCAATTAGGGTTTTTAACCAATCTTGTGCATCCAATAAGTGATTTTGTGTCATTGGTTGAATATTTAGGTCATTTTCGTCCTCCCTATGCTTATTCTAATCCAATTTGGGTTTTTAACCAATCTTGTGCATCCAAAAAGTGATTTTGTGTCATTGGTTGAACATGTAGTTCATTTTCGTCCTCTCTAGGCTTATTATAATCCAATTAGGGTTTTGAATCAATCTTGTGCATCCAATAAGTGATTTTGTGTCAATAGTTGAATATTTAGGACATTTTCGTCCTCCCTAGGCTTATTGTAATCCAATTAGGTTTTTTAACAAATCTTGTGCATCCAATAAGTGATTTTGTGTCATTGGTTGAACATTTAGGTCATTTTCATCATCCTTCGACTTATTCTTATCCAATTAGGATTTTTAACCAATCTTGTGCATCCAATAAGTGATTTTGTGTTATTGGTTGATCATTTAGGTCATTTTCGTCCACCCTAGGCTTATTCTAGTCCAATTAGGGTTTTTAACCAATCTTGTGCATCCAATAAGTGATTTTGTGTCATTGGTTGAACATTTAGGTCATTTTCGTCCTCCCTAGGCTTATTATAATCCAATTAGGGTTTTGAACCAATCTTGTGCATCCAATAAGTGATTTTGTGTCATTAGTTGAATATTTAGGACATTTTCGTCGTCCCTAGGCTTATTCTAATCCAATTAGGGTTTTTAACAAATCTTGTGCATCCAATAAGTGATTTTGTGCATTGGTTGAACATTTAGGTCATTTTCATCATCCTTCGACTTATTCTTATCCAATTAGGATATTTATCCAATCTTGTGCATCCAATAAATGATTTTGTGTTATTGGTTGATCATTTAGGTCATTTTCGTCCACCCTAGGCTTATTCTAGTCCAATTAGGGTTTTTAACCAATCTTGTGCATCCAATAAGTGATTTTGTGTCATTGGTTGAACATTTAGGTCATTTTCGTCATCCTTCGACTTATTCTAATTCAATTAGGGTTTTTAACCAATCTTGTGCATCCAATAAGTGATTTTGTGTCATTGGTTGAACAATTAGGTCAATTTCGTCCACCCTAAGCTTATTCTAATCCAATTTGGGTTTTCAACCAAACTTGTACATCCAATAAGTGATTTTGTGTCATTGGTTGAACATGTAGGTCATTTTCGTCCTCCCTAGACCTATTCTAATCCAATTAGGATTTTTAACCAATCTTGTGCATCCAATAAGTGATTTTGTGTTATTGGTTGAACATTTAGGTCATTTTCGTCCACCCTAGTCTTATTCTAATCCAATTAGGGTTTTTAACCAATCTTGTGCATCCAATAAGTAATTTTGTGTCATTGGTTGAACATTTAGGTCATTTTCGTCCTCCCTAGGCTTATTATAATCCAATTAGGGTTTTGAACCAATCTTGTGCATCCAATAAGTGATTTTGTGTCATTGGTTGAATATTTAGGACATTTTTGTCCTCTCTAGGCTTATTCTAATCTAATTAGGGTTTTTAACCAATCTTGTGCGTCCAATAAGTGATTTTGTGTCATTGGTTGATCATTTAGGTCATTTTCGTCCTCCTTAGGCTTATTATAATCCAATTAGGGTTTTTAACTAATCTTGTGCATCCAATAAGTGATTTTTTGTCATTGGTTGAATATTTAGGTCAGTTTCGTCCTCCCTATGCTTATTCTAATCCAATTTGGGTTTTTAACCAATCTTGTGCATCCAAAAAGTGATTTTGTGTCATTGGTTGAACATGTAGTTCATTTTCGTCCTCTCTAGGCTTATTATAATCCAATTAGGGTTTTGAATCAATCTTGTGCATCCAATAAGTGATTTTGTGTCAATAGTTGAATATTTAGGACATTTTCGTCCTCCCTAGGCTTATTCTAATCCAATTAGGTTTTTTAAAAAATCTTGTGCATCCAATAAGTGATTTTGTGTCATTGGTTGAACATTTAGGTCATTTTCATCATCCTTCGACTTATTCTTATCCAATTAGGATTTTTAACCAATCTTGTGCATCCAATAAGTGATTTTGTGTTATTGGTTGATCATTTAGGTCATTTCCGTCCACCCTAGGCTTATTCTAGTCCAATTAGGGTTTTTAACCAATCTTGTGAATCCAATAAGTGATTTTGTGTCATTGGTTGAACATTTAGGTCATTTTCGTCCTCCCTAGGCTTATTATAATCCAATTAGGGTTTTTAACCAATCTTGTGCATCCAATAAGTGATTTTGTGTCATTGGTTGAACATTTAAGTCATATTCGTCCTCCCTAGGCTTATTATAATCCAATTTGGGTTTTGAACCAATCTTGTGCATCCAGTAAGTGATTTTGTGTCATTGGTTGAATATTTAGGAGATTTTCGTCCTCCCTAGGCTTATTCTAATCCAATTAGGGTTTTTAACCAATCTTGTGCGTCCAATAAGTGATTTTGTGTCATTGGTTGAACATTTAGGTCATTTTCGTCATCCTTCGACTTATTCTTATTCAATTAGGGTTTTTAACCAATCTTGTGCATCCAATAAGTGATTTTGTGTCATTGGTTGAATATTTAGGTCATTTTCGTGCTGCCTATGCTTATTCTAATCCAATTTGGGTATTTAACCAATCTTGTGCATCCAAAAAGTGATTTTTTGTCATTGGTTGAACATGTAGGTCATTTTCGTCCTCTCTAGGCTTATTATAATCCAATTAGGGTTTTGATCCAATCTTATGCATCCAATAAGTGATTTTGTGTCATTAGTTGAATATTTAGGACATTTTCGTCCTCCCTAGGCTTATTCTAATCCAATTAGGGTTTTTAACCAATCTTGTGCATCCAATAAGTGATTTTGTGTCATTGGTTGATCATTTAGGTCATTTTCGTCCTCCCTAGGCTTATTATAATCCAATTAGGGTTTTGAACCAACCTTGTGCATCCAACAAGTGATTTTGTGTCATTGGTTGAATATTTAGGACATTTTCGTCCTCTCTAAGCTTATTCTAATCCAATTAGGGTTTTTAACCAATCTTGTGCGTCTAATAAGTGATTTTGTGTCATTGGTTGAACATTTAGGTCGTTTTCGTCATCCTCCGACTTATTCTAATTCAATTAGAGTTTTTAACCAATCTTGTGCATCCAAAAAGTGATTTTGTGTCATTGGTTCAACATGTAGGTCATTTTCGTCCTCTCTAGGCTTATTATAATCCAATTAGGGTTTTGAACTAATCTTGTGCATCCAATAAGTGATTTTGTGTTATTAGTTGAATATTTAGGACATTTTCGTCCTCCCTAGGCTTATTCTAATCCAATTAGGGTTTTTAACCAATCTTGTGCGTCCAATAAGTGATTTTGTGTCATTTGTTGAACATTTAGGTCATTTTTATCATCCTTCGACTTATTCTAATCCAATTAGGATTTTTAACCAATCTTGTGCATCCAATTAGTGATTTTGTGTTATTGGTTGAACATTTAGGTTATTTTCGTCCACCCTAGGATTATTCTAATCCAATTAGGGTTTTTAACCAATCTTGTGCATCCAATAAGTAATTTGGTGTCAGTGGTTGAACATTTAGGTCATTTTCGTCCTCCCTAGGCTTATTATAATCCAATTAGGGTTTTGAACCAATCTTGTGCATCCAATAAGTGATTTTGTGTCATTGGTTGAATATTTAGGACATTTTCGTCCTCCTTAGGCTTATTCTAATCCAATTAGGGTTTTTAACCAGTCTTGTGCATCCAATAAGTGATTTTGTGTCGTTGGTTGAACATTTAGGTCATTTTTGTCCTCCCTAGGCTTATTATAATCCAATTAGGGTTTTGAACCAATCTTGTGCATCCAATAAGTGATTTTGTGTCATTGGTTGAATATTTAGGACATTTTCGTCCTCCCGAGGCTTATTCTAATCGAATTAGGGTTTTTAACCAATCTTGTGCGTCCAATAAGTGATTTTGTGTCATTGGTTGAACATTTAGGTCATTTTCGTCATCCTTCGACTTATTCTAATTCAATTAGGGTTTTTAATAAATCTTGTGCATCCAATAAGTGATTTTGTGTCATTGGTTGAACATTTAGGTCATTTTCGTCATCCTTCGACTTGTTCTAATCCAATTGGGGTTTTTAACCAATCTTGTGCAACGAATAAGTGATTTTGTGTCATTGCATTAACATTTAGGTCATTTCCGTCATCCTTCAACTTATTATAATCCAATTAGGGTATTTAACCAGTCGTGTGCATCCAATAAGTGATTTTGTGTCGTTGGTTGAACATTTAGGTCATTTTTGTCCTCCCTAGGCTTATTATAATCCAATTAGGGTTTTTAACCAATCTTGTGCATCCAATAAGTGATTTTGTGTCAATGGTTGAATATTTAGGTCTTTTTCGTCCTCCCAAGGCTTATTCTAGTCCAATTAGTTTTTTTAACCAATCTTGTGCATCCAATAAGTGATTTTGTGTCGTTGGTCAAACATTTAAGTCATTTTCGTCCTCCCTAGGCTTATTATAATCCAATTAGGGTTTTTACTTAATCTTGTGCGTCAAATAAGTGATTTTGTATCATTCGTTGAACATTTAGGTCATTTTCGTCCACCCTAGGCTTATTCTAATCCAATTAGGGTTTTTAACCAATCTTGTGCATCCAATAAGTGATTTTGTGTCATTGGTTGAATATTTAGGACATTTTCGTCCTCCCTAGGCTTATTATAATCCAATTAGGGTTTTGAACCAATCTTGTGCATCCAATAAGTGATTTTGTGTCATTGGTTGAATATTTATGACATTTTCGTCCTCCCTAGGCTTATTCTAATCTAATTAGGGTTTTTAACCAATCTTGTGCGTCCAATAAGTGATTTTGTGTCATTGGTTGAACATTTAGGTCATTTTCGTCATCCTTCGACTTATTCTAATTCAATTAGGGTTTTTAACCAATCTTGTGCATCCAATAAGTGATTTTGTGTCATTGGTTGAATATTTAGGTCATTTTCGTCCTCCCTATGCTTATTCTAATCCAATTTAAGTTTTTAGCCAATCTTGTGCATCCAATAAGTGATTTTGTGTCATTGGTTGAACATGTAGGTCATTGTCGTCCTCTCTAGGCTTATTCTAATCCAATTAGGATTTTTAACAAATCATGTGCATCCAATAAGTGATATTGTGTCATTGGTTGAACATTTAGGTCATTTTCATCCTTCCTAGGCTTAATCTAATTCAATTAGGGTTTTTAACCAATCTTGTGCATCCAATAAGTGATTTGGTGTCATTGGTTGAACATTTAGGTCAATTTCTTCCTCCCTAAGCTTATTCTAATCCAATTTGGGTTTTTAACCAATCTTGTACATCCAATAAGTGATTTTGTGTCATTGGTTGAACATGTAGGTCATTTTCGTCCTCCCTAGACCTATTCTAATCCAATTAGGATTTTTAACCAATGTTGTGCATCCAATAAGTGATTTTGTGTTATTGGTTGAACATTTAGGTCATTTTCGTCCACCCTAGGCTTATTCTAATCCAATTAGGGTTTTTAACCAATCTTGTGCATCCAATAAGTGATTTTGTGTCATTGGTTGAACATTTAGGTCATTTTCGTCCTCCCTAGGCTTATTATAATCCAATTAGGGTTTTGAACCAATCTTGTGCATCCAATAAGTGATTTTGTGTCATTGGTTGAATATTTAGGACATTTTCGTCCTCTCTAGGCTTATTCTAATCTAATTAGGGTTTTTAACCAATCTTGTGCGTCCAATAAGTGATTTTGTGTCATTGGTTGATCATTTAGGTCATTTTCGTCCTCCCTAGGCTTATTATAATCCAATTAGGGTTTTTAACTAATCTTGTGCATCCAATAAGTGATTATTTGTCATTGGTTGAATATTTAGGTCATTTTCGTCCTCCCAATGCTTATTCTAATCCAATTAGGGTTTTGAACCAATCTTGTGCATCCAATAAGTGATTTTGTGTCATTGGTTGAACATTTAGGTCTTTTTTCTCCTCCCTAGGCTTATTCTAATCCAATTAGAGTTTTTAACCAATCTTGTGCATCCAATATGTGATTTTGTGTCGTTGGTTGAACATTTGGGTCATTTTCGTCCTCCCCAGGCTTATTCTTATCCAATAAGGTTTTCAACCAATCTTGTGCATCCAATAAGTGATTTTGTGTCATTGGTTAACAATTTAGGTCATTTTCGTCCTCCCTAGGCTTATTATAATCCAATTAGGGTTTTTAACCAATCTTGTGCATCCAATAAGTGATTTTGTGTCATTGGTTGAACATTTAGGTCATTTTCGTCCTCCCTAGGCTTATTATAATCCAATTAGGGTTTTGAACCAATCTTGTGCATCCAATAAGTGATTTTGTGTCATTGGTTGAATATTTAGGACATTTTCGTCCTCCCTAGGCTTATTCTAATCCAATTAGGTTTTTTAACAAATCTTGTGCATCCAATAAGTGATTTTGTGTCATTGGTTGAACATTTAGGTCATTTTCATCATCCTTCGACTTATTCTTATCCAATTAGGATTTTTAACCAATCTTGTGCATCCAATAAGTGATTTTGTGTTATTGGTTGATCATTTAGGTCATTTCCGTCCACCCTAGGCTTATTCTAGTCCAATTAGGGTTTTTAACCAATCTTCTGAATCCAATAAGTGATTTTGTGTCATTGGTTGAACATTTAGGTCATTTTCGTCCTCCCTAGGCTTAATATAATCCAATTAGGGTTTTTAACCAATCTTGTGCATCCAATAAGTGATTTTGTGTCATTGGTTGAACATTTAAGTCATATTCGTCCTCCCTAGGCTTATTATAATCCAATTTGGGTTTTGAACCAATCTTGTGCATCCAATAAGTGATTTTGTGTCATTGGTTGAACATGTAGGTCATTTTCGTCCTCTCTAGGCTTATTCTAATCCAATTAGGATTTTTAACCAATCTTGTGCATCCAATAAGTGATTTTGTGTCATTGGTTGAACATTTAGGTCAATTTCGTCCTCCCTAAGCTTATTCTAATCCAATTTAGGTTTATAACCAATCTTGTACATCCAATAAGTGATTTTGTGTCATTGGTTGAACATGTAGGTCATTTTCGTCCTCCCTAGACCTATTCTAATCCAATTAGGATTTTTAACCAATCTTGTGCATCCAATAAGTGATTTTGTGTTATTGGTTGAACATTTAGGTCATTTTCGTCCACCCTAGGCTTATTCTAATCCAATTAGGGTTTTTAATCAATCTTGTGCATCCAATAAGTAATTTTGTGTCATTGGTTGAACATTTAGGTCATTTTCGTCCTCCCTAGGCTTATTCTAATCCAATTAGGGTTTTTAATCAATCTTGTGCATCCAATAAGTAATTTTGTGTCATTGGTTGAACATTTAGGTCATTTTCGTCCTCCCTAGGCTTATTATAATCCAATTAGGGTTTTTAACCAATCTTGTGCATCCAATAAGTGATTTTGTGTCATTGGTTGAACATTTAGGTCATTTTCGTCCTCCCTAGGCTTATTATAATCCAATTAGGGTTTTGAACCAATCTTGTGCATCCAATAAGCGATTTTGTGCCATTGGTTGAATATTTAGGACATTTTCGTCCTCCCTAGGCTTATTCTAATCCAATTAGGGTTTTTAACCAATCTTGTGCGTCCAATAAGTGATTTTGTGTCATTTGTTGAACATTTAGGTCATTTTCATCATCCTTCGACTTATTCTTATCCAATTACGATTTTTAACCAATCTTGTGCATCCAATAAGTGATTTTGTGTTATTGGTTGAACATTTAGGTCATTTTCGTCCTCCCTAGGCTTATTATAATCCAATTAGGGTTTTTAACCAATCTTGTGCATCCAATAAGTGATTTTGTGTCATTGGTTGAACATTTAGGTCATTTTCGTCCTCCCTAGGCTTATTATAATCCAATTAGGGTTTTTAACCAATCTTGTGCATCCAATAAGTGATTTTGTGTCATTGGTTGAATATTTAGGTCATTTTCGTCCTCCCTATGCTTATTCTAATCCAATTTGGGTTTTTAACCAATCTTGTGCATCCAATAAGTGATTTTGTGTCATTGGTTGAACATGTAGGTCATTGTCGTCCTCTCTAGGCTTATTCTAATCCAATTAGGATTTTTAACCAATCATGTGCATCCAATAAGTGATATTGTGTCATTGGTTGAACATTTAGGTCATTTTCATCCTTCCTAGGCTTAATCTAATTCAATTAGGGTTTTTAACCAATCTTGTGCATCCAATAAGTGATTTTGTGTCATTGGTTGAACATTTAGGTCAATTTCTTCCTCCCTAAGCCTATTCTAATCCAATTTGGGTTTTTAACCAATCTTGTACATCCAATAAGTGATTTTGTGTCATTGGTTGAACATGTAGGTCATTTTCGTCCTCCCTAGACCTATTTTAATCCAATTAGGATTTTTAACCAATGTTGTGCATCCAATAAGTGATTTTGTGTTATTGGTTGAACATTTAGGTCATTTTCGTCCACCCTAGGCTTATTCTAATCCAATTAGGGTTTTTAACCAATCTTGTGCATCCAATAAGTAATTTTGTGTCATTGGTTGAATATTTAGGACATTTTCGTCCTCCCTAGGCTTATTATAATCCAATTAGGGTTTTGAACCAATCTTGTGCATCCAATAAGTGATTTTGTGTCATTGGTTGAATATTTATGACATTTTCGTCCTCCCTAGGCTTATTCTAATCTAATTAGGGTTTTTAACCAATCTTGTGCGTCCAATAAGTGATTTTGTGTCATTGGTTGAACATTTAGGTCATTTTCGTCATCCTTCGACTTATTCTAATTCAATTAGGGTTTTTAACCAATCTTGTGCATCCAATAAGTGATTTTGTGTCATTGGTTGAATATTTAGGTCATTTTCGTCCTCCCTATGCTTATTCTAATCCAATTAGGGTTTTTAACAAATCTTGTGCATCCAATAAGTGATTTTGTGTCATTGGTTGAACATTTAGGTCATTTTCGTCATGCTTCGACTTATTCTAATTCAATTAGGGTTTTTAACCAATCTTGTGCATCGAATAAGTGATTTTGTGTCATTGGTTGAATATTTAGGTCATTTTCGTCCTCCCTATGCTTATTCTAATCCAATTTGGGTTTTTAACCAATCTTGTGCATCCAAAAAGTGATTTTGTGTCATTGGTTGAACATGTAGTTCATTTTCGTCCTCTCTAGGCTTATTATAATCCAATTAGGGTTTTGAACCAATCTTGTGCATCCAATAAGTGATTTTGTGTCATTAGTTGAATATTTAGGACATTTTCGTCCTCCCTAGGCTTATTCTAATCCAATTAGGGTTTTTAACCAATCTTGTGCGTCCAATAAGTGATTTTGTGTCATTGGTTGAACATTTAGGTCATTTTCGTCATGCTTCGACTTATTCTAATTCAATTAGGGTTTTTAACCAATCTTGTGCATCGAATAAGCGATTTTGTGTCATTGGTTGAATATTTAGGTCATTTTCGTCCTCCTTATGCTTATTCTAATCCAATTTGGGTTTTTAACCAATCTTGTGCATCCAATAAGTGATTTTGTGTCATTGGTTGAACATGTAGGTCATTTTGTCCTCTCTAGGCTTATTCTAATCCAATTAGGATTTTTAACCAATCTTGTGCATCCAATAAGTGATATTGTGTCATTGGTTGAACATTTAGGTCATTTTCGTCATGCTTCGACTTATTCTAATTCAATTAGGGTTTCTAACCAATCTTGTGCATCGAATAAGCGATTTTGTGTCATTGGTTGAATATTTAGGTCATTTTCGTCCTCCCTATGCTTATTCTAATCCAATTTGGGTTTTTAACCAATCTTGTACATCCAATAAGTGATTTTGTGTCATTGGTTGAACATGTAGGTCATTTTCGTCCTCTCTAGGCTTATTATTATCCAATTAGGGTTTTGAAACAATCTTGTGCATCCAATAAGTGATTTTGTGTCATTAGTTGAATATTTAGGACATTTTCGTCCTCCCTAGGCTTATTCTAATCCAATTAGGGTTTTTAACCAATCTTGTGCGTCCAATAAGTGATTTTGTGTCATTGGTTGAACATTTAGGTCATTTTCCTCATCCTTCGACTTATTCTAATCCAGTTAGGATTTTTAACCAATCTTGTGCATCCAATTAGTGATTTTGTGTTATTGGTTGAACATTTAGGTCATTTTCGTCCACCCAAGGCTTATTCTAATCCAATTAGGGTTTTTAACCAATCTTGTGCATCCAATAAGTAATTTTGTGTCATTGGTTGAACATTCAAGACATTTTCGTCCTCCCTAGGCTTATTCTAATCCAATTAGGGTTTTTAACCAATCTTGTGCGTCCAATAAGTGATTTTTTGTCATTGGTTGAAAATTTAGGTCATTTTCGTCATGCTTCGACTTATTCTAATTCAATTAGGGTTTTTAACCAATCTTGTGCTTCGAATAAACGATTTTGTGTCATTGGTTGAATATTTAGGTCATTTTCGTCCTCCCTATGCTTATTCTAAACCAATTTGGGTTTTTAACCAATCTTGTGCATCCAATAAGTGATTTTGTGTCATTTGTTGAACATGTAGGTCATTGTCGTCCTCTCTAGGCTTATTCTAATCCAATTAGGATTTTTAACCAATCATGTGCATCCAATAAGTGATATTGTGTCATTGGTTGAACATTTAGGTCATTTTCATCCTTCCTAGGCTTAATCTAATTCAATTAGGGTTTTTAACCAATCTTGTGCATCCAATAAGTGATTTTGTGTCATTGGTTGAACAATTAGGTCAATTTCGTCCTCCCTAAGCTTATTCTAATCCAATTTGGGTTTTCAACCAAACTTGTACATCCAATAAGTGATTTTGTGTCATTGGTTGAACATGTAGGTCATTTTCGTCCTCCCTAGACCTATTCTAATCCAATTAGGATTTTTAACCAATCTTGTGCATCCAATAAGTGATTTTGTATTATTGGTTGAACATTTAGGTCATTTTCGTCCACCTTAGGCTAATTCTAATCCAATTAGGGTTTTTAACCAATCTTGTGCATCCAATAAGTAATTTTGTGTCATTGGTTGAACATTTAGGTCATTTTCGTCCTCCCTAGGCTTATTATAATCCAATTAGGGTTTTTAACCAATCTTGTGCATCCAATAAGTGATTTTGTGTTATTGGTTGAACATTTAGGTCATTTTCATCATCCTTCGACTTATTCTAATTCAATTAGGATTTTTAACCAATCTTGTGCATCCAATAATTGATTTTGTGTCATTGGTTGAATATTTAGGTCATTTTCGTCCTCCCGATGCTTATTCTAATCCAATTTGGGTTTTTAACCAATCTTGTGCATCCAAAAAGTGATTTTGTGTCATTGGTTGAACATGTAGTTCATTTTCGTCCTCTCTAGGCTTATTATAATCCAATTAGGGTTTTGAACCAATCTTGTGCATCCAATAAGTGATTTTGTGTCATTAGTTGAATATTTAGGACATTTTCGTCCTCCCTAGGCTTATTCTAATTCAATTAGGGTTTTTAACAAATCTTGTGCATCCAATAAGTGATTTTGTGCATTGGTTGAACATTTAGGTCATTTTCATCATCCTTCGACTTATTCTTATCCAATTAGGATTTTTAACCAATCTTGTGCATCCAATAAGTGATTTTGTGTTATTGGTTGATCATTTAGGTCATTTTCGTCCACCCTAGGCTTATTCTAGTCCAATTAGGGTTTTTAACCAATCTTGTGCATCCAATAAGTGATTTTGTGTCATTGGTTGAACATTTAGGTCATTTTCGTCCTCCCTAGGCTTATTATAATCCAATTAGGGTTTTGAACCAATCTTGTGCATCCAATAAGTGATTTTGTGTCATTAGTTGAATATTTAGGACATTTTCGTCGTCCCTAGGCTTATTCTAATCCAATTAGGGTTTTTAACAAATCTTGTGCATCCAATAAGTGATTTTGTGCATTGGTTGAACATTTAGGTCATTTTCATCATCCTTCGACTTATTCTTATCCAATTAGGATATTTATCCAATCTTGTGCATCCAATAAATGATTTTGTGTTATTGGTTGATCATTTAGGTCATTTTCGTCCACCCTAGGCTTATTCTAGTCCAATTAGGGTTTTTAACCAATCTTGTGCATCCAATAAGTGATTTTGTGTCATTGGTTGAACATTTAGGTCATTTTCGTCATCCTTCGACTTATTCTAATTCAATTAGGGTTTTTAACCAATCTTGTGCATCCAATAAGTGATTTTGTGTCATTGGTTGAACAATTAGGTCAATTTCGTCCACCCTAAGCTTATTCTAATCCAATTTGGGTTTTCAACCAAACTTGTACATCCAATAAGTGATTTTGTGTCATTGGTTGAACATGTAGGTCATTTTCGTCCTCCCTAGACCTATTCTAATCCAATTAGGATTTTTAACCAATCTTGTGCATCCAATAAGTGATTTTGTGTTATTGGTTGAACATTTAGGTCATTTTCGTCCACCCTAGTCTTATTCTAATCCAATTAGGGTTTTTAACCAATCTTGTGCATCCAATAAGTAATTTTGTGTCATTGGTTGAACATTTAGGTCATTTTCGTCCTCCCTAGGCTTATTATAATCCAATTAGGGTTTTGAACCAATCTTGTGCATCCAATAAGTGATTTTGTGTCATTGGTTGAATATTTAGGACATTTTTGTCCTCTCTAGGCTTATTCTAATCTAATTAGGGTTTTTAACCAATCTTGTGCGTCCAATAAGTGATTTTGTGTCATTGGTTGATCATTTAGGTCATTTTCGTCCTCCTTAGGCTTATTATAATCCAATTAGGGTTTTTAACTAATCTTGTGCATCCAATAAGTGATTTTTTGTCATTGGTTGAATATTTAGGTCAGTTTCGTCCTCCCTATGCTTATTCTAATCCAATTTGGGTTTTTAACCAATCTTGTGCATCCAAAAAGTGATTTTGTGTCATTGGTTGAACATGTAGTTCATTTTCGTCCTCTCTAGGCTTATTATAATCCAATTAGGGTTTTGAATCAATCTTGTGCATCCAATAAGTGATTTTGTGTCAATAGTTGAATATTTAGGACATTTTCGTCCTCCCTAGGCTTATTCTAATCCAATTAGGTTTTTTAACACATCTTGTGCATCCAATAAGTGATTTTGTGTCATTGGTTGAACATTTAGGTCATTTTCATCATCCTTCGACTTATTCTTATCCAATTAGGATTTTTAACCAATCTTGTGCATCCAATAAGTGATTTTGTGTTATTGGTTGATCATTTAGGTCATTTCCGTCCACCCTAGGCTTATTCTAGTCCAATTAGGGTTTTTAACCAATCTTGTGAATCCAATAAGTGATTTTGTGTCATTGGTTGAACATTTAGGTCATTTTCGTCCTCCCTAGGCTTAATATAATCCAATTAGGGTTTTTAACCAATCTTGTGCATTTAATAAGTGATTTTGTGTCATTGGTTGAACATTTAAGTCATATTCGTCCTCCCTAGGCTTATTATAATCCAATTTGGGTTTTGAACCAATCTTGTGCATCCAATAAGTGATTTTGTGTCATTGGTTGAACATGTAGGTCATTTTCGTCCTCTCTAGGCTTATTCTAATCCAATTAGGATTTTTAACCAATCTTGTGCATCCAATAAGTGATTTTGTGTCATTGGTTGAACATTTAGGTCAATTTCGTCCTCCCTAAGCTTATTCTAATCCAATTTAGGTTTATAACCAATCTTGTACATCCAATAAGTGATTTTGTGTCATTGGTTGAACATGTAGGTCATTTTCGTCCTCCCTAGACCTATTCTAATCCAATTAGGATTTTTAACCAATCTTGTGCATCCAATAAGTGATTTTGTGTTATTGGTTGAACATTTAGGTCATTTTCGTCCACCCTAGGCTTATTCTAATCCAATTAGGGTTTTTAATCAATCTTGTGCATCCAATAAGTAATTTTGTGTCATTGGTTGAACATTTAGGTCATTTTCGTCCTCCCTAGGCTTATTCTAATCCAATTAGGGTTTTTAATCAATCTTGTGCATCCAATAAGTAATTTTGTGTCATTGGTTGAACATTTAGGTCATTTTCGTCCTCCCTAGGCTTATTATAATCCAATTAGGGTTTTTAACCAATCTTGTGCATCCAATAAGTGATTTTGTGTCATTGGTTGAACATTTAGGTCATTTTCGTCCTCCCTAGGCTTATTATAATCCAATTAGGGTTTTGAACCAATCTTGTGCATCCAATAAGCGATTTTGTGCCATTGGTTGAATATTTAGGACATTTTCGTCCTCCCTAGGCTTATTCTAATCCAATTAGGGTTTTTAACCAATCTTGTGCGTCCAATAAGTGATTTTGTGTCATTTGTTGAACATTTAGGTCATTTTCATCATCCTTCGACTTATTCTTATCCAATTACGATTTTTAACCAATCTTGTGCATCCAATAAGTGATTTTGTGTTATTGGTTGAACATTTAGGTCATTTTCGTCCTCCCTAGGCTTATTATAATCCAATTAGGGTTTTTAACCAATCTTGTGCATCCAATAAGTGATTTTGTGTCATTGGTTGAACATTTAGGTCATTTTCGTCCTCCCTAGGCTTATTATAATCCAATTAGGGTTTTGAACCAATCTTGTGCATCCAATAAGTGATTTTGTGTCATTGGTTGAATATTTAGGACATTTTCGTCCTCCCTAGGCTTATTCTAAATCCAATTAGGGTTTTTAACCAATCTTGTGCATCCAATAAGTAATTTTGTGTCATTGGTTGAACATTTAGGTCACTTTCGTCCTCCCAAGGCTTATTATAATCCAATTAGGGTTTTTAACCAATCTTGTGCATCCAATAAGTGATTTTGTGTCATTGGTTGAACATTTAGGTCATTTTCGTCCTCCCTAGGCTTATTATAATCCAATTAGGGTTTTGAACCAATCTTGTGCATCCAATAAGTGATTTTGTGTCATTGGTTGAATATTTAGGACATTTTCGTCCTCCCTAGGCTTATTCTAATCTAATTAGGGTTTTTAACCAATCTTGTGCGTCCAATAAGTGAATTTGTGTCATTGGTTGAACATTTAGGTCATTTTCGTCATCCTTCGACTTATTCTAATTCAATTAGGGTTTTTAACCAATCTTGTGCATCCAATAAGTGATTTTGTGTCATTGGTTGAATATTTAGGTCATTTTCGTCCTCCCTATGCTTATTCTAATCCAATTTGGGTTTTTAACCAATCTTGTGCATCCAAAAAGTGATTTTGTGTCATTGGTTGAACATGTAGTTCATTTTCGTCCTCTCTAGGCTTATTATAATCCAATTAGGGTTTTGAATCAATCTTGTGCATCCAATAAGTGATTTTGTGTCAATAGTTGAATATTTAGGACATTTTCGGCCTCCCAAGGCTTATTGTAATCCGATTAGGTTTTTTAACAAATCTTGTGCATCCAATAAGTGATTTTGTGTCATTGGTTGAACATTTAGGTCATTTTCATCATCCTTTGACTTATTCTTATCCAATTAGGGTTTTTAACCAATCTTGTGAATCCAATAAGTGATTTTGTGTCATTGGTTGAACATTTAGGTCATTTTCGTCCTCCCTAGGCTTAATATAATCCAATTAGGGTTTTTAACCAATCTTGTGCATCCAATAAGTGATTTTGTGTCATTGGTTGAACATTTAAGTCATATTCGTCCTCCCTAGGCTTATTATAATCCAATTTGGGTTTTGAACCAATCTTGTGCATCCAATAAGTGATTTTGTGTCATTGGTTGAACATGTAGGTCATTTTCGTCCTCTCTAGGCTTATTCTAATCCAATTAGGATTTTTAACCAATCTTGTGCATCCAATAAGTTATTTTGTGTCATTGGTTGAACATTTAGGTCAATTTCATCCTCCCTAAGCTTATTCTAATCCAATTTAGGTTTATAACCAATCTTGTACATCCAATAAGTGATTTTGTGTCATTGGTTGAACATGTAGGTCATTTTCGTCCTCCCTAGACCTATTCTAATCCAATTAGGATTTTTAACCAATCTTATGCATCCAATAAGTGATTTTGTGTTATTGGTTGAACATTTAGGTCATTTTCGTCCACCCGAGGCTTATTCTAATCCAATTAGGGTTTTTAACCAATCTTGTGCATCCAATAAGTAATTTTGTGTCATTGGTTGAACATTTAGGTCATTTTCGTCCTCCCTAGGCTTATTATAATCCAATTAGGGTTTTTAACCAATCTTGTGCATCCAATAAGTGATTTTGTGTCATTGGTTGAACATTTAGGTCATTTTCGTCCTCCCTAGGCTTATTATAATCCAATTATGATTTTGAATTAATCTTGTGCATCCAATTAGTGATTTTGTGTCATTGGTTGAATATTTAGGACATTTTCGTCCTCCCTAGGCTTATTCTAATCCAATTAGGGTTTTTAACCAATCTTGTGCGTCCAATAAGTGATTTTGTGTCATTGGTTGAACATTTAGGTCATTTTCGTCATCCTTCGACTTATTCTTATTCAATTAGGGTTTTTTAACCAATCTTGTGCATCCAATAAGTGATTTTGTGTCATTGGTATAATATTTAGGTCATTTTCGTCCTCCCTATGCTTATTCTAATCCAATTTGGGTTTTTAACCAATCTTGTGAATCCAAAAAGTGAATTTTTGTCATTTGTTGAACATGTAGGTCATTTTCGTCCTCTCTAGGCTTATTATAATCCAATTAGGGTTTTGAACCAATCTTGTGCATCCATAAAGTGATTTTGTGTCATTAGTTGAATATTTAGGACATTTTCGTCCTCCCTAGGCTTATTCTAATCCAATTAGGGTTTTTAACCAATCTTGTGCGTCCAATAAGTGATTTTGTGTCATTGGTTGAACATTTAGGTCATTTTCGTCATCCTTCGACTTATTCTAATTCAATTAGGGTTTTTAACCAATCTTGTGCATCCAATAAGTGATTTTGTGTCATTGGTTGAATATTTAGGTCATTTTCGTCCTCCCTATGCTTATTCTAATCCAATTAGGGTTTTTAACAAATCTTGTGCATCCAATAAGTGATTTTGTGTCATTGGTTGAACATTTAGGTCATTTTCGTCATGCTTCGACTTATTCTAATTCAATTAGGGTTTTTAACCAATCTTGTGCATCGAATAAGTGATTTTGTGTCATTGGTTGAATATTTAGGTCATTTTCGTCCTCCCTATGCTTATTCTAATCCAATTCGGGTTTTTAACCAATCTTGTGCATCCAATAAGTGATTTTGTGTCATTGGTTGAACATGTAGGTCATTTTCGTCCTCTCTAGGCTTATTCTAATCGAATTAGGATTTTTAACCAATCTTGTGCATCCAATAAGTGATATTGTGTCATTGGTTGAACATTTAGGTCATTTTCATCCTTCCTAGGCTTAATCTAATTCAATTAGGGTTTTTAACCAATCTTGTGCATCCAATAAGTGATTTTGTGTCATTGGTTGAACATTTAGGTCATTATCGTCATTCTTCGACTTATTCAAATTCAATTAGGGTTTTTAACCAATCTTGTGCATCCAATAAGTGATTTTGTGTCATTGGTTGAATGTTTAGGTCATTTTTGTCCTTCCTATGCCTATTCTAATCCAATTTGGGTTTTTAACCAATCTTGTGCATCCAATAAGTGATTTTGTGTCATTGGTTGAAAATTTAGGGCAATTTCGTCCTTCCTAAGCATATTCTAATCCAATTTGGGTTTTTAACAAATCTTGTGCATCCAATAAGTTATTTTGTGTCATTGGTTGAACATGTAGGTCATTTTCATCCTCCCTAGACTTATTCTAATCCAATCAGGATTTTTAACCAATCTTGTGCATCCAATAAGTGATTTTGTGTTATTGGTTGAACATGTAGGTGATTTTCGTCCACC
The DNA here is from genome assembly GCA_037974735.1 of Cicer chorassanicum. Lineage (NCBI taxonomy): Eukaryota > Viridiplantae > Streptophyta > Magnoliopsida > Fabales > Fabaceae > Cicer > Cicer chorassanicum. The sequence goes on from JBBPBP010009779.1 coordinate 36,932,818, forward strand.
CAAGGCTTATTCTAATCCAATTAGGGTTTTTAACCAATCTTGTGCATCCAATAAGTAATTTTGTGTCATTGGTTGAACATTTAGGTCATTTGCGTCCTCCCTAGGCTTATTATAATCCAATTAGGGTTTTTAACCAATCTTGTGCATCCAATAAGTGATTTTGTGTCATTGGTTGAACATTTAGGTCATTTTCGTCCTCCCTAGGCTTATTATAATCCAATTAGGGTTTTGAACCAATCTTGTGCATCCAATAAGTGATTTTGTGTCATTGGTTGAATATTTAGGACATTTTCGTCCTCCCTAGGCTTATTCTAATCCAATTAGGTTTTTTAACAAATCTTGTGCATCCAATAAGTGATTTTGTGTCATTGGTTGAACATTTAGGTCATTTTCATCATCCTTCGACTTATTCTTATCCAATTAGGATTTTTAACCAATCTTGTGCATCCAATAAGTGATTTTGTGTTATTGGTTGATCATTTAGGTCATTTCCGTCCACCCTAGGCTTATTCTAGTCCAATTAGGGTTTTTAACCAATCTTCTGAATCCAATAAGTGATTTTGTGTCATTGGTTGAACATTTAGGTCATTTTCGTCCTCCCTAGGCTTAATATAATCCAATTAGGGTTTTTAACCAATCTTGTGCATCCAATAAGTGATTTTGTGTCATTGGTTGAACATTTAAGTCATATTCGTCCTCCCTAGGCTTATTATAATCCAATTTGGGTTTTGAACCAATCTTGTGCATCCAATAAGTGATTTTGTGTCATTGGTTGAACATGTAGGTCATTTTCGTCCTCTCTAGGCTTATTCTAATCCAATTAGGATTTTTAACCAATCTTGTGCATCCAATAAGTGATTTTGTGTCATTGGTTGAACATTTAGGTCAATTTCGTCCTCCCTAAGCTTATTCTAATCCAATTTAGGTTTATAACCAATCTTGTACATCCAATAAGTGATTTTGTGTCATTGGTTGAACATGTAGGTCATTTTCGTCCTCCCTAGACCTATTCTAATCCAATTAGGATTTTTAACCAATCTTGTGCATCCAATAAGTGATTTTGTGTTATTGGTTGAACATTTAGGTCATTTTCGTCCACCCTAGGCTTATTCTAATCCAATTAGGGTTTTTAATCAATCTTGTGCATCCAATAAGTAATTTTGTGTCATTGGTTGAACATTTAGGTCATTTTCGTCCTCCCTAGGCTTATTCTAATCCAATTAGGGTTTTTAATCAATCTTGTGCATCCAATAAGTAATTTTGTGTCATTGGTTGAACATTTAGGTCATTTTCGTCCTCCCTAGGCTTATTATAATCCAATTAGGGTTTTTAACCAATCTTGTGCATCCAATAAGTGATTTTGTGTCATTGGTTGAACATTTAGGTCATTTTCGTCCTCCCTAGGCTTATTATAATCCAATTAGGGTTTTGAACCAATCTTGTGCATCCTGTAAGTGATTTTGTGTCATTGGTTGAATATTTAGGACATTTTCGTCCTCCCTAGGCTTATTCTAATCTAATTAGGGTTTTTAACCAATCTTGTGCGTCCAATAAGTGATTTTGTGTCATTGGTTGAACATTTAGGTCATTTTCGTCATCCTTCGACTTATTCTAATTCAATTAGGGTTTTTAACCAATCTTGTGCGTCCAATAAGTGATTTTGTGTCATTGGTTGAATATTTAGGTCATTTTCGTCCTCCCTATGCTTATTCTAATCCAATTTGGGTTTTTAACCAATCTTGTGCATCCAAAAAGTGATTTTGTGTCATTGGTTGAACATGTAGTTCATTTTCGTCCTCTCTAGGCTTATTATAATCCAATTAGGGTTTTGAATCAATCTTGTGCATCCAATAAGTGATTTTGTGTCAATAGTTGAATATTTAGGACATTTTCGTCCTCCCTAGGCTTATTCTAATCCAATTAGGTTTTTTAAAAAATCTTGTGCATCCAATAAGTGATTTTGTGTCATTGGTTGAACATTTAGGTCATTTTCATCATCCTTCGACTTATTCTTATCCAATTAGGATTTTTAACCAATCTTGTGCATCCAATAAGTGATTTTGTGTTATTGGTTGATCATTTAGGTCATTTTCGTCCACCCTAGGCTTATTCTAGTCCAATTAGGGTTTTTAACCAATCTTGTGCATCCAATAAGTGATTTTGTGTCATTGGTTGAACATTTAGGTCATTTTCGTCCTCCCTAGGCTTATTCTAATCCAATTAGGGTTTTTAACCAATCTTGTGCATCCAATAAGTGATTTTGTGTCATTGGTTGAACATTTAGGTCATTTTCGTCCACCCTAGGCTTATTCTAATCCAATTAGGGTTTTTAACCAATCTTGTGCATCCAATAAGTGATTTTGTGTCATTGGTTGAACATTTAGGTCATTTTCGTCCTCCCTAGGCTTATTATAATCCAATTAGGGTTTTTAACCAATCTTGTGCATCCAATAAGTGATTTTGTGTTATTGGTTGAACATTTAGGTCATTTTCGTCCACCCTAGGCTTATTCTAATCCAATTAGGGTTTTTAATCAATCTTGTGCATCCAATAAGTAATTTTGTGTCATTGGTTGAACATTTAGGTCATTTTCGTCCTCCTTAGGCTTATTATAATCCAATTAGGGTTTTTAACCAATCTTGTGCATCCAATAAGTGATTTTGTGTCATTGGTTGAACATTTAGGTCATTTTCGTCCTCCCTAGGCTTATTATAATCCAATTAGGGTTTTTAACCAATCTTGTGCATCCAATAAGTGATTTTGTGTTATTGGTTGAACATTTAGGTCATTTTCGTCCACCCTAGGCTTATTCTAATCCAATTAGGGTTTTTAATCAATCTTGTGCATCCAATAAGTAATTTTGTGTCATTGGTTGAACATTTAGGTCATTTTCGTCCTCCCTAGGCTTATTATAATCCAATTAGGGTTTTTAACCAATCTTGTGCATCCAATAAGTGATTTTGTGTCATTGGTTGAACATTTAGGTCATTTTCGTCCTCCCTAGGCTTATTATAATCCAATTATGATTTTGAATTAATCTTGTGCATCCAATTAGTGATTTTGTGTCATTGGTTGAATATTTAGGACATTTTCGTCCTCCCTAGGCTTATTCTAATCCAATTAGGGTTTTTAACCAATCTTGTGCGTCCAATAAGTGATTTTGTGTCATTGGTTGAACATTTAGGTCATTTTCGTCATCCTTCGACTTATTCTTATTCAATTAGGGTTTTTTAACCAATCTTGTGCATCCAATAAGTGATTTTGTGTCATTGGTATAATATTAAGGTCATTTTCGTCCTCCCTATGCTTATTCTAATCCAATTTGGGTTCTTAACCAATCTTGTGCATCCAAAAAGTGATTTTTTGTCATTGGTTGAACATGTAGGTCATTTTCGTCCTCTCTAGGCTTATTATAATCCAATTAGGGTTTTGAACCAATCTTGTGCATCCAATAAGTGATTTTGTGTCATTAGTTGAATATTTAGGACATTTTCGTCCTCCCTAGGCTTATTCTAATCCAATTAGGGTTTTTAACCAATCTTGTGCGTCCAATAAGTGATTTTGTGTCATTGGTTGAACATTTAGGTCATTTTCGTCATCCTTCGACTTATTCTTATTCAATTAGGGTTTTTTAACCAATCTTGTGCATCCAATTAGTGATTTTGTGTCATTGGTATAATATTTAGGTCATTTTCGTCCTCCCTATGCTTATTCTAATCCAATTTGGGTTTTTAACCAATCTTGTGCATCCAAAAAGTGATTTTTTGTCATTGGTTGAACATGTAGGTCATTTTCGTCCTCTCTAGGCTTATTATAATCCAATTAGGGTTTTGAACCAATCTTGTGCATCCAATAAGTGATTTTGTGTCATTAGTTGAATATTTAGGACATTTTCGTCCTCCCTAGGCTTATTCTAATCCAATTAGGGTTTTTAACCAATCTTGTGCGTCCAATAAGTGATTTTGTGTCATTGGTTGAACATTTAGGTCATTTTCATCATCCTTCGACTTATTCAATTAGGGTTTTTAACCAATCTTGTGCATCCAATAAGTGATTTTGTGTCACTGGTTGAATATTTAGGTCATTTTCGTCCTCCCTATGCTTATTATAATCCAATTAGGGTTTTTAACCAATCTTGTTTATCCAAAAAGTGATTTTGTGTCATTGGTTGAACATGCAGGTCATTTTCGTCCTCTCTAGGCTTATTATAATCCAATTAGGGTTTTGAACCAATCTTGTGCATCCAATAAGTGATTTTGTGTCATTTGTTGAACATTTAGGTCATTTTCATCATCCTTCAACTTATTCTAATCCAATTAGGATTTTTAACCAATCTTGTGCATCCAATAAGTGATTTTGTGTTATTGGTTGAACATTTAGGTCATTTTCGTCCACCCTAGGCTTATTCTAATCCAATTAGGGTTTTTAACCAATCTTGTGCATCCAATAAGTAATTTTGTGTCATTGGTTGAACATTTAGGTCATTTTCAACCTCCCTAGGCTTATTATAATCCAATTAGGGTTTTTAACCAATCTTGTGCATCCAATAAGTGATTTTGTGTCATTGGTTGAACATTTAGGTCATTTTCGTCCTCCCTAGGCTTATTATAATCCAATTAGGGTTTTGAACCAATCTTGTGCATCCAATAAGTGATTTTGTGTCATTGGTTGAATATTTAGGACATTTTCGTCCTCTCTAGGCTTATTCTAATCTAATTTGGGTTTTTAACCAATCTTGTGCGTCCAATAAGTGATTTTGTGTCATTGGTTGAACATTTAGTTCATTTTCGTCATCCTTCGACTTATTCTAATTCAATTAGGGTTTTTAACCAATTTTGTGCATCCAATAAGTGATTTTGTGTCATTGGTTGAATATTTAGGTCATTTTCGTCCTCCCTATGCTTATTCTAATCCAATTTGGGTTTTTAACCAATCTTGTGCATCCAAAAAGTGATTTTGTGTCATTGGTTGAACATGTAGTTCATTTTCGTCCTCTCTAGGCTTATTATAATCCAATTAGGGTTTTGAATCAATCTTGTGCATCCAATAAGTGATTTTGTGTCAATAGTTGAATATTTAGGACATTTTCGTCCTCCCTAGGCTTATTCTAATCCAATTAGGTTTTTTAACAAATCTTGTGCATCCAATAAGTGATTTTGTGTCATTGGTTGAACATTTAGGTCATTTTCATCATCCTTCGACTTATTCTTATCCAATTAGGATTTTTAACCAATCTTGTGCATCCAATAAGTGATTTTGTGTTATTGGTTGATCATTTAGGTCATTTCCGTCCACCCTAGGCTTATTCTAGTCCAATTAGGGTTTTTAACCAATCTTGTGAATCCAATAAGTGATTTTGTGTCATTGGTTGAACATTTAGGTCATTTTCGTCCTCCCTAGGCTTAATAAAATCCAATTAGGGTTTTTAACCAATCTTGTGCATCCAATAAGTGATTTTGTGTCATTGGTTGAACATTTAAGTCATATTCGTCCTCCCTAGGCTTATTATAATCCAATTTGGGTTTTGAACCAATCTTGTGCATCCAATAAGTGATTTTGTGTCATTGGTTGAACATGTAGGTCATTTTCGTCCTCTCTAGGCTTATTCTAATCCAATTAGGATTTTTAACCAATCTTGTGCATCCAATAAGTGATTTTGTGTCGTTGGTTGAACATTTAGGTCAATTTCGTCCTCCCTAAGCTTATTCTAATCCAATTTTGGTTTATAACCAATCTTGTACATCCAATAAGTGATTTTGTGTCATTGGTTGAACATGTAGGTCATTTTCGTCCTCCCTAGACCTATTCTAATCCAATTAGGATTTTTAACCAATCTTGTGCATCCAATAAGTGATTTTGTGTTATTGGTTGAACATTTAGGTCATTTTCGTCCACCCTAGGCTTATTCTAATCCAATTAGGGTTTTTAATCAATCTTGTGCATCCAATAAGTAATTTTGTGTCATTGGTTGAACATTTAGGTCATTTTCGTCCTCCCTAGGCTTATTATAATCCAATTAGGGTTTTTAACCAATCTTGTGCATCCAATAAGTGATTTTGTGTCATTGGTTGAACATTTAGGTCATTTTCGTCCTCCCTAGGCTTATTATAATCCAATTAGGGTTTTGAACCAATCTTTTGCATCCAATAAGTGATTTTGTGTCATTGGTTGAATATTTAGGACATTTTCGTCCTCTCTAGGCTTATTCTAATCTAATTAGGGTTTTTAACCAATCATGTGCGTCCAATAAGTGATTTTGTGTCATTGGTTGAACATTTAGGTCATTTTCGTCATCCTTCGACTTATTCTAATTCAATTAGGGTTTTTAACCAATCTTGTGCATCCAAAAAGTGATTTTGTGTCATTGGTTGAACATGTAGTTCATTTTCGTCCTCTCTAGGCTTATTATAATCCAATTAGGGTTTTGAACCAATCTTGTGCATCCAATAAGTGATTTTGTGTCATTCGTTGAATATTTAAGACATTTTCGTCCTCCCTAGGCTTATTCTAATCCAATTAGGGTTTTTAACAAATCTTGTGCATCCAATAAGTGATTTTGTGTCATTGGTTGAACATTTAGGTCATTTTCGTCATGCTTCGACTTATTCTAATTCAATTAGGGTTTTTAACCAATCTTGTGCATCGAATAAGTGATTTTGTGTCATTGGTTGAATATTTAGGTCATTTTCGTCCTCCCTATGCTTATTCTAATCCAATTTGGGTTTTTAACCAATCTTGTGCATCCAATAATTGATTTTGTGTCATTCGTTGAACATGTAGGTCATTTTTGTCCTCTCTAGGCTTATTCTAATCGAATTAGGATTTTTAACCAATCTTGTGCATCCAATAAGTGATATTGTGTCATTGGTTGAACATTTAGGTCATTTTCATCCTTCCTAGGCTTAATCTAATTCATATAGGGTTTTTAACCAATCTTGTGCATCCAATAAGTGATTTTGTGTCATTGGTTGAACATTTAGGTCAATTTCGTCCTCCCTAAGCTTATTCTAATCCAATTTGGGCTTTTAACCAATCTTGTACATCCAATAAGTGATTTTGTGTCATTGGTTGAACATGTAGGTCATTTTCCTCCTCCCTAGACCTATTCTAATCCAATTAGGATTTTTAACCAATCTTGTGCATCCAATAAGTGATTTTGTGTTATTGGTTGAACATTTAGGTCATTTTCGTCCACCCTAGGCTTATTCTAATCCAATTAGTGTTTTTAACCAAACTTGTGCATCCAATAAGTAATTTTGTGTCATTGGTTGAAAATTTAGGGCAATTTCGTCCTCCCTAAGCATATTCTAATCCAATTTGGGTTTTTAACAAATCTTGTGCATCCAGTAAGTGATTTTGTGTCATTGGTTGAACATGTAGGTCATTTTCCTCCTCCCTAGACCTATTCTAATCCAATTCGGATTTTTAACCAATCTTGTGCATCCAATAAGTGATTTTGTGTTATTGGTTGAACATTTAGGTCATTTTCGTCCACCCTAGGCTTATTCTAATCCAATTAGGGTTTTTAACCAATCTTGTGCATCCAATAAGTAATTTTGTGTCATTGGTTGAACATTTAGGTCATTTTCGTCCTCCCTAGGCTTATTATAATCCAATTAGGGTTTTTAACCAATCTTGTGCATCCAATAAGTGATTTTGTGTCATTGGTTGAACATTTAGGTCATTTTCGTCCTCCCTAGGCTTATTATAATCCAATTAGGGTTTTGAACCAATCTTGTGCATCCAATAAGTGATTTTGTGTCATTGGTTGAATATTTAGGACATTTTCGTCCTCCCTAGGCTTATTCTAATCCAATTAGGGTTTTGAACCAATCTTGTGCATCCAATAAGTGATTTTGTGTCATTTGTTGAACATTTAGGTCATTTTCATCATCCTTCAACTTATTCTAATCCAATTAGGATTTTTAACCAATCTTGTGCATCCAATAAGTGATTTTGTGTTATTGGTTGAACATTTAGGTCATTTTCGTCCACCCTAGGCTTATTCTAATCCAATTAGGGTTTTTAACCAATCTTGTGCATCCAATAAGTAATTTTGTGTCATTGGTTGAACATTTAGGTCATTTTCGTCCTCCCTAGGCTTATTATAATCCAATTAGGGTTTTAAACCAATCTTGTGCATCCAATAAGTGATTTTGTGTCATTGGTTGAACATTTAGATCATTTTCGTCCTCCCTAGGCTTATTATAATCCAATTAGGGTTTTGAACCAATCTTGTGCATCCAATAAGTGATTTTGTGTCATTGGTTGAATATTTAGGACATTTTTGTCCTCTCTAGGCTTATTCTAATCTAATTAGGGTTTTTAACCAATCTTGTGCGTCCAATAAGTGATTTTGTGTCATTGGTTGATCATTTAGGTCATTTTCGTCCTCCCTAGGCTTATTTTAATCCAATTAGGGTTTTTAACTAATCTTGTGCATCCAATAAGTGATTTTTTGTCATTGGTTGAATATTTAGGTCATTTTCGTCCTCCCTATGCTTATTCTAATCCAATTTGGGTTTTTAACCAATCTTGTGCATCCAAAAAGTGATTTTGTGTCATTGGTTGAACATGTAGTTCATTTTCGTCCTCTCTAGGCTTATTATAATCCAATTAGGGTTTTGAATCAATCTTGTGCATCCAATAAGTGATTTTGTGTCAATAGTTGAATATTTAGGACATTTTCGTCCTCCCTAGGCTTATTCTAATCGAATTAGGGTTTTTAACCAATCTTGTGCGTCCAATAAGTGATTTTGTGTCATTGGTTGAACATTTAGGTCATTTTCGTCATCCTTCGACTTATTCTAATTCAATTAGGGTTTTTAATCAATCTTGTGCATCCAATAAGTGATTTTGTGTCATTGGTTGAATATTTAGGTCATTTTCGTCCTCCCTATGCTTATTCTAATCCAATTTGGGTTTTTAACCAATCTTGTGCATCCAAAAAGTGATTTTGTGTCATTGGTTAAACATGTAGTTCATTTTCGTCCTCTCTAGGCTTATTATAATCCAATTAGGGTTTTGAACCAATATTGTGCATCCAATAAGTGATTTTGTGTCATTCGTTGAAGATTTAAGACATTTTCGTCCTCCCTAGGCTTATTCTAATCCAATTAGGGTTTTTAACAAATCTTGTGCATCCAATAAGTGATTTTGTGTCATTAGTTGAACATTTAGGTCATTTTCGTCATGCTTCGACTTATTCTAATTCAATTAGGGTTTTTAACCAATCTTGTGCATCGAATAAGTGATTTTGTGTCATTGGTTGAACATTTAGGTCAATTTCTTCCTCCCTAAGCTTATTCTAATCCAATTTGGGTTTTTAACCAATCTTGTACATCCAATAAGTGATTTTGTGTCATTGGTTGAACATGTAGGTCATTTTCGTCCTCCCTAGACCTATTCAAATCCAATTAGGATTTTTAACCAATGTTGTGCATCCAATAAGTGATTTTGTGTTATTGGTTGAACATTTAGGTCATTTTCGTCCACCCTAGGCTTATTCTAATCCAATTAGGGTTTTTAACCAATCTTGTGCATCCAATAAGTAATTTTGTGTCATTGTTTGAACATTTAGGTCATTTTCGTCCTCCCTAGGCTTATTATAATCCAATTAGGGTTTTTAACCAATCTTGTGCATCCAATAAGTGATTTTGTGTCATTGGTTGAATATTTATGACATTTTCGTCCTCCCTAGGCTTATTCTAATCTAATTAGGGTTTTTAACCAATCTTGTGCGTCCAATAAGTGATTTTGTGTCATTGGTTGAACATTTAGGTCATTTTCGTCATCCTTCGACTTATTCTAATTCAATTAGGGTTTTTAACCAATCTTGTGCATCCAATAAGTGATTTTGTGTCATTGGTTGAATATTTAGGTCATTTTCGTCCTCCCTATGCTTATTCTAATCCAATTTAAGTTTTTAGCCAATCTTGTGCATCCAATAAGTGATTTTGTGTCATTGGTTGAACATGTAGGTCATTGTCGTCCTCTCTAGGCTTATTCTAATCCAATTAGGATTTTTAACCAATCATGTGCATCCAATAAGTGATATTGTGTCATTGGTTGAACATTTAGGTCATTTTCATCCTTCCTAGGCTTAATCTAATTCAATTAGGGTTTTTAACCAATCTTGTGCATCCAATAAGTGATTTTGTGTCATTGGTTGAACATTTAGGTCAATTTCTTCCTCCCTAAGCTTATTCTAATCCAATTTGGGTTTTTAACCAATCTTGTACATCCAATAAGTGATTTTGTGTCATTGGTTGAACATGTAGGTCATTTTCGTCCTCCCTAGACCTATTCTAATCCATTTAGGATTTTTAACCAATGTTGTGCATCCAATAAGTGATTTTGTGTTATTGGTTGAACATTTAGGTCATTTTCGTCCACCCTAGGCTTATTTTAATCCAATTAGGGGTTTTAACCAATCTTGTGCATCCAATAAGTAATTTTGTGTCATTGTTTGAACATTTAGGTCATTTTCGTCCTCCCTAGGCTTATTATAATCCAATTAGGGTTTTTAACCAATCTTGTGCATCCAATAAGTGATTTTGTGTCATTGGTTGAACATTTAGGTCATTTTCGTCCTCCCTAGGCTTATTATAATCCAATTAGGGTTTTGAACCAATCTTGTGCATCCAATAAGTGATTTTGTGTCATTGGTTGAATATTTAGGACATTTTCGTCCTCCCTAGGCTTATTCTAATCCAATTAGGTTTTTTAACAAATCTTGTGCATCCAATAAGTGATTTTGTGTCATTGGTTGAACATTTAGGTCATTTTCATCATCCTTCGACTTATTCTTATCCAATTAGGATTTTTAACCAATCTTGTGCATCCAATAAGTGATTTTGTGTTATTGGTTGATCATTTAGGTCATTTCCGTCCACCCTAGGCTTATTCTAGTCCAATTAGGGTTTTTAACCAATCTTCTGAATCCAATAAGTGATTTTGTGTCATTGGTTGAACATTTAGGTCATTTTCGTCCTCCCTAGGCTTAATATAATCCAATTAGGGTTTTTAACCAATCTTGTGCATCCAATAAGTGATTTTGTGTCATTGGTTGAACATTTAAGTCATATTCGTCCTCCCTAGGCTTATTATAATCCAATTTGGGTTTTGAACCAATCTTGTGCATCCAATAAGTGATTTTGTGTCATTGGTTGAACATGTAGGTCATTTTCGTCCTCTCTAGGCTTATTCTAATCCAATTAGGATTTTTAACCAATCTTGTGCATCCAATAAGTGATTTTGTGTCATTGGTTGAACATTTAGGTCATTTTCGTCCTCTCTAGGCTTATTATAATCCAATTAGGGTTTTGAACCAATCTTATGCATCCAATAAGTGATTTTGTGTCATTAGTTGAATATTTAGGACATTTTCGTCTTCCCTAGGCTTATTCTAATCCAATTAGGGTTTTTAACCAATCTTGTGCATCCAATAAGTGATTTTGTGTCATTGGTTGATCATTTAGGTCATTTTCGTCCTCCCTAGGCTTATTATAATCCAATTAGGGTTTTGAACCAACCTTGTGCATCCAACAAGTGATTTTGTGTCATTGGTTGAATATTTAGGACATTTTCGTCCTCTCTAAGCTTATTCTAATCCAATTAGGGTTTTTAACCAATCTTGTGCGTCCAATAAGTGATTTTGTGTCATTGGTTGAACATTTAGGTCATTTTCGTCATCCTCCGACTTATTCTAATTCAATTAGGGTTTTTAACCAATCTTGTGCATCCAAAAAGTGATTTTGTGTCATTGGTTCAACATGTAGGTCATTTTCGTCCTCTCTAGGCTTATTATAATCCAATTAGGGTTTTGAACTAATCTTGTGCATCCAATAAGTGATTTTGTGTCATTAGTTGAATATTTAGGACATTTTCGTCCTCCCTAGGCTTATTCTAATCCAATTAGGGTTTTTAACCAATCTTGTGCGTCCAATAAGTGATTTTGTGTCATTTGTTGAACATTTAGGTCATTTTTATCATCCTTCGACTTATTCTAATCCAATTAGGATTTTTAACCAATCTTGTGCATCCAATAAGTGATTTTGTGTTATTGGTTGAACATTTAGGTTATTTTCGTCCACCCTAGGATTATTCTAATCCAATTAGGGTTTTTAACCAATCTTGTGCATCCAATAAGTAATTTGGTGTCATTGGTTGAACATTTAGGTCATTTTCGTCCTCCCTACGCTTATTATAATCCAATTAGGGTTTTGAACCAATCTTGTGCATCCAATAAGTGATTTTGTGTCATTGGTTGAATATTTAGGACATTTTCGTCCTCCCTAGGCTTATTCTAATCCAATTAGGGTTTTTAACCAGTCTTGTGCATCCAATAAGTGATTTTGTGTCGTTGGTTGAACATTTAGGTCATTTTTGTCCTCCCTAGGCTTATTATAATCCAATTAGGGTTTTGAACCAATCTTGTGCATCCAATAAGTGATTTTGTGTCATTGGTTGAATATTTAGGACATTTTCGTCCTCCCGAGGCTTATTCTAATCGAATTAGGGTTTTTAACCAATCTTGTGCGTCCAATAAGTGATTTTGTGTCATTGGTTGAACATTTAGGTCATTTTCGTCATCCTTCGACTTATTCTAATTCAATTAGGGTTTTTAATCAATCTTGTGCATCCAATAAGTGATTTTGTGTCATTGGTTGAACATTTAGGTCATTTTCGTCATCCTTCGACTTGTTCTAATCCAATTAGGGTTTTTAACCAATCTTGTGCAACGAATAAGTGATTTTGTGTCATTGCATTAACATTTAGGTCATTTCCGTCATCCTTCAACTTATTATAATCCAATTAGGCTATTTAACCAGTCTTGTGCATCCAATAAGTGATTTTGTGTCGTTGGTTGAACATTTAGGTCATTTTTGTCCTCCCTAGGCTTATTATAATCCAATTAGGGTTTTTAACCAATCTTGTGCATCCAATAAGTGATTTTGTGTCAATGGTTGAATATTTAGGTCTTTTTCGTCCTCCCAAGGCTTATTCTAGTCCAATTAGTTTTTTTAACCAATCTTGTGCATCCAATAAGTGATTTTGTGTCGTTGGTCAAACATTTAAGTCATTTTCGTCCTCCCTAGGCTTATTATAATCCAATTAGGGTTTTTACTTAATCTTGTGCGTCAAATAAGTGATTTTGTATCATTCGTTGAACATTTAGGTCATTTTCGTCCACCCTAGGCTTATTCTAATCCAATTAGGGTTTTTAACCAATCTTGTGCATCCAATAAGTGATTTTGTGTCATTGGTTGAATATTTAGGACATTTTCGTCCTCCCTAGGCTTATTATAATCCAATTAGGGTTTTGAACCAATCTTGTGCATCCAATAAGTGATTTTGTGTCATTGGTTGAATATTTATGACATTTTCGTCCTCCCTAGGCTTATTCTAATCTAATTAGGGTTTTTAACCAATCTTGTGCGTCCAATAAGTGATTTTGTGTCATTGGTTGAACATTTAGGTCATTTTCGTCATCCTTCGACTTATTCTAATTCAATTAGGGTTTTTAACCAATCTTGTGCATCCAATAAGTGATTTTGTGTCATTGGTTGAATATTTAGCTCATTTTCGTCCTCCCTATGCTTATTCTAATCCAATTTGGGTTTTTAACCAATCTTGTGCATCCAAAAAGTGATTTTGTGTCATTGGTTGAACATGTAGTTCATTTTCGTCCTCTCTAGGCTTATTATAATCCAATTAGGGTTTTGAACCAATACTGTGCATCCAATAAGTGATTTTGTGTCATTCGTTGAAGATTTAAGACATTTTCGTCCTCCCTAGGCTTATTCTAATCCAATTAGGGTTTTTAACAAATCTTGTGCATCCAATAAGTGATTTTGTGTCATTAGTTGAACATTTAGGTCATTTTCGTCATGCTTCGACTTATTCTAATTCAATTAGGGTTTTTAACCAATCTTGTGCATCGAATAAGTGATTTTGTGTCATTGGTTGAACATTTAGGTCAATTTCTTCCTCCCTAAGCTTATTCTAATCCAATTTGGGTTTTTAACCAATCTTGTACATCCAATAAGTGATTTTGTGTCATTGGTTGAACATGTAGGTCATTTTCGTCCTCCCTAGACCTATTCTAATCCATTTAGGATTTTTAACCAATGTTGTGCATCCAATAAGTGATTTTGTGTTATTGGTTGAACATTTAGGTCATTTTCGTCCACCCTAGGCTTATTCTAATCCAATTAGGGTTTTTAACCAATCTTGTGCATCCAATAAGTAATTTTGTGTCATTGTTTGAACATTTAGGTCATTTTCGTCCTCCCTAGGCTTATTATAATCCAATTAGGGTTTTTAACCAATCTTGTGCATCCAATAAGTGATTTTGTGTCATTGGTTGAATATTTATGACATTTTCGTCCTCCCTAGGCTTATTCTAATCTAATTAGGGTTTTTAACCAATCTTGTGCGTCCAATAAGTGATTTTGTGTCATTGGTTGAACATTTAGGTCATTTTCGTCATCCTTCGACTTATTCTAATTCAATTAGGGTTTTTAACCAATCTTGTGCATCCAATAAGTGATTTTGTGTCATTGGTTGAATATTTAGGTCATTTTCGTCCTCCCTATGCTTATTCTAATCCAATTAGGGTTTTTAACAAATCTTGTGCATCCAATAAGTGATTTTGTGTCATTGGTTGAACATTTAGGTCATTTTCGTCATGCTTCGACTTATTCTAATTCAATTAGGGTTTTTAACCAATCTTGTGCATCGAATAAGTGATTTTGTGTCATTGGTTGAATATTTAGGTCATTTTCGTCCTCCCTATGCTTATTCTAATCCAATTCGGGTTTTTAACCAATCTTGTGCATCCAATAAGTGATTTTGTGTCATTGGTTGAACATGTAGGTCATTTTCGTCCTCTCTAGGCTTATTCTAATCGAATTAGGATTTTTAACCAATCTTGTGCATCCAATAAGTGATATTGTGTCATTGGTTGAACATTTAGGTCATTTTCATCCTTCCTAGGCTTAATCTAATTCAATTAGGGTTTTTAACCAATCTTGTGCATCCAATAAGTGATTTTGTGTCATTGGTTGAACATTTAGGTCATTATCGTCATTCTTCGACTTATTCAAATTCAATTAGGGTTTTTAACCAATCTTGTGCATCCAATAAGTGATTTTGTGTCATTGGTTGAATGTTTAGGTCATTTTTGTCCTTCCTATGCCTATTCTAATCCAATTTGGGTTTTTAACCAATCTTGTGCATCCAATAAGTGATTTTGTGTCATTGGTTGAAAATTTAGGGCAATTTCGTCCTTCCTAAGCATATTCTAATCCAATTTGGGTTTTTAACAAATCTTGTGCATCCAATAAGTTATTTTGTGTCATTGGTTGAACATGTAGGTCATTTTCATCCTCCCTAGACTTATTCTAATCCAATCAGGATTTTTAACCAATCTTGTGCATCCAATAAGTGATTTTGTGTTATTGGTTGAACATGTAGGTGATTTTCGTCCACCCAAGGCTTATTCTAATCCAATTAGGGTTTTTAACCAATCTTGTGCATCCAATAAGTAATTTTGTGTCATTGGTTGAACATTTAGGTCATTTGCGTCCTCCCTAGGCTTATTATAATCCAATTAGGGTTTTTAACCAATCTTGTGCATCCAATAAGTGATTTTGTGTCATTGGTTGAACATTTAGGTCATTTTCGTCCTCCCTAGGCTTATTATAATCCAATTAGGGTTTTGAACCAATCTTGTGCATCCAATAAGTGATTTTGTGTCATTGGTTGAATATTTAGGACATTTTCGTCCTCCCTAGGCTTATTCTAAATCCAATTAGGGTTTTTAACCAATCTTGTGCATCCAATAAGTAATTTTGTGTCATTGGTTGAACATTTAGGTCACTTTCGTCCTCCCAAGGCTTATTATAATCCAATTAGGGTTTTTAACCAATCTTGTGCATCCAATAAGTGATTTTGTGTCATTGGTTGAACATTTAGGTCATTTTCGTCCTCCCTAGGCTTATTATAATCCAATTAGGGTTTTGAACCAATCTTGTGCATCCAATAAGTGATTTTGTGTTAATGGTTGATCATTTAGGTCATTTTCGTCCACCCTAGGCTTATTCTAGTCCAATTAGGGTTTTTAACTAATCTTGTGCATCCAATAAGTGATTTTGTGTCATTGGTTGAACATTTAGGTCATTTTCGTCCTCCCTAGGCTTATTATAATCCAATTAGGGTTTTTAACCAATCTTGTGCATCCAATAAGTGATTTTGTGTCATTGGTTGAACATTTAGGTCATTTTCGTCCTCCCTAGGCTTATTATAATCCAATTAGGGTTTTTAACCAATCTTGTGCATCCAATAAGTGATTTTGTGTCATTGGTTGAATATTTAGGTCATTTTCGTCCTCCCTATGCTTATTCTAATCCAATTTGGGTTTTTAACCAATCTTGTGCATCCAAAAAGTGATTTTGTGTCATTGGTTAAACATGTAGTTCATTTTCGTCCTCTCTAGGCTTATTATAATCCAATTAGGGTTTTGAACCAATATTGTGCATCCAATAAGTGATTTTGTGTCATTCGTTGAAGATTTAAGACATTTTCGTCCTCCCTAGGCTTATTCTAATCCAATTAGGGTTTTTAACAAATCTTGTGCATCCAATAAGTGATTTTGTGTCATTAGTTGAACATTTAGGTCATTTTCGTCATGCTTCGACTTATTCTAATTCAATTAGGGTTTTTAACCAATCTTGTGCATCGAATAAGTGATTTTGTGTCATTGGTTGAACATTTAGGTCATTTTCGTCATCCTTCGACTTGTTCTAATCCAATTAGGGTTTTTAACCAATCTTGTGCAACGAATAAGTGATTTTGTGTCATTGCATTAACATTTAGGTCATTTCCGTCATCCTTCAACTTATTATAATCCAATTAGGGTATTTAACCAGTCTTGTGCATCCAATAAGTGATTTTGTGTCGTTGGTTGAACATTTAGGTCATTTTTGTCCTCCCTAGGCTTATTATAATCCAATTAGGGTTTTTAACCAATCTTGTGCATCCAATAAGTGATTTTGTGTCAATGGTTGAATATTTAGGTCTTTTTCGTCCTCCCAAGGCTTATTCTAGTCCAATTAGTTTTTTTAACCAATCTTGTGCATCCAATAAGTGATTTTGTGTCGTTGGTCAAACATTTAAGTCATTTTCGTCCTCCCTAGGCTTATTATAATCCAATTAGGGTTTTTACTTAATAATGTGCGTCAAATAAGTGATTTTGTATCATTCGTTGAACATTTAGGTCATTTTCGTCCACCCTAGGCTTATTCTAATCCAATTAGGGTTTTTAACCAATCTTGTGCATCCAATAAGTGATTTTGTGTCATTGGTTGAATATTTAGGACATTTTCGTCCTCCCTAGGCTTATTATAATCCAATTAGGGTTTTGAACCAATCTTGTGCATCCAATAAGTGATTTTGTGTCATTGGTTGAATATTTATGACATTTTCGTCCTCCCTAGGCTTATTCTAATCTAATTAGGGTTTTTAACCAATCTTGTGCGTCCAATAAGTGATTTTGTGTCATTGGTTGAACATTTAGGTCATTTTCGTCATCCTTCGACTTATTCTAATTCAATTAGGGTTTTTAACCAATCTTGTGCATCCAATAAGTGATTTTGTGTCATTGGTTGAATATTTAGGTCATTTTCATCCTCCCTATGCTTATTCTAATCCAATTTAAGTTTTTAGCCAATCTTGTGCATCCAATAAGTGATTTTGTGTCATTGGTTGAACATGTAGGTCATTGTCGTCCTCTCTAGGCTTATTCTAATCCAATTAGGATTTTTAACCAATCATGTGCATCCAATAAGTGATATTGTGTCATTGGTTGAACATTTAGGTCATTTTCATCCTTCCTAGGCTTAATCTAATTCAATTAGGGTTTTTAACCAATCTTGTGCATCCAATAAGTGATTTTGTGTCATTGGTTGAACATTTAGGTCAATTTCTTCCTCCCTAAGCTTATTCTAATCCAATTTGGGTTTTTAACCAATCTTGTACATCCAATAAGTGATTTTGTGTCATTGGATGAACATGTAGGTCATTTTCGTCCTCCCTAGACCTATTCTAATCCAATTAGGATTTTTAACCAATGTTGTGCATCCAATAAGTGATTTTGTGTTATTGGTTGAACATTTAGGTCATTTTCGTCCACCCTAGGCTTATTTTAATCCAATTAGGGGTTTTAACCAATCTTGTGCATCCAATAAGTAATTTTGTGTCATTGTTTGAACATTTAGGTCATTTTCGTCCTCCCTAGGCTTATTATAATCCAATTAGGGTTTTTAACCAATCTTGTGCATCCAATAAGTGATTTTGTGTCATTGGTTGAACATTTAGGTCATTTTCGTCCTCCCTAGGCTTATTATAATCCAATTAGGGTTTTTAACCAATCTTGTGCATCCAATAAGTGATTTTGTGTCATTGGTTGAATATTTAGGTCATTTTCGTCCTCCCTATGCTTATTCTAATCCAATTTGGGTTTTTAACCAATCTTGTGCATCCAAAAAGTGATTTTGTGTCATTGGTTAAACATGTAGTTCATTTTCGTCCTCTCTAGGCTTATTATAATCCAATTAGGGTTTTGAACCAATATTGTGCATCCAATAAGTGATTTTGTGTCATTCGTTGAAGATTTAAGACATTTTCGTCCTCCCTAGGCTTATTCTAATCCAATTAGGGTTTTTAACAAATCTTGTGCATCCAATAAGTGATTTTGTGTCATTAGTTGAACATTTAGGTCATTTTCGTCATGCTTCGACTTATTCTAATTCAATTAGGGTTTTTAACCAATCTTGTGCATCGAATAAGTGATTTTGTGTCATTGGTTGAACATTTAGGTCAATTTCTTCCTCCCTAAGCTTATTCTAATCCAATTTGGGTTTTTAACCAATCTTGTACATCCAATAAGTGATTTTGTGTCATTGGTTGAACATGTAGGTCATTTTCGTCCTCCCTAGACCTATTCAAATCCAATTAGGATTTTTAACCAATGTTGTGCATCCAATAAGTGATTTTGTGTTATTGGTTGAACATTTAGGTCATTTTCGTCCACCCTAGGCTTATTCTAATCCAATTAGGGTTTTTAACCAATCTTGTGCATCCAATAAGTAATTTTGTGTCATTGTTTGAACATTTAGGTCATTTTCGTCCTCCCTAGGCTTATTATAATCCAATTAGGGTTTTTAACCAATCTTGTGCATCCAATAAGTGATTTTGTGTCATTGGTTGAATATTTATGACATTTTCGTCCTCCCTAGGCTTATTCTAATCTAATTAGGGTTTTTAACCAATCTTGTGCGTCCAATAAGTGATTTTGTGTCATTGGTTGAACATTTAGGTCATTTTCGTCATCCTTCGACTTATTCTAATTCAATTAGGGTTTTTAACCAATCTTGTGCATCCAATAAGTGATTTTGTGTCATTGGTTGAACATTTAGGTCATTTTCGTCATCCTTCGACTTGTTCTAATCTAATTAGGGTTTTTAACCAATCTTGTGCAACCAATAAGTGATTTTGTGTCATTGGTTGAATATTTAGGTCATTTTCGTCCTCCCTATGCTTATTCTAATCCAATTTGGGTTTTTAACCAATCTTGTGCATCCCAAAAGTGATTTTGTGTCGTTGGTTGAACATGTAGGTCATTTTCGTCCTCTCTAGGCTTATTATAATCCAATTAGGGTTTTGAACCAATCTTGTGCATCCAATAAGTGATTTTGTGTCATTGGTTGAATATTTAGGACATTTTCGTCCTCCCTAGGCTTATTCTAATCCAATTAGGGTTTTTAACCAATCTTGTGCGTCCAATAAGTGATTTTGTGTCATTGGTTGAACATTTAGGTCGTTTTCGTCATGCTTCGACTTATTCTAATTCAATTAGGGTTTTTAACCAATCTTGTGCATCGAATAAGTGATTTTGTGTCATTGGTTGAATATTTAGGTCATTTTCGTCCTCCCTATGCTTATTCTAATCCAATTTGGGTTTTTAACCAATCTTGTGCATCCAATAAGTGATTTCGTGATATTGGTTGAACATGTAGGTCATTTTCGTCCTCTCTAGGCTTATTCTAATCCAATTAGGATTTTTAACCAATCTTGTGCATCCAATAAGTGATATTGTGTCATTGGTTGAACATTTAGGTCATTTTCATCCTTCCTAGGCTTAATCTAATTCAATTAAGGTTTTTAACCAATCTCGTGCATCCAATAAGTGATTTTGTGTCATTGGTTGAACATTTAGGTCAATTTCGTCCTCCCTAAGCTTATTCTAATCCAATTTGGGTTTTTAACCAATCTTGTACATCCAATAAGTGATTTTGTGTCATTGGTTGAACATGTAGGTCATTTTCGTCCTCCCTAGACCTATTCTAATCCAATTAGGATTTTTAACCAATGTTGTGCATCCAATAAGTGATTTTGTGTTATTGGTTGAACATTTAGGTCATTTTCGTCCACCCTAGGCTTATTCTAATCCAATTAGGGTTTTTAACCAATCTTGTGCATCCAATAAGTAATTTTGTGTCATTGTTTGAACATTTAGGTCATTTTCGTCCTCCCTAGGCTTATTATAATCCAATTAGGGTTTTTAACCAATCTTGTGCATCCAATAAGTAATTTTGTGTCATTGGTTGAATATTTAGGTCATTTTCGTCCTCCCTATGCTTATTCTAATCCAATTAGGGTTTTTAACTAATCTTGTGCATCCAAAAAGTGATTTTGTGTCATTGGTTGAACATGTAGTTCATTTTCGTCCTCTCTAGGCTTATTATAATCCAATTAGGGTTTTGAATCAATCTTGTGCATCCAATAAGTGATTTTGTGTCAATAGTTGAATATTTAGGACATTTTCGTCCTCCCTAGGCTTATTCTAATCGAATTAGGGTTTTTAACCAATCTTGTGCGTCCAATAAGTGATTTTGTGTCATTGGTTGAACATTTAGGTCATTTTCGTCATCCTTCGACTTATTCTAATTCAATTAGGGTTTTTAATCAATCTTGTGCATCCAATAAGTGATTTTGTGTCATTGGTTGAATATTTAGGTCATTTTCGTCCTCCCTATGCTTATTCTAATCCAATTTGGGTTTTTAACCAATCTTGTGCATCCAAAAAGTGATTTTGTGTCATTGGTTAAACATGTAGTTCATTTTCGTCCTCTCTAGGCTTATTATAATCCAATTAGGGTTTTGAACCAATATTGTGCATCCAATAAGTGATTTTGTGTCATTCGTTGAAGATTTAAGACATTTTCGTCCTCCCTAGGCTTATTCTAATCCAATTAGGGTTTTTAACAAATCTTGTGCATCCAATAAGTGATTTTGTGTCATTAGTTGAACATTTAGGTCATTTTCGTCATGCTTCGACTTATTCTAATTCAATTAGGGTTTTTAACCAATCTTGTGCATCGAATAAGTGATTTTGTGTCATTGGTTGAACATTTAGGTCAATTTCTTCCTCCCTAAGCTTATTCTAATCCAATTTGGGTTTTTAACCAATCTTGTACATCCAATAAGTGATTTTGTGTCATTGGTTGAACATGTAGGTCATTTTCGTCCTCCCTAGACCTATTCAAATCCAATTAGGATTTTTAACCAATGTTGTGCATCCAATAAGTGATTTTGTGTTATTGGTTGAACATTTAGGTCATTTTCGTCCACCCTAGGCTTATTCTAATCCAATTAGGGTTTTTAACCAATCTTGTGCATCCAATAAGTAATTTTGTGTCATTGTTTGAACATTTAGGTCATTTTCGTCCTCCCTAGGCTTATTATAATCCAATTAGGGTTTTTAACCAATCTTGTGCATCCAATAAGTGATTTTGTGTCATTGGTTGAATATTTATGACATTTTCGTCCTCCCTAGGCTTATTCTAATCTAATTAGGGTTTTTAACCAATCTTGTGCGTCCAATAAGTGATTTTGTGTCATTGGTTGAACATTTAGGTCATTTTCGTCATCCTTCGACTTATTCTAATTCAATTAGGGTTTTTAACCAATCTTGTGCATCCAATAAGTGATTTTGTGTCATTGGTTGAACATTTAGGTCATTTTCGTCATCCTTCGACTTGTTCTAATCTAATTAGGGTTTTTAACCAATCTTGTGCAACCAATAAGTGATTTTGTGTCATTGGTTGAATATTTAGGTCATTTTCGTCCTCCCTATGCTTATTCTAATCCAATTTGGGTTTTTAACCAATCTTGTGCATCCCAAAAGTGATTTTGTGTCGTTGGTTGAACATGTAGGTCATTTTCGTCCTCTCTAGGCTTATTATAATCCAATTAGGGTTTTGAACCAATCTTGTGCATCCAATAAGTGATTTTGTGTCATTGGTTGAATATTTAGGACATTTTCGTCCTCCCTAGGCTTATTCTAATCCAATTAGGGTTTTGAACCAATCTTGTGCATCCAATAAGTGATTTTGTGTCATTTGTTGAACATTTAGGTCATTTTCATCATCCTTCAACTTATTCTAATCCAATTAGGATTTTTAACCAATCTTGTGCATCCAATAAGTGATTTTGTGTTATTGGTTGAACATTTAGGTCATTTTCGTCCACTCTAGGCTTATTCTAAACCAATTAGGGTTTTTAACCAATCTTGTGCATCCAATAAGTAATTTTGTGTCATTGGTTGAACATCTAGGTCATTTTCATCCTCCCAAGGCTTATTATAATCCAATTAGGGTTTTTAACCAATCTTGTGCATCCAATAAGTGATTTTGTGTCATTGGTTGAACATTTAGGTCATTTTCGTCCTCCCTAGGCTTATTATAATCCAATTAGGGTTTTTAACCAATCTTGTGCATCCAATAAGTGATTTTGTGTCATTGGTTGAACATTTAAGTCATATTCGTCCTCCCTAGGCTTATTATAATCCAATTTGGGTTTTGAACCAATCTTGTGCATCCAGTAAGTGATTTTGTGTCATTGGTTGAATATTTAGGAGATTTTCGTCCTCCCTAGGCTTATTCTAATCCAATTAGGGTTTTTAACCAATCTTGTGCGTCCAATAAGTGATTTTGTGTCATTGGTTGAACATTTAGGTCATTTTCGTCATCCTTCGACTTATTCTTATTCAATTAGGGTTTTTAACCAATCTTGTGCATCCAATAAGTGATTTTGTGTCATTGGTTGAATATTTAGGTCATTTTCGTCCTCCCTATGCTTATTCTAATCCAATTTGGGTTTTTAACCAATCTTGTGCATCCAAAAAGTGATTTTGTGTCATTGGTTAAACATGTAGTTCATTTTCGTCCTCTCTAGGCTTATTATAATCCAATTAGGGTTTTGAACCAATATTGTGCATCCAATAAGTGATTTTGTGTCATTCGTTGAAGATTTAAGACATTTTCGTCCTCCCTAGGCTTATTCTAATCCAATTAGGGTTTTTAACAAATCCTGTGCATCCAATAAGTGATTTTGTGTCATTAGTTGAACATTTAGGTCATTTTCGTCATGCTTCGACTTATTCTAATTCAATTAGGGTTTTTAACCAATCTTGTGCATCGAATAAGTGATTTTGTGTCATTGGTTGAACATTTAGGTCAATTTCTTCCTCCCTAAGCTTATTCTAATCCAATTTGGGTTTTTAACCAATCTTGTACATCCAATAAGTGATTTTGTGTCATTGGTTGAACATGTAGGTCATTTTCGTCCTCCCTAGACCTATTCTAATCCAATTAGGATTTTTAACCAATGTTGTGCATCCAATAAGTGATTTTGTGTTATTGGTTGAACATTTAGGTCATTTTCGTCCTCCCTAGGCTTATTCTAATCCAATTAGGGTTTTTAACCAATCTTGTGCATCCAATAAGTAATTTTGTGTCATTGTTTGAACATTTAGGTCATTTTCGTCCTCCCTAGGCTTATTATAATCCAATTAGGGTTTTTAACCAATCTTGTGCATCCAATAAGTGATTTTGTGTCATTGGTTGAATATTTATGACATTTTCGTCCTCCCTAGGCTTATTCTAATCTAATTAGGGTTTTTAACCAATCTTGTGCGTCCAATAAGTGATTTTGTGTCATTGGTTGAACATTTAGGTCATTTTCGTCATCCTTCGACTTATTCTAATTCAATTAGGGTTTTTAACCAATCTTGTGCATCCAATAAGTGATTATGTGTCATTGGTTGAATATTTAGGACATTTTCGTCCTCCCGAGGCTTATTCTAATCGAATTAGGGTTTTTAACCAATCTTGTGCGTCCAATAAGTGATTTTGTGTCATTGGTTGAACATTTAGGTCATTTTCGTCATCCTTCGACTTATTCTAATTCAATTAGGGTTTTTAATCAATCTTGTGCATCCAATAAGTGATTTTGTGTCATTGGTTGAACATTTAGGTCATTTTCGTCATCCTTCGACTTGTTCTAATCCAATTAGGGTTTTTAACCAATCTTGTGCAACGAATAAGTGATTTTGTGTCATTGCATTAAGATTTAGGTCATTTCCGTCATCCTTCAACTTATTATAATCCAATTAGGGTATTTAACCAGTCTTGTGCATCCAATAAGTGATTTTGTGTCGTTGGTTGAACATTTAGGTCATTTTTGTCCTCCCTAGGCTTATTATAATCCAATTAGGGTTTTTAACCAATCTTGTGCATCCAATAAGTGATTTTGTGTCAATGGTTGAATATTTAGGTCTTTTTCGTCCTCCCAAGGCTTATTCTAGTCCAATTAGTTTTTTTAACCAATCTTGTGCATCCAATAAGTGATTTTGTGTCGTTGGTCAAACATTTAAGTCATTTTCGTCCTCCCTAGGCTTATTATAATCCAATTAGGGTTTTTACTTAATGTTGTGCGTCAAATAAGTGATTTTGTATCATTCGTTGAACATTTAGGTCATTTTCGTCCACCCTAGGCTTATTCTAATCCAATTAGGGTTTTTAACCAATCTTGTGCATCCAATAAGTGATTTTGTGTCATTGGTTGAATATTTAGGACATTTTCGTCCTCCCTAGGCTTATTATAATCCAATTAGGGTTTTGAACCAATCTTGTGCATCCAATAAGTGATTTTGTGTCATTGGTTGAATATTTATGACATTTTCGTCCTCCCTAGGCTTATTCTAATCTAATTAGGGTTTTTAACCAATCTTGTGCGTCCAATAAGTGATTTTGTGTCATTGGTTGAACATTTAGGTCATTTTCGTCATCCTTCGACTTATTCTAATTCAATTAGGGTTTTTAACCAATCTTGTGCATCCAATAAGTGATTTTGTGTCATTGGTTGAATATTTAGGTCATTTTCATCCTCCCTATGCTTATTCTAATCCAATTTAAGTTTTTAGCCAATCTTGTGCATCCAATAAGTGATTTTGTGTCATTGGTTGAACATGTAGGTCATTGTCGTCCTCTCTAGGCTTATTCTAATCCAATTAGGATTTTTAACCAATCATGTGCATCCAATAAGTGATATTGTGTCATTGGTTGAACATTTAGGTCATTTTCATCCTTCCTAGGCTTAATCTAATTCAATTAGGGTTTTTAACCAATCTTGTGCATCCAATAAGTGATTTTGTGTCATTGGTTGAACATTTAGGTCAATTTCTTCCTCCCTAAGCCTATTCTAATCCAATTTGGGTTTTTAACCAATCTTGTACATCCAATAAGTGATTTTGTGTCATTGGTTGAACATGTAGGTCATTTTCGTCCTCCCTAGACCTATTCTAATCCAATTAGGATTTTTAACCAATGTTGTGCATCCAATAAGTGATTTTGTGTTATTGGTTGAACATTTAGGTCATTTTCGTCCACCCTAGGCTTATTTTAATCCAATTAGGGGTTTTAACCAATCTTGTGCATCCAATAAGTAATTTTGTGTCATTGTTTGAACATTTAGGTCATTTTCGTCCTCCCTAGGCTTATTATAATCCAATTAGGGTTTTTAACCAATCTTGTGCATCCAATAAGTGATTTTGTGTCATTGGTTGAACATTTAGGTCATTTTCGTCCTCCCTAGGCTTATTATAATCCAATTAGGGTTTTTAACCAATCTTGTGCATCCAATAAGTGATTTTGTGTCATTGGTTGAATATTTAGGTCATTTTCGTCCTCCCTATGCTTATTCTAATCCAATTTGGGTTTTTAACCAATCTTGTGCATCCAAAAAGTGATTTTGTGTCATTGGTTAAACATGTAGTTCATTTTCGTCCTCTCTAGGCTTATTATAATCCAATTAGGGTTTTGAACCAATATTGTGCATCCAATAAGTGATTTTGTGTCATTCGTTGAAGATTTAAGACATTTTCGTCCTCCCTAGGCTTATTCTAATCCAATTAGGGTTTTTAACAAATCTTGTGCATCCAATAAGTGATTTTGTGTCATTAGTTGAACATTTAGGTCATTTTCGTCATGCTTCGACTTATTCTAATTCAATTAGGGTTTTTAACCAATCTTGTGCATCGAATAAGTGATTTTGTGTCATTGGTTGAACATTTAGGTCAATTTCTTCCTCCCTAAGCTTATTCTAATCCAATTTGGGTTTTTAACCAATCTTGTACATCCAATAAGTGATTTTGTGTCATTGGTTGAACATGTAGGTCATTTTCGTCCTCCCTAGACCTATTCTAATCCATTTAGGATTTTTAACCAATGTTGTGCATCCAATAAGTGATTTTGTGTTATTGGTTGAACATTTAGGTCATTTTCGTCCACCCTAGGCTTATTCTAATCCAATTAGGGTTTTTAACCAATCTTGTGCATCCAATAAGTAATTTTGTGTCATTGTTTGAACATTTAGGTCATTTTCGTCCTCCCTAGGCTTATTATAATCCAATTAGGGTTTTTAACCAATCTTGTGCATCCAATAAGTGATTTTGTGTCATTGGTTGAATATTTATGACATTTTCGTCCTCCCTAGGCTTATTCTAATCTAATTAGGGTTTTTAACCAATCTTGTGCGTCCAATAAGTGATTTTGTGTCATTGGTTGAACATTTAGGTCATTTTCGTCATCCTTCGACTTATTCTAATTCAATTAGGGTTTTTAACCAATCTTGTGCATCCAATAAGTGATTTTGTGTCATTGGTTGAATATTTAGGTCATTTTCGTCCTCCCTATGCTTATTCTAATCCAATTTGGGTTTTTAACCAATCTTGTGCATCCAAAAAGTGATTTTCTGTCATTGGTTGAACATGTAGTTCATTTTCGTCCTCTCTAGGCTTATTATAATCCAATTAGGGTTTTGAACCAATATTGTGCATCCAATAAGTGATTTTGTGTCATTCGTTGAAGATTTAAGACATTTTCGTCCTCCCTAGGCTTATTCTAATCCAATTAGGGTTTTTAACAAATCTTGTGCATCCAATAAGTGATTTTGTGTCATTAGTTGAACATTTAGGTCATTTTCGTCATGCTTCGACTTATTCTAATTCAATTAGGGTTTCTAACCAATCTTGTGCATCGAATAAGTGATTTTGTGTCATTGGTTGAACATTTAGGTCAATTTCTTCCTCCCTAAGCTTATTCTAATCCAATTTGGGTTTTTAACCAATCTTGTACATCCAATAAGTGATTTTGTGTCATTGGTTGAACATGTAGGTCATTTTCGTCCTCCCTAGACCTATTCTAATCCATTTAGGATTTTTAACCAATGTTGTGCATCCAATAAGTGATTTTGTGTTATTGGTTGAACATTTAGGTCATTTTCGTCCACCCTAGGCTTATTCTAATCCAATTAGGGTTTTTAACCAATCTTGTGCATCCAATAAGTAATTTTGTGTCATTGTTTGAACATTTAGGTCATTTTCGTCCTCCCTAGGCTTATTATAATCCAATTAGGGTTTTTAACCAATCTTGTGCATCCAATAAGTGATTTTGTGTCATTGGTTGAATATTTATGACATTTTCGTCCTCCCTAGGCTTATTCTAATCTAATTAGGGTTTTTAACCAATCTTGTGCGTCCAATAAGTGATTTTGTGTCATTGGTTGAACATTTAGGTCATTTTCGTCATCCTTCGACTTATTCTAATTCAATTAGGGTTTTTAACCAATCTTGTGCATCCAATAAGTGATTTTGTGTCATTGGTTGAATATTTAGGTCATTTTCGTCCTCCCTATGCTTATTCTAATCCAATTTAAGTTTTTAGCCAATCTTGTGCATCCAATAAGTGATTTTGTGTCATTGGTTGAACATGTAGGTCATTGTCGTCCTCTCTAGGCTTATTCTAATCCAATTAGGATTTTTAACCAATCATGTGCATCCAATAAGTGATATTGTGTCATTGGTTGAACATTTAGGTCATTTTCATCCTTCCTAGGCTTAATCTAATTCAATTAGGGTTTTTAACCAATCTTGTGCATCCAATAAGTGATTTTGTGTCATTGGTTGAACATTTAGGTCAATTTCTTCCTCCCTAAGCTTATTCTAATCCAATTTGGGTTTTTAACCAATCTTGTACATCCAATAAGTGATTTTGTGTCATTGGTTGAACATGTAGGTCATTTTCGTCCTCCCTAGACCTATTCTAATCCAATTAGGATTTTTAACCAATGTTGTGCATCCAATAAGTAATTTTGTGTCATTGTTTGAACATTTAGGTCATTTTCGTCCTCCCTAGGCTTATTATAGTCCAATTAGGGTTTTTAACCAATCTTGTGCATCCAATAAGTGATTTTGTGTCATTGGTTGAACATTTAGGTCATTTTCGTCCTCCCTAGGCTTATTATAATCCAATTAGGGTTTTGAACCAATCTTGTGCATCCAATAAGTGATTTTGTGTCATTGGTTGAATATTTAGGACATTTTCGTCCTCCCTAGGCTTATTCTAATCCAATTAGGTTTTTTAACAAATCTTGTGCATCCAATAAGTGATTTTGTGTCATTGGTTGAACATTTAGGTCATTTTCATCATCCTTCGACTTATTCTTATCCAATTAGGATTTTTAACCAATCTTGTGCATCCAATAAGTGATTTTGTGTTATTGGTTGATCATTTAGGTCATTTCCGTCCACCCTAGGCTTATTCTAGTCCAATTAGGGTTTTTAACCAATCTTGTGAATCCAATAAGTGATTTTGTGTCATTGGTTGAACATTTAGGTCATTTTCGTCCTCCCTAGGCTTATTATAATCCAATTAGGGTTTTTAACCAATCTTGTGCATCCAATAAGTGATTTTGTGTCATTGGTTGAACATTTAAGTCATATTCGTCCTCCCTAGGCTTATTATAATCCAATTTGGGTTTTGAACCAATCTTGTGCATCCAGTAAGTGATTTTGTGTCATTGGTTGAATATTTAGGAGATTTTCGTCCTCCCTAGGCTTATTCTAATCCAATTAGGGTTTTTAACCAATCTTGTGCG
Organism: Cicer chorassanicum; assembly: GCA_037974735.1. Lineage (NCBI taxonomy): Eukaryota > Viridiplantae > Streptophyta > Magnoliopsida > Fabales > Fabaceae > Cicer > Cicer chorassanicum. The sequence continues at coordinate 36,962,161 of JBBPBP010009779.1, forward strand.
TCCAATAAGTGATTTTGTGTCATTGGTTGAACATTTAGGTCATTTTCGTCATCCTTCGACTTATTCTTATTCAATTAGGGTTTTTAACCAATCTTGTGCATCCAATAAGTGATTTTGTGTCATTGGTTGAATATTTAGGTCATTTTCGTCCTCCCTATGCTTATTCTAATCCAATTTGGGTTTTTAACCAATCTTGTGCATCCAAAAAGTGATTTTGTGTCATTGGTTAAACATGTAGTTCATTTTCGTCCTCTCTAGGCTTATTATAATCCAATTAGGGTTTTGAACCAATATTGTGCATCCAATAAGTGATTTTGTGTCATTCGTTGAAGATTTAAGACATTTTCGTCCTCCCTAGGCTTATTCTAATCCAATTAGGGTTTTTAACAAATCTTGTGCATCCAATAAGTGATTTTGTGTCATTAGTTGAACATTTAGGTCATTTTCGTCATGCTTCGACTTATTCTAATTCAATTAGGGTTTTTAACCAATCTTGTGCATCGAATAAGTGATTTTGTGTCATTGGTTGAACATTTAGGTCAATTTCTTCCTCCCTAAGCTTATTCTAATCCAATTTGGGTTTTTAACCAATCTTGTACATCCAATAAGTGATTTTGTGTCATTGGTTGAACATGTAGGTCATTTTCGTCCTCCCTAGACCTATTCAAATCCAATTAGGATTTTTAACCAATGTTGTGCATCCAATAAGTGATTTTGTGTTATTGGTTGAACATTTAGGTCATTTTCGTCCACCCTAGGCTTATTCTAATCCAATTAGGGTTTTTAACCAATCTTGTGCATCCAATAAGTAATTTTGTGTCATTGTTTGAACATTTAGGTCATTTTCGTCCTCCCTAGGCTTATTATAATCCAATTAGGGTTTTTAACCAATCTTGTGCATCCAATAAGTGATTTTGTGTCATTGGTTGAACATTTAGGTCATTTTCGTCCTCCCTAGGCTTATTATAATCCAATTAGGGTTTTGAACCAATCTTGTGCATCCAATAAGCGATTTTGTGCCATTGGTTGAATATTTAGGACATTTTCGTCCTCCCTAGGCTTATTCTAATCCAATTAGGGTTTTTAACCAATCTTGTGCGTCCAATAAGTGATTTTGTGTCATTTGTTGAACATTTAGGTCATTTTCATCATCCTTCGACTTATTCTTATCCAATTACGATTTTTAACCAATCTTGTGCATCCAATAAGTGATTTTGTGTTATTGGTTGAACATTTAGGTCATTTTCGTCCTCCCTAGGCTTATTATAATCCAATTAGGGTTTTTAACCAATCTTGTGCATCCAATAAGTGATTTTGTGTCATTGGTTGAACATTTAGGTCATTTTCGTCCTCCCTAGGCTTATTATAATCCAATTAGGGTTTTGAACCAATCTTGTGCATCCAATAAGTGATTTTGTGTCATTGGTTGAATATTTAGGACATTTTCGTCCTCCTTAGGCTTATTCTAATCCAATTAGGGTTTTTAACCAATCTTGTGCGTCCAATAAGTGATTTTGTGTCATTGGTTGAACATTTAGGTCATTTTCGTCATGCTTCGACTTATTCTAATTCAATTAGGGTTTTTAACCAATCTTGTGCATCGAATAAGTGATTTTGTGTCATTGGTTGAATATTTAGGTCATTTTCGTCCTCCCTATGCTTATTCTAATCCAATTTGGGTTTTTAACCAATCTTGTGCATCCAAAAAGTGATTTTGTGTCATTGGTTGAACATGTAGTTCATTTTCGTCCTCTCTAGGCTTATTATAATCCAATTAGGGTTTTGAACCAATCTTGTGCATCCAATAAGTGATTTTGTGTCATTGGTTGAATATTTAGGACATTTTCGTCCTCCCTAGGCTTATTCTAATCTAATTAGGGTTTTTAACCTATCTTGTGCGTCCAATAAGTGATTTTGTGTCATTGGTTGAACATTTAGGTCATTTTCGTCATCCTTCGACTTATTCTAATTCAATTAGGGTTTTTAACCAATCTTGTGCATCCAATAAGTGATTTTGTGTCATTGGTTGAATATTTAGGTCATTTTCGTCCTCCCTATGCTTATTCTAATCCAATTTGGGTTTTTAACCAATCTTGTGCATCCAAAAAGTGATTTTGTGTCATTGGTTGAACATGTAGTTCATTTTCGTCCTCTCTAGGCTTATTATAATCCAATTAGGGTTTTGAACCAATATTGTGCATCCAATAAGTGATTTTGTGTCATTCGTTGAAGATTTAAGACATTTTCGTCATGCTTCGACTTATTCTAATTCAATTAGGGTTTTTAACCAATCTTGTGCATCGAATAAGTGATTTTGTGTCATTGGTTGAACATTTAGGTCAATTTCTTCCTCCCTAAGCTTATTCTAATCCAATTTGGGTTTTTAACCAATCTTGTACATCCAATAAGTGATTTTGTGTCATTGGTTGAACATGTAGGTCATTTTCGTCCTCCCTAGACCTATTCTAATCCAATTAGGATTTTTAACCAATGTTGTGCATCCAATAAGTGATTTTGTGTTATTGGTTGAACATTTAGGTCATTTTCGTCCACCCTAGGCTTATTCTAATCCAATTAAGGTTTTTAACCAATCTTGTGCATCCAATAAGTAATTTTGTGTCATTGTTTGAACATTTAGGTCATTTTCGTCCTCCCTAGGCTTATTATAATCCAATTAGGGTTTTTAACCAATCTTGTGCATCCAATAAGTGATTTTGTGTCATTGGTTGAATATTTATTGCATTTTCGTCCTCCCTAGGCTTATTCTAATCTAATTAGGGTTTTTAACCAATCTTGTGCGTCCAATAAGTGATTTTGTGTCATTGGTTAAACATTTAGGTCATTTTCGTCATCCTTCGACTTATTCTAATTCAATTAGGGTTTTTAACCAATCTTGTGCATCCAATAAGTGATTTTGTGTCATTGGTTGAATATTTAGGTCATTTTCGTCCTCCCTATGCTTATTCTAATCCAATTTGGGTTTTTAACCAATCTTGTGCATCCAAAAAGTGATTTTGTGTCATTGGTTAAACATGTAGTTCATTTTCGTCCTCTCTAGGCTTATTATAATCCAATTAGGGTTTTGAACCAATATTGTGCATCCAATAAGTGATTTTGTGTCATTCGTTGAAGATTTAAGATATTTTCGTCCTCCCTAGGCTTATTCTAATCCAATTAGGGTTTTTAACAAATCTTGTGCATCCAATAAGTGATTTTGTGTCATTAGTTGAACATTTAGGTCATTTTCGTCATGCTTCGACTTATTCTAATTCAATTAGGGTTTTTAACCAATCTTGTGCATCGAATAAGTGATTTTGTGTCATTGGTTGAACATTTAGGTCAATTTCTTCCTCCCTAAGCTTATTCTAATCCAATTTGGGTTTTTAACCAATCTTGTACATCCAATAAGTGATTTTGTGTCATTGGTTGAACATGTAGGTCATTTTCGTCCTCCCTAGACCTATTCAAATCCAATTAGGATTTTTAACCAATGTTGTGCATCCAATAAGTGATTTTGTGTTATTGGTTGAACATTTAGGTCATTTTCGTCCACCCTAGGCTTATTCTAATCCAATTAGGGTTTTTAACCAATCTTGTGCATCCAATAAGTAATTTTGTGTCATTGTTTGAACATTTAGGTCATTTTCGTCCTCCCTAGGCTTATTATAATCCAATTAGGGTTTTTAACCAATCTTGTGCATCCAATAAGTGATTTTGTGTCATTGGTTGAATATTTATGACATTTTCGTCCTCCCTAGGCTTATTCTAATCTAATTAGGGTTTTTAACCAATCTTGTGCGTCCAATAAGTGATTTTGTGTCATTGGTTGAACATTTAGGTCATTTTCGTCATCCTTCGACTTATTCTAATTCAATTAGGGTTTTTAACCAATCTTGTGCATCCAATAAGTGATTTTGTGTCATTGGTTGAATATTTAGGTCATTTTCGTCCTCCCTATGCTTATTCTAATCCAATTTAAGTTTTTAGCCAATCTTGTGCATCCAATAAGTGATTTTGTGTCATTGGTTGAACATGTAGGTCATTGTCGTCCTCTCTAGGCTTATTCTAATCCAATTAGGATTTTTAACCAATCATGTGCATCCAATAAGTGATATTGTGTCATTGGTTGAACATTTAGGTCATTTTCATCCTTCCTAGGCTTAATCTAATTCAATTAGGGTTTTTAACCAATCTTGTGCATCCAATAAGTGATTTTGTGTCATTGGTTGAACATTTAGGTCAATTTCTTCCTCCCTAAGCTTATTCTAATCCAATTTGGGTTTTTAACCAATCTTGTACATCCAATAAGTGATTTTGTGTCATTGGTTGAACATGTAGGTCATTTTCGTCCTCCCTAGACCTATTCTAATCCAATTAGGATTTTTAACCAATGTTGTGCATCCAATAAGTAATTTTGTGTCATTGTTTGAACATTTAGGTCATTTTCGTCCTCCCTAGGCTTATTATAGTCCAATTAGGGTTTTTAACCAATCTTGTGCATCCAATAAGTGATTTTGTGTCATTGGTTGAACATTTAGGTCATTTTCGTCCTCCCTAGGCTTATTATAATCCAATTAGGGTTTTGAACCAATCTTGTGCATCCAATAAGTGATTTTGTGTCATTGGTTGAATATTTAGGACATTTTCGTCCTCCCTAGGCTTATTCTAATCTAATTAGGGTTTTTAACCAATCTTGTGCGTCCAATAAGTGAATTTGTGTCATTGGTTGAACATTTAGGTCATTTTCGTCATCCTTCGACTTATTCTAATTCAATTAGGGTTTTTAACCAATCTTGTGCATCCAATAAGTGATTTTGTGTCATTGGTTGAATATTTAGGTCATTTTCGTCCTCCCTATGCTTATTCTAATCCAATTTGGGTTTTTAACCAATCTTGTGCATCCAAAAAGTGATTTTGTGTCATTGGTTGAACATGTAGTTCATTTTCGTCCTCTCTAGGCTTATTATAATCCAATTAGGGTTTTGAACCAATATTGTGCATCCAATAAGTGATTTTGTGTCATTCGTTGAAGATTTAAGACATTTTCGTCCTCCCTAGGCTTATTCTAATCCAATTAGGGTTTTTAACAAATCTTGTGCATCCAATAAGTGATTTTGTGTCATTAGTTGAACATTTAGGTCATTTTCGTCATGCTTCGACTTATTCTAATTCAATTAGGGTTTTTAACCAATCTTGTGCATCGAATAAGTGATTTTGTGTCATTGGTTGAACATTTAGGTCATTTTCGTCATCCTTCGACTTGTTCTAATCCAATTAGGGTTTTTAACCAATCTTGTGCAACGAATAAGTGATTTTGTGTCATTGCATTAACATTTAGGTCATTTCCGTCATCCTTCAACTTATTATAATCCAATTAGGGTATTTAACCAGTCTTGTGCATCCAATAAGTGATTTTGTGTCGTTGGTTGAACATTTAGGTCATTTTTGTCCTCCCTAGGCTTATTATAATCCAATTAGGGTTTTTAACCAATCTTGTGCATCCAATAAGTGATTTTGTGTCAATGGTTGAATATTTAGGTCTTTTTCGTCCTCCCAAGGCTTATTCTAGTCCAATTAGTTTTTTTAACCAATCTTGTGCATCCAATAAGTGATTTTGTGTCGTTGGTCAAACATTTAAGTCATTTTCGTCCTCCCTAGGCTTATTATAATCCAATTAGGGTTTTTACTTAATGTTGTGCGTCAAATAAGTGATTTTGTATCATTCGTTGAACATTTAGGTCATTTTCGTCCACCCTAGGCTTATTCTAATCCAATTAGGGTTTTTAACCAATCTTGTGCATCCAATAAGTGATTTTGTGTCATTGGTTGAATATTTAGGACATTTTCGTCCTCCCTAGGCTTATTATAATCCAATTAGGGTTTTGAACCAATCTTGTGCATCCAATAAGTGATTTTGTGTCATTGGTTGAATATTTAGGACATTTTCGTCCTCCCGAGGCTTATTCTAATCGAATTAGGGTTTTTAACCAATCTTGTGCGTCCAATAAGTGATTTTGTGTCATTGGTTGAACATTTAGGTCATTTTCGTCATCCTTCGACTTATTCTAATTCAATTAGGGTTTTTAATCAATCTTGTGCATCCAATAAGTGATTTTGTGTCATTGGTTGAACATTTAGGTCATTTTCGTCATCCTTCGACTTGTTCTAATCCAATTAGGGTTTTTAACCAATCTTGTGCAACGAATAAGTGATTTTGTGTCATTGCATTAAGATTTAGGTCATTTCCGTCATCCTTCAACTTATTATAATCCAATTAGGGTATTTAACCAGTCTTGTGCATCCAATAAGTGATTTTGTGTCGTTGGTTGAACATTTAGGTCATTTTTGTCCTCCCTAGGCTTATTATAATCCAATTAGGGTTTTTAACCAATCTTGTGCATCCAATAAGTGATTTTGTGTCAATGGTTGAATATTTAGGTCTTTTTCGTCCTCCCAAGGCTTATTCTAGTCCAATTAGTTTTTTTAACCAATCTTGTGCATCCAATAAGTGATTTTGTGTCGTTGGTCAAACATTTAAGTCATTTTCGTCCTCCCTAGGCTTATTATAATCCAATTAGGGTTTTTACTTAATGTTGTGCGTCAAATAAGTGATTTTGTATCATTCGTTGAACATTTAGGTCATTTTCGTCCACCCTAGGCTTATTCTAATCCAATTAGGGTTTTTAACCAATCTTGTGCATCCAATAAGTGATTTTGTGTCATTGGTTGAATATTTAGGACATTTTCGTCCTCCCTAGGCTTATTATAATCCAATTAGGGTTTTGAACCAATCTTGTGCATCCAATAAGTGATTTTGTGTCATTGGTTGAATATTTATGACATTTTCGTCCTCCCTAGGCTTATTCTAATCTAATTAGGGTTTTTAACCAATCTTGTGCGTCCAATAAGTGATTTTGTGTCATTGGTTGAACATTTAGGTCATTTTCGTCATCCTTCGACTTATTCTAATTCAATTAGGGTTTTTAACCAATCTTGTGCATCCAATAAGTGATTTTGTGTCATTGGTTGAATATTTAGGTCATTTTCATCCTCCCTATGCTTATTCTAATCCAATTTAAGTTTTTAGCCAATCTTGTGCATCCAATAAGTGATTTTGTGTCATTGGTTGAACATGTAGGTCATTGTCGTCCTCTCTAGGCTTATTCTAATCCAATTAGGATTTTTAACCAATCATGTGCATCCAATAAGTGATATTGTGTCATTGGTTGAACATTTAGGTCATTTTCATCCTTCCTAGGCTTAATCTAATTCAATTAGGGTTTTTAACCAATCTTGTGCATCCAATAAGTGATTTTGTGTCATTGGTTGAACATTTAGGTCAATTTCTTCCTCCCTAAGCTTATTCTAATCCAATTTGGGTTTTTAACCAATCTTGTACATCCAATAAGTGATTTTGTGTCATTGGTTGAACATGTAGGTCATTTTCGTCCTCCCTAGACCTATTCTAATCCAATTAGGATTTTTAACCAATGTTGTGCATCCAATAAGTAATTTTGTGTCATTGTTTGAACATTTAGGTCATTTTCATCCTCCCTAGGCTTATTATAGTCCAATTAGGGTTTTTAACCAATCTTGTGCATCCAATAAGTGATTTTGTGTCATTGGTTGAACATTTAGGTCATTTTCGTCCTCCCTAGGCTTATTATAATCCAATTAGGGTTTTGAACCAATCTTGTGCATCCAATAAGTGATTTTGTGTCATTGGTTGAATATTTAGGACATTTTCGTCCTCCCTAGGCTTATTCTAATCTAATTACGGTTTTTAACCAATCTTGTGCGTCCAATAAGTGATTTTGTGTCATTGGTTGAACATTTAGGTCATTTTCGTCATCCTTCGACTTATTCTAATTCAATTAGGGTTTTTAACCAATCTTGTGCATCCAATAAGTGATTTTGTGTCATTGGTTGAATATTTAGCTCATTTTCGTCCTCCCTATGCTTATTCTAATCCAATTTGGGTTTTTAACCAATCTTGTGCATCCAAAAAGTGATTTTGTGTCATTGGTTGAACATGTAGTTCATTTTCGTCCTCTCTAGGCTTATTATAATCCAATTAGGGTTTTGAACCAATACTGTGCATCCAATAAGTGATTTTGTGTCATTCGTTGAAGATTTAAGACATTTTCGTCCTCCCTAGGCTTATTCTAATCCAATTAGGGTTTTTAACAAATCTTGTGCATCCAATAAGTGATTTTGTGTCATTAGTTGAACATTTAGGTCATTTTCGTCATGCTTCGACTTATTCTAATTCAATTAGGGTTTTTAACCAATCTTGTGCATCGAATAAGTGATTTTGTGTCATTGGTTGAACATTTAGGTCAATTTCTTCCTCCCTAAGCTTATTCTAATCCAATTTGGGTTTTTAACCAATCTTGTACATCCAATAAGTGATTTTGTGTCATTGGTTGAACATGTAGGTCATTTTCGTCCTCCCTAGACCTATTCTAATCCAATTAGGATTTTTAACCAATGTTGTGCATCCAATAAGTGATTTTGTGTTATTGGTTGAACATTTAGGTCATTTTCGTCCTCCCTAGGCTTATTCTAATCCAATTAGGGTTTTTAACCAATCTTGTGCATCCAATAAGTAATTTTGTGTCATTGTTTGAACATTTAGGTCATTTTCGTCCTCCCTAGGCTTATTATAATCCAATTAGGGTTTTTAACCAATCTTGTGCATCCAATAAGTGATTTTGTGTCATTGGTTGAATATTTATGACATTTTCGTCCTCCCTAGGCTTATTCTAATCTAATTAGGGTTTTTAACCAATCTTGTGCGTCCAATAAGTGATTTTGTGTCATTGGTTGAACATTTAGGTCATTTTCGTCATCCTTCGACTTATTCTAATTCAATTAGGGTTTTTAACCAATCTTGTGCATCCAATAAGTGATTTTGTGTCATTGGTTGAATATTTAGCTCATTTTCGTCCTCCCTATGCTTATTCTAATCCAATTTGGGTTTTTAACCAATCTTGTGCATCCAAAAAGTGATTTTGTGTCATTGGTTGAACATGTAGTTCATTTTCGTCCTCTCTAGGCTTATTATAATCCAATTAGGGTTTTGAACCAATACTGTGCATCCAATAAGTGATTTTGTGTCATTCGTTGAAGATTTAAGACATTTTCGTCCTCCCTAGGCTTATTCTAATCCAATTAGGGTTTTTAACAAATCTTGTGCATCCAATAAGTGATTTTGTGTCATTAGTTGAACATTTAGGTCATTTTCGTCATGCTTCGACTTATTCTAATTCAATTAGGGTTTTTAACCAATCTTGTGCATCGAATAAGTGATTTTGTGTCATTGGTTGAACATTTAGGTCAATTTCTTCCTCCCTAAGCTTATTCTAATCCAATTTGGGTTTTTAACCAATCTTGTACATCCAATAAGTGATTTTGTGTCATTGGTTGAACATGTAGGTCATTTTCGTCCTCCCTAGACCTATTCTAATCCATTTAGGATTTTTAACCAATGTTGTGCATCCAATAAGTGATTTTGTGTTATTGGTTGAACATTTAGGTCATTTTCGTCCACCCTAGGCTTATTCTAATCCAATTAGGGTTTTTAACCAATCTTGTGCATCCAATAAGTAATTTTGTGTCATTGTTTGAACATTTAGGTCATTTTCGTCCTCCCTAGGCTTATTATAATCCAATTAGGGTTTTTAACCAATCTTGTGCATCCAATAAGTGATTTTGTGTCATTGGTTGAATATTTATGACATTTTCGTCCTCCCTAGGCTTATTCTAATCTAATTAGGGTTTTTAACCAATCTTGTGCGTCCAATAAGTGATTTTGTGTCATTGGTTGAACATTTAGGTCATTTTCGTCATCCTTCGACTTATTCTAATTCAATTAGGGTTTTTAACCAATCTTGTGCATCCAATAAGTGATTTTGTGTCATTGGTTGAATATTTAGGTCATTTTCGTCCTCCCTATGCTTATTCTAATCCAATTTAAGTTTTTAGCCAATCTTGTGCATCCAATAAGTGATTTTGTGTCATTGGTTGAACATGTAGGTCATTGTCGTCCTCTCTAGGCTTATTCTAATCCAATTAGGATTTTTAACCAATCATGTGCATCCAATAAGTGATATTGTGTCATTGGTTGAACATTTAGGTCATTTTCATCCTTCCTAGGCTTAATCTAATTCAATTAGGGTTTTTAACCAATCTTGTGCATCCAATAAGTGATTTTGTGTCATTGGTTGAACATTTAGGTCAATTTCTTCCTCCCTAAGCTTATTCTAATCCAATTTGGGTTTTTAACCAATCTTGTACATCCAATAAGTGATTTTGTGTCATTGGTTGAACATGTAGGTCATTTTCGTCCTCCCTAGACCTATTCTAATCCAATTAGGATTTTTAACCAATGTTGTGCATCCAATAAGTAATTTTGTGTCATTGTTTGAACATTTAGGTCATTTTCGTCCTCCCTAGGCTTATTATAGTCCAATTAGGGTTTTTAACCAATCTTGTGCATCCAATAAGTGATTTTGTGTCATTGGTTGAACATTTAGGTCATTTTCGTCCTCCCTAGGCTTATTATAATCCAATTAGGGTTTTGAACCAATCTTGTGCATCCAATAAGTGATTTTGTGTCATTGGTTGAATATTTAGGACATTTTCGTCCTCCCTAGGCTTATTCTAATCTAATTAGGGTTTTTAACCAATCTTGTGCGTCCAATAAGTGAATTTGTGTCATTGGTTGAACATTTAGGTCATTTTCGTCATCCTTCGACTTATTCTAATTCAATTAGGGTTTTTAACCAATCTTGTGCATCCAATAAGTGATTTTGTGTCATTGGTTGAATATTTAGGTCATTTTCGTCCTCCCTATGCTTATTCTAATCCAATTTGGGTTTTTAACCAATCTTGTGCATCCAAAAAGTGATTTTGTGTCATTGGTTGAACATGTAGTTCATTTTCGTCCTCTCTAGGCTTATTATAATCCAATTAGGGTTTTGAACCAATCTTGTGCATCCAATAAGTGATTTTGTGTCATTAGTTGAATATTTAGGACATTTTCGTCCTCCCTAGGCTTATTCTAATTCAATTAGGGTTTTTAACAAATCTTGTGCATCCAATAAGTGATTTTGTGCATTGGTTGAACATTTAGGTCATTTTCATCATCCTTCGACTTATTCTTATCCAATTAGGATTTTTAACCAATCTTGTGCATCCAATAAGTGATTTTGTGTTATTGGTTGATCATTTAGGTCATTTTCGTCCACCCTAGGCTTATTCTAGTCCAATTAGGGTTTTTAACCAATCTTGTGCATCCAATAAGTGATTTTGTGTCATTGGTTGAACATTTAGGTCATTTTCGTCCTCCCTAGGCTTATTCTAATCCAATTAGGGTTTTTAACCAATCTTGTGCATCCAATAAGTGATTTTGTGTCATTGGTTGAACATTTAGGTCATTTTCGTCCTCCCTAGGCTTATTATAATCCAATTAGGGTTTTGAACCAATCTTGTGCATCCAATAAGTGATTTTGTGTCATTGGTTGAATATTTAGGACATTTTTGTCCTCTTTAGGCTTATTCTAATCTAATTAGGGTTTTTAACCAATCTTGTGCGTCCAATAAGTGATTTTGTGTCATTGGTTGATCATTTAGGTCATTTTCGTCCTCCCTAGGCTTATTATAATCCAATTAGGGTTTTTAACTAATCTTGTGCATCCAATAAGTGATTATTTGTCATTGGTTGAATATTTAGGTCATTTTCGTCCTCCCAATGCTTATTCTAATCCAATTAGGGTTTTGAACCAATCTTGTGCATCCAATAAGTGATTTTGTGTCATTGGTTGAACATTTAGGTCTTTTTTCTCCTCCCTAGGCTTATTCTAATCCAATTAGAGTTTTTAACCAATCTTGTGCATCCAATATGTGATTTTGTGTCGTTGGTTGAACATTTGGGTCATTTTCGTCCTCCCCAGGCTTATTCTTATCCAATAAGGTTTTCAACCAATCTTGTGCATCCAATAAGTGATTTTGTGTCATTGGTTAACAATTTAGGTCATTTTCGTCCTCCCTAGGCTTATTATAATCCAATTAGGGTTTTTAACCAATCTTGTGCATCCAATAAGTGATTTTGTGTCATTGGTTGAACATTTAGGTCATTTTCGTCCTCCCTAGGCTTATTATAATCCAATTAGGGTTTTGAACCAATCTTGTGCATCCAATAAGTGATTTTGTGTCATTGGTTGAATATTTAGGACATTTCCGTCCTCCCTAGGCTTATTCTAATCCAATTAGGGTTTTTAACCAATCTTGTGCGTCTAATAAGTGATTTTGTGTCATTGGTTAAACATTTAGGTCATTTTTGTCCACCCTAGCCTTATTCTAATCCAATTAGGGTTTTTAACCAATCTTGTGCATCCAATAAGTAATTTTGTGTCATTAGTTGAACATTTAGGTCATTTTCGTCCTCCCTAGGCTTATTATAATCCAATTAGGGTTTTGAACCAAACTTGTGCATCCAATAAGTGATTTTGTGTCATTGGTTGAATATTTAGGACATTTTCGTCCTCCCTAAGCTTATTCTAATCCAATTAGGGTTTTTAACCAATCTTGTGCGTCCAATAAGTGATTTTGTGTCATTGGTTGAACATTTAGGTCATTTTCGTCCACCCTAGGCTTATTCTAATCCAATTAGGGTTTTTAACCAATCTTGTGCATCCAATAAGTAATTTTGTGTCATTGTTTGAACATTTAGGTCATTTTCGTCCTCCCTAGGCTTATTATAATCCAATTAGGGTTTTTAACCAATCTTGTGCATCCAATAAGTGATTTTGTGTCATTGGTTGAAGATTTAGGTCATTTTCGTCCTCCCTAGGCTTATTATAATCCAATTAGGGTTTTGAACCAATCTTGTGCATCCAATAAGTGATTTTGTGTCATTGGTTGAATATTTAGGACATTTTCGTCCTCCCTAGGCTTATTCTAATCTAATTAGGGTTTTTAACCAATCTTGTGCGTCCAATAAGTGATTTTGTGTCATTGGTTGAACATTTAGGTCATTTTCGTCATGCTTCGACTTATTCTAATTCAAATAGGGTTTTTAACCAATCTTGTGCATCGAATAAGTGATTTTGTGTCATTGGTTGAATATTTAGGTCATTTTCGTCCTCCCTATGCTTATTCTAATCCAATTTGGGTTTTTAACCAATCTTGTGCATCCAATAAGTGATTTTGTGTCATTGGTTGAACATGTAGGTCATTGTCGTCCTCTCTAGGCTTATTCTAATCCAATTAGGATTTTTAACCAATCATGTGCATCCAATAAGTGATATTGTGTCATTGGTTGAACATTTAGGTCATTTTCATACTTCCTATGCTTAATCTAATTCAATTAGGGTTTTTAACCAATCTTGTGCATCCAATAAGTGATTTTGTGTCATTGGTTGAACATTTAGGTCAATTTCGTCCTCCCTAAGCTTATTCTAATCCAATTTGGGTTTTTAACCAATCTTGTACATCCAATAAGTGATTTTGTGTCATTGGTTGAACATGTAGGTCATTTTCGTCCTCCCTAGACCTATTCTAATCCAATTAGGATTTTTAACCAATCTTGTTCATCCAATAAATGATTTTGTGTTATTGGTTGAACATTTAGGTCATTTTCGTCCACCCTAGGCTTATTCTAATCCAATTAGGGTTTTTAACCAATCTTGTGCATCCAATAAGTAATTTTGTGTCACTGGTTGAACATTTAGGTCACTTTCGTCCTCCCTAGGCTTATTATAATCCAATAAGGGTTTTTAACCAATCTTGTGCATCCAATAAGTGATTTTGTGTCATTGGTTGAACATTTAGGTCATTTTCATCCTCCCTAGGCTTATTATAATCCAATTAGGGTTTTGAACCAATCTTGTGCATCCAATAAGTGATTTTGTGTCATTGGTTGAATATTTAGGACATTTTCGTCCTCCCTAGGCTTATTCTAATCTAATTAGGGTTTTTAACCAATCTTGTGCGTCCAATAAGTGATTTTGTGTCATTGGTTGAACATTTAGGTCATTTTCGTCATCCTTCGACTTATTCTAATTCAATTAGGGTTTTTAACCAATCTTGTGCATCCAATAAGTGATTTTGTGTCGTTGGTTGAATATTTAGGTCATTTTCGTCCTCCCTATCCTTATTCTAATCCAATTTGGGTTTTTAACCAATCTTGTGCATCCAATAAGTGATTTTGTGTCATTGGTTGAACATGTAGGTCATTTTCACCCTCTCTAGGCTTATTCTAATCGAATTAGGATTTTTAACCAATCTTGTGCATCCAATAAGTGATATTGTGTCATTGGTTGAACATTTAGGTCATTTTCATCCTTCCTAGGCTTAATCTAATTCAATTAGGGTTTTTAACCAATCTTGTGCATCCAATAAGTGATTTTGTGTCATTGGTTGAACATTTAGGTCAATTTATGCCTCCCTAAGCTTATTCTAATCCAATTTGGGTTTTTAACCAATCTTGTACATCCAATAAGTGATTTTGTTTCATGGGTTGAACATGTAGGTCATTTTCGTCCTCCCTAGACCTATTCTAATCCAATTAGGATTTTTAACCAATCTTGTGCATCCAATAAGTGATTTTCTGTCATTGGTTGAACATGTAGTTCATTTTCGTCCTCTCTAGGCTTATTATAATCCAATTAGGGTTTTGAACCAATCTTGTGCATCCAATAAGTGATTTTGTGTCATTCGTTGAAGATTTAAGACATTTTCGTCCTCCCTAGGCTTATTCTAATCCAATTAGGGTTTTTAACAAATCTTGTGCATCCAATAAGTGATTTTGTGTCATTGGTTGAACATTTAGGTCATTTTCGTCATGCTTCGACATATTCTAATTCAATTAGGGTTTTTAACCAATCTTGTGCATCGAATAAGTGATTTTGTGTCATTGGTTGAATATTTAGGTCATTTTCGTCCTCCCTATGCTTATTCTAATCCAATTTGGGTTTTTAACCAATCTTGTGCATCCAATAAGTGATTTTGTGTCATTGGTTGAACATGTAGGTCATTTTCGACCTCTCTAGGCTTATTCTAATCGAATTAGGATTTTTAACCAATCTTGTGCATCCAATAAGTGATATTGTGTCATTGGTTGAACATTTAGGTCATTTTCATCCTTCCTAATTAGGGTTTTTAACCAATCGTGTGCATCCAATAAGTGATTTTGTGTCATTGGTTGAACATTTAGGTCAATTTCGGCCTCCCTAAGCTTATTCTAATCCAATTTGGGTTTTTAACCAATCTTGTACATCCAATAAGTGATTTTGTTTCATTGGTTGAACATGTAGGTCATTTTCGTCCTCCCTAGACCTATTCTAATCCAATTAGGATTTTTAACCAATCTTGTGCATCCAATAAGTGATTTTGTGTTATTGGTTGAACATTTAGGTCATTTTCGTCCACCCTAGGCTTATTATAATCCAATTAGGGTTTTTAACCAATCTTGTGCATCCAATAAGTAATTTTGTGTCATTGGTTGAACATTTAGGTCATTTTCGTCCTCCTTAGGCTTATTATAATCCAATTAGGGTTTTTAACCAATCTTGTGCATCCAATAAGTGATTTTGTGTCATTGGTTGAACCTTTAGGTTATTTTTGTCCTCCCTAGGCTTATTATAATCCAATTAGGGTTTTGAACCAATCTTGTGCATCCAATAAGTGATTTTGTGTCATTGGTTGAATATTTAGGACATTTTCGTCCTCTCTAGGCTTATTCTAATCTAATTAGGGTTTTTAACCAATCTTGTGCGTCCAATAAGTGATTTTGTGTCATTGGTTGATCATTTAGGTCATTTTCGTCCTCCCTAGGCTTATTATAATCCAATTAGGGTTTTTAACTAATCTTGTGCATCCAATAAGTGATTTTTTGTCATTGTTGAATATTTAGGTCATTTTCGTCCTCCCAAGGCTTATTCTAATCCAATTAGGGTTTTGAACCAATCTTATGCATCCAATAAGTGATTTTATTTCATTGGTTGAACATTTAGGTCTTTTTTCTCCTCCCTAGGCTTATTCTAATCCAATTAGAGTTTTTAACCAATCTTGTGCATCCAATATGTGATTTTGTGTCGTTGGTTGAACATTTGGGTCATTTTCTTCCTCCCCAGGCTTATTCTTATCCAATAAGGTTTTCAACCAATCTTGTGCATCCAATAAGTGATTTTGTGTCAATGGTTAACAATTTAGGTCATTTTCGTCATTCTTCGACTTATTCTAATTCAATTAGGGTTTTTAACCAATCTTGTGCATCCAATAAGTGATTTTGTGTCATTGGTTGAATGTTTAGGTCATTTTTGTCCTTCCTATGCCTATTCTAATCCAATTTGGGTTTTTAACCAATCTTGTGCATCCAATAAGTGATTTTGGGTCATTGGTTGAAAATTTAGGGCAATTTCGTCCTCCCTAAGCATATTCTAATCCAATTTGGGTTTTTAACAAATCTTGTGCATCCAATAAGTTATTTTGTGTCATTGGTTGAACATGTAGGTCATTTTCATCCTCCCTAGACTTATTCTAATCCAATCAGGATTTTTAACCAATCTTGTGCATCCAATAAGTGATTTTGTGTTATTGGTTGAACATGTAGGTGATTTTCGTCCACCCAAGGCTTATTCTAATCCAATTAGGGTTTTTAACCAATCTTGTGCATCCAATAAGTAATTTTGTGTCATTGGTTGAACATTTAGGTCATTTGCGTCCTCCCTAGGCTTATTATAATCCAATTAGGGTTTTTAACCAATCTTGTGCATCCAATAAGTGATTTTGTGTCATTGGTTGAACATTTAGGTCATTTTCATCCTCCCTAGGCTTATTATAATCCAATTAGGGTTTTGAACCAATCTTGTGCATCCAATAAGTGATTTTGTGTCATTGGTTGAATATTTAGGACATTTTCGTCCTCCCTAGGCTTATTCTAAGCCAATTAGGGTTTTTAACCAATCTTGTGCGTCCAATAAGTGATTTTGTGTCGTTGGTTGAACATGTAGGTCATTTTCGTCCTCTCTAGGCTTATTCTTATCCAATAAGGTTTTCAACCAATCTTGTGCATCCAATAAGTGATATTGTGTCATTGGTTGAACATTTAGGTCATTTTCGTCATGCTTCGACTTATTCTAATTCAATTAGGGTTTTTAACCAATCTTGTGCATCGAATAAGTGATTTTGTGTCATTGGTTGAATATTTAGGTCATTTTCGTCCTCCCTATGCTTATTCTAATCCAATTTGGGTTTTTAACCAATCTTGTGCATCCAATATGTGATTTTGTGTCGTTGGTTGAACATGTAGGTCATTTTCGTCCTCTCTAGGCTTATTCTTATCCAATAAGGTTTTCAACCAATCTTATGCATCCAATAAGTGATATTGTGTCATTGGTTGAACATTTAGGTCATTTTCGTTATTCTTCGACTTATTCTAATTCAATTAGGGTTTTTAACCAATCTTGTGCATCCAATAAGTGATTTTGTGTCATTGGTTGAATGTTTAGGTCATTTTTGTCCTTCCTATGCCTATTCTAATCCAATTTGGGGTTTTAACCAATCTTGTGCATCCAATAGGTGATTTTGTGTCATTGGTTGAACATTTAGGTTATTTTCGTCCTCCCTAGGCTTCTTATAATCCAATTAGGGTTTTTAACCAATCTTGTCCATCCAATAAGTGATTTTGTGTCATTGGTTGAACATTTAGGTCATTTTCGTCCTCCCTAGGCTTATTATAATCCAATTAGGGTTTTGAACCAATCTTGTGCATCCAATAAGTGATTTTGTGTCATTGGTTGAATATTTAGGACATTTTCTACCTCCCTAGGCTTATTCTAATCTAATTAGGATTTTTAACCAATCTTGTGCGTCCAATAAGTGATTTTGTGTCATTGGTTGAACATTTAGGTCATTTTCGTCATCCTTCGACTTATTCTAATTCAATTAGGGTTTTTAACCAATCTTGTGCGTCCAATAAGTGATTTTGTGTCATTGGTTGAATATTTAGGTCATTTTCGTCCTCCCTATGCTTATTCTAATCCAATTTGGGTTTTTAACCAATCTTGTGCATCCAAAAAGTGATTTTGTGTCATTGGTTGAACATGTAGTTCATTTTCATCCTCTCTAGGCTTATTATAATCCAATTAGGGTTTTGACTTAATCTTGTGCATCAAATAAGTGATTTTGTATCATTCGTTGAACATGTAGGTCATTTTCGTCCTCTCTAGGCTTATTCTAATCCAATTAGGATTTTTAACCAATCTTGTGCATCCAATAAGTGATATTGTGTCATTGGTTGAACATTTAGGTCATTTTCATCCTTCCTAGGCTTAATCTAATTCAATTAGGGTTTTTAACTATACTTGTGTCTCCAATAAGTGATTTTGTGTCATTGGTTGAACATTTAGGTCATTTTCGTCCTACCTAGGCTTATTATAATCCAATTAGGGTTTTGAACCAATCTTGTGCATCCAATAAGTGATTTTGTGTCATTGGTTGAATATTTAGGACATTTTCGTCCTCCCTAGGCTTATTCTAATCCAATTAGGATTTTTAACCAATCTTGTGCGTCCAATAAGTGATTTTGTTTCATCGGTTGAACATTTAGGTCATTTTCGTCATCCTACGACTTATTTATAATTCAATTAGGGTTTTTAACCAATCTTGTTCATCCAATAAGTGATTTTGTGTCATTGGTTGAATATTTAGGTCATTTTCGTCCTCCCTATGCTTATTCTAATCCAATTTGGGTTTTTAACCAATCTTGTGCATCCAAAAAGTGATTTTGTGTCATTGGTTGAACATGTAGGTCATTTTCGTCCTCTCTAGGCTTATTATAATCCAATTAGGGTTTTGAAACGATCTTGTGCATCCAATAAGTGATTTTGTGTCATTAGTTGAATATTTAGGACATTTTCGTCCTCCCTAGGCTTATTCTAATCCAATTAGGGTTTTTAACCAATCTTGTGCGTCCAATAAGTGATTTTGTGTCATTTGTTGAACATTTAGGTCATTTTCCTCATCCTTCAACTTATTCTAATCCAGTTAGGATTTTTAACCAATCTTGTGCATCCAATAAGTGATTTTGTGTTATTGGTTGAACATTTAGGTCATTTTCGTCCTCCCTAGACCTATTCTAATCCAATTAGGATTTTTAACCAATCTTGTGCATCCAATAAGTGATTTTGTGTTATTGGTTGAACATTTAGGTCATTTTCGTCCACCCTACGCTTATTCTAATCCAATTAGGGTTTTTAACCAATCTTGTGCATCCAATAAGTAATTTTGTGTCATTGGTTGAACATTTAGGTCATTTTCGTCCTCCCTAGGCTTATTATAATCCAATTAGGGTTTTTAACCAATCTTGTGCATCCAATAAGTGATTTTGTGTCATTGGTTGAACCTTTAGGTTATTTTCGTCCTCCCTAGGCTTATTATAATCCAATTAGGGTTTTGAACCAATCTTGTGCATCCAATAAGTGATTTTGTGTCATTGGTTGAATATTTAGGACATTTTCGTCCTCTCTAGGCTTTTTCTTATCCAATAAGGTTTTCAACCAATCTTGTGCATCCAATAAGTGATATTGTGTCATTGGTTGAACATTTAGGTCATTTTCGTCATGCTTCGACTTATTCTAATTCAATTAGGGTTTTTAACCAATCTTGGCATGGAATAAGTGATTTTGTGTCATTGGTTGAATATTTAGGTCATTTTCGTCCTCCCTATGCTTATTCTAATCCAATTTGGGTTTTTAACCAATCTTGTGCATCCAATATGTGATTTTGTGTCGTTGGTTGAACATGTAGGTCATTTTCGTCCTCTCTAGGCTTATTCTTATCCAATAAGGTTTTCAACCAATCTTGTGCATCCAATAAGTGATATTGTGTCATTGGTTGAACATTTAGGTCATTTTCGTTATTCTTCGACTTATTCTAATTCAATTAGGGTTTTTAACCAATCTTGTGCATCCAATAAGTGATTTTGTGTCATTGGTTGAATGTTTAGGTCATTTTTGTCCTTCCTATGCCTATTCTAATCCAATTTGGGGTTTTAACCAATCTTGTGCATCCAATAGGTGATTTTGTGTCATTGGTTGAACATTTAGGTTATTTTCGTCCTCCCTAGGCTTCTTATAATCCAATTAGGGTTTTTAACCAATCTTGTCCATCCAATAAGTGATTTTGTGTCATTGGTTGAACATTTAGGTCATTTTCGTCCTCCCTAGGCTTATTATAATCCAATTAGGGTTTTGAACCAATCTTGTGCATCCAATAAGTGATTTTGTGTCATTGGTTGAATATTTAGGACATTTTCTACCTCCCTAGGCTTATTCTAATCTAATTAGGGTTTTTAACCAATCTTGTGCGTCCAATAAGTGATTTTGTGTCATTGGTTGAACATTTAGGTCATTTACGTCATCCTTCGACTTATTCTAATTCAATTAGGGTTTTTAACCAATCTTGTGCGTCCAATAAGTGATTTTGTGTCATTGGTTGAATATTTAGGTCATTTTCGTCCTCCCTATGCTTATTCTAATCCAATTTGGGTTTTTAACCAATCTTGTGCATCCAAAAAGTGATTTTGTGTCATTGGTTGAACATGTAGTTCATTTTCGTCCTCTCTAGGCTTATTATAATCCAATTAGGGTTTTGACTTAATCTTGTGCATCAAATAAGTGATTTTGTATCATTCGTTGAACATGTAGGTCATTTTCGTCCTCTCTAGGCTTATTCTAATCCAATTAGGATTTTTAACCAATCTTGTGCATCCAATAAGTGATATTGTGTCATTGGTTGAACATTTAGGTCATTTTCATCCTTCCTAGGCTTAATCTAATTCAATTAGGGTTTTTAACTATACTTGTGTGTCCAATAAGTGATTTTGTGTCATTGGTTGAACATTTAGGTCATTTTCGTCATACCTAGGCTTATTATAATCCAATTAGGGTTTTGAACCAATCTTGTGCATCCAATAAGTGATTTTGTGTCATTGGTTGAATATTTAGGACATTTTCGTCCTCCCTAGGCTTATTCTAATCCAATTAGGATTTTTAACCAATCTTGTGCGTCCAATAAGTGATTTTGTTTCATCGGTTGAACATTTAGGTCATTTTCGTCATCCTACGACTTATTTATAATTCAATTAGGGTTTTTAACCAATCTTGTTCATCCAATAAGTGATTTTGTGTCATTGGTTGAATATTTAGGTCATTTTCGTCCTCCCTAGGCTTATTCTAATCCAATTAGGGTTTTTAACCAATCTTGTGCGTCTAATAAGTGATTTTGTGTCATTTGTTGAACATTTAGGTCATTTTCCTCATCCTTCGACTTATTCTAATCCAGTTAGGATTTTTAACCAATCTTGTGCATCCAATAAGTGATTTTGTGTTATTGGATGAACATTTAGGTCATTTTCGTCCTCCCTAGACCTATTCTAATCCAATTAGGATTTTTAACCAATCTTGTGCATCCAATAAGTGATTTTGTGTTATTGGTTGAACATTTAGGTCATTTTCGTCCACCCTAGGCTTATTCTAATCCAATTAGGGTTTTTAACCAATCTTGTGCATCCAATAAGTAATTTTGTGTCATTGGTTGAACATTTAGGTCATTTTCGTCCTCCCTAGGCTTATTATAATCCAATTAGGGTTTTTAACCAATCTTGTGCATCCAATAAGTGATTTTGTGTCATTGGTTGAACATTTAGGTCATTTTCGTCCTCTCTAGGCTTATTATAATCCAATTAGGGTTTTGAATCAATCTTGTGCATCCAATAAGTGATTTTGTGTCAATAGTTGAATATTTAGGACATTTTCGTCCTCCCTAGGCTTATTGTAATCCAATTAGGTTTTTTAACAAATCTTGTGCGTCCAATAAGTGATTTTGTGTCATTGGTTGAACATTTAGGTCCTTTTCATCATCCTTCGACTTATTCTTATCCAATTAGGATTTTTAACCAATCTTGTGAATCCAATAAGTGATTTTGTGTCATTGGTTGAACATTTAGGTCATTTTCGTCCTCCCTAGGCTTAATATAATCCAATTAGGGTTTTTAACCAATCTTGTGCATCCAATAAGTGATTTTGTGTCATTGGTTGAACATTTAAGTCATATTCGTCCTCCCTAGGCTTATTATAATCCAATTTGGGTTTTGAACCAATCTTGTGCATCCAATAAGTGATTTTGTGTCATTGGTTGAACATGTAGGTCATTTTCGTCCTCTCTAGGCTTATTCTAATCCAATTAGGATTTTTAACCAATCTTGTGCATCCAATAAGTGATTTTGTGTCATTGGTTGAACATTTAGGTCAATTTCGTCCTCCCTAAGCTTATTCTAATCCAATTTAGGTTTATAACCAATCTTGTACATCCAATAAGTGATTTTGTGTCATTGGTTGAACATGTAGGTCATTTTCGTCCTCCCTAGACCTATTCTAATCCAATTAGGATTTTTAACCAATCTTGTGCATCCAATAAGTGATTTTGTGTTATTGGTTGAACATTTAGGTCATTTTCGTCCACCTTAGGCTAATTCTAATCCAATTAGGGTTTTTAACCAATCTTGTGCATCCAATAAGTAATTTTGTGTCATTGGTTGAACATTTAGGTCATTTTCGTCCTCCCTAGGCTTATTATAATCCAATTAGGGTTTTTAACCAATCTTGTGCATCCAATAAGTGATTTTGTGTTATTGGTTGAACATTTAGGTCATTTTCATCATCCTTCGACTTATTCTAATTCAATTAGGATTTTTAACCAATCTTGTGCATCCAATAATTGATTTTGTGTCATTGGTTGAATATTTAGGTCATTTTCGTCCTCCCTATGCTTATTCTAATCCAATTTGGGTTTTTAACCAATCTTGTGCATCCAAAAAGTGATTTTGTGTCATTGGTTGAACATGTAGTTCATTTTCGTCCTCTCTAGGCTTATTATAATCCAATTAGGGTTTTGAACCAATCTTGTGCATCCAATAAGTGATTTTGTGTCATTAGTTGAATATTTAGGACATTTTCGTCCTCCCTAGGCTTATTCTAATTCAATTAGGGTTTTTAACAAATCTTGTGCATCCAATAAGTGATTTTGTGCATTGGTTGAACATTTAGGTCATTTTCATCATCCTTCGACTTATTCTTATCCAATTAGGATTTTTAACCAATCTTGTGCATCCAATAAGTGATTTTGTGTTATTGGTTGATCATTTAGGTCATTTTCGTCCACCCTAGGCTTATTCTAGTCCAATTAGGGTTTTTAACCAATCTTGTGCATCCAATAAGTGATTTTGTGTCATTGGTTGAACATTTAGGTCATTTTCGTCCTCCCTAGGCTTATTCTAATCCAATTAGGGTTTTTAACCAATCTTGTGCATCCAATAAGTGATTTTGTGTCATTGGTTGAATATTTAGGACATTTTCGTCCTCCCTAGGCTT
The DNA here is from genome assembly GCA_037974735.1 of Cicer chorassanicum. Classification (NCBI taxonomy): domain Eukaryota; kingdom Viridiplantae; phylum Streptophyta; class Magnoliopsida; order Fabales; family Fabaceae; genus Cicer; species Cicer chorassanicum. The sequence goes on from JBBPBP010009779.1 coordinate 36,985,599, forward strand.
ATTCTAATCCAATTAGGGTTTTTAACCAATCTTGTGCGTCCAATAAGTGATTTTGTGTCATTGGTTGAACATTTAGGTCATTTTCGTCATGCTTCGACTTATTCTAATTCAATTAGGGTTTTTAACCAATCTTGTGCATCGAATAAGTCATTTTGTGTCATTGGTTGAATATTTAGGTCATTTTCGTCCTCCCTATGCTTATTCTAATCCAATTTGGGTTTTTAACCAATCTTGTGCATCCAATAAGTGATTTTGTGTCATTGGTTGAACATGTAGGTCATTTTCGTCCTCTCTAGGCTTATTCTAATCGAATTAGGATTTTTAACCAATCTTGTGCATCCAATAAGTGATATTGTGTCATTGGTTGAACATTTAGGTCATTTTCATCCTTCCTAGGCTTAATCTAATTCAATTAGGGTTTTTAACCAATCTTGTGCATCCAATAAGTGATTTTGTGTCATTGGTTGAACATTTAGGTCATTATCGTCATTCTTCGACTTATTCAAATTCAATTAGGGTTTTTAACCAATCTTGTGCATCCAATAAGTGATTTTGTGTCATTGGTTGAATGTTTAGGTCATTTTTGTCCTTCCTATGCCTATTCTAATCCAATTTGGGTTTTTAACCAATCTTGTGCATCCAATAAGTGATTTTGTGTCATTGGTTGAAAATTTAGGGCAATTTCGTCCTTCCTAAGCATATTCTAATCCAATTTGGGTTTTTAACAAATCTTGTGCATCCAATAAGTTATTTTGTGTCATTGGTTGAACATGTAGGTCATTTTCATCCTCCCTAGACTTATTCTAATCCAATCAGGATTTTTAACCAATCTTGTGCATCCAATAAGTGATTTTGTGTTATTGGTTGAACATGTAGGTGATTTTCGTCCACCCAAGGCTTATTCTAATCCAATTAGGGTTTTTAACCAATCTTGTGCATCCAATAAGTAATTTTGTGTCATTGGTTGAACATTTAGGTCATTTGCGTCCTCCCTAGGCTTATTATAATCCAATTAGGGTTTTTAACCAATCTTGTGCATCCAATAAGTGATTTTGTGTCATTGGTTGAACATTTAGGTCATTTTCGTCCTCCCTAGGCTTATTATAATCCAATTAGGGTTTTGAACCAATCTTGTGCATCCAATAAGTGATTTTGTGTCATTGGTTGAATATTAAGGACATTTTCGTCCTCCCTAGGCTTATTCTAATCCAATTAGGGTTTTTAACCAATCTTGTGCGTCCAATAAGTGGTTTTGTGTCATTGGTTGAACATTTAGGTCATTTTCGTCCACCCTAGGCTTATTCTAATCCAATTAGGGTTTTTAACCAATCTTGTGCATCCAATAAGTAATTTTGTGTCATTGGTTGAACATTTAGGTCATTTTCGTCCTCCCTAGGCTTATTATAATCCAATTAGGGTTTTTAACCAATCTTGTGCATCCAATAAGTGATTTTGTGTCATTGGTTGAACCTTTAGGTTATTTTCGTCCTCCCTAGGCTTATTATAATCCAATTAGGGTTTTTAACCAATCTTGTGCGTCCAATAAGTGATTTTGTGTCATTGGTTGATCATTTAGGTCATTTTCGTCCTCCCTAGGCTTATTATAATCGAATTAGGGTTTTTAACTAATCTTGTGCATCCAATAAGTGATTTTTTGTCATTGTTGAATATTTAGGTCATTTTCGTCCTCCCAAGGCTTATTCTAATCCAATTAGGGTTTTGAACCAATCTTATGCATCCAATAAGTGATTTTGTTTCATTGGTTGAACATTTAGGTCTTTTTTCTCCTCCCTAGGCTTATTCTAATCCAATTAGAGTTTTTAACCAATCTTGTGCATCCAATATGTGATTTTGTGTCGTTGGTTGAACATTTGGGTCATTTTCGTCCTCCCCAGGCTTATTCTTATCCAATAAGGTTTTCAACCAATCTTGTGCATCCAATAAGTGATTTTCTGTCAATGGTTAACAATTTAGGTCATTTTCGTCATTCTTCGACTTATTCTAATTCAATTAGGGTTTTTAACCAATCTTGTGCATCCAATAAGTGATTTTGTGTCATTGGTTGAATGTTTAGGTCATTTTTGTCCTTCCTATGCCTATTCTAATCCAATTTGGATTTTTAACCAATCTTGTGCATCCAATAAGTGATTTTGTGTCATTGGTTGAAAATTTAGGGCAATTTCGTCCTCCCTAAGCATATTCTAATCCAATTTGGGTTTTTAACAAATCTTGTGCATCCAATAAGTTATTTTGTGTCATTGGTTGAACATGTAGGTCATTTTCATCCTCCCTAGACTTATTCTAATCCAATCAGGATTTTTAACCAATCTTGTGCATCCAATAAGTGATTTTGTGTTATTGGTTGAACATGTAGGTGATTTTCGTCCACCCAAGGCTTATTCTAATCCAATTAGGGTTTTTAACCAATCTTGTGCATCCAATAAGTAATTTTGTGTCATTGGTTGAACATTTAGGTCATTTGCGTCCTCCCTAGGCTTATTATAATCCAATTAGGGTTTTTAACCAATCTTGTGCATCCAATAAGTGATTTTGTGTCATTGGTTGAACATTTAGGTCATTTTCGTCCTCCCTAGGCTTATTATAATCCAATTAGGGTTTTGAACCAATCTTGTGCATCCAATAAGTGATTTTGTGTCATTGGTTGAATATTTAGGACATTTTCGTCCTCCTTAGGCTTATTCTAATCCAATTAGGGTTTTTAACCAATCTTGTGCGTCCAATAAGTGATTTTGTGTCATTGGTTGAACATTTAGGTCATTTTCGTCATGCTTCGACTTATTCTAATTCAATTAGGGTTTTTAACCAATCTTGTGCATCGAATAAGTGATTTTGTGTCATTGGTTGAATATTTAGGTCATTTTCGTCCTCCCTATGCTTATTCTAATCCAATTTGGGTTTTTAACCAATCTTGTGCATCCAAAAAGTGATTTTGTGTCATTGGTTGAACATGTAGTTCATTTTCGTCCTCTCTAGGCTTATTATAATCCAATTAGGGTTTTGAACCAATCTTGTGCATCCAATAAGTGATTTTGTGTCATTAGTTGAATATTTAGGACATTTTCGTCCTCCCTAGGCTTATTCTAATTCAATTAGGGTTTTTAACAAATCTTGTGCATCCAATAAGTGATTTTGTGCATTGGTTGAACATTTAGGTCATTTTCATCATCCTTCGACTTATTCTTATCCAATTAGGATTTTTAACCAATCTTGTGCATCCAATAAGTGATTTTGTGTTATTGGTTGATCATTTAGGTCATTTTCGTCCACCCTAGGCTTATTCTAGTCCAATTAGGGTTTTTAACCAATCTTGTGCATCCAATAAGTGATTTTGTGTCATTGGTTGAACATTTAGGTCATTTTCGTCCTCCCTAGGCTTATTATAATCCAATTAGGGTTTTGAACCAATCTTGTGCATCCAATAAGTGATTTTGTGTCATTAGTTGAATATTTAGGACATTTTCGTCGTCCCTAGGCTTATTCTAATCCAATTAGGGTTTTTAACAAATCTTGTGCATCCAATAAGTGATTTTGTGCATTGGTTGAACATTTAGGTCATTTTCATCATCCTTCGACTTATTCTTATCCAATTAGGATATTTATCCAATCTTGTGCATCCAATAAATGATTTTGTGTTATTGGTTGATCATTTAGGTCATTTTCGTCCACCCTAGGCTTATTCTAGTCCAATTAGGGTTTTTAACCAATCTTGTGCATCCAATAAGTGATTTTGTGTCATTGGTTGAACATTTAGGTCATTTTCGTCATCCTTCGACTTATTCTAATTCAATTAGGGTTTTTAACCAATCTTGTGCATCCAATAAGTGATTTTGTGTCATTGGTTGAACAATTAGGTCAATTTCGTCCACCCTAAGCTTATTCTAATCCAATTTGGGTTTTCAACCAAACTTGTACATCCAATAAGTGATTTTGTGTCATTGGTTGAACATGTAGGTCATTTTCGTCCTCCCTAGACCTATTCTAATCCAATTAGGATTTTTAACCAATCTTGTGCATCCAATAAGTGATTTTGTGTTATTGGTTGAACATTTAGGTCATTTTCGTCCTCCCTAGGCTTATTCTAATCCAATTAGGGTTTTTAACCAATCTTGTGCATCCAATAAGTGATTTTGTGTCATTGGTTGAACATTTAGGTCATTTTCGTCCTCCCTAGGCTTATTATAATCCAATTAGGGTTTTGAACCAATCTTGTGCATCCAATAAGTGATTTTGTGTTAATGGTTGATCATTTAGGTCATTTTCGTCCACCCTAGGCTTATTCTAGTCCAATTAGGGTTTTTAACTAATCTTGTGCATCCAATAAGTGATTTTGTGTCATTGGTTGAACATTTAGGTCATTTTCGTCCTCCCTAGGCTTATTATAATCCAATTAGGGTTTTTAACCAATCTTGTGCATCCAATAAGTGATTTTGTGTCATTGGTTGAACATTTAGGTCATTTTCGTCCTCCCTAGGCTTATTATAATCCAATTAGGGTTTTTAACCAATCTTGTGCATCCAATAAGTGATTTTGTGTCATTGGTTGAATATTTAGGACATTTTCGTCCTCCTTAGGCTTATTCTAATCCAATTAGGGTTTTTAACCAATCTTGTGCGTCCAATAAGTGATTTTGTGTCATTGGTTGAACATTTAGGTCATTTTCGTCATGCTTCGACTTATTCTAATTCAATTAGGGTTTTTAACCAATCTTGTGCATTGAATAAGTGATTTTGTGTCATTGGTTGAATATTTAGGTCATTTTCGTCCTCCCTATGCTTATTCTAATCCAATTTGGGTTTTTAACCAATCTTGTGCATCCAATATGTGATTTTGTGTCGTTGGTTGAACATGTAGGTCATTTTCGTCCTCTCTAGGTTTATTCTTATCCAATAAGGTTTTCAACCAATCTTGTGCATCGAATAAGTGATATTGTGTCATTGGTTGAACATTAAGGTCATTTTCGTCCTTCTTCGACTTATTCTAATTCAATTAGGGTTTTTAACCAATCTTGTGCATCCAATAAGTGATTTTGTGTCATTGGTTGAATGTTTAGGTCATTTTTGTCCTTCCTATGCCTATTCTAATCCAATTTGGGTTTTTAACCAATCTTGTGCATCCAATAATTGATTTTGTGTCATTGGTTGAACATGTAGGTCATTTTCGTCCTCCCTAGACCTATTCTAATCCATTTAGGATTTTTAACCAATCTTGTGCATCCAATAAGTGATTTTGTGTTATTGGTTGAACATTTAGGTCATTTTCGTCCACCCTAGGCTTATTCTAATCCAATTAGGGTTTTTAACCAATCTTGTGCATCCAATAAGTAATTTTGTGTCATTGGTTGAACATTTAGGTTATTTTCGTCCTCCCTAGACTTATTATAATCCAATTAGGGTTTTTAACCAATCTTGTCCATCCAATAAGTGATTTTGTGTCATTGGTTGAACATTTAGGTCATTTTCGTCCTCCCTAGGCTTATTATAATCCAACTAGGGTTTTGAACCAATCTTGTGCATCCAATAAGTGATTTTGTGTCATTGGTTGAATATTTAGGACATTTTCTTCCTCCCTAGGCTTATTCTAATCTAATTAGGGTTTTTAACCAATCTTGTGCGTCCAATAAGTGATTTTGTGTCATTGGTTGAACATTTAGGTCATTTTCGTCATCCTTCGACTTATTCTAATTCAATTAGGGTTTTTAACCAATCTTGTGCGTCCAATAAGTGATTTTGTGTCATTGGTTGAATATTTAGGTCACTTTCGTCCTCCCTATGCTTATTCTAATCCAATTTGGGTTTTTAACCAATCTTGTGCATCCAAAAAGTGATTTGTGTCATTGGTTGAACATGTAGTTCATTTTCGTCCTCTCTAGGTTTATTATAATCCAATTAGGGTTTTGACTTAATCTTGTGCATCAAATAAGTGATTTTGTATCATTCGTTGAACATGTAGGTCATTTTCGTCCTCTCTAGGCTTATTCTAATCCAATTAGGATTTTTAACCAATCTTGTGCATCCAATAAGTGATATTGTGTCATTGGTTGAACATTTAGGTCATTTTCATTCTTCCTAGGCTTAATCTAATTCAATTAGGGTTTTTAACTAATCTTGTGTGTCCAATAAGTGATTTTGTGTCATTGGTTGAACATTTAGGTCATTTTCGTCCTACCTAGGCTTATTATAATCCAATTAGGGTTTTGAACCAATCTTGTGCATCCAATAAGTGATTTTGTGTCATTGGTTGAATATTTAGGACATTTTCGTCCTCCCTAGGCTTATTCTAATCCAATTAGGATTTTTAACCAATCTTGTGCATCCAATAAGTGATTTTGTGTCATTGGTTGAATATTTAGGACATTTTCGTCCTCCCTAGGCTTATTCTAATCCAATTAGGATTTTTAACCAATCTTGTGCGTCCAATAAGTGATTTTGTTTCATTGGTTGAACATTTAGGTCATTTTCGTCATCCTACGACTTATTTATAATTCAATTAGGGTTTTTAACCAATCTTGTTCATCCAATAAGTGATTTTGTGTCATTGGTTGAATATTTAGGTCATTTTCGTCCTCCCTATGCTTATTCTAATCCAATTTGGGTTTTTAACCAATCTTGTGCATCCAAAAACTGATTTTGTGTCATTGGTTGAACATGTAGGTCATTTTCGTCCTCTCTAGGCTTATTATAATCCAATTAGGGTTTTGAAACAATCTTGTGCATCCAATAAGTGATTTTGTGTCATTAGTTGAATATTTAGGACATTTTCGTCCTCCCTAGGCTTATTCTAATCCAATTAGGGTTTTTAACCAATCTTGTGCGTCCAATAAGTGATTTTTCGTCATTTGTTGAACATTTAGGTCATTTTCCTCATCCTTCGACTTATTCTAATCCAGTTAGGATTTTTAACCAATCTTGTGCATCCAATAAGTGATTTTGTGTTATTGGTTGAACATTTAGGTCATTTTCGTCCACCCTAGGCTTATTATAATCCAATTAGGGTTTTTAACCAATCTTGTGCATCCAATAAGTAATTTTGTGTCATTGGTTGAACATTTAGGACATTTTCGTCCTCCCTAGGCTTATTCTAATCCAATTAGGGTTTTTAACCAATCTTGTACGTCCAATAAGTGATTTTGTGTCATTGGTTTAACATTTAGGTCATTTTCGTCATGCTTCGACTTATTCTAATTCAATTAGGGTTTTTAACCAATCTTGTGCATCGAATAAGTGATTTTGTGTCATTGGTTGAATATTTAGGTCATTTTCGTCCTCCCTATGCTTATTCTAATCCAATTTGGGTTTTTAACCAATCTTGTGCATCCAATAAGTGATTTTGTGTCATTGGTTGAACATGTAGGTCATTTTCGTCCTCTCTAGGCTTATTCTAATCGAATTAGGATTTTTAACCAATCTTGTGCATCCAATAAGTGATATTGTGTCATTGGTTGAACATTTAGGTCATTTTCATCCTTCCTAGGCTTAATCTAATTCAATTAGGGTTTTTAACCAATCTTGTGCATCCAATAAGTGATTTTGTGTCATTGGTTGAACATTTAGGTCATTATCGTCATTCTTCGACTTATTCAAATTCAATTAGGGTTTTTAACCAATCTTGTGCATCCAATAAGTGATTTTGTGTCATTGGTTGAATGTTTAGGTCATTTTTGTCCTTCCTATGCCTATTCTAATCCAATTTGGGTTTTTAACCAATCTTGTGCATCCAATAAGTGATTTTGTGTCATTGGTTGAAAATTTAGGGCAATTTCGTCCTTCCTAAGCATATTCTAATCCAATTTGGGTTTTTAACAAATCTTGTGCATCCAATAAGTTATTTTGTGTCATTGGTTGAACATGTAGGTCATTTTCATCCTCCCTAGACTTATTCTAATCCAATCAGGATTTTTAACCAATCTTGTGCATCCAATAAGTGATTTTGTGTTATTGGTTGAACATGTAGGTGATTTTCGTCCACCCAAGGCTTATTCTAATCCAATTAGGGTTTTTAACCAATCTTGTGCATCCAATAAGTAATTTTGTGTCATTGGTTGAACATTTAGGTCATTTGCGTCCTCCCTAGGCTTATTATAATCCAATTAGGGTTTTTAACCAATCTTGTGCATCCAATAAGTGATTTTGTGTCATTGGTTGAACATTTAGGTCATTTTCGTCCTCCCTAGGCTTATTATAATCCAATTAGGGTTTTGAACCAATCTTGTGCATCCAATAAGTGATTTTGTGTCATTGGTTGAATATTTAGGACATTTTCGTCCTCCTTAGGCTTATTCTAATCCAATTAGGGTTTTTAACCAATCTTGTGCGTCCAATAAGTGATTTTGTGTCATTGGTTGAACATTTAGGTCATTTTCGTCATGCTTCGACTTATTCTAATTCAATTAGGGTTTTTAACCAATCTTGTGCATCGAATAAGTGATTTTGTGTCATTGGTTGAATATTTAGGTCATTTTCGTCCTCCCTATGCTTATTCTAATCCAATTTGGGTTTTTAACCAATCTTGTGCATCCAATAAGTGATTTTGTGTCATTGGTTGAACATCTAGGTCAATTTCGTCCTCCCTATGCTTATTCTAATTCAATTTGGGTTTTTAACCAATCTTATACGTCCAATAAGTGATTTTGTTTCATTGGTTGAACATGTAGGTCATTTTCGTCCTCCCTAGACCTATTCTAATCCAATTAGGATTTTTAACCAATCTTGTGCATCCAATAAGTGATTTTTTGTTATTGGTTGAACATTTAGGTCATTTTCGTCCTCCCCAGGCTTATTCTTATCCAATAAGGTTTTCAACCAATCTTGTGCATCCAATAAGTGATTTTGTGTCATTGGTTGAACATGTAGGTCATTTTCGTCCTCTCTAGGCTTATTCTAATCGAATTAGGATTTTTAACCAATCTTGTGCATCCAATAAGTGATATTGTGTCATTGGTTGAACATTTAGGTCATTTTCATCCTTCCTAGGCTTAATCTAATTCAATTAGGGTTTTTAACCAATCTTGTGCATCCAATAAGTGATTTTGTGTCATTGGTTGAACATCTAGGTCAATTTCGTCCTCCCTATGCTTATTCTAATCCAATTTGGGTTTTTAACCAATCTTGTACGTCCAATAAGTGATTTTGTTTCATTGGTTGAACATGTAGGTCATTTTCGTCCTCCCTAGACCTATTCTAATCCAATTAGGATTTTTAACCAATCTTGTGCATCCAATAAGTGATTTTTTGTTATTGGTTGAACATTTAGGTCATTTTCGTCCTCCCCAGGCTTATTCTTATCCAATAAGGTTTTCAACCAATCTTGTGCATCCAATAAGTGATTTTGTGTCATTGGTTGAACATTTAGGTCATTATCGTTTTTCTTCGACTTATTCTAATTCAATTAGGGTTTTTAACCAATCTTGTGCATCCAATAAGTGATTTTGTGACAATAGTTGAATATTTAGGACATTTTCGTCCTCCCTAGGCTTATTCTAATCCAATTAGGGTTTTTAACCAATCTTGTGCGTCCAATAAGTGATTTTGTGTCATTTGTTGAACATTTAGGTCATTTTCCTCATCCTTCGACTTATTCTAATCCAGTTAGGATTTTTAACCAATCTTGTGCATCCGATAAGTGATTTTGTGTTATTGGTTGAACATTTAGGTCATTTTCGTCCACCCTAGGCTTATTATAATCCAATTAGGGTTTTTAACCAATCTTGTGCATCCAATAAGTAATTTTGTGTCATTGGTTGAACATTTAGGACATTTTCGTCCTCCCTAGGCTTATTCTAATCCAATTAGGGTTTTTAACCAATCTTGTGCGTCCAATAAGTGATTTTGTGTCATTGGTTGAACATTTAGGTCATTTTCGTCATGCTTCGACTTATTCTAATTCAATTAGGGTTTTTAACCAATCTTGTGCATCGAATAAGTCATTTTGTGTCATTGGTTGAATATTTAGGTCATTTTCGTCCTCCCTATGCTTATTCTAATCCAATTTGGGTTTTTAACCAATCTTGTGCATCCAATAAGTGATTTTGTGTCATTGGTTGAACATGTAGGTCATTTTCGTCCTCTCTAGGCTTATTCTAATCGAATTAGGATTTTTAACCAATCTTGTGCATCCAATAAGTGATATTGTGTCATTGGTTGAACATTTAGGTCATTTTCATCCTTCCTAGGCTTAATCTAATTCAATTAGGGTTTTTTAACCAATCTTGTGTATCCAATAAGTGATTTTGTGTCATTGGTTGAACATCTAGGTCAATTTCGTCCTCCCTATGCTTATTCTAATCCAATTTGGGTTTTTAACCAATCTTGTACGTCCAATAAGAGATTTTGTTTCATTGGTTGAACATGTAGGTCATTTTCGTCCTCCCTAGACCTATTCTAATCCAATTAGGATTTTTAACCAATCTTGTGCATCCAATAAGTGATTTTTTGTTATTGGTTGAACATTTAGGTCATTTTTTGTTATTGGTTGAACATTAGGCCATTTTTGTCCTCCCCAGGCTTATTCTTATCTAATTAGGGTTTTTAATCAATCTTGTGCATCCAATAAGTGATTTTGTGTCATTGGTTGAACATTTAGGTCATTATCGTCATTCTTCGACTTATTCTAATTCAATTAGGGTTTTTAACCAATCTTGTGCATCCAATAAGTGATTTTGTGTCATTGGTTGAATGTTTAGGTCATTTTTGTCCTTCCTATGCCTATTCTAATCCAATTTGGGTTTTTAACCAATCTTGTGCATCCAATAAGTGATTTTGTGTCATTGGTTGAAAATTTAGGGCAATTTCGTCCTTCCTAAGCATATTCTAATCCAATTTGGGTTTTTAACAAATCTTGTGCATCCAATAAGTTATTTTGTGTCATTGGTTGAACATGTAGGTCATTTTCATCCTCCCTAGACTTATTCTAATCCAATCAGGATTTTTAACCAATCTTGTGCATCCAATAAGTGATTTTGTGTTATTGGTTGAACATGTAGGTGATTTTCGTCCACCCAAGGCTTATTCCAATCCAATTAGGGTTTTTAACCAATCTTGTGCATCCAATAAGTAATTTTGTGTCATTGGTTGAACATTTAGGTCATTTTCGTCCTCCCTAGGCTTATTCTAATCCAATTAGGGTTTTTAACCAATCTTGTGCGTCCAATAAGTGATTTTGTGTCATTGGTTGAACATTTAGGTCATTTTCGTCATGCTTCGACTTATTCTAATTCAATTAGGGTTTTTAACCAATCTTGTGCATCGAATAAGTGATTTTGTGTCATTGGTTGAATATTTAGGTCATTTTCGTCCCCCCTATCCTTATTCTAATCCAATTTGGGTTTTTAACCAATCTTGTGCATCCAATAAGTGATTTTGTGTCATTGGTTGAACATGTAGGTCATTTTCGTCCTCTCTAGGCTTATTCTAATCGAATTAGGATTTTTAACCAATCTTGTGCATCCAATAAGTGATATTGTGTCATTGGTTGAACATTTAGGTCATTTTCATCCTTCCTAGGCTTAATCTAATTCAATTAGGGTTTTTAACCAATCTTGTGCATCCAATAAGTGATTTTGTGTCATTGGTTGAACATCTAGGTCAATTTCGTCCTCCCTATGCTTATTCTAATCCAATTTGGGTTTTTAACCAATCTTGTACGTCCTATAAGTGATTTTGTTTCATTGGTTGAACATGTAGGTCATTTTCGTCCTCCCTAGACCTATTCTAATCCAATTAGGATTTTTAACCAATCTTGTGCATCCAATAAGTGATTTTGTGTTTTTTGTTGAACATGTAGGTGATTTTCGTCCACCCAAGGCTTATTCTAATCCAATTAGGGTTTTTAACCAATCTTGTGCATCCAATAAGTAATTTTGTGTATTGGTTGAATATTTAGGTCATTTTCGTCCTCCCTAGGCTTATTCTAATCCAATTAGGGTTTTTAACCAATCTTGTGCGTCCAATAAGTGATTTTGTGTCATTGGTTGAACATTTAGGTCTTTTCGTCATGCTTCGACTTATTCTAATTCAATTAGGGTTTTTAACCAATCTTGTGCATCCAATAAGTGATTTTGTGTCATTGGTTGAACATTTAGGTCAATTTCGTCCTCCCTATGCTTATTCTAATCCAATTTGGGTTTTTAACCAATCTTGTACGTCCAATAAGTGATTTTGTTTCATTGGTTGAACATGTAGGTCATTTTCGTCCTCCCTAGACCTATTCTAATCCAATTAGGATTTTTAACCAATCTTGTGCATCCAATAAGTGATTTTTTGTTATTGGTTGAACATTTAGGTCATTTTTTGTTATTGGTTGAACATTAGGCCATTTTTGTCCTCCCCAGGCTTATTCTTATCTAATTAGGGTTTTTAATCAATCTTGTGCATCCAATAAGTGATTTTGTGTCATTGGTTGAACATTTAGGTCATTATCGTCATTCTTCGACTTATTCTAATTCAATTAGGGTTTTTAACCAATCTTGTGCATCCAATAAGTGATTTTGTGTCATTGGTTGAATGTTTAGGTCATTTTTGTCCTTCCTAGGCCTATTCTAATCCAATTTGGGTTTTTAACCAATCTTGTGCATCCAATAAGTGATTTTGTGTCATTGGTTGGAAATTTAGGGCAATTTCGTCCTTCCTAAGCATATTCTAATCCAATTTGGGTTTTTAACAAATCTTGTGCATCCAATAAGTTATTTTGTGTCATTGGTTGAACATGTAGGTCATTTTCATCCTCCCTAGACTTATTCTAATCCAATCAGGATTTTTAACCAATCTTGTGCATCCAATAAGTGATTTTGTGTTATTGGTTGAACATGTAGGTGATTTTCATCCACCCAAGGCTTATTCTAATCCAATTAGGGTTTTTAACCAATCTTGTGCATCCAATAAGTAATTTTGTGTCATTGGTTGAATATTTAGGTCATTTTCGTCCTCCCTAGGCTTATTCTAATCCAATTAGGGTTTTTAACCAATCTTGTGCGTCCAATAAGTGATTTTGTGTCATTGGTTGAACATTTAGGTCATTTTCGTCATGCTTCGACTTATTCTAATTCAATTAGGGTTTTTAACCAATCTTGTGCATCGAATAAGTGATTTTGTGTCATTGGTTGAATATTTAGGTCATTTTCGTCCTCCCTATGCTTATTCTAATCCAATTTGGGTTTTTAACCAATCTTGTGCATCCAATAAGTGATTTTGTGTCATTGGTTGAACATGTAGGTCATTTTCGTGCTCTCTAGGCTTATTATAATCCAATTAGGGTTTTGAAACAATCTTGTGCATCCAATAAGTGATTTTGTGTCATTAGTTGAATATTTAGGACATTTTCGTCCTCCCTAGGCTTATTCTAATCCAATTAGGGTTTTTAACCAATCTTGTGCGTCCAATAAGTGATTTAGTGTCATTTGTTGAACATTTAGGTCATTTTCCTCATCCTTCGACTTATTCTAATCCAGTTAGGATTTTTAACCAATCTTGTGCATCCAATAAGTGATTTTGTGTTATTGGTTGAACATTTAGGTCATTTTCGTCCACCCTAGGCTTATTATAATCCAATTAGGGTTTTTAACCAATCTTGTGCATCCAATAAGTAATTTTGTGTCATTGGTTGAACATTTAGGACATTTTCGTCCTCCCTAGGCTTATTCTAATCCAATTAGGGTTTTTAACCAATCTTGTACGTCCAATAAGTGATTTTGTGTCATTGGTTTAACATTTAGGTCATTTTCGTCATGCTTCGACTTATTCTAATTCAATTAGGGTTTTTAACCAATCTTGTGCATCGAATAAGTGATTTTGTGTCATTGGTTGAATATTTAGGTCATTTTCGTCCTCCCTATGCTTATTCTAATCCAATTTGGGTTTTTAACCAATCTTGTGCATCCAATAAGTGATTTTGTGTCATTGGTTGAACATGTAGGTCATTTTCGTCCTCTCTAGGCTTATTCTAATCCAATTAGGATTTTTAACCAATCTTGTGCATCCAATAAGTGATATTGTGTCATTGGTTGAACATTTAGGTCATTTTCATCCTTCCTAGGCTTAATCTAATTCAATTAGGGTTTTTAACCAATCTTGTGCATCCAATAAGTGATTTTGTGTCATTGGTTGAACATTTAGGTCAATTTCTTCCTCCCTAAGCTTATTCTAATCCAATTTGGGTTTTTAACCAATCTTGTACATCCAATAAGTGATTTTGTGTCATTGGTTGAACATGTAGGTCATTTTCGTCCTCCCTAGACCTATTCTAATCCAATTAGGATTTTTAACCAATGTTGTGCATCCAATAAGTGATTTTGTGTTATTGGTTGAACATTTAGGTCATTTTCGTCCACCCTAGGCTTATTCTAATCCAATTAGGGTTTTTAACCAATCTTGTGCATCCAATAAGTAATTTTGTGTCATTGGTTGAACATTTAGGTCATTTTCGTCCTCCCTAGGCTTATTCTAATCCAATTAGGGTTTTTAACCAATCTTGTGCGTCCAATAAGTGATTTTGTGTCATTGGTTGAACATTTAGGTCATTTTCGTCATGCTTCGACTTATTCTAATTCAATTAGGGTTTTTAACCAATCTTGTGCATCGAATAAGTCATTTTGTGTCATTGGTTGAATATTTAGGTCATTTTCGTCCTCCCTATGCTTATTCTAATCCAATTTGGGTTTTTAACCAATCTTGTGCATCCAATAAGTGATTTTGTGTCATTGGTTGAACATGTAGGTCATTTTCGTCCTCTCTAGGCTTATTCTAATCGAATTAGGATTTTTAACCAATCTTGTGCATCCAATAAGTGATATTGTGTCATTGGTTGAACATTTAGGTCATTTTCATCCTTCCTAGGCTTAATCTAATTCAATTAGGGTTTTTAACCAATCTTGTGCATCCAATAAGTGATTTTGTGTCATTGGTTGAACATCTAGGTCAATTTCGTCCTCCCTATGCTTATTCTAATCCAATTTGGGTTTTTAACCAATCTTGTACGTCCTATAAGTGATTTTGTTTCATTGGTTGAACATGTAGGTCATTTTCGTCCTCCCTAGACCTATTCTAATCCAATTAGGATTTTTAACCAATCTTGTGCATCCAATAAGTGATTTTGTGTTTTTTGTTGAACATGTAGGTGATTTTCGTCCACCCAAGGCTTATTCTAATCCAATTAGGGTTTTTAACCAATCTTGTGCATCCAATAAGTAATTTTGTGTATTGGTTGAATATTTAGGTCATTTTCGTCCTCCCTAGGCTTATTCTAATCCAATTAGGGTTTTTAACCAATCTTGTGCGTCCAATAAGTGATTTTGTGTCATTGGTTGAACATTTAGGTCTTTTCGTCATGCTTCGACTTATTCTAATTCAATTAGGGTTTTTAACCAATCTTGTGCATCCAATAAGTGATTTTGTGTCATTGGTTGAACATTTAGGTCAATTTCGTCCTCCCTATGCTTATTCTAATCCAATTTGGGTTTTTAACCAATCTTGTACGTCCAATAAGTGATTTTGTTTCATTGGTTGAACATGTAGGTCATTTTCGTCCTCCCTAGACCTATTCTAATCCAATTAGGATTTTTAACCAATCTTGTGCATCCAATAAGTGATTTTTTGTTATTGGTTGAACATTTAGGTCATTTTTGTCCTCCCCAGGCTTATTCTTATCCAAAAAGGTTTTCAACCAATCTTGTGCATCCAATAAGTGATTTTGTGTCATTGGTTGAACATTTAGGTCATTATCGTCATTCTTCGACTTATTCTAATTCAATTAGGGTTTTTAACCAATCTTGTGCATCCAATAAGTGATTTTGTGTCATTGGTTGAATGTTTAGGTCATTTTTGTCCTTCCTATGCCTATTCTAATCCAATTTGGGTTTTTAACCAATCTTGTGCATCCAATAAGTGATTTTGTGTCAATGGTTGAAAATTTAGGGCAATTTCGTCCTTCCTAAGCATATTCTAATCCAATTTGGGTTTTTAACAAATCTTGTGCATCCAATAAGTTATTTTGTGTCATTAGTTGAACATGTAGGTCATTTTCATCCTCCCTAGACTTATTCTAATCCAATCAGGATTTTTAACCAATCTTGTGCATCCAATAAGTGATTTTGTGTTATCGGTTGAACATGTAGGTGATTTTCGTCCACCCAAGGCTTATTCTAATCCAATTAGGGTTTTTAACCAATCTTGTGCATCCAATAAGTGATTTTGTGTCATTGGTTGAATGTTTAGGTCATTTTTGTCCTTCCTATGCCTATTCTAATCCAATTTGGGTTTTTAACCAATCTTGTGCATCCAATAAGTGATTTTGTGTCATTGGTTGAAAATTTAGGGCAATTTCGTCCTTCCTAAGCATATTCTAATCCAATTTGGGTTTTTAACAAATCTTGTGCATCCAATAAGTTATTTTGTGTCATTGGTTGAACATGTAGGTCATTTTCATCCTCCCTAGACTTATTCTAATCCAATCAGGATTTTTAACCAATCTTGTGCATCCAATAAGTGATTTTGTGTTATTGGTTGAACATGTAGGTGATTTTCGTCCACCCAAGGCTTATTCCAATCCAATTAGGGTTTTTAACCAATCTTGTGCATCCAATAAGTAATTTTGTGTCATTGGTTGAACATTTAGGTCATTTTCGTCCTCCCTAGGCTTATTCTAATCCAATTAGGGTTTTTAACCAATCTTGTGCGTCCAATAAGTGATTTTGTGTCATTGGTTGAACATTTAGGTCATTTTCGTCATGCTTCGACTTATTCTAATTCAATTAGGGTTTTTAACCAATCTTGTGCATCGAATAAGTGATTTTGTGTCATTGGTTGAATATTTAGGTCATTTTCGTCCTCCCTATGCTTATTCTAATCCAATTCGGGTTTTTAACCAATCTTGTGCATCCAATAAGTGATTTTGTGTCATTGGTTGAACATGTAGGTCATTTTCGTCCTCTCTAGGCTTATTCTAATCGAATTAGGATTTTTAACCAATCTTGTGCATCCAATAAGTGATATTGTGTCATTGGTTGAACATTTAGGTCATTTTCATCCTTCCTAGGCTTAATCTAATTCAATTAGGGTTTTTAACCAATCTTGTGCATCCAATAAGTGATTTTGTGTCATTGGTTGAACATTTAGGTCATTATCGTCATTCTTCGACTTATTCAAATTCAATTAGGGTTTTTAACCAATCTTGTGCATCCAATAAGTGATTTTGTGTCATTGGTTGAATGTTTAGGTCATTTTTGTCCTTCCTATGCCTATTCTAATCCAATTTGGGTTTTTAACCAATCTTGTGCATCCAATAAGTGATTTTGTGTCATTGGTTGAAAATTTAGGGCAATTTCGTCCTTCCTAAGCATATTCTAATCCAATTTGGGTTTTTAACAAATCTTGTGCATCCAATAAGTTATTTTGTGTCATTGGTTGAACATGTAGGTCATTTTCATCCTCCCTAGACTTATTCTAATCCAATCAGGATTTTTAACCAATCTTGTGCATCCAATAAGTGATTTTGTGTTATTGGTTGAACATGTAGGTGATTTTCGTCCACCCAAGGCTTATTCAAATCCAATTAGGGTTTTTAACCAATCTTGTGCATCCAATAAGTAATTTTGTGTCATTGGTTGAACATTTAGGTCATTTTCGTCCTCCCTAGGCTTATTCTAATCCAATTAGGGTTTTTAACCAATATTGTGCGTCCAATAAGTGATTTTGTGTCATTGGTTGAACATTTAGGTCATTTTCGTCATGCTTTGACTAATTCTAATTCAATTAGGGTTTTTAACCAATCTTGTGCATCGAATAAGTGATTTTGTGTCATTGGTTGAATATTTAGGTCATTTTCGTCCTCCCTATGCTTATTCTAATCCAATTTGGGTTTTTAACCAATCTTGTGCATCCAATAAGTGATTTTGTGTCATTGGTTGAACATGTAGGTCATTTTCGTCCTCTCTAGGCTTATTCTAATCGAATTAGGATTTTTAACCAATCTTGTGCATCCAATAAGTGATATTGTGTCATTGGTTGAACATTTAGGTCATTTTCATCCTTCCTAGGCTTAATCTAATTCAATTAGGGTTTTTAACCAATCTTGTGCATCCAATAAGTGATTTTGTGTCATTGGTTGAACATTTAGGTCAATTTCGTCCTCCCTATGCTTATTCTAATCCAATTTGGGTTTTTAACCAATCTTGTACGTCCAATAAGTGATTTTGTTTCATTGGTTGAACATGTAGGTCATTTTCGTCCTCCCTAGACCTATTCTAATCCAATTAGGATTTTTAACCAATCTTGTGCATCCAATAAGTGATTTTTTGTTATTGGTTGAACATTTAGGTCATTTTTGTCCTCCCCAGGCTTATTCTTATCCAATAAGGTTTTCAACCAATCTTGTGCATCCAATAAGTGATTTTGTGTCATTGGTTGAACATTTAGGTCATTATCGTCATTCTTCGACTTATTCTAATTCAATTAGGGTTTTTAACCAATCTTGTGCATCCAATAAGTGATTTTGTGTCATTGGTTGAATGTTTAGGTCATTTTTGTCCTTCCTATGCCTATTCTAATCCAATTTGGGTTTTTAACCAATCTTGTGCATCCAATAAGTGATTTTGTGTCAATGGTTGAAAATTTAGGGCAATTTCGTCCTTCCCAAGCATATTCTAATCCAATTTGGGTTTTTAACAAATCTTGTGCATCCAATAAGTTATTTTGTGTCATTAGTTGAACATGTAGGTCATTTTCATCCTCCCTAAACTTATTCTAATCCAATCCGGATTTTTAACCAATCTTGTGCATCCAATAAATGATTTTGTGTTATCGGTTGAACATGTAGGTGATTTTCGTCCACCCAAGGCTTATTCTAATCCAATTAGGGTTTTTAACCAATCTTGTGCATCCAATAAGTGATTTTGTGTCATTGGTTGAATGTTTAGGTCATTTTTGTCCTTCCTATGCCTATTCTAATCCAATTTGGGTTTTTAACCAATCTTGTGCATCCAATAAGTGATTTTGTGTCATTGGTTGAAAATTTAGGGCAATTTCGTCCTTCCTAAGCATATTCTAATCCAATTTGGGTTTTTAACAAATCTTGTGCATCCAATAAGTTATTTTGTGTCATTGGTTGAACATGTAGGTCATTTTCATCCTCCCTAGACTTATTCTAATCCAATCAGGATTTTTAACCAATCTTGTGCATCCAATAAGTGATTTTGTGTTATTGGTTGAACATGTAGGTGATTTTCGTCCACCCAAGGCTTATTCCAATCCAATTAGGGTTTTTAACCAATCTTGTGCATCCAATAAGTAATTTTGTGTCATTGGTTGAACATTTAGGTCATTTTCGTCCTCCCTAGGCTTATTCTAATCCAATTAGGGTTTTTAACCAATCTTGTGCGTCCAATAAGTGATTTTGTGTCATTGGTTGAACATTTAGGTCATTTTCGTCATGCTTCGACTTATTCTAATTCAATTAGGGTTTTTAACCAATCTTGTGCATCGAATAAGTGATTTTGTGTCATTGGTTGAATATTTAGGTCATTTTCGTCCTCCCTATGCTTATTCTAATCCAATTCGGGTTTTTAACCAATCTTGTGCATCCAATAAGTGATTTTGTGTCATTGGTTGAACATGTAGGTCATTTTCGTCCTCTCTAGGCTTATTCTAATCGAATTAGGATTTTTAACCAATCTTGTGCATCCAATAAGTGATATTGTGTCATTGGTTGAACATTTAGGTCATTTTCATCCTTCCTAGGCTTAATCTAATTCAATTAGGGTTTTTAACCAATCTTGTGCATCCAATAAGTGATTTTGTGTCATTGGTTGAACATTTAGGTCATTATCGTCATTCTTCGACTTATTCAAATTCAATTAGGGTTTTTAACCAATCTTGTGCATCCAATAAGTGATTTTGTGTCATTGGTTGAATGTTTAGGTCATTTTTGTCCTTCCTATGCCTATTCTAATCCAATTTGGGTTTTTAACCAATCTTGTGCATCCAATAAGTGATTTTGTGTCATTGGTTGAAAATTTAGGGCAATTTCGTCCTTCCTAAGCATATTCTAATCCAATTTGGGTTTTTAACAAATCTTGTGCATCCAATAAGTTATTTTGTGTCATTGGTTGAACATGTAGGTCATTTTCATCCTCCCTAGACTTATTCTAATCCAATCAGGATTTTTAACCAATCTTGTGCATCCAATAAGTGATTTTGTGTTATTGGTTGAACATGTAGGTGATTTTCGTCCACCCAAGGCTTATTCTAATCCAATTAGGGTTTTTAACAAATCTTGTGCATCCAATAAGTAATTTTGTGTCATTGGTTGAACATTTAGGTCATTTTCGTCCTCCCTAGGCTTATTCTAATCCAATTAGGGTTTTTAACCAATCTTGTGCGTCCAACAAGTGATTTTGTGTCATTGGTTGAACATTTAGGTCATTATCGTCATTCTTCGACTTATTCTAATTCAATTAGGGTTTTTAACCAATCTTGTGCATCCAATAAGTGATTTTGTGTCATTGGTTGAATGTTTAGGTCATTTTTGTCCTTCCTATGCCTATTCTAATCCAATTTGGGTTTTTAACCAATCTTGTGCATCCAATAAGTGATTTTGTGTCATTGGTTGAAAATTTAGGGCAATTTCGTCCTTCCTAAGCATATTCTAATCCAATTTGGGTTTTTAACAAATCTTGTGCATCCAATAAGTTATTTTGTGTCATTGGTTGAACATGTAGGTCATTTTCATCCTCCCTAGACTTATTCTAATCCAATCAGGATTTTTAACCAATCTTGTGCATCCAATAAGTGATTTTGTGTTATTGGTTGAACATGTAGGTGATTTTCGTCCACCCAAGGCTTATTCCAATCCAATTAGGGTTTTTAACCAATCTTGTGCATCCAATAAGTAATTTTGTGTCATTGGTTGAACATTTAGGTCATTTTCGTCCTCCCTAGGCTTATTCTAATCCAATTAGGGTTTTTAACCAATCTTGTGCGTCCAATAAGTGATTTTGTGTCATTGGTTGAACATTTAGGTCATTTTCGTCATGCTTCGACTTATTCTAATTCAATTAGGGTTTTTAACCAATCTTGTGCATCGAATAAGTGATTTTGTGTCATTGGTTGAATATTTAGGTCATTTTCGTCCTCCCTATGCTTATTCTAATCCAATTCGGGTTTTTAACCAATCTTGTGCATCCAATAAGTGATTTTGTGTCATTGGTTGAACATGTAGGTCATTTTCGTCCTCTCTAGGCTTATTCTAATCGAATTAGGATTTTTAACCAATCTTGTGCATCCAATAAGTGATATTGTGTCATTGGTTGAACATTTAGGTCATTTTCATCCTTCCTAGGCTTAATCTAATTCAATTAGGGTTTTTAACCAATCTTGTGCATCCAATAAGTGATTTTGTGTCATTGGTTGAACATTTAGGTCAATTTCGTCCTCCCTATGCTTATTCTAATCCAATTTGGGTTTTTAACCAATCTTGTACGTCCAATAAGTGATTTTGTTTCATTGGTTGAACATGTAGGTCATTTTCGTCCTCCCTAGACCTATTCTAATCCAATTAGGATTTTTAACCAATCTTGTGCATCCAATAAGTGATTTTTTGTTATTGGTTGAACATTTAGGTCATTTTTGTCCTCCCCAGGCTTATTCTTATCCAATAAGGTTTTCAACCAATCTTGTGCATCCAATAAGTGATTTTGTGTTATCGGTTGAACATGTAGGTGATTTTCGTCCACCCAAGGCTTATTCTAATCCAATTAGGGTTTTAACCAATCTTGTGCATCCAATAAGTAATTTTGTGTCATTGGTTGAACATTTAGGTCATTTTCGTCCTCCCTAGGCTTATTCTAATCCAATTAGGGTTTTTAACCAATCTTGTGCGTCCAATAAGTGATTTTGTGTCATTGGTTGAACATTTAGGTCATTTTCGTCATGCTTCGACTTATTCTAATTCAATTAGGGTTTTTAACCAATCTTGTGCATCGAATAAGTGATTTTGTGTCATTGGTTGAATATTTAGGTCATTTTCGTCCCCCCTATCCTTATTCTAATCCAATTTGGGTTTTTAACCAATCTTGTGCATCCAATAAGTGATTTTGTGTCATTGGTTGAACATGTAGGTCATTTTCGTCCTCTCTAGGCTTATTCTAATCGAATTAGGATTTTTAACCAATCTTGTGCATCCAATAAGTGATATTGTGTCATTGGTTGAACATTTAGGTCATTTTCATCCTTCCTAGGCTTAATCTAATTCAATTAGGGTTTTTAACCAATCTTGTGCATTCAATAAGTGATTTTGTGTCATTGGTTGAACATTTAGGTCAATTTCGTCCTCCCTATGCTTATTCTAATCCAATTTGGGTTTTTAACCATTCTTGTACGTCCAATAAGTGATTTTGTTTCATTGGTTGAACATGTAGGTCATTTTCGTCCTCCCTAGACCTATTCTAATCCAATTAGGATTTTTAACCAATCTTGTGCATCCAATAAGTGATTTTTTGTTATTGATTGAACATTTAGGTCATTTTCGTCCTCCCCAGGCTTATTCTTATCCAATAAGGTTTTCAACCAATCTTGTGCATCCAATAAGTGATTTTGTGTCATTGGTTGAACATTTAGGTCATTTTCGTCATTCTTCGACTTATTCTAATTCAATTAGGGTTTTTAACCAATCTTGTGCATCCAATAAGTGATTTTGTGTCATTGGTTGAATGTTTAGGTCATTTTTGTCCTTCCTATGCCTATTCTAATCCAATTTGGGTTTTTAACCAATCTTGTGCATCCAATAAGTGATTTTGTGTCATTGGTTGAAAATTTAGGGCAATTTCGTCCTTCCTAAGCATATTCTAATCCAATTTGGGTTTTTAACAAATCTTGTGCATCCAATAAGTTATTTTGTGTCATTGGTTGAACATGTAGGTCATTTTCATCCTCCCTAGACTTATTCTAATCCAATCAGGATTTTTAACCAATCTTGTGCATCCGATAAGTGATTTTGTGTTATTGGTTGAACATGTAGGTGATTTTCGTCCACCCAAGGCTTATTCTAATCCAATTAGGGTTTTTAACAAATCTTGTGCATCCAATAAGTAATTTTGTGTCATTGATTGAACATTTAGGTCATTTTCGTCCTCCTTAGGCTTATTATAATCCAATTAGGGTTTTTAACCAATCTTGTGCATCCAATAAGTGATTTTGTGTCATTAGTTGAACATTTAGGTCATTTTCGTCATGCTTCGACTTATTCTAATTCAATTAGGGTTTTTAACCAATCTTGTGCATCGAATAAGTGATTTTGTGTCATTGGTTGAATATTTAGGTCATTTTCGTCCTCCCTATGCTTATTCTAATCCAATTTGGGTTTTTAACCAATCTTGTGCATCCAATAAGTGATTTTGTGTCATTGGTTGAAAATTTAGGGCAATTTCGTCCTTCCTGAGCATATTCTAATCCAATTTGGGTTTTTAACAAATCTTGTGCATCCAATAAGTGATTTTGTGTCATTGGTTGAACATTTAGGTCATTTTCGTCCTCCCTAGGCTTATTATAATCCAATTAGGGTTTTGAACCAATCTTGTGCATCCAATAAGTGATTTTGTGTCATTGGTTGAATATTTAGGACATTTTCGTCCTCCCTAGGCTTATTCTAATCCAATTAGGGTTTTTAACCAATCTTGTGCGTCCAATAAGTGATTTTGTGTCATTGGTTGAACATTTAGGTCATTTTCGTCATGCTTCGACTTATTCTAATTCAATTAGGGTTTTTAACCAATCTTGTTCATCGAATAAGATATTTGGTGTCATTGGTTGAATATTTAGGTCATTTTCGTCCTCCCTATGCTTATTCTAATCCAATTTGGGTTTTTAACCAATCTTGTGCATCCAATATGTGATTTTGTGTCGTTGGTTGAACATGTAGGTCATTTTCGTCCTCTCTAGGCTTATTCTTATCCAATAAGGTTTTCAACCAATCTTGTGCATCCAATAAGTGATATTGTGTCATTGGTTGAACATTTAGGTCATTTTCGTCATTCTTCGACTTATTCTAATTCAATTAGGGTTTTTAACCAATCTTGTGCATCCAATAAGTGATTTTGTGTCATTGGTTGAATGTTTAGGTCATTTTTGTCCTTCCAATGCCTATTCTAATCCAATTTTGGTTTTTTAACCAATCTTGTGCATCCAATAAGTGATTTTGTGTCATTGGTTGAACATGTAGGTCATTTTCGTCCTCCCTAGACCTATTCTAATCCAATTAGGATTTTTAACCAATCTTGTGCATCCAATAAGTGATTTTGTGTTATTGGTTGAACATTTAGGTCACTTTCGTCCACCATAGGCTTATTCTAATCCAATTAGGGTTTTTAACCAATCTTGTGCATCCAATAAGTAATTTTGTGTCATTGGTTGAACATTTAGGTTATTTTCGTCCTCCCTAGGCTTATTATAATCCAATTAGGGTTTTTAACCAATCTTGTGCATCCAATAAGTGATTTTGTGTCATTGGTTGAACATTTAGGTCATTTTCGTCCTCCCTAGGCTTATTATAATCCAATTAGGGTTTTGAACCAATCTTGTGCATCCAATAAGTGATTTTGTGTCATTGGTTGAATATTTAGGACATTTTCTTCCTCCCTAGGCTTATTCTAATCCAATTAGGGTTTTTAACCAATCTTGTGCATCCAATAAGTAATTTTGTGTCATTGGTTGAACATTTAGGTCATTTTCGTCATCCTTCGACTTATTCTAATTCAATTAGGGTTTTTAACCAATCTTGTGCGTCCAATAAGTGATTTTGTGTCATTGGTTGAATATTTAGGTCATTTTCGTCCTCCCTATGCTTATTCTAATCCAATTTGGGTTTTTAACCAATCTTGTGCATCCAAAAAGTGATTTTGTGTCATTGGTTGAACATGTAGTTCATTTTCGTCCTCTCTAGGCTTATTATAATCCAATTAGGGTTTTGACTTAATCTTGTGCATCAAATAAGTGATTTTGTATCATTCGTTGAACATGTAGGTCATTTTCGTCCTCTCTAGGCTTATTCTAATCCAATTATGATTTTTAACCAATCTTGTGCATCCAATAAGTGATATTGTGTCATTTGTTGAACATTTAGGTCATTTTCATCCTTCCTAGGCTTAATCTAATTCAATTAGGGTTTTTAACTAATCTTGTGTGTCCAATAAGTGATTTTGTGTCATTGGTTGAACATTTAGGTCATTTTCGTCATCGTTCGACTTATTCTAATCCAATTAGGATCTATAACCAATCTTGTGCATCCAATAAGTGATTTTGTGTTATTGGTTGAACATTTAGGTCATTTTCGTCCACCCTAGGCTTATTCTAATCCAATTAGGGTTTTTAACCAATCTTGTGCATCCAATAAGTAATTTTGTGACATTGATTGAACATATAGGTCATTTTCGTCCTCCCTAGGCTTATTATAATCCAA
Organism: Cicer chorassanicum; assembly: GCA_037974735.1. Taxonomy (NCBI): domain Eukaryota; kingdom Viridiplantae; phylum Streptophyta; class Magnoliopsida; order Fabales; family Fabaceae; genus Cicer; species Cicer chorassanicum. The sequence continues at coordinate 37,011,054 of JBBPBP010009779.1, forward strand.
TTAGGGTTTTAAACCAATCTTGTGCATCCAATAAGTGATTTTGTGTCATTGGTTGAACATTTAGGTAATTTTCGTCCACCCTAGGCTTATTCTAATCCAATTAGGGTTTTTAACCAATCTTGTGCATCCAATAAGTAATTTTTTGTCATTGGTTGAACATTTAGGACATTTTCGTCCTCCCTAGGCTTATTCTAATCCAATTAGGGTTTTTAACCAATCTTGTGCGTCCAATAAGTGATTTTGTGTCATTGGTTGAACATTTAGGTCATTTTCGTCATGCTTCGACTTATTCTAATTCAAATAGGGTTTTTAACCAATCTTGTGCATCGAATAAGTGATTTTGTGTCATTGGTTGAATATTTAGGTCATTTTCGTCCTCCCTATGCTTATTCTAATCCAATTTGGGTTTTTAACCAATCTTGTGCATCCAATAAGTGATTTTGTGTCATTGGTTGAACATGTAGGTCATTGTCGTCCTCTCTAGGCTTATTCTAATCCAATTAGGATTTTTAACCAATCATGTGCATCCAATAAGTGATATTGTGTCATTGGTTGAACATTTAGGTCATTTTCATACTTCCTATGCTTAATCTAATTCAATTAGGGTTTTTAACCAATCTTGTGCATCCAATAAGTGATTTTGTGTCATTGGTTGAACATTTAGGTCAATTTCGTCCTCCCTAAGCTTATTCTAATCCAATTTGGGTTTTTAACCAATCTTGTACATCCAATAAGTGATTTTGTGTCATTGGTTGAACATGTAGGTCATTTTCGTCCTCCCTAGACCTATTCTAATCCAATTAGGATTTTTAACCAATCTTGTTCATCCAATAAATGATTTTGTGTTATTGGTTGAACATTTAGGTCATTTTCGTCCACCCTAGGCTTATTCTAATCCAATTAGGGTTTTTAACCAATCTTGTGCATCCAATAAGTAATTTTGTGTCACTGGTTGAACATTTAGGTCACTTTCGTCCTCCCTAGGCTTATTATAATCCAATAAGGGTTTTTAACCAATCTTGTGCATCCAATAAGTGATTTTGTGTCATTGGTTGAACATTTAGGTCATTTTCATCCTCCCTAGGCTTATTATAATCCAATTAGGGTTTTGAACCAATCTTGTGCATCCAATAAGTGATTTTGTGTCATTGGTTGAATATTTAGGACATTTTCGTCCTCCCTAGGCTTATTCTAATCTAATTAGGGTTTTTAACCAATCTTGTGCGTCCAATAAGTGATTTTGTGTCATTGGTTGAACATTTAGGTCATTTTCGTCATCCTTCGACTTATTCTAATTCAATTAGGGTTTTTAACCAATCTTGTGCGTCCAATAAGTGATTTTGTGTCATTGGTTGAATATTTAGGTCATTTTCGTCCTCCCTATGCTTATTCTAATCCAATTTGGGTTTTTAACCAATCTTGTGCATCCAAAAAGTGATTTTGTGTCATTGGTTGAACATGTAGTTCATTTTCGTCCTCTCTAGGCTTATTATAATCCAATTAGGGTTTTGAACCAATCTTGTGCATCCAATAAGTGATTTTGTGTCATTCGTTGAATATTTAAGACATTTTCGTCCTCCCTAGGCTTATTCTAATCCAATTAGGGTTTTTAACAAATCTTGTGCATCCAATAAGTGATTTTGTGTCATTGGTTGAACATTTAGGTCATTTTCGTCATGCTTCGACTTATTCTAATTCAATTAGGGTTTTTAACCAATCTTGTGCATCGAATAAGTGATTTTGTGTCATTGGTTGAATATTTAGGTCATTTTCGTCCTCCCTATGCTTATTCTAATCCAATTTGGGTTTTTAACCAATCTTGTGCATCCAATAATTGATTTTGTGTCATTCGTTGAACATGTAGGTCATTTTTGTCCTCTCTAGGCTTATTCTAATCGAATTAGGATTTTTAACCAATCTTGTGCATCCAATAAGTGATATTGTGTCATTGGTTGAACATTTAGGTCATTTTCATCCTTCCTAGGCTTAATCTAATTCATATAGGGTTTTTAACCAATCTTGTGCATCCAATAAGTGATTTTGTGTCATTGGTTGAACATTTAGGTCAATTTCGTCCTCCCTAAGCTTATTCTAATCCAATTTGGGCTTTTAACCAATCTTGTACATCCAATAAGTGATTTTGTGTCATTGGTTGAACATGTAGGTCATTTTCCTCCTCCCTAGACCTATTCTAATCCAATTAGGATTTTTAACCAATCTTGTGCATCCAATAAGTGATTTTGTGTTATTGGTTGAACATTTAGGTCATTTTCGTCCACCCTAGGCTTATTCTAATCCAATTAGTGTTTTTAACCAAACTTGTGCATCCAATAAGTAATTTTGTGTCATTGGTTGAAAATTTAGGGCAATTTCGTCCTCCCTAAGCATATTCTAATCCAATTTGGGTTTTTAACAAATCTTGTGCATCCAGTAAGTGATTTTGTGTCATTGGTTGAACATGTAGGTCATTTTCCTCCTCCCTAGACCTATTCTAATCCAATTCGGATTTTTAACCAATCTTGTGCATCCAATAAGTGATTTTGTGTTATTGGTTGAACATTTAGGTCATTTTCGTCCACCCTAGGCTTATTCTAATCCAATTAGGGTTTTTAACCAATCTTGTGCATCCAATAAGTAATTTTGTGTCATTGGTTGAACATTTAGGTCATTTTCGTCCTCCCTAGGCTTATTATAATCCAATTAGGGTTTTTAACCAATCTTGTGCATCCAATAAGTGATTTTGTGTCATTGGTTGAACATTTAGGTCATTTTCGTCCTCCCTAGGCTTATTATAATCCAATTAGGGTTTTGAACCAATCTTGTGCATCCAATAAGTGATTTTGTGTCATTGGTTGAATATTTAGGACATTTTCGTCCTCTCTAGGCTTATTCTAATCTAATTAGGGTTTTTAACCAATCTTGTGCGTCCAATAAGTGATTTTGTGTCATTGGTTGATCATTTAGGTCATTTTCGTCCTCCCTAGGCTTATTATAATCCAATTAGGGTTTTTAACTAATCTTGTGCATCCAATAAGTGATTTTTTGTCATTGTTGAATATTTAGGTCATTTTCGTCCTCCCAAGGCTTATTCTAATCCAATTAGGGTTTTGAACCAATCTTATGCATCCAATAAGTGATTTTATTTCATTGGTTGAACATTTAGGTCTTTTTTCTCCTCCCTAGGCTTATTCTAATCCAATTAGAGTTTTTAACCAATCTTGTGCATCCAATATGTGATTTTGTGTCGATGGTTGAACATTTGGGTCATTTTCTTCCTCCCCAGGCTTATTCTTATCCAATAAGGTTTTCAACCAATCTTGTGCATCCAATAAGTGATTTTGTGTCAATGGTTAACAATTTAGGTCATTTTCGTCATTCTTCGACTTATTCTAATTCAATTAGGGTTTTTAACCAATCTTGTGCATCCAATAAGTGATTTTGTGTCATTGGTTGAATGTTTAGGTCATTTTTGTCCTTCCTATGCCTATTCTAATCCAATTTGGGTTTTTAACCAATCTTGTGCATCCAATAAGTGATTTTGTGTCATTGGTTGAACATTTAGGTCAATTTCGGCCTCCCTAAGCTTATTCTAATCCAATTTGGGTTTTTAACCAATCTTGTACATCCAATAAGTGATTTTGTTTCATTGGTTGAACATGTAGGTCATTTTCGTCCTCCCTAGACCTATTCTAATCCAATTAGGATTTTTAACCAATCTTGTGCATCCAATAAGTGATTTTGTGTTATTGGTTGAACATTTAGGTCATTTTCGTCCACCCTAGGCTTATTCTAATCCAATTAGGGTTTTTAACCAATCTTGTGCATCCAATAAGTGATTTTGTGTCATTGGTTGAACATTTAGGTCATTTTCGTCCTCCCTAGGCTTATTATAATCCAATTAGGGTTTTTAACCAATCTTGTGCATCCAATAAGTGATTTTGTGTCATTGGTTGAATATTTAGGACATTTTCGTCCTCTCTAGGCTTATTCTAATCTAATTAGGGTTTTTAACCAATCTTGTGCGTCCAATAAGTGATTTTGTGTCATTGGTTGATCATTTAGGTCATTTTCGTCCTCCCTAGGCTTATTATAATCCAATTAGGGTTTTTAACTAATCTTGTGCATCCAATAAGTGATTTTTTGTCATTGGTTGAATATTTAGGTCATTTTCGTTCTCCCAAGGCTTATTATAATCCAATTAGGGTTTTGAACCAATCTTATGCATCCAATAAGTGATTTTGTGTCGTTGGTTGAACATTTGGGTCATTTTCGTCCTCCCCAGGCTTATTCTTATCCAATGAGGTTTTCAACCAATCTTGTGCATCCAATAAGTGATTTTGTGTCAATGGTTAACAATTTAGGTCATTTTCGTCATTCTTCGACTTATTCTATTTCAATTAGGGTTTTTAACCAATCTTGTGCATCCAATAAGTGATTTTGTGTCATTGGTTGAATGTTTAGGTCATTTTTGTCCTTCCTATGCCTATTCTAATCCAATTTGGGTTTTTAACCAATCTTGTGCATCCAATAAGTGATTTTGTGTCATTGGTTGAAAATTTAGGGCAATTTCGTCCTCCCTAAGCATATTCTAATCCAATTTGGGTTTTTAACAAATCTTGTGCATCCAATAAGTTATTTAGTGTCATTGGTTGAACATGTAGGTCATTTTCATCCTCCCTAGACTTATTCTAATCCAATCAGGATTTTTAACCAATCTTGTGCATCCAATAAGTGATTTTGTGTTATTGGTTGAACATGTAGGTCATTTTCGTCCTCCCTAGGCTTATTATAATCCAATTAGGGTTTTTAACCAATCTTGTGCATCCAATAAGTGATTTTGTGTCATTGGTTGAACATTTAGGTCATTTTCGTCCTCCCTAGGCTTATTATAATCCAATTAGGGTTTTGAACCAATCTTGTGCATTCAATAAGTGATTTTGTGTCATTGGTTGAATATTTAGGACATTTTCGTCCTCCCTAGGCTTATTCTAATCCAATTATGACTTTTAACCAATCTTGTGCGTCCAATAAGTGATTTTTTGTCATCGGTTGAACATTTAGGTCATTTTCGTCATCCTACGACTTATTCTAATTCAATTAGGGTTTTTAACCAATCTTGTTCATCCAATAAGTGATTTTGTGTCATTGGTTGAATATTTAGGTCATTTTCGTCCTCGCTATGCTTATTCTAATCCAATTTGGGTTTTTAACCAATCTTGTGCATCCAAAAAGTGATTTTGTGTCATTGGTTGAACATGTAGGTCATTTTCGTCCTCTCTAGGCTTATTATAATCCAATTAGGGTTTTGAAACAATCTTGTGCATCCAATAAGTGATTTTGTGTCATTAGTTGAATATTTAGGACATTTTCGTCCTCCCTAGGCTTATTCTAATCCAATTAGGGTTTTTAACCAATCTTGTGCGTCCAATAAGTGATTTTGTGACATTTGTTGAACATTTAGGTCATTTTCCTCATCCTTCGACTTATTCTAATCCAGTTAGGATTTTTAACCAATCTTGTGCATCCAATAAGTGATTTTGTGTTATTGGTTGAACATTTAGGTCATTTTCGTCCACCCTAGGCTTATTCTAATCCAATTAGGGTTTTTAACCAATCTTGTGCATCCAATAAGTAATTTTGTGTCATTGGTTGAACATTTAGGTCATTTTCGTCATGCTTCGACTTATTCTAATTCAATTAGGGTTTTTAACCAATCTTGTGCATCGAATAAGCGATTTTGTGTCATTGGTTGAATATTTAAGTCATTTTCGTCCTCCCTATGCTTATTCTAATCCAATTTGGGTTTTTAACCAATCTTGTGCATCCAATAAGTGATATTGTGTCATTGGTTGAACATTTAGGTCATTTTCATCCTTCCTAGGCTTAATCTAATTCAATTAGGGTTTTTAACCAATCTTGTACATCCAATAAGTGATTTTGTGTCATTGGTTGAACATTTAGGTCAATTTCGTCCTCCCTAAGCTTATTCTAATCCAATTTGGGTTTTTAACCAATCTTGTACATCCAATAAGTAATTTTGTGTCATTGGTTGAACATGTAGGTCATTTTCGTCCTCCCTAGACCTATTCTAATCCAATTAGGAGTTTTAACCAATCTTGTGCATCCAATAAGTGATTTTGTGTTATTGGTTGAACATTTAGGTCATTTTCGTCCACCCTAGGCTTATTCTAATCCAATTAGGGTTTTTAACCAATCTTATGCATCCAATAAGTAATTTTGTGTCATTGGTTGAACATTTAGGTCATTTTCGTCCTCCCTAGGCTTATTATAATCCAATTAGGGTTTTTAACCAATCTTGTGCATACAATAAGTGATTTTGTGTCATTGGTTGAACATTTAGGTCATTTTCGTCCTCCCTAGGCTTATTATAATCCAATTAGGGTTTTGAACCAATCTTTTGCATCCAATAAGTGATTTTGTGTCATTGGTTGAATATTTAGGACATTTTCGTCCTCCCTAGGCTTATTCTAATCTAATTAGGGTTTTTAACCAATCATGTGCGTCCAATAAGTGATTTTGTGTCATTGGTTGAACATTTAGGTCATTTTCGTCATCCTTCGACTTATTCTAATTCAATTAGGCTTTTTAACCAATCTTGTGCATCCAAAAAGTGATTTTGTGTCATTGGTTGAACATGTAGTTCATTTTCGTCCTCTCTAGGCTTATTATAATCCAATTAGGGTTTTGAACCAATCTTGTGCATCCAATAAGTGATTTTGTGTCATTCGTTGAATATTTAAGACATTTTCGTCCTCCCTAGGCTTATTCTAATCCAATTAGGGTTTTTAACAAATCTTGTGCATCCAATAAGTGATTTTGTGTCATTGGTTGAACATTTAGGTCATTTTCGTCATGCTTCGACTTATTCTAATTCAATTAGGGTTTTTAACCAATCTTGTGCATCGAATAAGTGATTTTGTGTCATTGGTTGAATATTTAGGTCATTTTCGTCCTCCCTAGGCTTATTCTAATCCAATTTGGGTTTTTAACCAATCTTGTGCATCCAATAAATGATTTTGTGTCATTCGTTGAACATGTAGGTCATTTTTGTCCTCTCTAGGCTTATTCTAATCGAATTAGGATTTTTAACCAATCTTGTGCATCCAATAAGTGATATTGTGTCATTGGTTGAACATTTAGGTCATTTTCATCCTTCCTAGGCTTAATCTAATTCATATAGGGTTTTTAACCAATCTTGTGCATCCAATAAGTGATTTTGTGTCATTGGTTGAACATTTAGGTCAATTTTGTCCTCCCTAAGCTTATTCTAATCCAATTTGGGTTTTTAACCAATCTTGTACATCCAATAAGTGATTTTGTGTCATTGGTTGAACATGTAGGTCATTTTCCTCCTCCCTAGACCTATTCTAATCCAATTAGGATTTTTAACCAATCTTGTGCATCCAATAAGTGATTTTGTGTTATTGGTTGAACATTTAGGTCATCTTCATCCACCCTAGGCTTATTCTAATCCAATTAGGGTTTTTAACCAATCTTGTGCATCCAATAAGTAATTTTGTGTCATTGGTTGAACATTTAGGTCATTTTCGTCCTCCCTAGGCTTATTATAATCCAATTAGGGTTTTTAACCAATCTTGTGCATCCAATAAGTGATTTTGTGTCATTGGTTGAACATTTAGGTCATTTTCGTCCTCCCTAGGCTTATTATAATCCAATTAGGGTTTTGAACCAATCTTGTGCATCCAATAAGTGATTTTGTGTCATTGGTTGAATATTTAGGACATTTTCGTCCTCTCTAGGCTTATTCTAATCTAATTAGGGTTTTTAACCAATCTTGTGCGTCCAATAAGTGATTTTGTGTCATTGGTTGATCATTTAGTTCATTTTCGTCCTCCCTAGGCTTATTATAATCCAATTAGAGTTTTTAACCAATCTTGTGCATCCAATATGTGATTTTGTGTTGTTGGTTGAACATTTGGGTCATTTTCGTCCTCCCCAGGCTTATTCTTATCCAATAAGGTTTTCAACCAATCTTGTGCATCCAATAAGTGATTTTGTGTCAATGGTTAACAATTTAGGTCATTTTCGTCATTCTTCGACTTATTCTAATTCAATTAGGGTTTTTAACCAATCTTGTGCATCCAAGAAGTGATTTTGTGTCATTGGTTGAATGTTTAGGTCATTTTTGTCCTTCCTATGCGTATTCTAATCCAATTTGGGTTTTTAACCAATCTTGTGCATCCAATAAGTGATTTTGTGTCATTGGTTGAAAATTTAGGGCAATTTCGTCCTCCCTAAGCATATTCTAATCCAATTTGGGTTTTTAACAAATCTTGTGCATCCAGTAAGTGATTTTGTGTCATTGGTTGAACATGTAGGTCATTTTCCTCCTCCCTAGACCTATTCTAATCCAATTCGGATTTTTAACCAATCTTGTGCATCCAATAAGTGATTTTGTGTTATTGGTTGAACATTTAGGTCATTTTCGTCCACCATAGGCTTATTCTAATCCAATTAGGGTTTTTAACCAATCTTGTGCATCCAATAAGTAATTTTGTGTCATTGGTTGAACATTTAGGTCATTTTCGTCCTCCCTAGGCTTATTATAATCCACTTAGGGTTTTTAACCAATCTTGTGCATCCAATAAGTGATTTTGTGTCATTGGTTGAACATTTAGGTCATTTTCGTCCTCCCTAGGCTTATTATAATCCAATTAGGGTTTTGAACCAATCTTGTGCATCCAATAAGTGATTTTGTGTTAATGGTTGATCATTTAGGTCATTTTCGTCCACCCTAGGCTTATTCTAGTCCAATTAGGGTTTTTAACTAATCTTGTGCATCCAATAAGTGATTTTGTGTCATTGGTTGAACATTTAGGTCATTTTCGTCCTCCCTAGGCTTATTATAATCCAATTAGGGTTTTTAACCAATCTTGTGCATCCAATAAGTGATTTTGTGTCATTGGTTGAACATTTAGGTCATTTTCGTCCTCCCTAGGCTTATTATAATCCAATTAGGGTTTTGAACCAATCTTTTGCATCCAATAAGTGATTTTGTGTCATTGGTTGAATATTTAGGACATTTTCGTCCTCTCTAGGCTTATTCTAATCTAATTAGGGTTTTTAACCAATCATGTGCGTCCAATAAGTGATTTTGTGTCATTGGTTGAACATTTAGGTCATTTTCGTCATCCTTCGACTTATTCTAATTCAATTAGGGTTTTTAACCAATCTTGTGCATCCAAAAAGTGATTTTGTGTCATTGGTTGAACATGTAGTTCATTTTCGTCCTCTCTAGGCTTATTATAATCCAATTAGGGTTTTGAACCAATCTTGTGCATCCAATAAGTGATTTTGTGTCATTCGTTGAATATTTAAGACATTTTCGTCCTCCCTAGGCTTATTCTAATCCAATTAGGGTTTTTAACAAATCTTGTGCATCCAATAAGTGATTTTGTGTCATTGGTTGAACATTTAGGTCATTTTCGTCATGCTTCGACTTATTCTAATTCAATTAGGGTTTTTAACCAATCTTGTGCATCGAATAAGTGATTTTGTGTCATTGGTTGAATATTTAGGTCATTTTCGTCCTCCCTATGCTTATTCTAATCCAATTTGGGTTTTTAACCAATCTTGTGCATCCAATAATTGATTTTGTGTCATTCGTTGAACATGTAGGTCATTTTTGTCCTCTCTAGGCTTATTCTAATCGAATTAGGATTTTTAACCAATCTTGTGCATCCAATAAGTGATATTGTGTCATTGGTTGAACATTTAGGTCATTTTCATCCTTCCTAGGCTTAATCTAATTCATATAGGGTTTTTAACCAATCTTGTGCATCCAATAAGTGATTTTGTGTCATTGGTTGAACATTTAGGTCAATTTCGTCCTCCCTAAGCTTATTCTAATCCAATTTGGGCTTTTAACCAATCTTGTACATCCAATAAGTGATTTTGTGTCATTGGTTGAACATGTAGGTCATTTTCCTCCTCCCTAGACCTATTCTAATCCAATTAGGATTTTTAACCAATCTTGTGCATCCAATAAGTGATTTTGTGTTATTGGTTGAACATTTAGGTCATTTTCGTCCACCCTAGGCTTATTCTAATCCAATTAGTGTTTTTAACCAAACTTGTGCATCCAATAAGTAATTTTGTGTCATTGGTTGAAAATTTAGGGCAATTTCGTCCTCCCTAAGCATATTCTAATCCAATTTGGGTTTTTAACAAATCTTGTGCATCCAGTAAGTGATTTTGTGTCATTGGTTGAACATGTAGGTCATTTTCCTCCTCCCTAGACCTATTCTAATCCAATTCGGATTTTTAACCAATCTTGTGCATCCAATAAGTGATTTTGTGTTATTGGTTGAACATTTAGGTCATTTTCGTCCACCCTAGGCTTATTCTAATCCAATTAGGGTTTTTAACCAATCTTGTGCATCCAATAAGTAATTTTGTGTCATTGGTTGAACATTTAGGTCATTTTCGTCCTCCCTAGGCTTATTATAATCCAATTAGGGTTTTTAACCAATCTTGTGCATCCAATAAGTGATTTTGTGTCATTGGTTGAACATTTAGGTCATTTTCGTCCTCCCTAGGCTTATTATAATCCAATTAGGGTTTTGAACCAATCTTGTGCATCCAATAAGTGATTTTGTGTCATTGGTTGAATATTTAGGACATTTTCGTCCTCTCTAGGCTTATTCTAATCTAATTAGGGTTTTTAACCAATCTTGTGCGTCCAATAAGTGATTTTGTGTCATTGGTTGATCATTTAGGTCATTTTCGTCCTCCCTAGGCTTATTATAATCCAATTAGAGTTTTTAACCAATCTTGTGCATCCAATATGTGATTTTGTGTTTTTGGTTGAACATTTGGGTCATTTTCGTCCTCCCCAGGCTTATTCTTATCCAATAAGGTTTTCAACCAATCTTGTGCATCCAATAAGTGATTTTGTGTCAATGGTTAACAATTTAGGTCATTTTCGTCATTCTTCGACTTATTCTAATTCAATTAGGGTTTTTAACCAATCTTGTGCATCCAAGAAGTGATTTTGTGTCATTGGTTGAATGTTTAGGTCATTTTTGTCCTTCCTATGCGTATTCTAATCCAATTTGGGTTTTTAACCAATCTTGTGCATCCAATAAGTGATTTTGTGTCATTGGTTGAAAATTTAGGGCAATTTCGTCCTCCCTAAGCATATTCTAATCCAATTTGGGTTTTTAACAAATCTTGTGCATCCAGTAAGTGATTTTGTGTCATTGGTTGAACATGTAGGTCATTTTCCTCCTCCCTAGACCTATTCTAATCCAATTCGGATTTTTAACCAATCTTGTGCATCCAATAAATGATTTTGTGTTATTGGTTGAACATTTAGGTCATTTTCGTCCACCATAGGCTTATTCTAATCCAATTAGGGTTTTTAACCAATCTTGTGCATCCAATAAGTAATTTTGTGTCATTGGTTGAACATTTAGGTCATTTTCGTCCTCCCTAGGCTTATTATAATCCAATTAGGGTTTTTAACCGATCTTGTGCATCCAATAAGTGATTTTGTGTCATTGGTTGAACATTTAGGTCATTTTCGTCCTCTCTAGGCTTATTATTATCCAATTAGGGTTTTGAACCAATCTTGTGCATCCAATAAGTGATTTTGTGTTATTGGTTGATCATTTAGATCATTTTCGTCCACCCTAGGCTTATTCTAGTCCAATTAGGGTTTTTAACCAATCTTGTGCATCCAATAAGTGATTTTGTGTCATTGGTTGAACATTTAGGTCATTTTCGTCCTCCCTAGGCTTATTATAATCCAATTAGGGTTTTTAACCAATCTTGTGCATCCAATAAGTGATTTTGTGTCATTGGTTGAATATTTAGGTCATTTTCGTCCTCCCTATGCTTATTCTAATCCAATTTGGGTTTTTAACCAATCTTGTGCATCCAAAAAGTGATTTTGTGTCATTCGTTGAACAAGTAGTTCATTTTCGTCCTCTCTAGGCTTATTATAATCCAATTAGGGTTTTGAACCAATCTTGTGCATCCAATAACTGATTTTGTGTCATTAGTTGAATATTTAGGACATTTTCGTCCTCCCTAGGCTTATTCTAATCCAATTAGGGTTTTTAACCAATCTTGTGCGTCCAATAAGTGATTTTGTGTCATTGGTTGAACATTTAGGTCATTTTCGTCATCCTTCGACTTATTCTAATTCAATTAGGATTTTTAACCAATCTTGTGCATCCAATAAGTGATTTTGTGTCATTAGTTGAATATTTAGGACATTCTCGTCCTCCCTAGGCTTATTCTAATCCAATTAGGGTTTTTAACCAATCTTGTGCGTCCAATAAGTGATTTTGTGTCATTTGTTGAACATTTAGGTCATTTTCATCATCCTTCAACTTATTCTAATCCAATTAGGATTTTTAACCAATCTTGTGCATCCAATAAGTGATTTTGTGTTATTGGTTGAACATTTAGGTCATTTTCGTCCACCCTAGGCTTATTCTAATCCAATTAGGGTTTTTAACCAATCTTGTGCATCCAATAAGTAATTTTGTGTCATTGGTTGAACATTTAGGTCATTTTCAACCTCCCTAGGCTTATTATAATCCAATTAGGGTTTTTAACCAATCTTGTGCATCCAATAAGTGATTTTGTGTCATTGGTTGAACATTTAGGTCATTTTCGTCCTCCCTAGGCTTATTATAATCCAATTAGGGTTTTGAACCAATCTTGTGCATCCAATAAGTGATTTTGTGTTATTGGTTGATCATTTAGGTCATTTTGGTCCACCCTAGGCTTATTCTAGTCCAATAAGGGTTTTTAACCAATCTTGTGCATCCAATAAGTGATTTTGTGTCATTGGTTGAACATTTAGGTCATTTTCGTCCTCCCTAGGCTTATTATAATCCAATTAGAGTTTTTAACCAATCTTGTGCATCCAATATGTGATTTTGTGTCGTTGGTTGAACATTTGGGTCATTTTCGTCCTCCCCAGGCTTATTCTAATCCAATTAGGGTTTTTAACAAATCTTGTGCATCCAATAAGTGATTTTGTGCATTGGTTGAACATTTAGGTCATTTTCATCATCCTTCGACTTATTCTTATCCAATTAGGATATTTAACCAATCTTGTGCATCCAATAAATGATTTTGTGTCATTGGTTGAACATTTAGGTCATTTTCGTCATCCTTCTACTTATTCTAATTCAATTAGGGTTTTTAACCAATCTTGTTCATCCAATAAGTGATTTTGTGTCATTGGTTGAATATTTAGGTCATTTTCGTCCTTACTATGCCTATTCGAATCCAATTTGGGTTTTTAACCAATCTTGTGCATCCAAAAAGTGATTTTGTGTCATTGGTTGAACATGTAGTTCATTTTCGTCCTCTCTAGGCTTATTATAATCCAATTAGGGTTTTGAACCAATCTTGTGTATCCAATAGTGATTTTGTATCATTAGTTGAATATTTAGGACATTTTCTTCCTCCCTAGGCTTATTCTAATCCAATTAGGGTTTTTAACAAATCTTGTGCATCCAATAAGTGATTTTGTGTCATTGGTTGAACATTTGGGTCATTTTCATCATCCTTCGACTTATTCTTATCGAATTAGGATTTTTAACCAATCTTGTGCATCCAATAAGTGATTTTGTGTCATTGGTTGAATATTTAGGACATTTTCGTCCTCCCTAGGCTTATTCTAATCCAATTAGGGTTTTTAACCAATCTTGTGCGTCCAATAAGTGATTTTGTGTCATTGGTTGAACATTTAGGTCATTTTCGTCATGCTTCGACTTATTCTAATTCAATTAGGGTTTTTAACCAATCTTGTGCATCGAATAAGCGATTTTGTGTCATTGGTTAAATATTTAGGTCATTTTCGTCCTCCTTATGCTTATTCTAATCCAATTTGGGTTTTTAACCAATCTTGTGCATCCAATAAGTGATTTTGTGTCATTGGTTGAACATGTAGGTCATTTTGTCCTCTCTAGGCTTATTCTATTCCAATTAGGATTTTTAACCAATCTTGTGCATCCAATAAGTGATATTGTGTCATTGGTTGAACATTTAGGTCATTTTCGTCATGCTTCGACTTATTCTAATTCAATTAGGGTTTTTAACCAATCTTGTGCATCGAATAAGCGATTTTGTGTCATTGGTTGAATATTTAGGTCATTTTCGTCCTCCCTATGCTTATTCTAATCCAATTTGGGTTTTTAACCAATCTTGTACATCCAATAAGTGATTTTGTGTCATTGGTTGAACATGTAGGTCATTTTCGTGCTCTCTAGGCTTATTATTATCCAATTAGGGTTTTGAAACAATCTTGTGCATCCAATAAGTGATTTTGTGTCATTAGTTGAATATTTAGGACATTTTCGTCCTCCCTAGGCTTATTCTAATCCAATTAGGGTTTTTAACCAATCTTGTGCGTCCAATAAGTGATTTTGTGTCATTTGTTGAACATTTAGGTCATTTTCCTCATCCTTCGACTTATTCTAATCCAGTTAGGATTTTTAACCAATCTTGTGCATCCAATTAGTGATTTTGTGTTATTGGTTGAACATTTAGGTCATTTTCGTCCACCCAAGGCTTATTCTAATCCAATTAGGGTTTTTAACCAATCTTGTGCATCCAATAAGTAATTTTGTGTCATTGGTTGAACATTCAAGACATTTTCGTCCTCCCTAGGCTTATTCTAATCCAATTAGGGTTTTTAACCAATCTTGTGCGTCCAATAAGTGATTTTTTGTCATTGGTTGAACATTTAGGTCATTTTCGTCATGCTTCGACTTATTCTAATTCAACTAGGGTTTTTAACCAATCTTGTGCATCGAATAAGCGATTTTGTGTCATTGGTTGAATATTTAGGTCATTTTCGTCCTCCTTATGCTTATTCTAATCCAATTTGGGTTTTTAACCAATCTTGTGCATCCAATAAGTGATTTTGTGTCATTGGTTGAACATATAGGTCATTTTGTCCTCTCTAGGCTTATTCTAATCCAATTAGGATTTTTAACCAATCTTGTGCATCCAATAAGTGATATTGTGTCATTGGTTGAACATTTAGGTCATTTTCGTCATGCTTCGACTTATTCTAATTCAATTAGGGTTTCTAACCAATCTTGTGCATCGAATAAGCGATTTTGTGTCATTGGTTGAATATTTAGGTCATTTTCGTCCTCCCTATGCTTATTCTAATCCAATTTGGGTTTTTAACCAATCTTGTACATCCAATAAGTGATTTTGTGTCATTGGTTGAACATGTAGGTCATTTTCGTCCTCTCTAGGCTTATTATTATCCAATTAGGGTTTTGAAACAATCTTGTGCATCCAATAAGTGATTTTGTGTCATTAGTTGAATATTTAGGACATTTTCGTCCTCCCTAGGCTTATTCTAATCCAATTAGGGTTTTTAACCAATCTTGTGCGTCCAATAAGTGATTTTGTGTCATTGGTTGAACATTTAGGTCATTTTCCTCATCCTTCGACTTATTCTAATCCAGTTAGGATTTTTAACCAATCTTGTGCATCCAATTAGTGATTTTGTGTTATTGGTTGAACATTTAGGTCATTTTCGTCCACCCAAGGCTTATTCTAATCCAATTAGGGTTTTTAACCAATCTTGTGCATCCAATAAGTAATTTTGTGTCATTGGTTGAACATTCAAGACATTTTCGTCCTCCCTAGGCTTATTCTAATCCAATTAGGGTTTTTAACCAATCTTGTGCGTCCAATAAGTGATTTTTTGTCATTGGTTGAAAATTTAGGTCATTTTCGTCATGCTTCGACTTATTCTAATTCAATTAGGGTTTTTAACCAATCTTGTGCTTCGAATAAACGATTTTGTGTCATTGGTTGAATATTTAGGTCATTTTCGTCCTCCCTATGCTTATTCTAAACCAATTTGGGTTTTTAACCAATCTTGTGCATCCAATAAGTGATTTTGTGTCATTTGTTGAACATGTAGGTCATTGTCGTCCTCTCTAGGCTTATTCTAATCCAATTAGGATTTTTAACCAATCATGTGCATCCAATAAGTGATATTGTGTCATTGGTTGAACATTTAGGTCATTTTCATCCTTCCTAGGCTTAATCTAATTCAATTAGGGTTTTTAACCAATCTTGTGCATCCAATAAGTGATTTTGTGTCATTGGTTGAACAATTAGGTCAATTTCGTCCTCCCTAAGCTTATTCTAATCCAATTTGGGTTTTCAACCAAACTTGTACATCCAATAAGTGATTTTGTGTCATTGGTTGAACATGTAGGTCATTTTCGTCCTCCCTAGGCTTATTATAATCCAATTAAGGTTTTGAACCAATCTTGTGCATCCAATAAGTGATTTTGTGTTATTGGTTGATCATTTAGGTCATTTTGTCCTCTCTAGGCTTATTCTAATCCAATTAGGATTTTTAACCAATCTTGTGCATCCAATAAGTGATATTGTGTCATTGGTTGAACATTTAGGTCATTTTCGTCATGCTTCGAGTTATTCTAATTCAATTAGGGTTTCTAACCAATCTTGTGCATCGAATAAGCGATTTTGTGTCATTGGTTGAATATTTAGGTCATTTTCGTCCTCCCTATGCTTATTCTAATCCAATTTGGGTTTTTAACCAATCTTGTACATCCAATAAGTGATTTTGTGTCATTGGTTGAACATGTAGGTCATTTTCGTCCTCTCTAGGCTTATTATTATCCAATTAGGGTTTTGAAACAATCTTGTGCATCCAATAAGTGATTTTGTGTCATTAGTTGAATATTTAGGACATTTTCGTCCTCCCTAGGCTTATTCTAATCCAATTAGGGTTTTTAACCAATCTTGTGCGTCCAATAAGTGATTTTGTGTCATTGGTTGAACATTTAGGTCATTTTCCTTATCCTTCGACTTATTCTAATCCAGTTAGGATTTTTAACCAATCTTGTGCATCCAAATAGTGATTTTGTGTTATTGGTTGAACATTTGGGTCATTTTCGTCCACCCAAGGCTTATTCTAATCCAATTAGGGTTTTTAACCAATCTTGTGCATCCAATAAGTAATTTTGTGTCATTGGTTGAACATTCAAGACATTTTCGTCCTCCCTAGGCTTATTCTAATCCAATTAGGGTTTTTAACCAATCTTGTGCGTCCAATAAGTGATTTTTTGTCATTGGTTGAACATTTAGGTCATTTTCGTCATGCTTCGACTTATTCTAATTCAATTAGGGTTTTTAACCAATCTTGTGCTTCGAATAAACGATTTTGTGTCATTGGTTGAATATTTAGGTCATTTTCGTCCTCCCTATGCTTATTCTAAACCAATTTGGGTTTTTGACCAATCTTGTGCATCCAATAAGTGATTTTGTGTCATTTGTTGAACATGTAGGTCATTGTCGTCCTCTCTAGGCTTATTCTAATCCAATTAGGATTTTTAACCAATCATGTGCATCCAATAAGTGATATTGTGTCATTGGTTGAACATTTAGGTCATTTTCATCCTTCCTAGGCTTAATCTAATTCAATTAGGGTTTTTGACCAATCTTGTGCATCCAATAAGTGATTTTGTGTCATTGGTTGAACAATTAGGTCATTTTCGTCATGCTTCGACTTATTCTAATTCAATTAGGGTTTTTAACCAATCTTGTGCATCCAATAAGTGATTTTGTGTCATTGGTTGAACATTTAGGTCATTTTCCTTATCCTTCGACTTATTCTAATCCAGTTAGGATTTTTAACCAATCTAGTGCATCCAATTAGTGATTTTGTGTTATTGGTTGAACATTTAGGTCATTTTCGTCCACCCAAGGCTTATTCTAATCCAATTAGGGTTTTTAACCAATCTTGTGCATCCAATAAGTAATTTTGTGTCATTGGTTGAACATTCAAGACATTTTCGTCCTCCCTAGGCTTATTCTAATCCAATTAGGGTTTTTAACCAATCTTGTGCGTCCAATAAGTGATTTTTTGTCATTGGTTGAACATTTAGGTCATTTTCGTAATGCTTCGATTTATTCTAATTCAATTAGGGTTTTTAACCAATCTTGTGCTTCGAATAAACGATTTTGTGTCATTGGGTGAATATTTAGGTCATTTTCGTCCTCCCTATGCTTATTCTAAACCAATTTGGGTTTTTAACCAATCTTGTGCATCCAATAAGTGATTTTGTGTCATTTGTTGAACATGTAGGTCATTGTCGTCCTCTCTAGGCTTATTCTAATCCAATTAGGATTTTTAACCAATCATGTGCATCCAATAAGTGATATTGTGTCATTGGTTGAACATTTAGGTCATTTTCATCCTTCCTAGGCTTAATCTAATTCAATTAAGGTTTTTAACCAATCTTCTGCATCCAATAAGTGATTTTGTGTCATTGGTTGAACAATTAGGTCAATTTCGTCCTCCCTAAGCTTATTCTAATCCAATTTGGGTTTTCAACCAAACTTGTACATCCAATAAGTGATTTTGTGTCATTGGTTGAACATGTAGGTCATTTTCGTCTTCCCTAGGCTTATTATAATCCAATTAAGGTTTTGAACCAATCTTGTGCATCCAATAAGTGATTTTGTGTTATTGGTTGATCATTTAGGTCATTTTCGTCCACCCTAGGCTTATTCTAGTCCAATTAGGGTTTTTAACCAATCTTGTGCATCCAATAAGTGATTTTGTGTCATTGGTTGAACATTTAGGTCATTTTCGTCCTCCCTAGGCTTATTATAATCCAATTAGGGTTTTTAACCAATCTTGTGCATCCAATAAGTGATTTTGTGTCATTGGTTGAATATTTAGGTCATTTTCGTCCTCCCTATGCTTATTCTAATCCAATTTGGGTTTTTAACCAATCTTGTGCTTCCAAAAAGTGATTTTGTGACATTGGTTGAGCATGTAGTTTATTTTCGTCCTCTCTAGGATTATTATAATCCAATTAGGGTTTTGAACCAATCTTGTGCATCCAATAAGTGATTCTGTGTCATTCGTTGAATATTTAAGACATTTTCGTCCTCCCTAGGCTTATTCTAATCCAATTAGGGTTTTTAACAAATCTTGTGCATCCAATAAGAGATTTTGTGTCATTGGTTGAACACTTAGGTCATTTTCGTCATGCTTCGACTTATTCTAATTCAATTAGGGTTTTTAACCAATCTTGTGCATCGAATAAGTGATTTTGTGTCATTGGTTGAATATTTAGGTCATTTTCGTCCTCCCTATGCTTATTCTAATCCAATTTGGGTTTTTAACCAATCTTGTACATCCAATAAGTGATTTTGTGTCATTGGTTGAACATGTAGGTCATTTTCGTCCTCTCTAGGCTTATTCTAATCGAATTAGGATTTTTAACCAATCTTGTGCATCCAATAAGTTATATTGTGTCATTGGTTGAACATTTAGGTCATTTTCATCCTTCCTAGGCTTAATCTAATTCATATAGGGTTTTTAACCAATCTTGTGCATCCAATAAGTGATTTTGTGTCATTGGTTGAACATTTAGGTCAATTTCGTCCTCCCTAAGCTCATTCTAATCCAATTTGGGTTTTTAACCAATCTTGTACATCCAATAAGTGATTTTGTGTCATTGGTTGAACATGTAGGTCATTTTCCTCCTCCCTAGACCTATTCTAATCCAATTAGGATTTTTAACCAATCTTGTGCATCCAATAAGTGATTTTGTGTTATTGGTTGAACATTTAGGTCATTTTCGTCCACCTTAGGCTTATTCTAATCCAATTAGGGTTTTTAACCAATCTTGTGCATCCAATAAGTAATTTTGTGTCATTGGTTGAACATTTAGGTCATTTTCGTCCTCCCTAGGCTTATTATAATCCAATTAGGGTTTTTAACCAATCTTGTGCATCCAATAAGTGATTTTGTATCATTGGTTAAACATTTAGGTCATTTTCGTCCTCCCTAGGCTTATAATAATCCAATTAGGGTTTTGAACCAATCTTGTGCATCCAATAAGTGATTTTGTGTCATTGGTTGAATATTTAGGACATTTTCGTCCTCTCTAGGCTTATTCTAATCTAATTAGGGTTTGTAACCAATCTTGTGCGTCCAATAAGTGATTTTGTGTCATTGGTTGATCATTTAGGTCATTTTCGTCCTCCCTAGGCTTATTATAATCCAATTAGAGTTTTTAACCAATCTTGTGCATCCAATATGTGATTTTGTGTTGTTGGTTGAACATTTGGGTCATTTTCAACCTCCCCAGGCTTATTCTTATCCAATAAGGTTTTCAACCAATCTTGTGCATCCAATAAGTGATTTTGTGTCAATGGTTAACAATTTAGGTCATTTTCGTCATTCTTCGACTTATTCTAATTCAATTAGGGTTTTAAACCAATCTTGTGCATCCAATAAGTGATTTTGTGTCATTGGTTAAACATTTAGGTCATTTTCGTCCTCCCTAGGCTTATAATAATCCAATTAGGGTTTTGAACCAATCTTGTGCATCCAATAAGTGATTTTGTGTTATTGGTTGATCATTTAGGTCATTTTCGTCCACCCTAGGCTTATTCTAGTCCAATTAGGGTTTTTAACCAATCTTGTGCATCCAATAAGTGATTTTGTGTCATTGGTTGAACATTTAGGTCATTTTCGTCCTCCCTAGGCTTATTATAATCCAATTAGAGTTTTTAACCAATCTTGTGCATCCAATATGTGATTTTGTGTCGTTGGTTGAACATTTGGGTCATTTTCGTCCTCCCCAGGCTTATTCTAATCCAATTAGGGTTTTTAACAAATCTTGTGCATCCAATAAGTGATTTTGTGCATTGGTTGAACATTTAGGTCATTTTCATCATCCTTCGACTTATTCTTATCCAATTAGGATGTTTAACCAATCTTGTGCATCCAATAAATGATTTTGTGTTATTGGTTGATCATTTAGGTCATTTTCGTCCACCCTAGGCTTATTCTAGTCCAATTAGGGTTTTTAACCAATCTTGTGCATCCAATAAGTGATTTTGTGTCATTGGTTGAACATTTAGGTCATTTTCGTCATCCTTCGACTTATTCTAATTCAATTAGGGTTTTTAACCAATCTTGTTCATCCAATAAGTGATTTTGTGTCATTGGTTGAATATTTAGGTCATTTTCGTCCTTCCTATGCCTATTCTAATCCAATTTGGGTTTTTAACCAATCTTGTGCATCCAAAAAGTGATTTTGTGTCATTGGTTGAACATGTAGTTCATTTTCGTCCTATCTAGGCTTATTATAATCCAATTAGGGTTTTGAACCAATCTTGTGTATCCAATAGTGATTTTGTATCATTAGTTGAATATTTAGGACATTTTCTTCCTCCCTAGGCTTATTCTAATCAAATTAGGGTTTTTAACAAATCTTGTGCATCCAATAAGTGATTTTGTGTCATTGGTTGAACATTTGGGTCATTTTCATCAGCCTTCGACTTATTCTTATCCAATTAGGATTTTTAACCAATCTTATGCATCCAATAAGTGATTTTGTGTCATTGGTTGATCATTTAGGTCATTTTCGTCCTCCCTAGGCTTATTCTAATCCAATTAGGGTTTTTAACCAATCTTGTGCGTCCAATAAGTGATTTTGTGTCATTGGTTGAACATTTAGGTCATTTTCGTCATGCTTCGACTTATTCTAATTCAATTAGGGTTTTTAACCAATCTTGTGCATCGAATAAGCGATTTTGTGTCATTGGTTGAATATTTAGGTCATTTTCGTCCTCCTTATGCTTATTCTAATCCAATTTGGGTTTTTAACCAATCTTGTGCATCCAATAAGTGATTTTGTGTCATTGGTTGAACATGTAGGTCATTTTGTCCTCTCTAGGCTTATTCTATTCCAATTAGGATTTTTAACCAATCTTGTGCATCCAATAAGTGATATTGTGTCATTGGTTGAACATTTAGGTCATTTTCGTCATGCTTCGACTTATTCTAATTCAATTAGGGTTTTTAACCAATCTTGTGCATCGAATAAGCGATTTTGTGTCATTGGTTGAATATTTAGGTCATTTTCGTCCTCCCTATGCTTATTCTAATCCAATTTGGGTTTTTAACCAATCTTGTACATCCAATAAGTGATTTTGTGTCATTGGTTGAACATGTAGGTCATTTTCGTCCTCTCTAGGCTTATTATTATCCAATTAGGGTTTTGAAACAATCTTGTGCATCCAATAAGTGATTTTGTGTCATTAGTTGAATATTTAGGACATTTTCGTCCTCCCTAGGCTTATTCTAATCCAATTAGGGTTTTTAACCAATCTTGTGCGTCCAATAAGTGATTTTGTGTCATTTGTTGAACATTTAGGTCATTTTCCTCATCCTTCGACTTATTCTAATCCAGTTAGGATTTTTAACCAATCTTGTGCATCCAATTAGTGATTTTGTGTTATTGGTTGAACATTTAGGTCATTTTCGTCCACCCAAGGCTTATTCTAATCCAATTAGGGTTTTTAACCAATCTTGTGCATCCAATAAGTAATTTTGTGTCATTGGTTGAACATTCAAGACATTTTCGTCCTCCCTAGGCTTATTCTAATCCAATTAGGGTTTTTAACCAATCTTGTGCGTCCAATAAGTGATTTTTTGTCATTGGTTGAAAATTTAGGTCATTTTCGTCATGCTTCGACTTATTCTAATTCAATTAGGGTTTTTAACCAATCTTGTGCTTCGAATAAACGATTTTGTGTCATTGGTTGAATATTTAGGTCATTTTCGTCCTCCCTATGCTTATTCTAAACCAATTTGGGTTTTTAACCAATCTTGTGCATCCAATAAGTGATTTTGTGTCATTTGTTGAACATGTAGGTCATTGTCGTCCTCTCTAGGCTTATTCTAATCCAATTAGGATTTTTAACCAATCATGTGCATCCAATAAGTGATATTGTGTCATTGGTTGAACATTTAGGTCATTTTCATCCTTCCTAGGCTTAATCTAATTCAATTAGGGTTTTTAACCAATCTTGTGCATCCAATAAGTGATTTTGTGTCATTGGTTGAACAATTAGGTCAATTTCGTCCTCCCTAAGCTTATTCTAATCCAATTTGGGTTTTCAACCAAACTTGTACATCCAATAAGTGATTTTGTGTCATTGGTTGAACATGTAGGTCATTTTCGTCCTCCCTAGACCTATTCTAATCCAATTAGGATTTTTAACCAATCTTGTGCATCCAATAAGTGATTTTGTGTTATTGGTGGAACATTTAGGTCATTTTCGTCCACCTTAGGCTAATTCTAATCCAATTAGGGTTTTTAACCAATCTTGTGCATCCAATAAGTAATTTTGTGTCATTGGTTGAACATTTAGGTCATTTTCGTCCTCCCTAGGCTTATTATAATCCAATTAGGGTTTTTAACCAATCTTGTGCATCCAATAAGTGATTTTGTGTTATTGGTTGAACATTTAGGTCATTTTCGTCATCCTTCGACTTATTCTAATTCAATTAGGGTTTTTAACCAATCTTGTGCATCCAATAATTGATTTTGTGTCATTGGTTGAATGTTTAGGTCATTTTTGTCCTTCCTATGCCTATTCTAATCCAATTTGGGTTTTTAACCAATCTTGTGCATCCAATAAGTGATTTTGTGTCATTGGTTGAAAATTTAGGGCAATTTCGTCCTCCCTAAGCATATTCTAATCCAATTTGGGTTTTTAACAAATCTTGTGCATCCAATAAGTGATTTTGTGTCATTGGTTGAACATGTAGGTCATTTTCATCCTCCCTAAACTTATTCTAATCCAATCAGGATTTTTAACCAATCTTGTGCATCCAAAAAGTGATTTTGTGTTATTGGTTGAACATGTAGGTCATTTTCGTCCACCCAAGGCTTATTCTAATCCAATTAGGGTTTTTAACCAATCTTGTGCATCCAATAAGCAATTTTGTGTCATTGGTTGAACATTTAGGTCATTTTCGTCATGCTTCGACTTATTCTAATTCAATTAGGGTTTTTAACCAATCTTGTGCATCGAATAAGCGATTTTGTGTCATTGGTTGAATATTTAGGTCATTTTCGTCCTCCTTATGCTTATTCTAATCCAATTTGGGTTTTTAACCAATCTTGTGCATCCAATAAGTGATTTTGTGTCATTGGTTGAACATGTAGGTTATTTTGTCCTCTCTAGGCTTATTCTAATCCAATTAGGATTTTTAACCAATCTTGTGCATCCAATAAGTTATATTGTGTCATTGGTTGAACATTTAGGTCATTTTCATCCTTCCTAGGCTTAATCTAATTCATATAGGGTTTTTAACCAATCTTGTGCATCCAATAAGTGATTTTGTGTCATTGGTTGAATATTTAGGTCATTTTCGTCCTCCCTATGCTTATTCTAATCCAATTTGGGTTTTTAACCAATCTTGTACATCCAATAAGTGATTTTGTGTCATTGGTTGAACATGTAGGTCATTTTCGTCCTCTCTAGGCTTATTATTATCCAATTAGGGTTTTGAAACAATCTTGTGCATCCAATAAGTGATTTTGTGTCATTAGTTGAATATTTAGGACATTTTCGTCCTCCCTAGGCTTATTCTAATCCAATTAGGGTTTTTAACCAATCTTGTGCGTCCAATAAGTGATTTTGTGTCATTTGTTGAACATTTAGGTCATTTTCCTCATCCTTCGACTTATTCTAATCCAGTTAGGATTTTTAACCAATCTTGTGCATCCAATTAGTGATTTTGTGTTATTGGATGAACATTTAGGTCATTTTCGTCCACCCAAGGCTTATTCTAATCCAATTAGGGTTTTTAACCAATCTTGTGCATCCAATAAGTAATTTTGTGTCATTGGTTGAACATTCAAGACATTTTCGTCCTCCCTAGGCTTATTCTAATCCAATTAGGGTTTTTAACCAATCTTGTGCGTCCAATAAGTGATTTTTTGTCATTGGTTGAACATTTAGGTCATTTTCGTCATGCTTCGACTTATTCTAATTCAATTAGGGTTTTTAACCAATCTTGTGCTTCGAATAAACGATTTTGTGTCATTGGTTGAATATTTAGGTCATTTTCGTCCTCCCTATGCTTATTCTAAACCAATTTGGGTTTTTAACCACTCTTGTGCATCCAATAAGTGATTTTGTGTCATTTGTTGAACATGTAGGTCATTGTCGTCCTCTCTAGGCTTATTCTAATCCAATTAGGATTTTTAACCAATCATGTGCATCCAATAAGTGATATTGTGTCATTGGTTGAACATTTAGGTCATTTTCATCCTTCCTAGGCTTAATCTAATTCAATTAGGGTTTTTAACCAATCTTGTGCATCCAATAAGTGATTTTGTGTCATTGGTTGAACAATTAGGTCAATTTCGTCCTCCCTAAGCTTATTCTAATCCAATTTGGGTTTTCAACCAAACTTGTACATCCAATAAGTGATTTTGTGTCATTGGTTGAACATGTAGGTCATTTTCGTCCTCCCTAGACCTATTCTAATCCAATTAGGATTTTTAACCAATCTTGTGCATCCAATAAGTGATTTTGTATTATTGGTTGAACATTTAGGTCATTTTCGTCCACCTTAGGCTAATTCTAATCCAATTAGGGTTTTTAACCAATCTTGTGCATCCAATAAGTAATTTTGTGTCATTGGTTGAACATTTAGGTCATTTTCGTCCTCCCTAGGCTTATTATAATCCAATTAGGGTTTTTAACCAATCTTGTGCATCCAATAAGTGATTTTGTGTTATTGGTTGAACATTTAGGTCATTTTCATCATCCTTCGACTTATTCTAATTCAATTAGGATTTTTAACCAATCTTGTGCATCCAATAATTGATTTTGTGTCATTGGTTGAATATTTAGGTCATTTTCGTCCTCCCGATGCTTATTCTAATCCAATTTGGGTTTTTAACCAATCTTGTGCATCCAAAAAGTGATTTTGTGTCATTGGTTGAACATGTAGTTCATTTTCGTCCTCTCTAGGCTTATTATAATCCAATTAGGGTTTTGAACCAATCTTGTGCATCCAATAAGTGATTTTGTGTCATTAGTTGAATATTTAGGACATTTTCGTCCTCCCTAGGCTTATTCTAATTCAATTAGGGTTTTTAACAAATCTTGTGCATCCAATAAGTGATTTTGTGCATTGGTTGAACATTTAGGTCATTTTCATCATCCTTCGACTTATTCTTATCCAATTAGGATTTTTAACCAATCTTGTGCATCCAATAAGTGATTTTGTGTTATTGGTTGATCATTTAGGTCATTTTCGTCCACCCTAGGCTTATTCTAGTCCAATTAGGGTTTTTAACCAATCTTGTGCATCCAATAAGTGATTTTGTGTCATTGGTTGAACATTTAGGTCATTTTCGTCCTCCCTAGGCTTATTATAATCCAATTAGGGTTTTGAACCAATCTTGTGCATCCAATAAGTGATTTTGTGTCATTAGTTGAATATTTAGGACATTTTCGTCGTCCCTAGGCTTATTCTAATCCAATTAGGGTTTTTAACAAATCTTGTGCATCCAATAAGTGATTTTGTGCATTGGTTGAACATTTAGGTCATTTTCATCATCCTTCGACTTATTCTTATCCAATTAGGATATTTATCCAATCTTGTGCATCCAATAAATGATTTTGTGTTATTGGTTGATCATTTAGGTCATTTTCGTCCACCCTAGGCTTATTCTAGTCCAATTAGGGTTTTTAACCAATCTTGTGCATCCAATAAGTGATTTTGTGTCATTGGTTGAACATTTAGGTCATTTTCGTCATCCTTCGACTTATTCTAATTCAATTAGGGTTTTTAACCAATCTTGTGCATCCAATAAGTGATTTTGTGTCATTGGTTGAACAATTAGGTCAATTTCGTCCACCCTAAGCTTATTCTTATCCAATTTGGGTTTTCAACCAAACTTGTACATCCAATAAGTGATTTTGTGTCATTGGTTGAACATGTAGGTCATTTTCGTCCTCCCTAGACCTATTCTAATCCAATTAGGATTTTTAACCAATCTTGTGCATCCAATAAGTGATTTTGTGTTATTGGTTGAACATTTAGGTCATTTTCGTCCATGTTAGGCTAATTCTAATCCAATTAGGGTTTTTAACCAATCTTGTGCATCCAATAAGTAATTTTGTGTCATTGGTTGAACATTTAGGTCATTTTCGTCCTCCCTAGGCTTATTATAATCCAATTAGGGTTTTTAACCAATCTTGTGCATCCAATAAGTGATTTTGTGTTATTGGTTGAACATTTAGGTCATTTTCATCATCCTTCGACTTATTCTAATTCAATTAGGATTTTTAACCAATCTTGTGCATCCAATAATTGATTTTGTGTCATTGGTTGAATATTTAGGTCATTTTCGTCCTCCCTATGCTTATTCTAATCCAATTTGGGTTTTTAACCAATCTTGTGCATCCAAAAAGTGATTTTGTGTCATTGGTTGAACATGTAGTTCATTTTCGTCCTCTCTAGGCTTATTATAATCCAATTAGGGTTTTGAACCAATCTTGTGCATCCAATAAGTGATTTTGTGTCATTAGTTGAATATTTAGGACATTTTCGTCCTCCCTAGGCTTATTCTAATTCAATTAGGGTTTTTAACAAATCTTGTGCATCCAATAAGTGATTTTGTGCATTGGTTGAACATTTAGGTCATTTTCATCATCCTTCGACTTATTCTTATCCAATTAGGATTTTTAACCAATCTTGTGCATCCAATAAGTGATTTTGTGTTATTGGTTGATCATTTAGGTCATTTTCGTCCACCCTAGGCTTATTCTAGTCCAATTAGGGTTTTTAACCAATCTTGTGCATCCAATAAGTGATTTTGTGTCATTGGTTGAACATTTAGGTCATTTTCGTCCTCCCTAGGCTTATTATAATCCAATTAGGGTTTTGAACCAATCTTGTGCATCCAATAAGTGATTTTGTGTCATTAGTTGAATATTTAGGACATTTTCGTCGTCCCTAGGCTTATTCTAATCCAATTAGGGTTTTTAACAAATCTTGTGCATCCAATAAGTGATTTTGTGCATTGGTTGAACATTTAGGTCATTTTCATCATCCTTCGACTTATTCTTATCCAATTAGGATATTTATCCAATCTTGTGCATCCAATAAATGATTTTGTGTTATTGGTTGATCATTTAGGTCATTTTCGTCCACCCTAGGCTTATTCTAGTCCAATTAGGGTTTTTAACCAATCTTGTGCATCCAATAAGTGATTTTGTGTCATTGGTTGAACATTTAGGTCATTTTCGTCATCCTTCGACTTATTCTAATTCAATTAGGGTTTTTAACCAATCTTGTGCATCCAATAAGTGATTTTGTGTCATTGGTTGAACAATTAGGTCAATTTCGTCCACCCTAAGCTTATTCTAATCCAATTTGGGTTTTCAACCAAACTTGTACATCCAATAAGTGATTTTGTGTCATTGGTTGAACATGTAGGTCATTTTCGTCCTCCCTAGACCTATTCTAATCCAATTAGGATTTTTAACCAATCTTGTGCATCCAATAAGTGATTTTGTGTTATTGGTTGAACATTTAGGTCATTTTCGTCCACCTTAGGCTAATTCTAATCCAATTAGGGTTTTTAACCAATCTTGTGCATCCAATAAGTAATTTTGTGTCATTGGTTGAACATTTAGGTCATTTTCGTCCTCCCTAGGCTTATTATAATCCAATTAGGGTTTTTAACCAATCTTGTGCATCCAATAAGTGATTTTGTGTTATTGGTTGAACATTTAGGTCATTTTCGTCATCCTTCGACTTATTCTAATTCAATTAGGGTTTTTAACCAATCTTGTGCATCCAATAATTGATTTTGTGTCATTGGTTGAATATTTAGGTCATTTTCGTCCTCCCTATGCTTATTCTAATCCAATTTGGGTTTTTAACCAATCTTGTGCATCCAAAAAGTGATTTTGTGTCATTGGTTGAACATGTAGTTCATTTTCGTCCTCTCTAGGCTTATTATAATCCAATTAGGGTTTTGAACCAATCTTGTGCATCCAATAAGTGATTTTGTGTCATTAGTTGAATATTTAGGACATTTTCGTCCTCCCTAGGCTTATTCTAATCCAATTAGGGTTTTTAACCAATCTTGTGCGTCCAATAAGTGATTTTGTGTCATTGGTTGAACATTTAGGTCATTTTCGTCATCCTTCGACTTATTCTAATTCAATTAGGGTTTTTAACCAATCTTGTGCATCCAATAAGTGATTTTGTGTCATTGGTTGAATATTTAGGTCATTTTCGTCCTCCCTATGCTTATTCTAATCCAATTTGGGTTTTTAACCAATCTTGTGCATCCAATAAGTGATTTTGTGTCATTGGTTGAACATGTAGGTCATTGTCGTCCTCTCTAGGCTTATTCTAATCCAATTAGGATTTTTAACCAATCATGTGCATCCAATAAGTGATATTGTGTCATTGGTTGAACATTTAGGTCATTTTCATCCTTCCTAGGCTTAATCTAATTCAATTAGGGTTTTTAACCAATCTTGTGCATCCAATAAGTGATTTTGTGTCATTGGTTGAACATTTAGGTCAATTTCTTCCTCCCTAAGCTTATTCTAATCCAATTTGGGTTTTTAACCAATCTTGTACATCCAATAAGTGATTTTGTGTCATTGGTTGAACATGTAGGTCATTTTCGTCCTCCCTAGACCTATTCTAATCCAATTAGGATTTTTAACCAATGTTGTGCATCCAATAAGTAATTTTGTGTCATTGTTTGAACATTTAGGTCATTTTCGTCCTCCCTAGGCTTATTATAGTCCAATTAGGGTTTTTAACCAATCTTGTGCATCCAATAAGTGATTTTGTGTCATTGGTTGAACATTTAGGTCATTTTCGTCCTCCCTAGGCTTATTATAATCCAATTAGGGTTTTGAACCAATCTTGTGCATCCAATAAGTGATTTTGTGTCATTGGTTGAATATTTAGGACATTTTCGTCCTCCCTAGGCTTATTCTAATCTAATTAGGGTTTTTAACCAATCTTGTGCGTCCAATAAGTGATTTTGTGTCATTGGTTGAACATTTAGGTCATTTTCGTCATCCTTCGACTTATTCTAATTCAATTAGGGTTTTTAACCAATCTTGTGCGTCCAATAAGTGATTTTGTGTCATTGGTTGAATATTTAGGTCATTTTCGTCCTCCCTATGCTTATTCTAATCCAATTTGGGTTTTTAACCAATCTTGTGCATCCAAAAAGTGATTTTGTGTCATTGGTTGAACATGTAGTTCATTTTCGTCCTCTCTAGCCTTATTATAATCCAATTAGGGTTTTGAACCAATCTTGTGCATCCAATAAGTGATTTTGTGTCATTAGTTGAATATTTAGGACATTTTCGTCCTCCCTAGGCTTATTCTAATTCAATTAGGGTTTTTAACAAATCTTGTGCATCCAATAAGTGATTTTGTGCATTGGTTGAACATTTAGGTCATTTTCATCATCCTTCGACTGATTCTTATCCAATTAGGATTTTTAACCAATCTTGTGCATCCAATAAGTGCTTTTGTGTTATTGGTTGATCATTTAGGTCATTTTCGTCCACCCTAGGCTTATTCTAGTCCAATTAGGGTTTTTAACCAATCTTGTGCATCCAATAAGTGATTTTGTGTCATTGGTTGAACATTTAGGTCATTTTCGTCCTCTCTAGGCTTATTATAATCCAATTAGGGTTTTGAAACAATCTTGTGCATCCAATAAGTGATTTTGTGTCATTAGTTGAATATTTAGGACATTTTCGTCCTCCCTAGGCTTATTCTAATCCAATTAGGGTTTTTAACCAATCTTGTGCGTCCAATAAGTGATTTTGTGTCATTTGTTGAACATTTAGGTCATTTTCCTCATCCTTCGACTTATTCTAATCCAGTTAGGATTTTTAACCAATCTTGTGCATCCAATTAGTGATTTTGTGTTATTGGTTGAACATTTAGGTCATTTTCGTCCACCCAAGGCTTATTCTAATCCAATTAGGGTTTTTAACCAATCTTGTGCATCCAATAAGTAATTTTGTGTCATTGGTTGAACATTCAAGACATTTTCGTCCTCCCTAGGCTTATTCTAATCCAATTAGGGTTTTTAACCAATCTTGTGCGTCCAATAAGTGATTTTTTGTCATTGATTGAACATTTAGGTCATCTTCGTCATGCTTCGACTTATTCTAATTCAATTAGGGTTTTTAACCAATCTTGGGCTTCGAATAAACGATTTTGTGTCATTGGTTGAATATTTAGGTCATTTTCGTCCTCCCTATGCTTATTCTAAACCAATTTGGGTTGTTAACCAATCTTGTGCATCCAATAAGTGATTTTGTGTCATTTGTTGAACATGTAGGTCATTGTCGTCCTCTCTAGGCTTATTCTAATCCAATTAGGATTTTTAACCAATCATGTGCATCCAATAAGTGATATTGTGTCATTGGTTGAACAATTAGGTCAATTTCGTCCTCCCTAAGCTTATTCTAATCCAATTTGGGTTTTCAACCAAACTTGTACATCCAATAAGTGATTTTGTGTCATTGGTTGAACATGTAGGTCATTTTCGTCCTCCCTAGACCTATTCTAATCCAATTAGGATTTTTAACCAATCTTGTGCATCCAATAAGTGATTTTGTGTTATTGGTTGAACATTTAGGTCATTTTCGTCCACCTTAGGCTAATTCTAATCCAATTAGGGTTTTTAACCAATCTTGTGCATCCAATAAGTAATTTTGTGTCATTGGTTGAACATTTAGGTCATTTTCGTCCTCCCTAGGCTTATTATAATCCAATTAGGGTTTTTAACCAATCTTGTGCATCCAATAAGTGATTTTGTGTTATTGGTTGAACATTTAGGTCATTTTCATCATCCTTCGTCTTATTCTAATTCAATTAGGATTTTTAACCAATCTTGTGCATCCAATAATTGATTTTGTGTCATTGGTTGAATATTTAGGTCATTTTCGTCCTCCCTATGCTTATTCTAATCCAATTTGGGTTTTTAACCAATCTTGTGCATCCAAAAAGTGATTTTGTGTCATTGGTTGAACATGTAGTTCATTTTCGTCCTCTCTAGGCTTATTATAATCCAATTAGGGTTTTGAACCAATCTTGTGTATCCAATAGTGATTTTGTATCATTAGTTGAATATTTAGGACATTTTCTTCCTCCCTAGGCTTATTCTAATCCAATTAGGGTTTTTAACAAATCTTGTGCATCCAATAAGTGATTTTGTGTCATTGGTTGAACATTTGGGTCATTTTCATCATCCTTCGACTTATTCTTATCCAATTAGGATTTTTAACCAATCTTGTGCATCCAATAAGTGATTTTGTGTCATTGGTTGAATATTTAGGACATTTTCGTCCTCCCTAGGCTTATTCTAATCCAATTAGGGTTTTTAACCAATCATGTGCATCCAATAAGTGATTTTGTGTCATTGGTTGAACATTTAGGTCATTTTCGTCCTCCCTAGGCTTATTATAATCCAATTAGGGTTTTGAACCCATCTTGTGCATCCAATAAGTGATTTTGTGTCATTAGTTGAATATTTAGGACATTTTCGTCCTCCCTAGGCTTATTCTAATCAAATTAGGGTTTTTAACAAATCTTGTGCATCCAATAAGTGATTTTGTGCATTGGTTGAACATTTAGGTCATTTTCATTATCCTTCGACTTATTCTTATCCAATTAGGATATTTATCCAATCTTGTGCATCCAATAAATGATTTTGTGTTATTGGTTGATCCTTTAGGTCATTTTCGTCCACCCTAGGCTTATTCTAGTCCAATTAGGGTTTTTAACCAATCTTGTGCATCCAATAAGTGATTTTGTGTCATTGGTTGAACATTTAGGTCATTTTCGTCATCCTTCGACTTATTCTAATTCAATTAGGGTTTTTAACCAATCTTGTTCATCCAATAAGTGATTTTGTGTCATTGGTTGATATTTAGGTCATTTTCGTCCTCCCTATGCTTATTCTAATCCAATTTGGGTTTCTAACCAATCTTGTGCATCCAAAAAGTGATTTTTTGTCATTGGTTGAACATGTAGGTCATTTTCGTCTTCCCTAGGCTTATTATAATCCAATTAGGGTTTTGAACCAATCTTGTGCATCCAATAAGTGATTTTGTGTCATTAGTTGAATATTTAGGACATTTTCGTCCACCCTAGGCTTATTCTTATCCATTAGGGTTTTTAACCAATCTTGTGCATCCAATAAGTGATTTTGTGTCATTGGTTGAACATTTAGGTCATTTTCGTCATCCTTCGACTTATTCTAATTCAATTAGGGTTTTTAACCAATCTTGTGCATCCAATAAGTGATATTGTGTCATTGGTTGAACATTTAGGTCATTTTCATCCTTCCTAGGCTTAATCTAATTGATATAGGGTTTTTAACCAATCTTGTGCATCCAATAAGTGATTTTGTGTCATTGGTTGAACATTTAGGTCAATTTCGTCCTCCCTAAGCTTATTCTTATCCAATTTGGGTTTTTAACCACTCTTGTACATCCAATAAGTGATTTTGTGTCATTGGTTGAACATGTAGGTCATTTTCCTCCTCCCTAGACCTATTCTAATCCAATTAGGATTTTTAACCAATCTTGTGCATCCAATTAGTGATTTTGTGTTATTGGTTGAACATTTAGGTCATTTTCGTCCACCCTAGGCTTATTCTAATCCAATTATGGTTTTTAACCAATCTTGTGCATCCAATAAGTGATTTTGTGTCATTGGTTGATCATTTAGGTCATTTTCGTCCTCCCTAGGCTTATTATAATCCAATTAGGGTTTTTAACCAATCTTGTGCATCCAATAAGTGATTTTTTGTCATTGGTTGAATATTTAGGTCATTTTCTTCCTCCCAAGGCTTATTCTAATCCAATTAGGGTTTTGAACCAATCTTATGCTTCCAATAAGTGATTTTGTGCCATTGGTTCAACATTTAGGTCATTTTTCTCCTCCCTAGGCTTATTCTAATCCAATTAGAGTTTTTAACCAATCTTGTGCATCCAATATGTGATTTTGTGTCGTTGGTTGAACATTTGGGTCATTTTCGTCCTCCCCAGGCTTATTCTTATCCAATAAGGTTTTCAACCAATCTTGTGCATCCAATAAGTGATTTTGTGTCAATGGTTAACAATTTAGGTCATTTTCGTCATTCTTCGACTTATTCTAATTCAATTAGGGTTTTTATCCAATCTTGTGCATCCAAGAAGTGATTTTGTGTCATTGGTTGAATGTTTAGGTCATTTTTGTCCTTCCTATGCCTATTCTAATCCAATTTGGGTTTTTAACCAATCTTGTGCATCCAATAAGTGATTTTGTGTCATTGGTTGAAAATTTAGGGCAATTTCGTCCTCCCTAAGCATATTCTAATCCAATTTGGGTTTTTAACAAATCTTGTGCATCCAATAAGTGATTTTGTGTCATTGGTTGAACATGTAGGTCATTTTCATCCTCCCTAGACTTATTCTAATCCAATCAGGATTTTTAACCAATCTTGTGCATCCAAAAAGTGATTTTGTGTTATTGGTTGAACATGTAGGTCATTTTCGTCCACCCAAGGCTTATTCTAATCCAATTAGGGTTTTTAACCAATCTTGTGCATCCAATAAGCAATTTTGTGGCATTGGTTGAACATTTAGGTCATTTTCGTCATGCTTCGACTTATTCTAATTCAATTAGGGTTTTTAACCAATCTTGTGCATCGAATAAGCGATTTTGTGTCATTGGTTGAATATTTAGGTCATTTTCGTCCTCCTTATGCTTATTCTAATCCAATTTGGGTTTTTAACCAATCTTGTGCATCCAATAAGTGATTTTGTGTCATTGGTTGAACATGTAGGTCATTTTGTCCTCTCTAGGCTTATTCTAATCCAATTAGGATTTTTAACCAATCTTGTGCATCCAATAAGTGATATTGTGTCATTGGTTGAACATTTAGGTCATTTTCGTCATGCTTCGACTTATTCTAATTCAATTAGGGTTTTTAACCAATCTTGTGCATCGAATAAGCGATTTTGTGTCATTGGTTGAATATTTAGGTCATTTTCGTCCTCCCTATGCTTATTCTAATCCAATTTGGGTTTTTAACCAATCTTGTACATCCAATAAGTGATTTTGTGTCATTGGTTGAACATGTAGGTCATTTTCGTCCTCTCTAGGCTTATTATAATCCAATTAGGGTTTTGAAACAATCTTGTGCATCCAATAAGTGATTTTGTGTCATTAGTTGAATATTTAGGACATTTTCGTCCTCCCTAGGCTTATTCTAATCCAATTAGGGTTTTTAACCAATCTTGTGCGTCCAATAAGTGATTTTGTGTCATTTGTTGAACATTTAGGTCATTTTCCTCATCCTTCGACTTATTCTAATCCAGTTAGGATTTTTAACCAATCTTGTGCATCCAATAAGTGATTTTGTGTTATTCGTTGAACATTTAGGTCATTTTCGTCCACCCTAGGCTTATTCTAATCCAAATAGGGTTTTTAACCAATCTTGTGCATCCAATAAGTAATTTTGTGTCATTGGTTGAACATTCAGGACATTTTCGTCCTCCCTAGGCTTATTCTAATCCAATTAGGGTTTTTAACCAATCTTCTGCGTCCAATAAGTGATTTTGTGTCATTGGTTGAACATTTAGGTCATTTTTTGCATGCTTCGACTTATTCTAATTCAATTAGGGTTTTTAACCAATCTTGTGCATCGAATAAGCGATTTTGTGTCATTGGTTGAATATTTAGGTCATTTTCGTCCTCCCTATGCTTATTCTAATCCAATTTGGGTTTTTAACCAATCTTGTGCATCCAATAAGTGATTTTGTGTCATTGGTTGAACATGTAGGTCATTGTCGTCCTCTCTAGGCTTATTCTAATCCAATTAGGATTTTTAACCAATCATGTGCATCCAATAAGTGATATTGTGTCATTGGTTGAACATTTAGGTCATTTTCATCCTTCCTAGGCTTAATCTAATTCAATTAGGGTTTTTAACCAATCTTGTGCATCCAATAAGTGATTTTGTGTCATTGGTTGAACAATTAGGTCAATTTCGTCCTCCCTAAGCTTATTCTAATCCAATTTGGGTTTTCAACCAAACTTGTACATCCAATAAGTGATTTTGTGTCATTGGTTGAACATGTAGGTCATTTTCGTCCTCCCTAGACCTATTCTAATCCAATTAGGATTTTTAACCAATCTTGTGCATCCAATAAGTGATTTTGTGTTATTGGTGGAACATTTAGGTCATTTTCGTCCACCTTAGGCTAATTCTAATCCAATTAGGGTTTTTAACCAATCTTGTGCATCCAATAAGTAATTTTGTGTCATTGGTTGAACATTTAGGTCATTTTCGTCCTCCCTAGGCTTATTATAATCCAATTAGGGTTTTTAACCAATCTTGTGCATCCAATAAGTGATTTTGTGTTATTGGTTGAACATTTAGGTCATTTTCATCATCCTTCGACTTATTCTAATTCAATTAGGATTTTTAACCAATCTTGTGCATCCAATAATTGATTTTGTGTCATTGGTTGAATATTTAGGTCATTTTCGTCCTCCCTATGCTTATTCTAATCCAATTTGGGTTTTTAACCAATCTTGTGCATCCAAAAAGTGATTTTGTGTCATTGGTTGAACATGTAGTTCATTTTCGTCCTCTCTAGGCTTATTATAATCCAATTAGGGTTTTGAACCAATCTTGTGCATCCAATAAGTGATTTTGTGTCATTAGTTGAATATTTAGGACATTTTCGTCCTCCCTAGGCTTATTCTAATTCAATTAGGGTTTTTAACAAATCTTGTGCATCCAATAAGTGATTTTGTGCATTGGTTGAACATTTAGGTCATTTTCATCATCCTTCGACTTATTCTTATCCAATTAGGATTTTTAACCAATCTTGTGCATCCAATAAGTGATTTTGTGTTATTGGTTGATCATTTAGGTCATTTTCGTCCACCCTAGGCTTATTCTAGTCCAATTAGGGTTTTTAACCAATCTTGTGCATCCAATAAGTGATTTTGTGTCATTGGTTGAACATTTAGGTCATTTTCGTCCTCTCTAGGCTTATTATAATCCAATTAGGGTTTTGAAACAATCTTGTGCATCCAATAAGTGATTTTGTGTCATTAGTTGAATATTTAGGACATTTTCGTCCTCCCTAGGCTTATTCTAATCCAATTAGGGTTTTTAACCAATCTTGTGCGTCCAATAAGTGATTTTGTGTCATTTGTTGAACATTTAGGTCATTTTTATCATCCTTCGACTTATTCTAATCCAATTAGGATTTTTAACCAATCTTGTGCATCCAATAAGTGATTTTGTGTTATTGGTTGAACATTTAGGTTATTTTCGTCCACCCTAGGATTATTCTAATCCAATTAGGGTTTTTAACCAATCTTGTGCATCCAATAAGTAATTTGGTGTCATTGGTTGAACATTTAGGTCATTTTCGTCCTCCCTAGGCTTATTATAATCCAATTAGGGTTTTGAACCAATCTTGTGCATCCAATAAGTGATTTTGTGTCATTGGTTGAATATTTAGGACATTTTCGTCCTCCCTAGGCTTATTCTAATCCAATTAGGGTTTTTAACCAATCTTGTGCGTCCAATAAGTGATTTTGTGTCATTGGTTGAACATTTAGGTCATTTTCGTCATGCTTCGACTTATTCTAATTCAATTAGGGTTTTTAACCAATCTTGTGCATCGAATAAGCGATTTTGTGTCATTGGTTGAATATTTAGGTCATTTTCGTCCTCCTTATGCTTATTCTAATCCAATTTGGGTTTTTAACCAATCTTGTGCATCCAATAAGTGATTTTGTGTCATTGGTTGAACATGTAGGTCATTTTGTCCTCTCTAGGCTTATTCTAATCCAATTAGGATTTTTAACCAATCTTGTGCATCCAATAAGTGATATTGTGTCATTGGTTGAACATTTAGGTCATTTTCGTCATGCTTCGACTTATTCTAATTCAATTAGGGTTTTTAACCAATCTTGTGCATCGAATAAGCGATTTTGTGTCATTGGTTGAATATTTAGGTCATTTTCGTCCTCCCTATGCTTATTCTAATCCAATTTGGGTTTTTAACCAATCTTGTACATCCAATAAGTGATTTTGTGTCATT
Organism: Cicer chorassanicum; assembly: GCA_037974735.1. Taxonomy (NCBI): domain Eukaryota; kingdom Viridiplantae; phylum Streptophyta; class Magnoliopsida; order Fabales; family Fabaceae; genus Cicer; species Cicer chorassanicum. Next base: position 37,049,076 of record JBBPBP010009779.1, read on the forward strand.
GGTTGAACATGTAGGTCATTTTCGTCCTCTCTAGGCTTATTATAATCCAATTAGGGTTTTGAAACAATCTTGTGCATCCAATAAGTGATTTTGTGTCATTAGTTGAATATTTAGGACATTTTCGTCCTCCCTAGGCTTATTCTAATCCAATTAGGGTTTTTAACCAATCTTGTGCGTCCAATAAGTGATTTTGTGTCATTTGTTGAACATTTAGGTCATTTTCCTCATCCTTCGACTTATTCTAATCCAGTTAGGATTTTTAACCAATCTTGTGCATCCAATAAGTGATTTTGTGTTATTCGTTGAACATTTAGGTCATTTTCGTCCACCCTAGGCTTATTCTAATCCAAATAGGGTTTTTAACCAATCTTGTGCATCCAATAAGTAATTTTGTGTCATTGGTTGAACATTCAGGACATTTTCGTCCTCCCTAGGCTTATTCTAATCCAATTAGGGTTTTTAACCAATCTTCTGCGTCCAATAAGTGATTTTGTGTCATTGGTTGAACATTTAGGTCATTTTCATCCTTCCTAGGCTTAATCTAATTCAATTAGGGTTTTTAACCAATCTTGTGCATCCAATAAGTGATTTTGTGTCATTGGTTGAACATTTAGGTCAATTTCGTCCTCCCTAAGCTTATTCTAATCCAATTTGGGTTTTTAACCAAACTTGTACATCCAATAATTGATTTTGTGTCATTGGTTGAACATGTAGGTCATTTTCATCCTCCCTAGACCTATTCTAATCCAATTAGGATTTTTAACCAATCTTGTGCTTCCAATAAGTGATTTTGTGTTATTGGTTGAACATTTAGGTCATTTTCGTCCACCTTAGGCTTATTCTAATCCAATTAGGGTTTTTAACCAATCTTGTGCATCCAATAAGTAATTTTGTGTCATTGGTTGAACATTTAGGTCATTTTCGTCCTCCCTAGGCTTATTATAATCCAATTAGGGTTTTTAACCAATCTTGTGCATCCAATAAGTGATTTTGTGTTATTGGTTGAACATTTAGGTCATTTTCGTCATCCTTCGACTTATTCTAATTCAATTAGGGTTTTTAACCAATCTTGTGCATCCAATAATTGATTTTGTGTCATTGGTTGAATATTTAGGTCATTTTCGTCCTCCCTATGCTTATTCTAATCCAATTTGGGTTTTTAACCAATCTTGTGCATCCAAAAAGTGATTTTGTGTCATTGGTTGAACATGTAGTTCATTTTCGTCCTCTCTAGGCTTATTATAATCCAATTAGGGTTTTGAACCAATCTTGTGCATCCAATAAGTGATTTTGTGTCATTAGTTGAATATTTAGGACATTTTCGTCCTCCCTAGGCTTATTCTAATTCAATTAGGGTTTTTAACAAATCTTGTGCATCCAATAAGTGATTTTGTGCATTGGTTGAACATTTAGGTCATTTTCATCATCCTTCGACTTATTCTTATCCAATTAGGATTTTTAACCAATCTTGTGCATCCAATAAGTGATTTTGTGTTATTGGTTGATCATTTAGGTCATTTTCGTCCACCCTAGGCTTATTCTAGTCCAATTAGGGTTTTTAACCAATCTTGTGCATCCAATAAGTGATTTTGTGTCATTGGTTGAACATTTAGGTCATTTTCGTCCTCCCTAGGCTTATTATAATCCAATTAGGGTTTTGAACCAATCTTGTGCATCCAATAAGTGATTTTGTGTCATTAGTTGAATATTTAGGACATTTTCGTCGTCCCTAGGCTTATTCTAATCCAATTAGGGTTTTTAACAAATCTTGTGCATCCAATAAGTGATTTTGTGCATTGGTTGAACATTTAGGTCATTTTCATCATCCTTCGACTTATTCTTATCCAATTAGGATTTTTAACCAATCTTGTGCATCCAATAAGTGATTTTGTGTTATTGGTTGATCATTTAGGTCATTTTCTTCCACCCTAGGCTTATTCTAGTCCAATTAGGGTTTTTAACCAATCTTGTGCATCCAATAAGTGATTTTGTGTCATTGGTTGAACATTTAGGTCATTTTCGTCCTCCCTAGGCTTATTATAATCCAATTAGGGTTTTGAACCAATCTTGTGCATCCAATAAGTGATTTTGTGTCATTAGTTGAATATTTAGGACATTTTCGTCCTCCCTAGGCTTATTCTAATCCAATTAGGGTTTTTAACAAATCTTGTGCATCCAATAAGTGATTTTGTGCATTGGTTGAACATTTAGGTCATTTTCATCATCCTTCGACTTATTCTTATCCAATTAGGATTTTTAACCAATCTTGTGCATCCAATAAATGATTTTGTGTTATTGGTTGATCATTTAGGTCATTTTCGTCCACCCTAGGCTTATTCTAGTCCAATTAGGGTTTTTAACAAATCTTGTGCATCCAATAAGTGATTTTGTGTCATTGGTTGAACATTTAGGTCTTTTTCTTCATCCTTCGACTTATTCTAATTCAATTAGGGTTTTTAACCAATCTTGTTCATCCAATAAGTGATTTTGTGTCATTGGTTGAATATTTAGGTCATTTTCGTCCTCCCTATGCTTATTCTAATCGAATTTGGGTTTTTAACCAATCTTGTGCATCCAAAAAGTGATTTTGTGTCATTGGTTGAACATGTAGTTCATTGTCGTCCTCTCTAGGCTTATTATCATCCAATTAGGGTTTTGAACCAATCTTGTGCATCCAATAATGATTTTGTGTCATTAGTTGAATATTTAGGACATTTTCTTCCTCCCTAGGCTTATTCTAATCCAATTAGGGTTTTTAACAAATCTTGTGCATCCAATAAGTGATTTTGTGTCATTGGTTGAACATTTAGGTCATTTTCATCATCCTTCGATTTATTTTTATCCAATTAGGATTTTTAACCAATCTTGTGCATCCAATAAGTGATTTTGTGTTATTGGTTGATCATTTAGGTCATTTTCGTCCACCCTAGGCTTACTATAATCCAATTTGGGTTTTGAACCAATCTTGTGCATCCAATAAGTGATTTTGTGTCATTGGTTGAATATTTAGGAGATTTTCGTCCTCCCTAGGCTTATTCTAATCCAATTAGGGTTTTTAACCAATCTTGTGTGTCCAATAAGTGATTTTGTGTCATTGGTTGAACATTTAGGTCATTTTCGTCATCCTTCGACTTATTCTTATTCAATTAGGGTTTTTAACCAATCTTGTGCATCCAATATGTGATTTTGTGTCATTGGTTGAATATTTAGGTCATTTTCGTCCTCCCTATGCTTATTCTAATCCAATTTGGGTTTCTAACCAATCTTGTGCATCCAAAAAGTGATTTTTTGTCATTGGTTGATCATGTAGGTCATTTTCGTCCTCTCTAGGCTTATTATAATCCAATTAGGGTTTTGAACCAATCTTATGCATCCAATAAGTGATTTTGTGTCATTAGTTGAATATTTAGGACATTTTCGTCCTCCCTAGGCTTATTCTTATCCAATTAGGGTTTTTAACCAATCTTGTGCATCCAAAAAGTGATTTTGTGTCATTGGTTGAACATGTAGGTCATTTTCGTCCTCTCTAGGCTTATTATAATCCAATTAGGGTTTTGAACCAATCTTGTGCATCCAATAAGTGATTTTGTGTCATTAGTTGAATATTTAGGACATTTTCGTCCTCCCTATGCTTATTCTAATCCAATTAGGGTTTTTAACCAATCTTGTGCGTCAAATAAGTGATTTTGTGTCATTTGTTGAACATTTAGGTCATTTTCATCATCCTTCGACTTATTCTAATCCATTTAGAATTTTTAACCAATCTTGTGCATCCAATAAGTGATTTTGTGTTATTGGTTGAGCATTTAGGTCATTTTCGTCCACCCTAGGCTTATTCTAATCCAATTAGGGTTTTTAACCAATCTTGTGCATCCAAAAAGCAATTTTTTGTCATTGGTTGAACATTTAGGTCATTTTCGTCCTCCCTAGGCTTATTATAATCCAATTAGGGTTTTTAACCAATCTTGTGCATCCAATAAGTGATTTTGTGTCATTGGTTGAACATTTAGGTCATTTTCGTCCTCCCTAGGCTTATTATAATCCAATTAGGGTTTTGAACCAATCTTGTGCATCCAATAAGCGATTTTGTGTCATTGGTTGAATATTTAGGACATTTTCGTCCTCCCTAGGCTTATTCTAATCCAATTAGGGTTTTTAACCAATCTTGTGCGTCCAATAAGTGATTTTGTGTCATTTGTTGAACATTTTGGTCATTTTCATCATCCTTCGACTTATTCTAATCCAATTAGGATTTTTAACCAATCTTGTGCATCCAATAAGTAATTTTGTGTTATTGGTTGAACATTTAGGTCATTTTCGTCCACCCTAGGCTTATTCTAATCCAATTAGGGTTTTTAACCAATCTTGTGCATCCAATAAGTAATTTTGTGTCATTGGTTGAACATTTAGGTCATTTTCGTCCTCCCTAGGCTTAATATAATCCAATTAGGGTATGTAACCAATCTTGTGCATCCAATAAGTGATTTTGTGTCATTGGTTGAACATTTAGGTCATTTTCGTCCTCCCTAGGCTTATTATAATCCAATTAGGGGTTTGAACCAATCTTGTGCATCCAATAAGTGATTTTGTGTCATTGGTTGAATATTTAGGACATTTTCGTCCTCCCTAGGCTTATTCTAATCCAATTAGGGTTTTTAACCAATCTTGTGCGTCCAATAAGTGATTTTTTGTCATTGGTTGAACATTTAGGTCATTTTTGTCATCTTCGACTTATTCTAATTCAATTGGGATTTTTAACCAATCTTGTGCATCCAATAAGTGATTTTGTGTCATTGGTTGAATATTTAGGTCATTTTCGTCCTCCCTATGCTTATTCTAATCCAATTTGGGTTTTTAACCAATCTTGTGCATCCAAAAAGTGATTTTGTGTCATTCGTTGAACAAGTAGTTCATTTTCGTCCTCTCTAGGCTTATTATAATCCAATTAGGGTTTTGAACCAATCTTGTGCATCCAATAACTGATTTTGTGTCATTAGTTGAATATTTAGGACATTTTCGTCCTCCCTAGGCTTATTCTAATCCAATTAGGGTTTTTGACCAATCTTGTGCGTCTAATAAGTGATTTTGTGTCATTGGTTGAACATGTAGTCATTTTCGTCCTCTCTAGGCTTATTCTAATCCAATTAGGAATTTTAACCAATCTTGTGCATCCAATACGTGATTTTGTGTCATTGGTTGAACATTTAGGTCAATTTCGTCCACCCTAAGCTTATTCTAATCCAATTTGGGTTTTTAACCAATGTTGTACATCCAATAAGTGATTTTGTGTCATTAGTTGAACATGTAGGTCATTTTCGTCCTCCCTAGACCTATTCTAATCCAATTAGGATTTTTAACCAATCTTGTGCATCCAATAAGTGATTTTGTGTTATTGGTTGAACATTTAGGTCATTTTCGTCCACCCTAGGCTTATTCTAATCCAATTAGGGTTTTTAACCAATCTTGTGCATCCAATAAGTAATTTTGTGTCATTGGTTGAACATTTAGGTCATTTTCGTCCTCCCTAGGCTTATTATAATCCAATTAGGGTTTTGAACCAATCTTGTGCATCCAATAAGTGATTTTGTGTCATTGGTTGAACATTTAGGTCATTGTCGTCCTCCCTAGGCTTATTATAATCCAATTAGGGTTTTGAACCAATCTTGTGCATCCAATAAGTGATTTTGTGTCATTGGTTGAATATTTAGGACATTTTCGTCCTCCCTAGGCTTATTCTAATCCAATTAGGGTTTTTAACCAATCTTGTGCGTCCAATAAGTGATTTTGTGTCATTGGTTGAACATTTAGGTCATTTTCGTCCTCCCTAGGCTTATTATAATCCAATTAGGGTTTTTAACCAATCTTGTGCATCCAATAAGTGATTTTGTGTCATTGGTTGAACATTTAGGTCATTTTCGTCCTCCCTAGGCTTATTATAATCCAATTATGATTTTGAATTAATCTTGTGCATCCAATTAGTGATTTTGTGTCATTGGTTGAATATTTAGGACATTTTCGTCCTCCCTAGGCTTATTCTAATCCAATTAGGGTTTTTAACCAATCTTGTGCGTCCAATAAGTGATTTTGTGTCATTGGTTGAACATTTAGGTCATTTTCGTCATCCTTCGACTTATTCTTATTCAATTAGGGTTTTTTAACCAATCTTGTGCATCCAATAAGTGATTTTGTGTCATTGGTATAATATTTAGGTCATTTTCGTCCTCCCTATGCTTATTCTAATCCAATTTGGGTTTTTAACCAATCTTGTGAATCCAAAAAGTGAATTTTTGTCATTTGTTGAACATGTAGGTCATTTTCGTCCTCTCTAGGCTTATTATAATCCAATTAGGGTTTTGAACCAATCTTGTGCATCCATAAAGTGATTTTGTGTCATTAGTTGAATATTTAGGACATTTTCGTCCTCCCTAGGCTTATTCTAATCCAATTAGGGTTTTTAACCAATCTTGTGCGTCCAATAAGTGATTTTGTGTCATTGGTTGAACATTTAGGTCATTTTCGTCATCCTTCGACTTATTCTAATTCAATTAGGATTTTTAACCAATCTTGTGCATCCAATAAGTGATTTTGTGTCATTGGTTGAATATTTAGGTCATTTTCGTCCTCCCTATGCTTATTCTAATCCAATTGGGGTTTTTAACCAATCTTGTGCATCCAAAAAGTGATTTTGTGTCATTGGTTGAACATGTAGGTCATTTTCGTCCTCTCTAGGCTTATTATAATCCAATTAGGGTTTTGAACCAATCTTGTGCATCCAATAAGTGATTTTGTGTCATTGGTTGAATATTTAGGACATTTTCGTCCTCCCTAGGCTTATTCTAATCCAATTAGGGTTTTTAACCAATCTTGTGCGTCCAATAAGTGATTTTGTGTCATTTGTTGAACATTTAGGTCATTTTCGTCATCGTTCGACTTATTCTAATCCAATTAGGATTTTTAACCAATCTTGTGCATCCAATAAGTGATTTTGTGTCATTGGTTGATCATTTAGGTCATTTTTGTCATCCTTCGACTTATTCTAATTCAATTAGGGTTTTTAACCAATCTTGTGCATCCAATAACTGATTTTGTGTCAATGGTTGTATATTTAGGTCATTTTCGTCCACCCTAGGCTTATTCTAATCCAATTAGGGTTTTTAACCAATCTTGTGCATCCAATAAGTAATTTTGTGTCATTGGTTGAACATTTAGGTCATTTTCTACCTTCCTAGGCTTATTATAATCCAATTAGGGTTTTTAACCAATCTTGTGCATCAAATAAGTGATTTTGTGTCATTGGTTGAACATTAAGGTGATTTTCGTCCTCCCTAGGCTTATTATAATCCAATTCGGGTTTTGAACCAATCTTGTGCATCCAATAAGTGATTTTGTGTCATTGGTTGAATATTTAGGACATTTTCGTCCTCCCTAGGCTTATTCTAATCCAATTAGGGTTTTTAACCAATCTTGTGCGTCCAATAAGTGATTTTGTGTCATTGGTTGAACATTTAGGTCATTTTCGTCATCGTTCGACTTATTCTAATCCAATTAGGATTTTTAACCAATCTTGTGCATCCAATAAGTGATTTTGTGTTATTGGTTGAACATTTAGGTCATTTTCGTCCACCCTAGGCTTATTCTAATCCTATTAGGGTTTTTAACCAATCTTGTGCGTCCAATAAGTGATTTTGTGTCATTGGTTGAACATTTAGGTCATTTCCGTCCTCCCTAGGCTTATTATAATCCAATTAGGGTTTTGAACCAATCTTGTGCATCCAATAAGTGATTTTGTGTCATTGGTTGAATATTTAGGACATTTTCGTCCTCCCTAGGCTTATTCTAATCCAATTAGGGTTTTTAACTAATCTTGTGCGACCAATAAGTGATTTTGTGTCATTGGTTGAACATTTAGGTCATTTTCGTCATCCTTCGACTTATTCTAATTCAATTAGGGTTTTTAACCAATCTTGGGCATCCAATAAGTGATTTTGTGTCATTGGTTGAACATTTAGGTCATTTTCGTCATCCTTCGACTTGTTCTAATCTAATTAGGGTTTTTAACCAATCTTGTGCAACCAATAAGTGATTTTGTGTCATTGGTTGAATATTTAGGTCATTTTCGTCCTCCCTATGCTTATTCTAATCCAATTTGGGTTTTTAACCAATCTTGTGCATCCCAAAAGTGATTTTGTGTCGTTGGTTGAACATGTAGGTCATTTTCGTCCTCTCTAGGCTTATTATAATCCAATTAGGGTTTTGAACCAATCTTGTGCATCCAATAAGTGATTTTGTGTCATTGGTTGAATATTTAGGACATTTTCGTCCTCCCTAGGCTTATTCTAATCCAATTAGGGTTTTGAACCAATCTTGTGCATCCAATAAGTGATTTTGTGTCATTTGTTGAACATTTAGGTCATTTTCATCATCCTTCAACTTATTCTAATCCAATTAGGATTTTTAACCAATCTTGTGCATCCAATAAGTGATTTTGTGTTATTGGTTGAACATTTAGGTCATTTTCGTCCACTCTAGGCTTATTCTAAACCAATTAGGGTTTTTAACCAATCTTGTGCATCCAATAAGTAATTTTGTGTCATTGGTTGAACATCTAGGTCATTTTCATCCTCCCAAGGCTTATTATAATCCAATTAGGGTTTTTAACCAATCTTGTGCATCCAATAAGTGATTTTGTGTCATTGGTTGAACATTTAGGTCATTTTCGTCCTCCCTAGGCTTATTATAATCCAATTAGGGTTTTGAACCAATCTTGTGCATCCAATAAGTGATTTTGTGTCATTAGTTGAATATTTAGGACATTTTCGTCCTCCCTAGGCTTATTCTAATCCAATTAGGGTTTTTAACCAATCTTGTGCGTCCAATAAGTGATTTTGTGTCATTGGTTGAACATTTAGGTCATTTTCATCATCCTTCGACTTATTCAATTAGGGTTTTTAACCAATCTTGTGCATCCAATAAGTGATTTTGTGTCACTGGTTGAATATTTAGGTCATTTTCGTCCTCCCTATGCTTATTATAATCCAATTAGGGTTTTTAACCAATCTTGTTTATCCAAAAAGTGATTTTGTGTCATTGGTTGAACATGCAGGTCATTTTCGTCCTCTCTAGGCTTATTATAATCCAATTAGGGTTTTGAACCAATCTTGTGCATCCAATAAGTGATTTTGTGTCATTTGTTGAACATTTAGGTCATTTTCATCATCCTTCAACTTATTCTAATCCAATTAGGATTTTTAACCAATCTTGTGCATCCAATAAGTGATTTTGTGTTATTTAGGTCATTTTCGTCCACCCTAGGCTTATTCTAATCCAATTAGGGTTTTTAACCAATCTTGTGCATCCAATAAGTAATTTTGTGTCATTGGTTGAACATCTAGGTCATTTTCATCCTCCCAAGGCTTATTATAATCCAATTAGGGTTTTTAACCAATCTTGTGCATCCAATAAGTGATTTTGTGTCATTGGTTGAACATTTAGGTCATTTTCGTCCTCCCTAGGCTTGTTATAATCCAATTAGGGTTTTGAACCAATCTTGTGCATCCAATAAGAGATTTTGTGTCATTGGTTGAATATTTAGGACATTTTCGTCCTCCCTAGGCTTATTCTAATCCAATTAGGGTTTTTAACCAATCTTGTGCGTCCAATAAGTGATTTTGTGTCATTGGTTGAACATTTAGGTCATTTTCATCATCCTTCGACTTATTCAATTAGGGTTTTTAACCAATCTTGTGCATCCAATAAGTGATTTTGTGTCATTGGTTGAACATTTAGGTCACTTTCGTCCTCCCTAGGCTTATTCTAAATCCAATTAGGGTTTTTAACCAATCTTGTGCATCCAATAAGCAATTTTTTGTCATTGGTTGAACATTTAGGTCATTTTCGTCCTCCCTAGGCTTATTATAATCCAATTAGGGTTTTTAACCAATCTTGTGCATCCAATAAGTGATTTTGTATCATTGGTTGAACATTTAGGTCATTTTCATCCTCCCTAGGCTTATTATAATCCAATTAGGGTTTTGAACCAATCTTTTGCATCCAATAAGCGATTTTGTGTCATTGGTTGAATATTTAGGACATTTTCGTCCTCCCTAGGCTTATTCTAATCTAATTAGGGTTTTTAACCAATCTTGTGCATCCAATAAGTGATTTTGTGTCATTTGTTGAACATTTAGGTCATTTTCATCATCCTTCAACTTATTCTAATCCAATTAGGATTTTTAACCAATCTTGTGCATCCAATAAGTGATTTTGTGTTATTGGTTGAACATTTAGGTCATTTTCGTCCTCCCTAGGCTTATTATAATCCAATTAGGGTTTTGAACCAATCTTGTGCATCCAATAAGTGATTTTGTGTCATTGGGATAATATTTAGGACATTTTCGTCCTCCCTAGGCTTATTCTAAATCCAATTAGGGTTTTTAACCAATCTTGTGCATCCAATAAGTAATTTTGTGTCATTGGTTGAACATTTAGGTCACTTTCGTCCTCCCAAGGCTTATTATAATCCAATTAGGGTTTTTAACCAATCTTGTGCATCCAATAAGTGATTTTGTGTCATTGGTTGAACATTTAGGTCATTTTCGTCCTCCCTAGGCTTGTTATAATCCAATTAGGGTTTTGAACCAATCTTGTGCATCCAATAAGTGATTTTGTGTCATTGGTTGAATATTTAGGACATTTTCGTCCTCCCTAGGCTTATTCTAATCCAATTAGGGTTTTTAACCAATCTTGTGCGTCCAATAAGTGATTTTGTGTCATTGGTTGAACATTTAGGTCATTTTCATCATCCTTCGACTTATTCAATTAGGGTTTTTAACCAATCTTGTGCATCCAATAAGTGATTTTGTGTCACTGGTTGAATATTTAGGTCATTTTCGTCCTCCCTATGCTTATTCTAATCCAATTTGGGTTTTTAACCAATCTTGTTTATCCAAAAAGTGATTTTGTGTCATTGGTTGAACATGTAGGTCATTTTCGTCCTCTCAAGGCTTATCATAATCCAATTAGGGTTTTGAACCAATCTTGTGCATCCAATAAGTGATTTTGTGTCATTTGTTGAACATTTAGGTCATTTTCATCATCCTTCAACTTATTCTAATCCAATTAGGATTTTTAACCAATCTTGTGCATCCAATAAGTGATTTTGTGTTATTGGTTGAACATTTAGGTCATTTTCGTCCACCCTAGGCTTATTCTAATCCAATTAGGGTTTTTAACCAATCTTGTGCATCCAATAAGTAATTTTGTGTCATTGGTTGAACATCTAGGTCATTTTCATCCTCCCAAGGCTTATTATAATCCAATTAGGGTTTTTAACCAATCTTGTGCATCCAATAAGTGATTTTGTGTCATTGGTTGAACATTTAGGTCATTTTCGTCCTCCCTAGGCTTATTATAATCCAATTAGGGTTTTGAACCAATCTTGTGCATCCAATAAGTGATTTTGTGTCATTGGTTGAATATTTAGGACATTTTCGTCCTCCCTAGGCTTATTCTAAATCCAATTAGGGTTTTTAACCAATCTTGTGCATCCAATAAGTAATTTTGTGTCATTGGTTGAACATTTAGGTCACTTTCGTCCTCCCAAGGCTTATTATAATCCAATTAGGGTTTTTAACCAATCTTGTGCATCCAATAAGTGATTTTGTGTCATTGGTTGAACATTTAGGTCATTTTCGTCCTCCCTAGGCTTGTTATAATCCAATTAGGGTTTTGAACCAATCTTGTGCATCCAATAAGTGATTTTGTGTCATTGGTTGAATATTTAGGACATTTTCGTCCTCCCTAGGCTTATTCTAATCCAATTAGGGTTTTGAACCAATCTTGTGCATCCAATAAGTGATTTTGTGTCATTTGTTGAACATTTAGGTCATTTTCATCATCCTTCAACTTATTCTAATCCAATTAGGATTTTTAACCAATCTTGTGCATCCAATAAGTGATTTTGTGTTATTGGTTGAACATTTAGGTCATTTTCGTCCACCCTAGGCTTATTCTAATGCAATTAGGGTTTTTAACCAATCTTGTGCATCCAATAAGTAATTTTGTGTCATTGGTTGAACATCTAGGTCATTTTCATCCTCCCAAGGCTTATTATAATCCAATTAGGGTTTTTAACCAATCTTGTGCATCCAATAAGTGATTTTGTGTCATTGGTTGAACATTTAGGTCATTTTCGTCCTCCCTAGGCTTATTATAATCCAATTAGGGTTTTGAACCAATCTTGTGCATCCAATAAGTGATTTTTTATCATTGGTTGAATATTTAGGACATTTTCGTCCTCCCTAGGCTTATTCTAAATCAAATTAGGGTTTTGAACCAATCTTGTGCATCCAATAAGTGATTTTGTGTCATTGGTTGAATATTTAGGACATTTTCGTCCTCCCTAGGCTTATTCTAAATCCAATTAGGGTTTTTAACCAATCTTGTGCATCCAATAAGTAATTTTGTGTCATTGGTTGAACATTTAGGTCATTTTCGTCCTCCCAAGGCTTATTATAATCCAATTAGGATTTTTAACCAATCTTGTGCATCCAATAAGTGATTTTGTGTCATTGGTTGAACATTTAGGTCATTTTCGTCCTCCCTAGGCTTATTATAATCCAATTAGGGTTTTGAACCAATCTTGTGCATCCAATAAGTGATTTTGTGTCATTGGTTGAATATTTAGGACATTTTCGTCCTCCCTAGGCTTATTCTAATCCAATTAGGTTTTTTAACAAATCTTGTGCATCCAATAAGTGATTTTGTGTCATTGGTTGAACATTTAGGTCATTTTCATCATCCTTCGACTTATTCTTATCCAATTAGGATTTTTAACCAATCTTGTGCATCCAATAAGTGATTTTGTGTTATTGGTTGATCATTTAGGTCATTTCCGTCCACCCTAGGCTTATTCTAGTCCAATTAGGGTTTTTAACCAATCTTGTGAATCCAATAAGTGATTTTGTGTCATTGGTTGAACATTTAGGTCATTTTCGTCCTCCCTAGGCTTATTATAATCCAATTAGGGTTTTTAACCAATCTTGTGCATCCAATAAGTGATTTTGTGTCATTGGTTGAACATTTAAGTCATATTCGTCCTCCCTAGGCTTATTATAATCCAATTTGGGTTTTGAACCAATCTTGTGCATCCAGTAAGTGATTTTGTGTCATTGGTTGAATATTTAGGAGATTTTCGTCCTCCCTAGGCTTATTCTAATCCAATTAGGGTTTTTAACCAATCTTGTGCGTCCAATAAGTGATTTTGTGTCATTGGTTGAACATTTAGGTCATTTTCGTCATCCTTCGACTTATTCTTATTCAATTAGGGTTTTTAACCAATCTTGTGCATCCAATAAGTGATTTTGTGTCATTGGTTGAATATTTAGGTCATTTTCGTCCTCCCTATGCTTATTCTAATCCAATTTGGGTTTTTAACCAATCTTGTGCATCCAAAAAGTGATTTTGTGTCATTCGTTGAACAAGTAGTTCATTTTCGTCCTCTCTAGGCTTATTATAATCCAATTAGGGTTTTGAACCAATCTTGTGCATCCAATAACTGATTTTGTGTCATTAGTTGAATATTTAGGACATTTTCGTCCTCCCTAGGCTTATTCTAATCCAATTAGGGTTTTTAACCAATCTTGTGCGTCCAATAAGTGATTTTGTGTCATTGGTTGAACATTTAGGTCATTTTCGTCATCCTTCGACTTATTCTAATTCAATTAGGATTTTTAACCAATCTTGTGCATCCAATAAGTGATTTTGTGTCATTAGTTGAATATTTAGGACATTCTCGTCCTCCCTAGGCTTATTCTAATCCAATTAGGGTTTTTAACCAATCTTGTGCGTCCAATAAGTGATTTTGTGTCATTTGTTGAACATTTAGGTCATTTTCATCATCCTTCAACTTATTCTAATCCAATTAGGATTTTTAACCAATCTTGTGCATCCAATAAGTGATTTTGTGTTATTGGTTGAACATTTAGGTCATTTTCGTCCACCCTAGGCTTATTCTAATCCAATTAGGGTTTTTAACCAATCTTGTGCATCCAATAAGTAATTTTGTGTCATTGGTTGAACATTTAGGTCATTTTCGTCCTCCCTAGGCTTATTATAATCCAATTAGGGTTTTTAATCAATCTTGTGCATCCAATAAGTGATTTTGTGTCATTGGTTGAACATTTAGGTCATTTTCGTCCTCCCTAGGCTTATTATAATCCAATTAGGGTTTTGAACCAATCTTGTGCATCCAATAAGTGATTTTGTGTCATTGGTTGAATATTTAGGACATTTTCGTCCTCCCAAGGCTTATTCTAATCCAATTAGGGTTTTGAACCAATCTTGTGCATCCAATAAGTGATTTTGTGTCATTGGTTGATCATTTAGGTCATTTTTGTCATCCTTCGACTTATTCTAATTCAATTAGGGTTTTTAACCAATCTTGTGCATCCAATAACTGATTTTGTGTCAATGGTTGTATATTTAGGTCATTTTCGTCCACCCTAGGCTTATTCTAATCCAATTAGGGTTTTTAACCAATCTTGTGCATCCAATAAGTAATTTTGTGTCATTGGTTGAACATTTAGGTCATTTTCTACCTTCCTAGGCTTATTATAATCCAATTAGGGTTTTTAACCAATCTTGTGCATCAAATAAGTGATTTTGTGTCATTGGTTGAACATTAAGGTGATTTTCGTCCTCCCTAGGCTTATTATAATCCAATTCGGGTTTTGAACCAATCTTGTGCATCCAATAAGTGATTTTGTGTCATTGGTTGAATATTTAGGACATTTTCGTCCTCCCTAGGCTTATTCTAATCCAATTAGGGTTTTTAACCAATCTTGTGCGTCCAATAAGTGATTTTGTGTCATTGGTTGAACATTTAGGTCATTTTCGTCATCGTTCGACTTATTCTAATCCAATTAGGATATTTAACCAATCTTGTGCATCCAATAAGTGATTTTGTGTTATTGGTTGAACATTTAGGTCATTTTCGTCCACCCTAGGCTTATTCTAATCCTATTAGGGTTTTTAACCAATCTTGTGCGTCCAATAAGTGATTTTGTGTCATTGGTTGAACATTTAGGTCATTTCCATCCTCCCTAGGCTTATTATAATCCAATTAGGGTTTTGAACCAATCTTGTGCATCCAATAAGTGATTTTGTGTCATTGGTTGAATATTTAGGACATTTTCGTCCTCCCTAGGCTTATTCTAATCCAATTAGGGTTTTTAACCAATCTTGTGCGTCCAATAAGTGATTTTGTGTCATTGGTTGAACATTTAGGTCATTTTCGTCATGCTTCGACTTATTCTAATTCAATTAGGGTTTTTAACCAATCTTGTGCATCGAATAAGCGATTTTGTGTCATTGGTTGAATATTTAGGTCATTTTCGTCCTCCTTATGCTTATTCTAATCCAATTTGGGTTTTTAACCAATCTTGTGCATCCAATAAGTGATTTTGTGTCATTGGTTGAACATGTAGGTCATTTTGTCCTCTCTAGGCTTATTCTATTCCAATTAGGATTTTTAACCAATCTTGTGCATCCAATAAGTGATATTGTGTCATTGGTTGAACATTTAGGTCATTTTCGTCATGCTTCGACTTATTCTAATTCAATTAGGGTTTTTAACCAATCTTGTGCATCGAATAAGCGATTTTGTGTCATTGGTTGAATATTTAGGTCATTTTCGTCCTCCCTATGCTTATTCTAATCCAATTTGGGTTTTTAACCAATCTTGTACATCCAATAAGTGATTTTGTGTCATTGGTTGAACATGTAGGTCATTTTCGTCCTCTCTAGGCTTATTATTATCCAATTAGGGTTTTGAAACAATCTTGTGCATCCAATAAGTGATTTTGTGTCATTAGTTGAATATTTAGGACATTTTCGTCCTCCCTAGGCTTATTCTAATCCAATTAGGGTTTTTAACCAATCTTGTGCGTCCAATAAGTGATTTTGTGTCATTGGTTGAACATTTAGGTCATTTTCATCATCCTTCGACTTATTCAATTAGGGTTTTTAACCAATCTTGTGCATCCAATAAGTGATTTTGTGTCACTGGTTGAATATTTAGGTCATTTTCGTCCTCCCTATGCTTATTATAATCCAATTAGGGTTTTTAACCAATCTTGTTTATCCAAAAAGTGATTTTGTGTCATTGGTTGAACATGCAGGTCATTTTCGTCCTCTCTAGGCTTATTATAATCCAATTAGGGTTTTGAACCAATCTTGTGCATCCAATAAGTGATTTTGTGTCATTTGTTGAACATTTAGGTCATTTTCATCATCCTTCAACTTATTCTAATCCAATTAGGATTTTTAACCAATCTTGTGCATCCAATAAGTGATTTTGTGTTATTTAGGTCATTTTCGTCCACCCTAGGCTTATTCTAATCCAATTAGGGTTTTTAACCAATCTTGTGCATCCAATAAGTAATTTTGTGTCATTGGTTGAACATCTAGGTCATTTTCATCCTCCCAAGGCTTATTATAATCCAATTAGGGTTTTTAACCAATCTTGTGCATCCAATAAGTGATTTTGTGTCATTGGTTGAACATTTAGGTCATTTTCGTCCTCCCTAGGCTTGTTATAATCCAATTAGGGTTTTGAACCAATCTTGTGCATCCAATAAGAGATTTTGTGTCATTGGTTGAATATTTAGGACATTTTCGTCCTCCCTAGGCTTATTCTAATCCAATTAGGGTTTTTAACCAATCTTGTGCGTCCAATAAGTGATTTTGTGTCATTGGTTGAACATTTAGGTCATTTTCATCATCCTTCGACTTATTCAATTAGGGTTTTTAACCAATCTTGTGCATCCAATAAGTGATTTTGTGTCATTGGTTGAACATTTAGGTCACTTTCGTCCTCCCTAGGCTTATTCTAAATCCAATTAGGGTTTTTAACCAATCTTGTGCATCCAATAAGCAATTTTTTGTCATTGGTTGAACATTTAGGTCATTTTCGTCCTCCCTAGGCTTATTATAATCCAATTAGGGTTTTTAACCAATCTTGTGCATCCAATAAGTGATTTTGTATCATTGGTTGAACATTTAGGTCATTTTCATCCTCCCTAGGCTTATTATAATCCAATTAGGGTTTTGAACCAATCTTTTGCATCCAATAAGCGATTTTGTGTCATTGGTTGAATATTTAGGACATTTTCGTCCTCCCTAGGCTTATTCTAATCCAATTAGGGTTTTGAACCAATCTTGTGCATCCAATAAGTGATTTTGTGTCATTTGTTGAACATTTAGGTCATTTTCATCATCCTTCAACTTATTCTAATCCAATTAGGATTTTTAACCAATCTTGTGCATCCAATAAGTGATTTTGTGTTATTGGTTGAACATTTAGGTCATTTTCGTCCACCCTAGGCTTATTCTAATCCAATTAGGGTTTTTAACCAATCATGTGCATCCAATAAGTAATTTTGTGTCATTGGTTGAACATCTAGGTCATTTTCATCCTCCCAAGGCTTATTATAATCCAATTAGGGTTTTTAACCAATCTTGTGCATCCAATAAGTGATTTTGTGTCATTGGTTGAACATTTAGGTCATTTTCGTCCTCCCTAGGCTTATTATAATCCAATTAGGGTTTTGAACCAATCTTGTGCATCCAATAAGTGATTTTGTGTCATTGGTTGAATATTTAGGACATTT
>JBBPBP010009779.1:37073722-37100799 GCA_037974735.1 Cicer chorassanicum
GACGAAAATGTCCTAAATATTCAACTAATGACACAAAATCACTTATTGGATGCACAAGATTAGTTCAAAACCCTAATTGGATTATAATAAGCCTAAAGAGGACGAAAATGACCTACATGTTGAACCAATGACACAAAATCACTTTTTGGATGCACAAGATTGGTTAAAAACCCTAATTGAATTAGAATAAGTCGGAGGATGACGAAAATGACCTAAATGTTCAACCAATGACACAAAATCACTTATTGGACGCACAAGATTGGTTAAAAACCCTAATTGGATTAGAATAAGCTTAGAGAGGACGAAAATGTCCTAAATATTCAACCAATGACACAAAATCACTAGTTGGATGCACAAGGTTGGTTCAAAACCCTAATTGGATTATATTAAGCCTAGGGAGGACGAAAATGACCTAAATGATCAACCAATGACACAAAATCACTTATTGGATGCACAAGATTGGTTAAAAACCCTAATTGGATTAGAATAAGCCTAGGGAAGACGAAAATGTCCTAAATATTCAACTAATGACACAAAATCACTTATTGGATGCATAAGATTGGTTCAAAACCCTAATTGGATTATAATAAGCCTAGAGAGGACGAAAATGACCTACATGTTCAACCAATGACAAAAAATCACTTTTTGGATGCACAAGATTGGTTAAAAACCCAAATTGGATTAGAATAAGCATAGGGAGGACGAAAATGACCTAAATATTCAACCAATGACACAAAATCACTTATTGGATGCACAAGATTGGTTAAAAACCCTAATTGAATTAGAATAAGTCGAAGGATGACGAAAATGACCTAAATGTTCAACCAATGACACAAAATCACTTATTGGACGCACAAAATTGGTTAAAAACCCTAATTAGATTAGAATAAGCCTAGGGAGGACGAAAATGTCCTAAATATTCAACCAATGACACAAAATCACTTATTGGATGCACAAGATTGGTTCAAAACCCTAATTGGATTATAATAAGCCTAGGGAGGACGAAAATGACCTAAATCTTCAACCAATGACACAAAATCACTTATTGGATGCACAAGATTGGTTAAAAACCCTAATTGGATTATAATAAGCCTAGGGAGGACGAAAATGACCTAAATGTTCAAACAATGACACAAAATTACTTATTGGATGCACAAGATTGGTTAAAAACCCTAATTGGATTAGAATAAGCCTAGGGTGGACGAAAATGACCTAAATGTTCAACCAATGACACAAAACCACTTATTGGACGCACAAGATTGGTTAAAAACCCTAATTGGATTAGAATAAGCCTAGGGAGGACGAAAATGTCCTAAATATTCAACCAATGACACAAAATCACTTATTGGATGCACAAGATTGGTTCAAAACCCTAATTGGATTATTATAAGCCTAGGGAGGACGAAAAATGACCAAAATGTTCAACCAATGACACAAAATCACTTATTGGAGGCACAAGATTGGTTAAAAACCCTAATTGGATTATAATAAGCCTAGGGAGGACAAAAATGACCTAAATGTTCAACCAATGACACAAAATTACTTATTGGATGCACAAGATTGGTTTAAAACCCTAATTGGATTAGAATAAGCCTAGGGTGGACGAAAATGACCTAAATATACAACCATTGACACAAAATCAGTTATTGGATGCACAAGATTGGTTAAAAACCCTAATTGAATTAGAATAAGTCGAAGGATGACAAAAGTGAACTAAATGATCAACCAATGACACAAAATCACTTATTGGATGCACAAGATTGGTTCAAAACCCTAATTGGATTAGAATAAGCCTTGGGAGGACGAAAATGTCCTAAATATTCAACCAATGACACAAAATCACTTATTGGATGCACAAGATTGGTTCAAAACCCTAATTGGATTATAATAAGCCTAGAGAGGACGAAAATGACCTACATGTTCAACCAACGACACAAAATCACTTATTGGACGCACAAGATTGGTTAAAAACCCTAATAGGATTAGAATAAGCCTAGGGTGGACGAAAATGACCTAAATGTTCAACCAATGACACAAAATCACTTATTGGTCGCACAAGATTGGTTAAAAACCCTAATTGGATTAGAATAAGCCTAGGGAGGACGAAAATGTCCTAAATATTCAACCAATGACACAAAATCACTTATTGGATGCACAAGATTGGTTCAAAACCCTAATTGGATTATAATAAGCCTAGGGAGGATGGAAATGACCTAAATGTTCAACCAATGACACAAAATCACTTATTGGACGCACAAGATTGGTTAAAAACCCTAATAGGATTAGAATAAGCCTAGGGTGGACGAAAATGACCTAAATGTTCAACCAATAACACAAAATCACTTATTGGATGCACAAGATTGGTTAAATATCCTAATTGGATTAGAATAAGTCGAACGATGACGAAAATGACCTAAATGTTCAACCAATGACACAAAATCACTTATTGGACGCACAAGATTGGTTAAAAACCCTAATTGGATTAGAATAAGCCTAGGGAGGACGAAAATGTCCTAAATATTCAACCAATGACACAAAATCACTTATTGGATGCACAAGATTGGTTCAAAACCCGAATTGGATTATAATAAGCCTAGGGAGGACGAAAATCACCTTAATGTTCAACCAATGACACAAAATCACTTATTTGATGCACAAGATTGGTTAAAAACCCTAATTGGATTATAATAAGCCTAGGAAGGTAGAAAATGACCTAAATGTTCAACCAATGACACAAAATTACTTATTGGATGCACAAGATTGGTTAAAAACCCTAATTGGATTAGAATAAGCCTAGGGTGGACGAAAATGACCTAAATATACAACCATTGACACAAAATCAGTTATTGGATGCACAAGATTGGTTAAAAACCCTAATTGAATTAGAATAAGTCGAAGGATGACAAAAATGACCTAAATGATCAACCAATGACACAAAATCACTTATTGGATGCACAAGATTGGTTCAAAACCCTAATTGGATTAGAATAAGCCTTGGGAGGACGAAAATGTCCTAAATATTCAACCAATGACACAAAATCACTTATTGGATGCACAAGATTGGTTCAAAACCCTAATTGGATTATAATAAGCCTAGGGAGGACGAAAATGACCTAAATGTTCAACCAATGACACAAAATCACTTATTGGATGCACACTATTGGTTAAAAACCCTAATTGGATTATAATAAGCCTAGGGAGGACGAAAATGACCTAAATGTTCAACCAATGACACAAAATCACTTATTGGTTGCACAAGATTGGTTAAAAACCCTAATTAGATTAGAACAAGTCGAAGGATGACGAAAATGACCTAAATGTTCAACCAATGACACAAAATCACTTATTGGATGCCAAAGATTGGTTAAAAACCCTAATTGAATTAGAATAAGTCGAAGGATGACGAAAATGACCTAAATGTTCAACCAATGACACAAAATCACTTATTGGTCGCACAAGATTGGTTAAAAACCCTAATTGGATTAGAATAAGCCTAGGGAGGACGAAAATGTCCTAAATATTCAACCAATGACACAAAATCACTTATTGGACGCACAAGATTGGTTAAAAACCTTAATAGGATTAGAATAAGCCTAGGGTGGACGAAAATGACCTAAATGTTCAACCAATAACACAAAATCACTTATTGGATGCACAAGATTGGTTAAAAATCCTAATTGGATTAGAATAAGTCGAACGATGACGAAAATGACCTAAATGTTCAACCAATGACACAAAATCACTTATTGGTCGCACAAGATTGGTTAAAAACCCTATTTGGATTAGAATAAGCCTAGGGAGGACGAAAATGTCCTAAATATTCAACCAATGACACAAAATCACTTATTGGATGCACAAGATTGGTTCAAAACCCTAATTGGATTATAATAAGCCTAGGGAGGACGGAAATGACCTAAATGTTCAACCAATGACACAAAATCACTTATTGGACGCACAAGATTGGTTAAAAACCCTAATAGGATTAGAATAAGCCTAGGGTGGACGAAAATGACCTAAATGTTCAACCAATAACACAAAATCACTTATTGGATGCACAAGATTGGTTAAAAATCCTAATTGGATTAGAATAAGTCGAACGATGACGAAAATGACCTAAATGTTCAACCAATGACACAAAATCACTTATTGGACGCACAAGATTGGTTAAAAACCCTAATTGGATTAGAATAAGCCTAGGGAGGACGAAAATGTCCTAAATATTCAACCAATGACACAAAATCACTTATTGGATGCACAAGATTGGTTCAAAACCCGAATTGGATTATAATAAGCCTAGGGAGGACGAAAATCACCTAAATGTTCAACCAATGACACAAAATCACTTATTTGATGCACAAGATTGGTTAAAAACCCTAATTGGATTATAATAAGCCTAGGGAGGTAGAAAATGACCTAAATGTTCAACCAATGACACAAAATTACTTATTGGATGCACAAGATTGGTTAAAAACCCTAATTGGATTAGAATAAGCCTAGGGTGGACGAAAATGACCTAAATATACAACCATTGACACAAAATCAGTTATTGGATGCACAAGATTGGTTAAAAACCCTAATTGAATTAGAATAAGTCGAAGGATGGCGAAAATGACCTAAATGATCAAACAATAAAACAAAATATCTTATTGGAAGCACAAGATTGGTTAAAAACCCTAATTGGATTAGAATAAGCCTAGGGAGGACGAAAATGTCCTAAATATTCAACCAATGACACAAAATCACTTATTGGATGCACAAGATTGGTTCAAAACCCTAATTGGATTATAATAAGCCTAGGGAGGACGAAAATGACCTAAATGTTCAACCAATGACACAAAATCACTTATTGGATGCACAAGATTGGTTAAAAACCCAAATTGGATTATAATAAGCCTAGGGAGGACGAAAATGACCTAAATGTTCAAACAATGACACAAAATTACTTATTGGATGCACAAGATTGGTTAAAAACCCTAATTGGATTAGAATAAGCCTAGGGTGGACGAAAATGACCTAAATGTTCAACCAATGACACAAAATCACTTATTGGACGCACAAGATTGGTTAAAAACCCTAATTGGATTAGAATAAGCCTAGGGAGGACGAAAATGTCCTAAATATTCAGCCAATGACACAAAATCACTTATTGGATGCACAAGATTGGTTCAAAACCCTAATTGGTTTATTATAAGCCTAGGGAGGACGAAAAATGACCAAAATGTTCAACCAATGACACAAAATCACTTATTGGAGGCACAAGATTGGTTAAAAATCCTAATTGGATTATAATAAGCCTAGGGTGGACGAAAATGACCTAAATGTTTAACCAATGAAACAAAATCACTTATTGGATGCACAAGATTGGTTTAAAACCCTAATTAGATTAGAATAAGCCTAGGGTGGACGAAAATGACCTAAATATACAACCATTGACACAAAATCAGTTATTGGATGCACAAGATTGGTTAAAAACCCTAATTGAATTAGAATAAGTCGAAGGATGACAAAAATGACCTAAATGATCAACCAATGACACACAATCACTTATTGGATGCACAAGATTGGTTAAAAACCCTAATTGGATTAGAATAAGCCTTGGGAGGACGAAAATGTCCTAAATATTCAACCAATGACACAAAATCTCTTATTGGATGCACAAGATTGGTTCAAAACCCTAATTGGATTATAATAAGCCTAGAGAGGACGAAAATGACCTACATGTTCAACCAACGACACAAAATCACTTTTTGGATGCACAAGATTGGTTAAAAACCCAAATTGGATTAGAATAAGCATAGGGAGGACGAAAATGACCTAAATATTCAACCAATGACACAAAATCACTTATTGGTTGCACAAGATTGGTTAAAAACCCTAATTAGATTAGAACAAGTCGAAGGATGACGAAAATGACCTAAATGTTCAACCAATGACACAAAATCACTTATTGGATGCCCAAGATTGGTTAAAAACCCTAATTGAATTAGAATAAGTCGAAGGATGACGAAAATGACCTAAATGTTCAACCAATGACACAAAATCACTTATTGGTCGCACAAGATTGGTTAAAAACCCTAATTGGATTAGAATAAGCCTAGGGAGGACGAAAATGTCCTAAATATTCAACCAATGACACAAAATCACTTATTGGACGCACAAGATTGGTTAAAAACCTTAATAGGATTAGAATAAGCCTAGGGTGGACGAAAATGACCTAAATGTTCAACCAATAACACAAAATCACTTATTGGATGCACAAGATTGGTTAAAAATCCTAATTGGATTAGAATAAGTCGAACGATGACGAAAATGACCTAAATGTTCAACCAATGACACAAAATCACTTATTGGACTCACAAGATTGGTTAAAAACCCTAATTGGATTAGAATAAGCCTAGGTAGGACGAAAATGTCCTAAATATTCAACCAATGACACAAAATCACTTATTGGATGCACAAGATTGGTTCAAAACCCTAATTGGATTATAATAAGCCTAGGGAGGACGGAAACGACCTAAATGTTCAACCAATGACACAAAATCACTTATTGGACACACAAGATTGGTTAAAAACCCTAATAGGATTAGAATAAGCCTAGGGTGGACGAAAATGACCTAAATGTTCAACCAATAACACAAAATCACTTATTGGATGCACAAGATTGGTTAAAAATCCTAATTGGATTAGAATAAGTCGAACGATGACGAAAATGACCTAAATGTTCAACCAATGACACAAAATCACTTATTGGACTCACAAGATTGGTTAAAAACCCTAATTGGATTAGAATAAGCCTAGGTAGGACGAAAATGTCCTAAATATTCAACCAATGACACAAAATCACTTATTGGATGCACAAGATTGGTTCAAAAGCCGAATTGGATTATAATAAGCCTAGGGAGGACGAAAATTACCTAAATGTTCAACCAATGACACAAAATCACTTATTTGATGCACAAGATTGGTTAAAAACCCTAATTGGATTATAATAAGCCTACGGAGGTAGAAAATGACCTAAATGTTCAACCAATGACACAAAATTACTTATTGGATGGACAAGATTGGTTAAAAACCCTAATTGGATTAGAATAAGCCTAGGGTGGACGAAAATGACCTAAATATACAACCATTGACACAAAATCAGTTATTGGATGCACAAGATTGGTTAAAATCCCTAATTGAATTAGAATAAGTCGAAGGATGACAAAAATGACCTAAATGATCAACCAATGACACAAAATCACTTATTGGATGCACAAGATTGGTTCAAAACCCTAATTGGATTAGAATAAGCCTTGGGAGGACGAAAATATCCTAAATATTCAACCAATGACACAAAATCACTTATTGGATGCACAAGATTGGATCAAAACCCTAATTGGATTATAATAAGCCTAGGGAGGACGAAAATGACCTAAATGTTCAACCAATGACACAAAATCACTGATTGGATGCACACGATTGGTTAAAAACCCTAATTGGATTATAATAAGCCTAGGGAGGACGAAAATGACCTAAATGTTCAACCAATGACACAAAATTACTTATTGGATGCACAAGATTGGTTAAAAACCCTAATTAGAATAATCCTAGGGTGGACAAAAATGACCTAAATGTTTAACCAATGACACAAAATCACTTATTAGACGCACAAGATTGGTTAAAAACCCTAATTGGATTAGAATAAGCCTAGGGAGGACGAAAATGTCCTAAATATTCAACCAATGACACAAAATCACTTATTGGATGCACAAGATTGGTTCAAAACCCTAATTGGATTAGAATAAGCCTAGGGAGGACAAAAATGATCTAAATGTTCAACCAATGACACAAAATCACTTATTGGATGCACAAGATTGGTTTAAAACCCTAATTGGATTATAATAAGCCTAGGGAGGTAGAAAATGACCTAAATGTTCAACCAATAACACAAAATTACTTATTGGATGCACAAGATTGGTTAAAAACCCTAATTGGATTAGAATAAGCCTAGGGTGGACGAAAATGACCTAAATGTTCAACCAAAGACACAAAATCACTTAATGGATGCACAAGATTGGTTAAAAACCCTAAATGGATTAGAATAAGCATTGGGAGGACGAAAATGACCCAAATGTTCAACGAATGATACAAAATCACTTATTTGATGCACAAGATTAGTTAAAAACCCTAATTGGACTAGAATAAGCATAGGGAGGACGAAAATCACCTAAATATTCAACCAATGACACAAAATAACTTATTGGAGGCACAAGATTGGTTAAAAACCATAATTGAATTAGAATAAGTCGAAGGATGACGAAAATGACCTAAATGTTCAACCAATGACACAAAATCACTTATTGTACGCACAAGATTGGTTAAAAACCCTAATTGGATTAGAATAAGCCTAGGGAGGACGAAAATGTCCTAAAGATTCAACCAATGACACAAAATCACTTATTGGATACACAAGATTGGTTCAAAACCCTAATTGGATTATAATAAGCCTAGGGAGGATGAAAATGACCTAAATGTTCAACCAATGACACAAAATCACTTATTGGATGCACAAGATTGGTCAAAAACCCTAATTGGATTATAATAAGCCTAGGGAGGACGAAAATGACCTAAATGTTCAACTAATGACACAAAATCACTTATTGGATGCACAAGATTGGTTAAAAACCCAAATTGGATTAGAATATGCTTAGGGAGGACAAAAATGACCTAAACATTCAAGCAATGACACAAAATCACTTATTGGATGCACAAGATTGGTTAAAAACCCTAATTGGATTATAATAAGCCTAGGGAGGACGAAAATGACTTAAATGTTTGACCAACGACACAAAATAACTTATTGGATGCACAAGATTGGTTAAAAACCCTAATTGGATTTGAATAAGCCTTGGGAGGACGAAAATGACCTAAATATTCAACCATTGACACAAAATCAGTTATTGGATGCACAAGATTGGTTAAAAACCCTAATTGAGTTAGAATAAGTCGAAGGATGACAAAAATCACCTAAATGATCAACCAATGACACAAAATCACTTATTGGATGCACAAGATTGGTTCAAAACCCTAATTGGATTAGAATAAGCCTTGGGAGGACGAAAATGACCTAAATGTTCAACCAACGACACAAAATCACTTATTGGATGCACAAGACTGGTTAAAAACCCTAATTGGATTATAATAAGTTGAAGGATGACGGAAATGACCTAAATGTTAATGACATGACACAAAATTACTTATTCGTTGCACAAGATTGGTTAAAAACCCTAATTGGATTAGAACAAGTCGAAGGATGACGAAAATGACCTAAATGTTCAACCAATGACACAAAATCACTTATTGGATGCCCAAGATTGGTTAAAAACCCTAATTGAATTAGAATAAGCCGAAGGATGACGAAAATGACCTAAATGTTCAACCACTGACACAAAATCACTTATTGGTCGCACAAGATTGGTTAAAAACCCTAATTGGAATAAAATAAGCCTACGGAGGACGAAAATGTCCTAAATATTCAACCAATGACACAAAATCACTTATTGGATGCACAAGATTGGTCAAAAACCCTAATTGGATTATAATAAGCCTAGGGAGGACGAAAAATGACCTAAATGTTCAACCAATGACACAAAATTACTTATTGGATGCACAAGATTGTTTAAAAACCCTAATTGGATAAAAATAAGCCTAGGGTGGACGAAAATGACCTAAATGTTCAACCAATAACACAAAATCACTTATTGGATGCACAAGATTGGTTAAAAATCCTAATTGGATTAGAATAAATCTAGGGAGGACGAAAATGACCTACATGTTCAACTAATGACACAAAATCACTTATTGGATGCACAAGATTGGTTAAAAACCCAAATTGGATTAGAATATGCTTAGGGAGGACGAAATTGACCTAAATTTTCAACCAATGACACAAAATCACTTATTGGATGCACAAGATTGGTTAAAAACCCAAATTGGATTAGAATAGGCATAGGAAGGACAAAAATGACCTAAACATTCAAGCAATGACACAAAATCACTTATTGGATGCACAAGATTGGTTAAAAACCCTAATTGAATTAGAATAAGTCGAAGGATGATGAAAATGACCTAAATTGTTAACCAATGACACAAAATCACTTATTGGATGCACAAGATTGGTTAAAAACCCTAATTGGATTACAATAAGCCTTGGGAGGACGAAAATGACCCAAATGTTCAACGAATGATACAAAATCACTTATTTGATGCACAAGATTAGTTAAAAACCCTAATTGGATTATAATAAGCCTAGGGAGGACGAAAATGACTTAAATGTTTGACCAACGACACAAAATCACTTATTGGATGCACAAGATTGGTTAAAAACCCTAATTGGATTTGAATAAGCCTTGGGAGGACGAAAATGACCTAAATATTCAACCATTGACACAAAATCAGTTATTGGATTAGAATAAGCCTTGGGAGGACGAAAATGACCTAAATGTTCAACCAACGACACAAAATCACTTATTGGATGCACAAGACTGGTTAAAAACCCTAATTGGATTATAATAAGTTGAAGGATGACGGAAATGACCTAAATGTTAATGACATGACACAAAATTACTTATTCGTTGCACAAGATTGTTTAAAAACCCTAATTGGATTAGAACAAGTCGAAGGATGACGAAAATGACCTAAATGTTAAACCAATGACACAAAATCACTTATTGGATGCCCAAGATTGGTTAAAAACCCTAATTGAATTAGAATAAGCCGAAGGATGACGAAAATGACCTAAATGTTCAACCACTGACACAAAATCACTTATTGGTCGCACAAGATTGGTTAAAAACCCTAATTGGAATAGAATAAGCCTAGGGAGGACGAAAATGTCCTAAATATTCAACCAATGACACAAAATCACTTATTGGATGCACAAGATTGGTTCAAAACCCTAATTGGATGATAATAAGCCTAGGGAGGACGGAAATGACCTAAATGTTCAACCAATGACACAAAATCACTTATTGGATGCACAAGATTTGTTAAAAACCCTAATTGGATTAGAATAAGCCTAGGGAGGACGAAAATGTCCTAAATATTCAACTAATGACACAAAATCACTTATTGGATGCACAAGATTGGTTCATAACCCTAATTCGATTATAATAAGCCTAGAGAGGATGAAAATGACCTACATGTTCAACCAGGTACACAAAATCACTTTTTGGATGCATAAGATTGGTTAAAAACCCAAATTGGATTAGAATAAGCATAGGGAGGACGAAAATGACCTAAATATTCAACCAATGACACAAAATCACTTATTGGATGCACAAGATTGGTTAAAAACCCTAATTGAATTAGAATAAGTCGAACGATGACGAAAATGACCTAAATGTTCAACCAATGACACAAAATCACTTATTGGACGCATAAGATTGGTTAAAAACCCTAATTGGATTAGAATAAGCCTAGGGAGGACGAAAATGTCCTAAATATTCAACCAATGACACAAAATCACTTATTGGATACACAAGATTGGTTCAAAACCCTAATTGGATTATAATAAGCCTAGGGAGGATGAAAATGACCTAAATGTTCAACCAATGACACAAAATCACTTATTGGATGCACAAGATTGGTCAAAAACCCTAATTGGATTATAATAAGCCTAGGGAGGACGAAAATGACCTAAATGTTCAACCAATGACACAAAATTACTTATTGGATGCACAAGATTGTTTAAAAACCCTAATTGGATAAAAATAAGCCTAGGGTGGACGAAAATGACCTAAATGTTCAACCAATAACACAAAATCACTTATTGGATGCACAAGATTGGTTAAAAATCCTAATTGGATTAGAATAAATCTAGGGTGGACGAAAATGACCTACATGTTCAACTAATGACACAAAATCACTTATTGGATGCACAAGATTGGTTAAAAACCCAAATTGGATTAGAATATGCTTAGGGAGGACGAAATTGACCTAAATTTTCAACCAATGACACAAAATCACTTATTGGATGCACAAGATTGGTTAAAAACCCAAATTGGATTAGAATAGGCATAGGAAGGACAAAAATGACCTAAACATTCAAGCAATGACACAAAATCACTTATTGGATGCACAAGATTGGTTAAAAACCCTAATTGAATTAGAATAAGTCGAAGGATGATGAAAATGACCTAAATTGTTAACCAATGACACAAAATCACTTATTGGATGCACAAGATTGGTTAAAAACCCTAATTGGATTACAATAAGCCTTGGGAGGATGAAAATGACCCAAATGTTCAACGAATGATACAAAATCACTTATTTGATGCACAAGATTAGTTAAAAACCCTAATTGGATTATAATAAGCCTAGGGAGGACGAAAATGACTTAAATGTTTGACCAACGACACAAAATCACTTATTGGATGCACAAGATTGGTTAAAAACCCTAATTGGATTTGAATAAGCCTTGGGAGGACGAAAATGACCTAAATATTCAACCATTGACACAAAATCAATTATTGGATTAGAATAAGCCTTGGGAGGACGAAAATGACCTAAATGTTCAACCAACGACACAAAATCACTTATTGGATGCACAAGACTGGTTAAAAACCCTAATTGGATTATAATAAGTTGAAGGATGACGGAAATGACCTAAATGTTAATGACATGACACAAAATTACTTATTCGTTGCACAAGATTGGTTAAAAACCCTAATTGGATTAGAACAAGTCGAAGGATGACGAAAATGACCTAAATGTTCAACCAATGACACAAAATCACTTATTGGATGCCCAAGATTGGTTAAAAACCCTAATTGAATTAGAATAAGCCGAAGGATGACGAAAATGACCTAAATGTTCAACCACTGACACAAAATCACTTATTG
This sequence comes from Cicer chorassanicum, assembly GCA_037974735.1. Taxonomy (NCBI): domain Eukaryota; kingdom Viridiplantae; phylum Streptophyta; class Magnoliopsida; order Fabales; family Fabaceae; genus Cicer; species Cicer chorassanicum. Next base: position 37,086,607 of record JBBPBP010009779.1, read on the forward strand.
GTCGCACAAGATTGGTTAAAAACCCTAATTGGAATAGAATAAGCCTAGGGAGGACGAAAATGTCCTAAATATTCAACCAATGACACAAAATCACTTATTGGATGCACAAGATTGGTTCAAAACCCTAATTGGATGATAATAAGCCTAGGGAGGACGGAAATGACCTAAATGTTCAACCAATGACACAAAATCACTTATTGGATGCACAAGATTGGTTAAAAACCCTAATTGGATTAGAATAAGCCTAGGGAGGACGAAAATGTCCTAAATATTCAACTAATGACACAAAATCACTTATTGGATGCACAAGATTGGTTCATAACCCTAATTCGATTATAATAAGCCTAGAGAGGATGAAAATGACCTACATGTTCAACCAGGTACACAAAATCACTTTTTGGATGCATAAGATTGGTTAAAAACCCAAATTGGATTAGAATAAGCATAGGGAGGACGAAAATGACCTAAATATTCAACCAATGACACAAAATCACTTATTGGATGCACAAGATTGGTTAAAAACCCTAATTGAATTAGAATAAGTCAAACGATGACGAAAATGACCTAAATGTTCAACCAATGACACAAAATCACTTATTGGACGCATAAGATTGGTTAAAAACCCTAATTGGATTAGAATAAGCCTAGGGAGGACGAAAATGTCCTAAATATTCAACCAATGACACAAAATCACTTATTAGATGCACAAGATAAGTTCAAAACCCTATTTGGTTTATAATAAGCCTAGGGAGGACGAAAATGACCTAAATGTTCAACCAATGACACAAAATCACTTATTGGATGCACAAGATTGGTTAAAAACCCTAATTGGATTATAATAAGCCTAGGGAGGACGAAAATGACCTAAATGTTCAACCAATGACATAAAATTACTTATTGGATGCATAAGATTGGTTAAAAACCCTAATTGGATTAGAATAAGCCTAGGGAGGACGAAAATGACCTAAATGTTCAACCAATGACACAAAATCACTTATTGGATGCACACGATTGGTTAAAAACCCTAATTGGATTATAATAAGCCTAGGGGGGACGAAAATGACCTAAATGTTCAACCAATGACACAAAATTATTTATTGGATGCACAAGATTGGTTAAAAACCCTAATTGGATTAGAATAAGCCTAGGGTGGACGAAAATGGCTTAAATGTTCAACCAATGACACAAAATTACTTATTGGATGCACAAGATTGGTTAAAAACCCTAATTGGATTAGAATAAGCCTAGGGAGGACGAAAATGTCCTAAATATTCAACCAATGACACAAAATCACTTATTGGATGCACAAGATTGGTTCAAAACCCTAATTGGATTGTAATAAGCCTAGGGAGGACGAAAATCACCTAAATGTTCAACCAATGACAACAAAATCACTTATTGGATGCACAAGATTGGTTTAAAACCCTAATTGGATTATAATAAGCCTAGGGAGGTAGAAAATGACCTAAATGTTCAAACAATAACACAAAATTACTTATTGGATGCACAAGATTGGTTAAAAACCCTAATTGGATTAGAATAAGCCTAGGGTGGACGAAAATGACCTAAATGTTCAACCAAAGACACAAAATCACTTAATGGATGCACAAGATTGGTTAAAAACCCTAAATGGATTAGAATAAGCATTGGGAGGACGAAAATGACCCAAATGTTCAACGAATGATACAAAATCACTTATTTGATGCACAAGTTTAGTTAAAAACCCTAATTGGACTAGAATAAGCATAGGGAGGACGAAAATCACCTAAATATTCAACCAATGACACAAAATAACTTATTGGAGGCACAAGATTGGTTAAAAACCATAATTGAATTAGAATAAGTCGAAGGATGACGAAAATGACCTAAATGTTCAACCAATGACACAAAATCACTTATTGTACGCACAAGATTGGTTAAAAACCCTAATTGGATTAGAATAAGCCTAGGGAGGACGAAAATGTCCTAAATATTCAACCAATGACACAAAATCACTTATTGGATACACAAGATTGGTTCAAAACCCTAATTGGATTATAATAAGCCTAGGGAGGATGAAAATGACCTAAATGTTCAACCAATGACACAAAATCACTTATTGGATGCACAAGATTGGTCAAAAACCCTAATTGGATTATAATAAGCCTAGGGAGGACGAAAATGACCTAAATGTTCAACCAATGACACAAAATTACTTATTGGATGCACAAGATTGTTTAAAAACCCTAATTGGATAAAAATAAGCCTAGGGTGGACGAAAATGACCTAAATGTTCAACCAATAACACAAAATCACTTATTGGATGCACAAGATTGGTTAAAAATCCTAATTGGATTAGAATAAGTCTAGGGAGGACGAAAATGACCTACATGTTCAACTAATGACACAAAATCACTTATTGGATGCACAAGATTGGTTAAAAACCCAAATTGGATTAGAATATGCTTAGGGAGGACGAAATTGACCTAAATTTTCAACCAATGACACAAAATCACTTATTGGATGCACAAGATTGGTTAAAAACCCAAATTGGATTAGAATAGGCATAGGAAGGACAAAAATGACCTAAACATTCAAGCAATGACACAAAATCACTTATTGGATGCACAAGATTGGTTAAAAACCCTAATTGAATTAGAATAAGTCGAAGGATGACGAAAATGACCTAAATTGTTAACCAATGACACAAAATCACTTATTGGATGCACAAGATTGGTTAAAAACCCTAATTGGATTACAATAAGCCTTGGGAGGACGAAAATGACCCAAATGTTCAACGAATGATACAAAATCACTTATTTGATGCACAAGATTAGTTAAAAACCCTAATTGGATTATAATAAGCCTAGGGAGGACGAAAATGACTTAACTGTTTGACCAACGACACAAAATCACTTATTGGATGCACAAGATTGGTAAAAAACCCTAATTGGATTTGAATAAGCCTTGGGAGGACGAAAATGACCTAAATATTCAACCATTGACACAAAATTAGTTATTGGATGCACAAGATTAGTTAAAAACCCTAATTGAGTTAGAATAAGTCGAAGGATGACAAAAATGACCTAAATGATCAACCAATGACACAAAATCACTTATTGGATGCACAAGATTGGTTCAAAACCCTAATTGGATTAGAATAAGCCTTGGGAGGACGAAAATGACCTAAATGTTCAACCAACGACACAAAATCACTTATTGGATGCACAAGACTGGTTAAAAACCCTAATTGGATTATAATAAGTTGAAGGATGACGGAAATGACCTAAATGTTAATGCAATGACACAAAATTACTTATTCGTTGCACAAGATTGGTTAAAAACCCTAATTGGATTAGAACAAGTCGAAGGATGACGTAAATGACCTAAATGTTCAACCAATGACACAAAATCATTTATTGGATGCCCAAGATTGGTTAAAAACCCTAATTGAATTAGAATAAGCCGAAGGATGACGAAAATGACCTAAATGTTCAACCACTGACACAAAATCACTTATTGGTCGCAAAAGATTGGTTAAAAACCCTAATTGGAATAGAATAAGCCTAGGGAGGACGAAAATGTCCTAAATATTCAACCAATGACACAAAATCACTTATTGGATGCACAAGGTTGGTTCAAAACCCTAATTGGATGATAATAAGCCTAGGGAGGACGGAAATGACCTAAATGTTCAACCAATGACACAAAATCACTTATTGGATGCACAAGATTGGTTAAAAACCCTAATTGGATTAGAATAAGCCTAGGGAGGAAGAAAATGTCCTAAATATTCAACTAATGACACAAAATCACTTATTGGATGCACAAGATTGGTTCATAACCCTAATTGGATTATAATAAGCCTAGAGAGGATGAAAATGACCTACATGTTCAACCAGGTACACAAAATCACTTTTTGGATGCACAAGATTGGTTAAAAACCCAAATTGGATTAGAATAAGCATAGGGAGGACGAAAATGACCTAAATATTCAACCAATGACACAAAATCACTTATTGGATGCACAAGATTGGTTAAAAACCCTAATTGAATTAGAATAAGTCGAACGATGACGAAAATGACCTAAATTGTTAACCAATGACACAAAATCACTTATTGGATGCACAAGATTGGTTAAAAACCCTAATTGGATTACAATAAGCCTTGGGAGGACGAAAATGACCCAAATGTTCAACGAATGATACAAAATCACTTATTTGATGCACAAGATTAGTTAAAAACCCTAATTGGATTATAATAAGCCTAGGGAGGACGAAAATGACTTAACTGTTTGACCAACGACACAAAATCACTTATTGGATGCACAAGATTGGTAAAAAACCCTAATTGGATTTGAATAAGCCTTGGGAGGACGAAAATGACCTAAATATTCAACCATTGACACAAAATTAGTTATTGGATGCACAAGATTGGTTAAAAACCCTAATTGAGTTAGAATAAGTCGAAGGATGACAAAAATGACCTAAATGATCAACCAATGACACAAAATCACTTATTGGATGCACAAGATTGGTTCAAAACCCTAATTGGATTAGAATAAGCCTTGGGAGGACGAAAATGACCTAAATGTTCAACCAACGACACAAAATCACTTATTGGATGCACAAGACTGGTTAAAAACCCTAATTGGATTATAATAAGTTGAAGGATGACGGAAATGACCTAAATGTTAATGCAATGACACAAAATTACTTATTCGTTGCACAAGATTGGTTAAAAACCCTAATTGGATTAGAACAAGTCGAAGGATGACGTAAATGACCTAAATGTTCAACCAATGACACAAAATCATTTATTGGATGCCCAAGATTGGTTAAAAACCCTAATTGAATTAGAATAAGCCGAAGGATGACGAAAATGACCTAAATGTTCAACCACTGACACAAAATCACTTATTGGTCGCACAAGATTGGTTAAAAACCCTAATTGGAATAGAATAAGCCTAGGGAGGACGAAAATGTCCTAAATATTCAACCAATGACACAAAATCACTTATTGGATGCACAAGGTTGGTTCAAAACCCTAATTGGATGATAATAAGCCTAGGGAGGACGGAAATGACCTAAATGTTCAACCAATGACACAAAATCACTTATTGGATGCACAAGATTGGTTAAAAACCCTAATTGGATTAGAATAAGCCTAGGGAGGAAGAAAATGTCCTAAATATTCAACTAATGACACAAAATCACTTATTGGATGCACAAGATTGGTTCATAACCCTAATTGGATTATAATAAGCCTAGAGAGGATGAAAATGACCTACATGTTCAACCAGGTACACAAAATCACTTTTTGGATGCATAAGATTGGTTAAAAACCCAAATTGGATTAGAATAAGCATAGGGAGGACGAAAATGACCTAAATATTCAACCAATGACACAAAATCACTTATTGGATGCACAAGATTGGTTAAAAACCCTAATTGAATTAGAATAAGTCGAACGATGACGAAAATGACCTAAATGTTCAACCAATGACACAAAATCACTTATTGGACGCATAAGATTGGTTAAAAACCCTAATTGGATTAGAATAAGCCTAGGGAGGACGAAAATGTCCTAAATATTCAACCAATGACACAAAATCACTTATTGGATACACAAGATTGGTTCAAAACCCTAATTGGATTATAATAAGCCTAGGGAGGATGAAAATGACCTAAATGTTCAACCAATGACACAAAATCACTTATTGGATGCACAAGATTGGTCAAAAACCCTAATTGGATTATAATAAGCCTAGGGAGGACGAAAATGACCTAAATGTTCAACCAATGACACAAAATTACTTATTGGATGCACAAGATTGTTTAAAAACCCTAATTGGATAAAAATAAGCCTAGGGTGGACGAAAATGACCTAAATGTTCAACCAATAACACAAAATCACTTATTGGATGCACAAGATTGGTTAAAAATCCTAATTGGATTAGAATAAATCTAGGGAGGACGAAAATGACCTACATGTTCAACTAATGACACAAAATCACTTATTGGATGCACAAGATTGGTTCAAAACCCTAATTGGATGATAATAAGCCTAGGGAGGACGGAAATGACCTAAATGTTCAACCAATGACACAAAATCACTTATTGGATGCACAAGATTGGTTAAAAACCCTAATTGGATTAGAATAAGCCTAGGGAGGAAGAAAATGTCCTAAATATTCAACTAATGACACAAAATCACTTATTGGATGCACAAGATTGGTTCATAACCCTAATTGGATTATAATAAGCCTAGAGAGGATGAAAATGACCTACATGTTCAACCAGGTACACAAAATCACTTTTTGGATGCATAAGATTGGTTAAAAACCCAAATTGGATTAGAATAAGCATAGGGAGGACGAAAATGACCTAAATATTCAACCAATGACACAAAATCACTTATTGGATGCACAAGATTGGTTAAAAACCCTAATTGAATTAGAATAAGTCGAACGATGACGAAAATGACCTAAATGTTCAACCAATGACACAAAATCACTTATTGGACGCATAAGATTGGTTAAAAACCCTAATTGGATTAGAATAAGCCTAGGGAGGACGAAAATGTCCTAAATATTCAACCAATGACACAAAATCGCTTATTGGATGCACAAGATTGGTTTAAAACCCTAATTGGATTATAATAAGCCTAGGGAGGTAGAAAATGACCTAAATGTTCAACCAATAACACAAAATTACTTATTGGATGCACAAGATTGGTTAAAAACCCTAATTGGATTAGAATAAGCCTAGGGTGGACGAAAATGACCTAAATGTTCAACCAAAGACACAAAATCACTTAATGGATGCACAAGATTGGTTAAAAACCCTAAATGGATTAGAATAAGCATTGGGAGGACGAAAATGACCCAAATGTTCAACGAATGATACAAAATCACTTATTTGATGCACAAGATTAGTTAAAAACCCTAATTGGACTAGAATAAGCATAGGGAGGACGAAAATCACCTAAATATTCAACCAATGACACAAAATAACTTATTGGAGGCACAAGATTGGTTAAAAACCATAATTGAATTAGAATAAGTCGAAGGATGACGAAAATGACCTAAATGTTCAACCAATGACACAAAATCACTTATTGTACGCACAAGATTAGTTAAAAACCCTAATTGGATTAGAATAAGCCTAGGGAGGACGAAAATGTCCTAAATATTCAACCAATGACACAAAATGACTTATTGGATACACAAGATTGGTTCAAAACCCTAATTGGATTATAATAAGCCTAGGGAGGATGAAAATGACCTAAATGTTCAACTAATGACACAAAATCACTTATTGGATGCACAAGATTGGTCAAAAACCCTAATTGGATTATAATAAGCCTAGGGAGGACGAAAATGACCTAAATGTTCAACCAATGACACAAAATTACTTATTGGATGCACAAGATTGTTTAAAAACCCTAATTGGATAAAAATAAGCCTAGGGTGGACGAAAATGACCTAAATGTTCAACCAATAACACAAAATCACTTATTGGATGCACAAGATTGGTTAAAAATCCTAATTGGATTAGAATAAATCTAGGGTGGACGAAAATGACCTACATGTTCAACTAATGACACAAAATCACTTATTGGATGCACAAGATTGGTTAAAAACCCAAATTGGATTAGAATATGCTTAGGGAGGACGAAATTGACCTAAATTTTCAACCAATGACACAAAATCACTTATTGGATGCACAAGATTGGTTAAAAACCCAAATTGGATTAGAATAGGCATAGGAAGGACAAAAATGACCTAAACATTCAAGCAATGACACAAAATCACTTATTGGATGCACAAGATTGGTTAAAAACCCTAATTGAATTAGAATAAGTCGAAGGATGATGAAAATGACCTAAATTGTTAACCAATGACACAAAATCACTTATTGGATGCACAAGATTGGTTAAAAACCCTAATTGGATTACAATAAGCCTTGGGAGGATGAAAATGACCCAAATGTTCAACGAATGATACAAAATCACTTATTTGATGCACAAGATTAGTTAAAAACCCTAATTGGATTATAATAAGCCTAGGGAGGACGAAAATGACTTAAATGTTTGACCAACGACACAAAATCACTTATTGGATGCACAAGATTGGTTAAAAACCCTAATTGGATTTGAATAAGCCTTGGGAGGACGAAAATGACCTAAATATTCAACCATTGACACAAAATCAATTATTGGATTAGAATAAGCCTTGGGAGGACGAAAATGACCTAAATGTTCAACCAACGACACAAAATCACTTATTGGATGCACAAGACTGGTTAAAAACCCTAATTGGATTATAATAAGTTGAAGGATGACGGAAATGACCTAAATGTTAATGACATGACACAAAATTACTTATTCGTTGCACAAGATTGGTTAAAAACCCTAATTGGATTAGAACAAGTCGAAGGATGACGAAAATGACCTAAATGTTCAACCAATGACACAAAATCACTTATTGGATGCCCAAGATTGGTTAAAAACCCTAATTGAATTAGAATAAGCCGAAGGATGACGAAAATGACCTAAATGTTCAACCACTGACACAAAATCACTTATTGGTCGCACAAGATTGGTTAAAAACCCTAATTGGAATAGAATAAGCCTAGGGAGGACGAAAATGTCCTAAATATTCAACCAATGACACAAAATCACTTATTGGATGCACAAGATTGGTTCAAAACCCTAATTGGATGATAATAAGCCTAGGGAGGACGGAAATGACCTAAATGTTCAACCAATGACACAAAATCACTTATTGGATGCACAAGATTGGTTAAAAACCCTAATTGGATTAGAATAAGCCTAGGGAGGACGAAAATGTCCTAAATATTCAACTAATGACACAAAATCACTTATTGGATGCACAAGATTGGTTCATAACCCTAATTCGATTATAATAAGCCTAGAGAGGATGAAAATGACCTACATGTTCAACCAGGTACACAAAATCACTTTTTGGATGCATAAGATTGGTTAAAAACCCAAATTGGATTAGAATAAGCATAGGGAGGACGAAAATGACCTAAATATTCAACCAATGACACAAAATCACTTATTGGATGCACAAGATTGGTTAAAAACCCTAATTGAATTAGAATAAGTCGAAGGATGACGAAAATGACCTAAATGTTCAACCAATGACACAAAATCACTTATTGGACGCACAAGATTGGTTAAAAACCCTAATTAGATTAGAATAAGCCTAGGGAGGACGAAAATGTCCTAAATATTCAACCAATGACACAAAATCACTTACAGGATGCACAAGATTGGTTCAAAACCCTAATTGGATTATAATAAGCCTAGGGAGGACGAAAATGACCTAAATGTTCAACCAATGACACAAAATCACTTATTGGATGCACAAGATTGGTTAAAAACCCTAATTGGATTATAATAAGCCTTGGGAGGACGAAAGTGACCTAAATGTTCAACCAATGACACAAAATTACTTATTGGATGCACAAGATTGGTTAAAAACCCTAATTGGATTTAGAATAAGCCTAGGGAGGACAAAAATGTCCTAAATATTCAACCAATGACACAAAATCACTTATTGGATGCACAAGATTGGTTCAAAACCCTAATTGGATTATAATAAGCCTAGGGAGGACGAAAATGACCTAAATGTTCAACCGATGACACAAAATCACTTATTGGATGAACAAGATTGGTTAAAAACCCTAATTGGATTATAATAAACCTTGGGAGGATGAAAATGACCTAGATGTTCAACCAATGACACAAAATCACTTATTGGATGCACAAGATTGGTTCAAACCCCTACATGGATTATAATAAGCCTAGGGAGGACGAAAATGACCTAAATGTTCAATGAATGACACAAAATCACTTATTGGATGCACAAGATTGGTTAAAAACCCTAATTGGATTATAATAAGCCTAGGGAGGACGAAAATGACCTAAATGTTCAAGCAATGACACAAAATTACTTATTGGATGCACAAGATTGGTTAAAACCCCTAATTGGATTAGAATAAGCCTTGGGTGGACGAAAAGGACCTAAATGTTCAACCAATAACACAAAATCACTTATTGGATGCACAAGATTGGTTAAAAATCGTAATTGGATTAGAATAAGTCGAAGGATGATGAAAATGACCTAAATGTTCAACAAATGACACAAAATCACTTATTGGACGCACAAGATTGGTTAAAAACCCTAATTGGATTAGAATAAGCCTAGGGAGGACGAAAATGTCCTAAATATTCAACCAATGGCACAAAATCGCTTATTGGATGCACAAGATTGGTTCAAAACCCTAATTGGATTATAATAAGCCTAGGGAGGACGAAAATGACCTAAATGTTCAACCAATGACACAAAATCACTTATTGGATGCACAAGATTGGTTAAAAACCCTAATTGGATTATAATAAGCCTAGGGAGGACGAAAATGACCTAAATGTTCAACCAATGACACAAAATCACTTATTGGATGCACAAGATTGGTTAAAAACCCTAATTGGATTAGAATAAGCCTAGGGTGGACGAAAATGACCTAAATGTTCAACCAATAACACAAAATCACTTATTGGATGCACAAGATTGGTTAAAAATTCTAAATGGATTAGAATAAGTCGAAGGATGATGAAAATGACCTAAATGTTCAACAAATGACACAAAATCACTTATTGGACGCACAAGATTGGTTAAAAACCCTAATTGGATTAGAATAAGCCTAGGGAGGACGAAAATGTCCTAAATATTCAACCAATGACACAAAATCACTTATTGGATGCACAAGATTGGTTCAAAACCCTAATTGGATTATAATAAGCCTAGGGAGGACGAAAATCACCTAAATGTTCAACCAATGACACAAAATCACTTATTGGATGCACAAGATTGGTTTAAAACCCTAATTGGATTATAATAAGCCTAGGGAGGTAGAAAATGACCTAAATGTTCAAACAATAACACAAAATTACTTATTGGATGCACAAGATTGGTTAAAAACCCTAATTGGATTAGAATAAGCCTAGGGTGGACGAAAATGACCTAAATGTTCAACCAAAGACACAAAATCACTTAATGGATGCACAAGATTGGTTAAAAACCCTAAATGGATTAGAATAAGCATTGGGAGGACGAAAATGACCCTAATGTTCAACGAATGATACAAAATCACTTATTTGATGCACAAGATTAGTTAAAAACCCTAATTGGACTAGAATAAGCACTGGGAGGACGAAAATCACCTAAATATTCAACCAATGACACAAAATAACTTATTGGAGGCACAAGATTGGTTAAAAACCATAATTGAATTAGAATAAGTCGAAGGATGACGAAAATGACCTAAATGTTCAACCAATGACACAAAATCACTTATTGTACGCACAAGATTGGTTAAAAACCCTAATTGGATTAGAATAAGCCTAGGGAGGACGAAAATGTCCTAAATATTCAACCAATGACACAAAATCACTTATTGGATACACAAGATTGGTTCAAAACCCTAATTGGATTATAATAAGCCTAGGGAGGATGAAAATGACCTAAATGTTCAACCAATGACACAAAATCACTTATTGGATGCACAAGATTGGTCAAAAACCCTAATTGGATTATAATAAGCCTAGGGAGGACGAAAATGACCTAAATGTTCAACCAATGACACAAAATTACTTATTGGATGCACAAGATTGTTTAAAAACCCTAATTGGATAAAAATAAGCCTAGGGTGGATGAAAATGACCTAAATGTTCAACCAATAACACAAAATCACTTATTGGATGCACAAGATTGGTTAAAAATCCTAATTGGATTAGAATAAGTCTAGGGAGGACGAAAATGACCTACATGTTCAACTAATGACACAAAATCACTTATTGGATGCACAAGATTGGTTAAAAACCCAAATTGGATTAGAATATGCTTAGGGAGGACGCAATTGACCTAAATTTTTAACCAATGACACAAAATCACTTATTGGATGCACAAGATTGGTTAAAATCCCAAATTGGATTAGAATAGGCATAGGAAGGACAAAAATGACCTAAACATTCAAGCAATGACACAAAATCACTTATTGGATGCACAAGATTGGTTAAAAACCCTAATTGAATTAGAATAAGTCGAAGGATGACGAAAATGACCTAAATTGTTAACCAATGACACAAAATCACTTATTGGATGCACAAGATTGGTTAAAAACCCTAATTGGATTACAATAAGCCTTGGGAGGACGAAAATAACCCAAATGTTCAACGAATGATACAAAATCACTTATTTGATGCACAAGATTAGTTAAAAACCCTAATTGGATTATAATAAGTTGAAGGATGACGGAAATGACCTAAATGTTAATGCAATGACACAAAATTACTTATTCGTTGCACAAGATTGGTTAAAAACCCTAATTGGATTAGAACAAGTCGAAGGATGACGAAAATGACCTAAATGTTCAACCAATGACACAAAATCATTTATTGGATGCCCAAGATTGGTTAAAAACCCTAATTGAATTAGAATAAGCCGAAGGATGACGAAAATGACCTAAATGTTCAACCACTGACACAAAATCACTTATTGGTCGCACAAGATTGGTTAAAAACCCTAATTGGATTAGAATAAGCATAGGGAGGACGAAAGTGACCTAAATATTCAACCAATGACACAAAATCACTTATTGGATGCACAAGATTGGTTCAAAACCCTAATTGAATTAGAATAAGTCGAACGATGACGAAAATGACCTAAATGTTCAACCAATGACACAAAATCACTTATTGGACGCATAAGATTGGTTAAAAACCCTAATTGGATTAGAATAAGCCTAGGGAGGACGAAAATGTCCTAAATATTCAACCAATGACACAAAATCACTTATTAGATGCACAAGATAAGTTCAAAACCCTAATTGGTTTATAATAAGCCTAGGGAGGACGAAAATGACCTAAATGTTCAACCAATGACACAAAATCACTTATTGGATGCACAAGATTGGTTAAAAACCCTAATTGGATTATAATAAGCCTAGGGAGGACGAAAATGACCTAAATGTTCAACCAATGACATAAAATTACTTATTGGATGCATAAGATTGGTTAAAAACCCTAATTGGATTAGAATAAGCCTAGGGTGGACGAAAGTGACCTAAATGTTCAACCAATAACACAAAATCACTTATTGGATGCACAAGATTGGTTAAAAATTCTAAATGGATTAGAATAAGTCGAAGGATGATGAAAATGACCTAAATGTTCAACCAATGACACAAAATCACTTATTGGATGCACAAGATTGGTTCAAAACCCTAATTGGATTAGAATAAGCCTTGGGAGGACGAAAAAGACCTAAATATTTAACCATTGACACAAAATCACTTATTGGACGCACAAGATTGGTTAAAAACCCTAATTGGATTATAATAAGCCTAGGGAGGACGAAAATGTCCTAAATATTCAACCAATGACACAAAATCACTTATTGGATGCACAAGATTGGTTCAAACCCCTACATGGATTATAATAAGCCTAGGGAGGACGAAAATGACCTAAATGTTCAATGAATGACACAAAATCACTTATTGGATGCACAAGATTGGTTAAAAACCCTAATTGGATTATAATAAGCCTAGGGAGGACGAAAATGACCTAAATGTTCAAGCAATGACACAAAATTACTTATTGGATGCACAAGATTGGTTAAAACCCCTAATTGGATTAGAATAAGCCTTGGGTGGACGAAAATGACCTAAATGTTCAACCAATAACACAAAATCACTTATTGGATGCACAAGATTGGTTAAAAATCGTAATTGGATAAGAATAAGTCGAAGGATGATGAAAATGACCTAAATGTTCAACAAATGACACAAAATCACTTATTGGACGCACAAGATTGGTTAAAAACCCTAATTGGATTAGAATAAGCCTAGGGAGGACGAAAATGTCCTAAATATTCAACCAATGGCACAAAATCGCTTATTGGATGCACAAGATTGGTTCAAAACCCTAATTGGATTATAATAAGCCTAGGGAGGACGAAAATGACCTAAATGTTCAACCAATGACACAAAATCACTTATTGGATGCACAAGATTGGTTAAAAACCCTAATTGGATTATAATAAGCCTAGGGAGGACGAAAATGACCTAAATGTTCAACCAATGACACAAAATCACTTATTGGATGCACAAGATTGGTTAAAAA
>JBBPBP010009779.1:37101299-37134871 GCA_037974735.1 Cicer chorassanicum
GTTGAATATTTAGGACATTTTCGTCCTCCCTAGGCTTATTCTAATCCAATTAGGGTTTTTAACCAATCTTGTGCGTCCAATAAGTGATTTTGTGTCATTGGTTGAACATTTAGGTCATTTTCGTCATCCTTCGACTTATTCTTATTCAATTAGGGTTTTTTAACCAATCTTGTGCATCCAATAAGTGATTTTGTGTCATTGGTATAATATTTAGGTCATTTTCGTCCTCCCTATGCTTATTCTAATCCAATTTGGGTTTTTAACCAATCTTGTGAATCCAAAAAGTGAATTTTTGTCATTTGTTGAACATGTAGGTCATTTTCGTCCTCTCTAGGCTTATTATAATCCAATTAGGGTTTTGAACCAATCTTGTGCATCCATAAAGTGATTTTGTGTCATTAGTTGAATATTTAGGACATTTTCGTCCTCCCTAGGCTTATTCTAATCCAATTAGGGTTTTTAACCAATCTTGTGCGTCCAATAAGTGATTTTGTGTCATTGGTTGAACATTTAGGTCATTTTCGTCATCCTTCGACTTATTCTAATCCAATTAGGATTTTTAACCAATCTTGTGCATCCAATAAGTGATTTTGTGTTATTGGTTGAACATTTAGGTCATTTTCATCCACCCTATGCTTATTCTAATCCAATTAGGGTTTTTAACCAATCTTGTGCGTCCAGTAAGTGATTTTGTGTCATTGGTTGAACATTTAGGTCATTTTCGTCATCCTTCGACTTATTCTAATCCAATTAGAATTTTTAACCAATCTTGTGCATCCAATAAGTGATTTTGTGTTATTGGTTGAACATTTAGGTCATTTTCGTCCACCCTATGCTTATTCTAATCCAATTAGGGTTTTTAACCAATCTTGTGCGTCCAATAAGTGATTTTGTGTCATTGGTTGAACATTTAGGTCATTTCCGTCCTCCGTAGGCTTATTATAATCCAATTAGGGTTTTGAATCAATCTTGTGCATCCAATAAGTGATTTTGTGTCATTGGTTGAATATTTAGGACATTTTCGTCCTCCCTAGGCTTATTCTAATCAAATTAGGGTTTTTAACCAATCTTGTGCGTTTAATAAGTGATTTTGTGTCATTGGTAGAACATTTAGGTCATTTTTGTCATCCTTCGACTTATTCTAATTCAATTAGGGTTTTTAACCAATCTTGGGCATCCAATAAGTGATTTTGTGTCATTGGTTGAACAATTAGGTCATTTTCGTCATCCTTCGACTTGTTCTAATCCAATTAGGGTTTTTAACCAATCTTGTGCAACGAATAAGTGATTTTGTGTCATTGCATTAACATTTAGGTCATTTCCGTCATCCTTCAACTTATTATAATCCAATTAGGGTTTTTAACCAGTATTGTGCATCCAATAAGTGATTTTGTGTCGTTGGTTGAACATTTAGGTCATTTTCGTCCTCCCTAGGCTCATTATAATCCAATTAGGGTTTTTAACCAATCTTGTGCATCCAATAAGTGATTTTGTGTCAATGGTTGAATATTTAGGTATTTTTCGTCCTCCCAAGGATTATTCTAATCCAATTAGGGTTTTGAACCAATCTTGTGCATCCAATAAGTGATTTTGTGTCGTTGGTTGATCATTTAGGTAATTTTTGTCATCCTTCGACTTATACTAATCCAATTAGGATTTTTAACCAATCTTGTGCATCCAACAAGTGATTTTGTGTTATTGGTTGAACATTTAGGTCATTTTCGTCCACCCTAGGCTTATTCTAATCCAATTAGGGTTTTTAACTAATCTTGTACATCCAATAAGTAATTTTGTGTCATTGGTTGAACATTTAGGTCATTTTCGTCCTCCCTAGGCTTATTATAATCCAATTAGGGTTTTTAACCAATCTTGTGCATCCAATAAGTGATTCTGTGTCAATGGTTGAATATTTAGGTCTTTTTCGTCCTCCAGAGGCTTATTCTCATCCAATTAGGGTTTTGAACCAATCTTGTGCATCCAATAAGTGATTTTGTGTCATTGGTTGATCATTTAGGTCATTTTTGTCATCCTTCGACTTATTCTAATTCAATTAGGGTTTTTAACCAATCTTGTGCATCTAATAACTGATTTTGTGTCAATGGTTGTATATTTAGGTCATTTTCGTCCACCCTAGGCTTATTCTAATCCAATTAGGGTTTTTAACCAATCTTGTGCATCCAATAAGTAATTTTGTGTCATTGATTGAACATTTAGGTCATTTTCGTCCTCCCTAGGCTTATTATAATCCAATTAGGGTTTTTAACCAATCTTGTGCATCCAATAAGTGATTTTGTGTCATTGGTTGAACATTTAGGTCATTTTCGTCCTCCCTAGGCTTATTATAATCCAATTATGATTTTGAATTAATCTTGTGCATCCAATTAGTGATTTTGTGTCATTGGTTGAATATTTAGGACATTTTCGTCCTCCCTAGGCTTATTCTAATCCAATTAGGGTTTTTAACCAATCTTGTGCGTCCAATAAGTGATTTTGTGTCATTGGTTGAACATTTAGGTCATTTTCGTCATCCTTCGACTTATTCTTATTCAATTAGGGTTTTTTAACCAATCTTGTGCATCCAATAAGTGATTTTGTGTCATTGGTATAATATTTAGGTCATTTTCGTCCTCCCTATGCTTATTCTAATCCAATTTGGGTTTTTAACCAATCTTGTGAATCCAAAAAGTGAATTTTTGTCATTTGTTGAACATGTAGGTCATTTTCGTCCTCTCTAGGCTTATTATAATCCAATTAGGGTTTTGAACCAATCTTGTGCATCCATAAAGTGATTTTGTGTCATTAGTTGAATATTTAGGACATTTTCGTCCTCCCTAGGCTTATTCTAATCCAATTAGGGTTTTTAACCAATCTTGTGCGTCCAATAAGTGATTTTGTGTCATTGGTTGAACATTTAGGTCATTTTCGTCATCCTTCGACTTATTCTAATCCAATTAGGATTTTTAACCAATCTTGTGCATCCAATAAGTGATTTTGTGTTATTGGTTGAACACTTAGGTCATTTTCATCCACCCTATGCTTATTCTAATCCAATTAGGGTTTTTAACCAATCTTGTGCGTCCAGTAAGTGATTTTGTGTCATTGGTTGAACATTTAGGTCATTTTCGTCATCCTTCGACTTATTCTAATCCAATTAGGATTTTTAACCAATCTTGTGCATCCAATAAGTGATTTTGTGTTATTGGTTGAACATTTAGGTCATTTTCGTCCACCCTATGCTTATTCTAATCCAATTAGGGTTTTTAACCAATCTTGTGCGTCCAATAAGTGATTTTGTGTCATTGGTTGAACATTTAGGTCATTTTCGTCATCCTTCGACTTATTCTAATCCAATTAGGATTTTTAACCAATCTTGTGCATCCAATAAGTGATTTTGTGTTATTGGTTGAACATTTAGGTCATTTTCGTCCACCCTATGCTTATTCTAATCCAATTAGGGTTTTTAACCAATCTTGTGCGTCCAATAAGTGATTTTGTGTCATTGGTTGAACATTTAGGTCATTTCCGTCCTCCCTAGGCTTATTATAATCCAATTAGGGTTTTGAATCAATCTTGTGCATCCAATAAGTGATTTTGTGTCATTGGTTGAATATTTAGGACATTTTCGTCCTCCCTAGGCTTATTCTAATCAAATTAGGGTTTTTAACCAATCTTGTGTGTTTAATAAGTGATTTTGTGTCATTGGTAGAACATTTAGGTCATTTTTGTCATCCTTCGACTTATTCTAATTCAATTAGGGTTTTTAACCAATCTTGGGCATCCAATAAGTGATTTTGTGTCATTGGTTGAACAATTAGGTCATTTTCGTCATCCTTCGACTTGTTCTAATCCAATTAGGGTTTTTAACCAATCTTGTGCAACGAATAAGTGATTTTGTGTCATTGCATTAACATTTAGGTCATTTCCGTCATCCTTCAACTTATTATAATCCAATTAGGGTTTTTAACCAGTATTGTGCATCCAATAAGTGATTTTGTGTCGTTGGTTGAACATTTAGGTCATTTTCGTCCTCCCTAGGCTCATTATAATCCAATTAGGGTTTTTAACCAATCTTGTGCATCCAATAAGTGATTTTGTGTCAATGGTTGAATATTTAGGTATTTTTCGTCCTCCCAAGGATTATTCTAATCCAATTAGGGTTTTGAACCAATTATGTGCATCCAATAAGTGATTTTGTGTCGTTGGTTGATCATTTAGGTAATTTTTGTCATCCTTCGACTTATACTAATTCAATTAGGGTTTTTAACCAATCTTGTGCATCCAATAACTGATTTTGTGTCAATGGTTGTATATTTAGGTCATTTTCGTCCACCCTAGGCTTATTCTAATCCAATTAGGGTTTTTAACCAATCTTGTGCATCCGATAAGTAATTTTGTGTCATTGGTTGAACATTTAGGTCATTTTCGTCCTCCCTAGGCTTATTATAATCCAATTAGGGTTTTTAACCAATCTTGTGCATCCAATAAGTGATTATGTACCATTGGTTGAATATTTAGGTCATTTTCGTCCTCCCTAGGCTTATTATAATCCAAATATGGTTTTGAACCAATCTTGTGCATCCAATAAGTGATTTTGTGTCATTGGTGGAATATTTAGGACATTTTCGTCCTCCCTAGGCTTATTCTAATCCAATTAGGGTTTTTAACCAATCTTGTGCGTCCAATAAGTGATTTTGTGTCATTGGTTGAACATTTAGGTCATTTTCGTCCTCCCTAGGCTTATTATAATCCAATTAGGGTTTTTAACCAATCTTGTGCATCCAATAAGTGATTTTGTGTCATTGGTTGAACATTTAGGTCATTTTCGTCCTCCCTAGGCTTATTATAATCCAATTATGATTTTGAATTAATCTTGTGCATCCAATTAGTGATTTTGTGTCATTGGTTGAATATTTAGGACATTTTCGTCCTCCCTAGGCTTATTCTAATCCAATTAGGGTTTTTAACCAATCTTGTGCGTCCAATAAGTGATTTTGTGTCATTGGTTGAACATTTAGGTCATTTTCGTCATCCTTCGACTTATTCTTATTCAATTAGGGTTTTTTAACCAATCTTGTGCATCCAATAAGTGATTTTGTGTCATTGGTATAATATTAAGGTCATTTTCGTCCTCCCTATGCTTATTCTAATCCAATTTGGGTTCTTAACCAATCTTGTGCATCCAAAAAGTGATTTTTTGTCATTGGTTGAACATGTAGGTCATTTTCGTCCTCTCTAGGCTTATTATAATCCAATTAGGGTTTTGAACCAATCTTGTGCATCCAATAAGTGATTTTGTGTCATTAGTTGAATATTTAGGACATTTTCGTCCTCCCTAGGCTTATTCTAATCCAATTAGGGTTTTTAACCAATCTTGTGCGTCCAATAAGTGATTTTGTGTCATTGGTTGAACATTTAGGTCATTTTCGTCATCCTTCGACTTATTCTTATTCAATTAGGGTTTTTTAACCAATCTTGTGCATCCAATTAGTGATTTTGTGTCATTGGTATAATATTTAGGTCATTTTCGTCCTCCCTATGCTTATTCTAATCCAATTTGGGTTTTTAACCAATCTTGTGCATCCAAAAAGTGATTTTTTGTCATTGGTTGAACATGTAGGTCATTTTCGTCCTCTCTAGGCTTATTATAATCCAATTAGGGTTTTGAACCAATCTTGTGCATCCAATAAGTGATTTTGTGTCATTAGTTGAATATTTAGGACATTTTCGTCCTCCCTAGGCTTATTCTAATCCAATTAGGGTTTTTAACCAATCTTGTGCGTCCAATAAGTGATTTTGTGTCATTGGTTGAACATTTAGGTCATTTTCTTCATCCTTCGACTTATTCTAATCCAATTAGGATTTTTAACCAAACTTGTGCATCCAATAAGTGATTTTGTGTTATTGGTTGAACATTTAGGTCATTTTCGTCCACCCTATGCTTATTCTAATCCAATTAGTGTTTTTAACCAATCTTGTGCGTCCAATAAGTGATTTTGTGTCATTGGTTGAACATTTAGGTCATTTTCGTCATCCTTCGACTTATTCTAATCCAATTAGGATTTTTAACCAATCTTGTGCATCCAATAAGTGATTTTGTGTTATTGGTTGAACATTTAGGTCATTTTCGTCCACCCTATGCTTATTCTAATCCAATTAGGGTTTTTAACCAATCTTGTGCGTCCAATAACTGATTTTGTGTCAATTGTTGAACATTTAGGTCATTTCCGTCCTCCCTAGGCTTATTATAATCCAATTAGGGTTTTGAACCAATCTTGTGCATCCAATAACTGATTTTGTGTCATTGGTTGAATATTTAGGACTTTTTCGTCCTCCCTAGGCTTATTCTAATCCAATTGGGGTTTTTAACCAATCTTGTGCGTCCAATAAGTGATTTTGTGTCATTGGTTGTACATTTAGGTCATTTTCGTCCTCCCTAGGCTTATTATAATCCAATTAGGGTTTTTAACCAATCTTGTGCATCCAATAAGTGATTTTGTGTCATTGGTTGAACATTTAGGTCATTTTCGTCCTCCCTAGGCTTATTATAATCCAATTAGGGTTTTTAACCAACCTTGTGCATCCAATAAGTGATTTTGTGTTATTGGTTGAACATTTAGGTCATTTTCGTCCACCCTAGGCTTATTCTAATCCAATTAGGGTTTTTAATCAATCTTGTGCATCCAATAAGTAATTTTGTGTCATTGGTTGAACATTTAGGTCATTTTCGTCCTCCCTAGGCTTATTCTAATCCAATTAGGGTTTTTAATCAATCTTGTGCATCCAATAAGTAATTTTGTGTCATTGGTTGAACATTTAGGTCATTTTCGTCCTCCCTAGGCTTATTATAATCCAATTAGGGTTTTTAACCAATCTTGTGCATCCAATAAGTGATTTTGTGTCATTGGTTGAACATTTAGGTCATTTTCGTCCTCCCTAGGCTTATTCTAATCCAATTAGGGTTTTTAACCAATCTTGTGCGTCCAATAAGTGATTTTGTGTCATTGGTTGAACATTTAGGTCATTTTCGTCCTCCCTAGGCTTATTATAATCCAATTAGGGTTTTTAACCAATCTTGTGCATCCAATAAGTGATTTTGTGTCATTGGTTGAACATTTAGGTCATTTTCGTCCTCCCTAGGCTTATTATAATCCAATTAGGGTTTTGAACCAATCTTTTGCATCCAATAAGTGATTTTGTGTCATTGGTTGAATATTTAGGACATTTTCGTCCTCTCTAGGCTTATTCTAATCTAATTAGGGTTTTTAACCAATCATGTGCGTCCAATAAGTGATTTTGTGTCATTGGTTGAACATTTAGGTCATTTTCGTCATCCTTCGACTTATTCTAATTCAATTAGGGTTTTTAACCAATCTTGTGCATCCAAAAAGTGATTTTGTGTCATTGGTTGAACATGTAGTTCATTTTCGTCCTCTCTAGGCTTATTATAATCCAATTAGGGTTTTGAACCAATCTTGTGCATCCAATAAGTGATTTTGTGTCATTCGTTGAATATTTAAGACATTTTCGTCCTCCCTAGGCTTATTCTAATCCAATTAGGGTTTTTAACAAATCTTGTGCATCCAATAAGTGATTTTGTGTCATTGGTTGAACATTTAGGTCATTTTCGTCATGCTTCGACTTATTCTAATTCAATTAGGGTTTTTAACCAATCTTGTGCATCGAATAAGTGATTTTGTGTCATTGGTTGAATATTTAGGTCATTTTCGTCCTCCCTATGCTTATTCTAATCCAATTTGGGTTTTTAACCAATCTTGTGCATCCAATAATTGATTTTGTGTCATTCGTTGAACATGTAGGTCATTTTTGTCCTCTCTAGGCTTATTCTAATCGAATTAGGATTTTTAACCAATCTTGTGCATCCAATAAGTGATATTGTGTCATTGGTTGAACATTTAGGTCATTTTCATCCTTCCTAGGCTTAATCTAATTCATATAGGGTTTTTAACCAATCTTGTGCATCCAATAAGTGATTTTGTGTCATTGGTTGAACATTTAGGTCAATTTCGTCCTCCCTAAGCTTATTCTAATCCAATTTGGGCTTTTAACCAATCTTGTACATCCAATAAGTGATTTTGTGTCATTGGTTGAACATGTAGGTCATTTTCCTCCTCCCTAGACCTATTCTAATCCAATTAGGATTTTTAACCAATCTTGTGCATCCAATAAGTGATTTTGTGTTATTGGTTGAACATTTAGGTCATTTTCGTCCACCCTAGGCTTATTCTAATCCAATTAGTGTTTTTAACCAAACTTGTGCATCCAATAAGTAATTTTGTGTCATTGGTTGAAAATTTAGGGCAATTTCGTCCTCCCTAAGCATATTCTAATCCAATTTGGGTTTTTAACAAATCTTGTGCATCCAGTAAGTGATTTTGTGTCATTGGTTGAACATGTAGGTCATTTTCCTCCTCCCTAGACCTATTCTAATCCAATTCGGATTTTTAACCAATCTTGTGCATCCAATAAGTGATTTTGTGTTATTGGTTGAACATTTAGGTCATTTTCGTCCACCCTAGGCTTATTCTAATCCAATTAGGGTTTTTAACCAATCTTGTGCATCCAATAAGTAATTTTGTGTCATTGGTTGAACATTTAGGTCATTTTCGTCCTCCCTAGGCTTATTATAATCCAATTAGGGTTTTTAACCAATCTTGTGCATCCAATAAGTGATTTTGTGTCATTGGTTGAACATTTAGGTCATTTTCGTCCTCCCTAGGCTTATTATAATCCAATTAGGGTTTTGAACCAATCTTGTGCATCCAATAAGTGATTTTGTGTCATTGGTTGAATATTTAGGACATTTTCGTCCTCCCTAGGCTTATTCTAAATCCAATTAGGGTTTTTAACCAATCTTGTGCATCCAATAAGTAATTTTGTGTCATTGGTTGAACATTTAGGTCACTTTCGTCCTCCCAAGGCTTATTATAATCCAATTAGGGTTTTTAACCAATCTTGTGCATCCAATAAGTGATTTTGTGTCATTGGTTGAACATTTAGGTCATTTTCGTCCTCCCTAGGCTTGTTATAATCCAATTAGGGTTTTGAACCAATCTTGTGCATCCAATAAGTGATTTTGTGTCATTGGTTGAATATTTAGGACATTTTCGTCCTCCCTAGGCTTATTCTAATCCAATTAGGGTTTTTAACCAATCTTGTGCGTCCAATAAGTGATTTTGTGTCATTGGTTGAACATTTAGGTCATTTTCGTCATCCTTCGACTTATTCTTATTCAATTAGGGTTTTTTAACCAATCTTGTGCATCCAATAAGTGATTTTGTGTCATTGGTATAATATTAAGGTCATTTTCGTCCTCCCTATGCTTATTCTAATCCAATTTGGGTTCTTAACCAATCTTGTGCATCCAAAAAGTGATTTTTTGTCATTGGTTGAACATGTAGGTCATTTTCGTCCTCTCTAGGCTTATTATAATCCAATTAGGGTTTTGAACCAATCTTGTGCATCCAATAAGTGATTTTGTGTCATTAGTTGAATATTTAGGACATTTTCGTCCTCCCTAGGCTTATTCTAATCCAATTAGGGTTTTTAACCAATCTTGTGCGTCCAATAAGTGATTTTGTGTCATTGGTTGAACATTTAGGTCATTTTCGTCATCCTTCGACTTATTCTTATTCAATTAGGGTTTTTTAACCAATCTTGTGCATCCAATTAGTGATTTTGTGTCATTGGTATAATATTTAGGTCATTTTCGTCCTCCCTATGCTTATTCTAATCCAATTTGGGTTTTTAACCAATCTTGTGCATCCAAAAAGTGATTTTTTGTCATTGGTTGAACATGTAGGTCATTTTCGTCCTCTCTAGGCTTATTATAATCCAATTAGGGTTTTGAACCAATCTTGTGCATCCAATAAGTGATTTTGTGTCATTAGTTGAATATTTAGGACATTTTCGTCCTCCCTAGGCTTATTCTAATCCAATTAGGGTTTTTAACCAATCTTGTGCGTCCAATAAGTGATTTTGTGTCATTGGTTGAACATTTAGGTCATTTTCGTCATCCTTCGACTTATTCTTATTCAATTAGGGTTTTTTAACCAATCTTGTGCATCCAATAAGTGATTTTGTGTCATTGGTATAATATTTAGGTCATTTTCGTCCTCCCTATGCTTATTCTAATCCAATTTGGGTTCTTAACCAATCTTGTGCATCCAAAAAGTGATTTTTTGTGATTGGTTGAACATGTAGGTCATTTTCGTCCTCTCTAGGCTTATTATAATCCAATTAGGGTTTTGAAACAATCTTGTGCATCCAATAAGTGATTTTGTGTCATTAGTTGAATATTTAGGACATTTTCGTCCTCCCTAGGCTTATTCTAATCCAATTAGGGTTTTTAACCAATCTTGTGCGTCCAATAAGTGATTTTGTGTCATTGGTTGAACATTTAGGTCATTTTCGTCATCCTTCGACTTATTCTTATTCAATTAGGGTTTTTTAACCAATCTTGTGCATCCAATAAGTGATTTTGTGTCATTGGTATAATATTAAGGTCATTTTCGTCCTCCCTATGCTTATTCTAATCCAATTTGGGTTCTTAACCAATCTTGTGCATCCAAAAAGTGATTTTTTGTCATTGGTTGAACATGTAGGTCATTTTCGTCCTCTCTAGGCTTATTATAATCCAATTAGGGTTTTGAACCAATCTTGTGCATCCAATAAGTGATTTTGTGTCATTAGTTGAATATTTAGGACATTTTCGTCCTCCCTAGGCTTATTCTAATCCAATTAGGGTTTTTAACCAATCTTGTGCGTCCAATAAGTGATTTTGTGTCATTGGTTGAACATTTAGGTCATTTTCGTCATCCTTCGACTTATTCTTATTCAATTAGGGTTTTTTAACCAATCTTGTGCATCCAATTAGTGATTTTGTGTCATTGGTATAATATTTAGGTCATTTTCGTCCTCCCTATGCTTATTCTAATCCAATTTGGGTTTTTAACCAATCTTGTGCATCCAAAAAGTGATTTTTTGTCATTGGTTGAACATGTAGGTCATTTTCGTCCTCTCTAGGCTTATTATAATCCAATTAGGGTTTTGAACCAATCTTGTGCATCCAATAAGTGATTTTGTGTCATTGGTTGAACATTTAGGTCATTTTCGTCCACCCTTAGCTTATTCTAATCCAATTAGGGTTGTTAACCAATCTTGTGCATCCAATAAGTGATTTTGTTTCATTGGTTGAACATTTAGGTCATTTACGTCCTCCCTAGGCTTATTCTTATCCAATTAGGGTTTTTAACCAATCTAGTGCATCCAATAAGTGATTTTGTGTCATTGGTTGAACATTAGGTCATTTTCGTCCTCCTTGGGCTTATTCTTAACTAATTAGGGTTTTTAATAAATCTTGTGCATCCAATAACTGATTTTGTGTCATTGGTTGAACATTTATTTGATTTTCGTCCTCCCTTGGCTTATTCTAATCCAATTAGGGTTTTTATCCAATCTTGTGCATCCAATAAGTGATTTTGTGTCATTCGTTGAACATTTAGGTCATTTACGTCCTCCCTAGGCTTATTCTAATCCAATTAGGGTTTTTAACCAATCTTGTGCATCCAATAAGTGATTTTGTTTCATTGGTTGAACATTTAGGTCATTTACGTCCTCCCTAGGCTTATTCTTATCCAATTAGGGTTTTTAACTGATCTAGTGCATCCAATAAATGATTTTGTGTCATTGGTTGAACATTTAGGTTATTTTTATCCTCCCTAGGCTTATTCTAATCCAATTAGGGTTTTTTTACCAATTTTGTGCATCCAATAAGTGATTTTGTGTCATTGGTTGAACATTTAGGTCATTTTTGTCCTCCCTTGGCTTATTCTAATGCAATTAGGGTTTTTAACCAATCTTGTGCATCCAATAAGTGATTTTGTGTCATTGGTTGAACATTTATATCATTTTCGTCCTCCCTAGGTTTATTCTAATCCAACTAGGGGTTTTAACCAATCTTGTGCATACAATAAGTGATTTTGTTTCATTGGTTGAACATTTAGGTCATTTTCGTCCTCCCTAGGCTTATTCTAATCCAATAAGGGGTTTTAACCAATCTTGTGCATCCAATAAGTGATTTTGTGTCATTGGTTGAACATTTACGTCATTTTTGTTCTCCCTAGGCTTATTCTAATCCAATTAGGGTTTTTAACCAATCTTTTGCATCCAATAAGTGTGTTTGTGTCATTGGATTAACATTTAGGTCATGTAATTCCTCCCTATTCTTATTCTAATCCAATTAGGGTTGTTAACCAATTTTGTGCATCCAATAAGTGATTTTATGTCATAGGTTGAACATTAGGTCATTTTCGTCCTCCCTAGGCTTATTCTAATCTAATTAGAGTTTTTAAATAATCTTGTGCATCCAATAAGTGATTTTAGGTCATTGGTTAAACATTTAGGTTATTTTCGTCCTCCCTAGCCTTATTCTTATCTAATTCGGGTTTTTAATCAATTTTGTGCTTCCAATAAGTGATTTTGTGTCTTTGGTTGAACATTTAGGTAATTTTCGTCTTCCCTAGGTTTATTCTAATCCAATTAGGGTTTTTAACCAATCTTTTGCATCCAATAAGTGATTTTGTGTCATTGGATTAACATTTAGGTCATTTAATTCCTCCCTAGGCTTATTCTAATTCAATTAGGGTTTTTAACCAATCTTTTGCATCCAATAATTGATTTTGTGTCATTGGTTGAACATTTAGGTCATTTTCGTCCTCCCTAGGCTTATTCTAATCCAATTAGGGTTTTTAACAAATCTTGTGCATCCAATAAGTGATTTTGTGTCATTGGTTGAACATTTAGGTCATTTTCGTCCTCCCTAGGCTTATTCTAATCCAATTAGGGTTTTTAACCAATCTTGTGCATCCAATAAGTGATTTTGTGTCATTGGTTGAATATTTAGGACATTTTCGTCCTCCCTAGGCTTATTCTAATCCAATTAGGGTTTTTAACCAATCTTGTGCGTCCAATAAGTGATTTTGTGTCATTGGTTGAACATTTAGGTCATTTTCGTCATGCTTCGACTTATTCTAATTCAATTAGGGTTTTTAACCAATCTTGTGCATCCAATAAGTGATTTTGTGTCATTGGTTGAATATTTAGGTCATTTTCGTCCTCCCTATGCTTATTCTAATCCAATTTGGGTTTTTAACCAATCTTGTGCATCCAATAAGTGATTTTGTGTCATTGGTTGAACATGTAGGTCATTGTCGTCCTCTCTAGGCTTATTCTAATCCAATTAGGATTTTTAACCAATCATGTGCATCCAATAAGTGATATTGTGTCATTGGTTGAACATTTAGGTCATTTTCATCCTTCCTAGGCTTAATCTAATTCAATTAGGGTTTTTAACCAATCTTGTGCATCCAATAAGTGATTTTGTGTCATTGGTTGAACATTTAGGTCAATTTCGTCCTCCCTAAGCTTATTCTAATCCAATTTGGGTTTTTAACCAATCTTGTACATCCAATAAGTGATTTTGTGTCATTGGTTGAACATGTAGGTCATTTTCGTCCTCCCTAGACCTATTCTAATCCAATTAGGATTTTTAACCAATCTTGTGCATCCAATAAGTGATTTTGTGTTATTGGTTGAACATTTAGGTCATTTTCGTCCACCCTAGGCTTATTCTTATCCAATTAGGGTTTTTAATCAATCTTGTGCATCCAATAAGTAATTTTGTGTCATTGGTTGAACATTTAGGTCATTTTCGTCCTCCCTAGGCTTATTATAATCCAATTAGGGTTTTTAACCAATCTTGTGCATCCAATAAGTGATTTTGTGTCATTGGTTGAACATTTAGGTCATTTTCGTCCTCCCTAGGCTTATTATAATCCAATTATGATTTTGAACCAATCTTGTGCATCCAATTAGTGATTTTGTGTCATTGGTTGAATATTTAGGACATTTTCGTCCTCCCTAGGCTTATTCTAATCCAATTAGGGTTTTTAACCAATCTTGTGCGTCCAATAAGTGATTTTGTGTCATTGGTTGAACATTTAGGTCATTTTCGTCATCCTTCGACTTATTCTTATTCAATTAGGGTTTTTTAACCAATCTTGTGCATCCAATAAGTGATTTTGTGTCATTGGTATAATATTTAGGTCATTTTCGTCCTCGCTATGCTTATTCTAATCCAATTAGGGTTTTTAACCAATCTTGTGCGTCCAATAAGTGATTTTGTGTAATTGGTTGAACATTTAGGTCATTTTCGTCCTCCCTAGGCTTATTATAATCCAATTAGGGTTTTTAACCAATCTTGTGCATCCAATAAGTGATTTTGTGTCATTGGTTGAACATTTAGGTCATTTTCGTCCTCCCTAGGCTTATTATAATCCAATTAGGATTTTGAACCAATCTTGTGCATCCAATTAGTGATTTTGTGTCATTGGTTGAATATTTAGGACATTTTCGTCCTCCCTAGGCTTATTCTAATCCAATTAGGGTTTTTAACCAATCTTGTACGTCCAATAAGTGATTTTGTGTCATTGGTTGAACATTTAGGTCATTTTCGTCATCCTTCGACTTATTCTTATTCAATTAGGGTTTTTTAACCAATCTTGTGCATCCAATAAGTGATTTTGTGTCATTGGTATAATATTTAGGTCATTTTCGTCCTCCCTATGCTTATTATAATCCAATTTGGGTTTTTTACCAATCTTGTGCATCCAAAAAGTGATTTTTTGTCATTGGTTGAACATGTAGGTCATTTTCGTCCTCTCTAGGCTTATTATAATCCAATTAGGGTTTTGAACCAATCTTGTGCATCCAATAAGTGATTTTGTGTCATTGGTTGAACATTTAGGTCATTTTCGTCCACCCTTAGCTTATTCTAATCCAATTAGGGTTGTTAACCAATCTTGTGCATCCAATAAGTGATTTTGTTTCATTGGTTGAACATTTAGGTCATTTACGTCCTCCCTAGGCTTATTCTTATCCAATTAGGGTTTTTAACCAATCTAGTGCATCCAATAAGTGATTTTGTGTCATTGGTTGAACATTAGGTCATTTTCGTCCTCCCTAGGCTTATTCTTATCTAATTAGGGTTTTTAATCAATCTTGTGCATCGAATAACTGATTTTGTGTCATTGGGTGAACATTTATTTGATTTTCGTCCTCCCTTGGCTTATTCTAATCATATTAGGGTTTTTATCCAAACTTGTGCATCCAATAAGTCATTTTCTGTCATTCGTTGAACATTTAGGTCATTTACGTCCTCCCTAGGCTTATATTAATCTAATTAGGGTTTTTAACCAATGTTGTGCATCCAATAAGTGATTTTGTGTCATTGGTTGAACATTTAGGTCATTTTCATCCACCCTTAGCTTATTCTAATCCAATTAGGGTTGTTAACCAATCTTGTGCATCCAATAAGTGATTTTGTTTCATTGGTTGAACATTTAGGTCATTTACGTCCTCCCTAGGCTTATTCTTATCCAATTAGGGTTTTTAACCAATCTAGTGCATCCAATAAGTGATTTTGTGTCATTGGTTGAACATTAGGTCATTTTCGTCCTCCCTAGGCTTATTCTTATCTAATTAGGGTTTTTAATCAATCTTGTGCATCGAATAACTGATTTTGTGTCATTGGGTGAACATTTATTTGATTTTCGTCCTCCCTTGGCTTATTCTAATCCAATTAGGGTTTTTATCCAATCTTGTGCATCCAATAAGTCATTTTGTGTCATTCGTTGAACATTTAGGTCATTTACGTCCTCCCTAGGCTTATATTAATCTAATTAGGGTTTTTAACCAATCTTGTGCATCCAATAAGTGATTTTGTGTCATTGGCTAAACATTTAGGTCATTTTAGTCACCCCTAGGCTTATTCTAATCCAATTAGGGTTTTTAACCAATCTTGTGCATCCAATAAGTGATTTTCTATCATTGGTTGAACATTTAGGTCATTTACGTCCTCCCTAGGCTTCTTCTAATCCAATTAGGGTTTTTAACCAATCTTGTGCGTCCAATAAGTGATTTTGTGTCATTGGTTGAACATTTAGGTCATTTTCGTCATCCTTCGACTTATTCTTATTCAATTAGGGTTTTTTAACCAATCTTGTGCATCCAATAAGTGATTTTGTGTCATTGGTATAATATTTAGGTCATTTTCGTCCTCGCTATGCTTATTCTAATCAAATTAGGGTTTTTAACCAATCTTGTGCGTCCAATAAGTGATTTTGTGTAATTGGTTGAACATTTAGGTCATTTTCGTCCTCCCTAGGCTTATTATAATCCAATTAGGGTTTTTAATCAATCTTGTGCATCCAATAAGTGATTTTGTGTCATTGGTTGAACATTTAGGTCATTTTCGTCCTCCCTAGGCTTATTATAATCCAATTAGGGTTTTGAACCAATCTTGTGCATCCAATAAGTGATTTTGTGTCATTAATTGAATATTTAGGACATTTTCGTCCTCCCTAGGCTTATTCTAATCCAATTAGGGTTTTTAACCAATCTTGTACGTCCAATAAGTGATTTTGTGTCATTGGTTGAACATTTAGGTCATTTTCGTCATCCTTCGACTTATTCTTATTCAATTAGGGTTTTTTAACCAATCTTGTGCATCCAATAAGTGATTTTGTGTCATTGGTATAATATTTAGGTCATTTTCGTCCTCCCTATGCTTATTATAATCCAATTTGGGTTTTTTACCAATCTTGTGCATCCAAAAAGTGATTTTTTGTCATTGGTTGAACATGTAGGTCATTTTCGTCCTCTCTAGGCTTATTATAATCCAATTAGGGTTTTGAACCAATCTTGTGCATCCAATAAGTGATTTTGTGTCATTGGTTGAACATTTAGGTCATTTTCGTCCACCCTTAGCTTATTCTAATCCAATTAGGGTTGTTAACCAATCTTGTGCATCCAATAAGTGATATTGTTTCATTGGTTGAACATTTAGGTCATTTACGTCCTCCCTAGGCCTATTCTTATCCAATTAGGGTTTTTAACCAATCTAGTGCATCCAATAAGTGATTTTGTGTCATTGGTTGAACATTAGGTCATTTTCGTCCTCCCTAGGCTTATTCTTATCTAATTAGGGTTTTTAATCAATCTTGTGCATCGAATAACTGATTTTGTGTCATTGGGTGAACATTTATTTGATTTTCGTCCTCCCTTGGCTTATTCTAATCATATTAGGGTTTTTATCCAAACTTGTGCATCCAATAAGTCATTTTGTGTCATTCGTTGAACATTTAGGTCATTTACGTCCTCCCTAGGCTTATATTAATCTAATTAGGGTTTTTAACCAATCTTGTGCATCCAATAAGTGATTTTGTGTCATTGGTTGAACATTTAGGTCATTTTCGTCCACCCTTAGCTTATTCTAATCCAATTAGGGTTGTTAACCAATCTTGTGCATCCAATAAGTGATTTTGTTTCATTGGTTGAACATTTAGGTCATTTACGTCCTCCCTAGGCTTATTCTTATCCAATTAGGGTTTTTAACCAATCTAGTGCATCCAATAAGTGATTTTGTGCCATTGGTTGAACATTAGGTCATTTTCGTCCTCCCTAGGCTTATTCTTATCTAATTAGGGTTTTTAATCAATCTTGTGCATCGAATAACTGATTTAATGTCATTGGGTGAAC
Organism: Cicer chorassanicum; assembly: GCA_037974735.1. Lineage (NCBI taxonomy): Eukaryota > Viridiplantae > Streptophyta > Magnoliopsida > Fabales > Fabaceae > Cicer > Cicer chorassanicum. Next base: position 37,118,916 of record JBBPBP010009779.1, read on the forward strand.
ATTTATTTGATTTTCGTCCTCCCTTGGCTTATTCTAATCCAATTAGGGTTTTTATCCAATCTTGTGCATCCAATAAGTCATTTTGTGTCATTCGTTGAACATTTAGGTCATTTACGTCCTCCCTAGGCTTATATTAATCTAATTAGGGTTTTTAACCAATCTTGTGCATCCAATAAGTGATTTTGTGTCATTGGCTGAACATTTAGGTCATTTTAGTCACCCCTAGGCTTATTCTAATCCAATTAGGGTTTTTAACCAATCTTGTGCATCCAATAAGTGATTTTCTATCATTGGTTGAACATTTAGGTCATTTACGTCCTCCCTAGGCTTCTTCTAATCCAATTAGGGTTTTTAACCAATCTTGTGCGTCCAATAAGTGATTTTGTGTCATTGGTTGAACATTTAGGTCATTTTCGTCATCCTTCGACTTATTCTTATTCAATTAGGGTTTTTTAACCAATCTTGTGCATCCAATAAGTGATTTTGTGTCATTGGTATAATATTTAGGTCATTTTCGTCCTCGCTATGCTTATTCTAATCAAATTAGGGTTTTTAACCAATCTTGTGCGTCCAATAAGTGATTTTGTGTAATTGGTTGAACATTTAGGTCATTTTCGTCCTCCCTAGGCTTATTATAATCCAATTAGGGTTTTTAATCAATCTTGTGCATCCAATAAGTGATTTTGTGTCATTGGTTGAACATTTAGGTCATTTTCGTCCTCCCTAGGCTTATTATAATCCAATTAGGGTTTTGAACCAATCTTGTGCATCCAATAAGTGATTTTGTGTCATTAATTGAATATTTAGGACATTTTCGTCCTCCCTAGGCTTATTCTAATCCAATTAGGGTTTTTAACCAATCTTGTACGTCCAATAAGTGATTTTGTGTCATTGGTTGAACATTTAGGTCATTTTCGTCATCCTTCGACTTATTCTTATTCAATTAGGGTTTTTTAACCAATCTTGTGCATCCAATAAGTGATTTTGTGTCATTGGTATAATATTTAGCTCATTTTCGTCCTCCCTATGCTTATTATAATCCAATTTGGGTTTTTAACCAATCTTGTGCATCCAAAAAGTGATTTTTTGTCATTGGTTGAACATGTAGGTCATTTTCGTCCTCTCTAGGCTTATTATAATCCAATTAGGGTTTTGAACCAATCTTGTGCATCCAATAAGTGATTTTGTGTCATTGGTTGAACATTTAGGTCATTTTCGTCCACCCTTAGCTTATTCTAATCCAATTAGGGTTGTTAACCAATCTTGTGCATCCAATAAGTGATATTGTTTCATTGGTTGAACATTTAGGTCATTTACGTCCTCCCTAGGCCTATTCTTATCCAATTAGGGTTTTTAACCAATCTAGTGCATCCAATAAGTGATTTTGTGTCATTGGTTGAACATTAGGTCATTTTCGTCCTCCCTAGGCTTATTCTTATCTAATTAGGGTTTTTAATCAATCTTGTGCATCGAATAACTGATTTTGTGTCATTGGGTGAACATTTATTTGATTTTCGTCCTCCCTTGGCTTATTCTAATCATATTAGGGTTTTTATCCAAACTTGTGCATCCAATAAGTCATTTTGTGTCATTCGTTGAACATTTAGGTCATTTACGTCCTCCCTAGGCTTATATTAATCTAATTAGGGTTTTTAACCAATCTTGTGCATCCAATAAGTGATTTTGTGTCATTGGTTGAACATTTAGGTCATTTTCGTCCACCCTTAGCTTATTCTAATCCAATTAGGGTTGTTAACCAATCTTGTGCATCCAATAAGTGATTTTGTTTCATTGGTTGAACATTTAGGTCATTTACGTCCTCCCTAGGCTTATTCTTATCCAATTAGGGTTTTTAACCAATCTAGTGCATCCAATAAGTGATTTTGTGTCATTGGTTGAACATTAGGTCATTTTTGTCCTCCCTAGGCTTATTCTTTTCTAATTAGGGTTTTTAATCAATCTTGTGCATCCAATAACTGATTTTGTGTCATTGGTTGAACATTTATTTGATTTTCGTCCTCCCTTGGCTTATTCTAATCCAATTAGGGTTTTTATCCAACCTTGTGCATCCAATAAGTGAATTTTTGTCATTCGTTGAACATTTAGGTCATTTACGTCCTCCCTAGGCTTATTCTAATCCAATTAGGGTTTTTAACCAAACTTGTGCATCCAATAAGTGATTTTGTTTCATTGGTTGAACATTTAGGTCATTTACGTCCTCCCTAGGCTTATTCTTATCCAATTAGGGTTTTTAACCAATCTAGTGCATCCAATAAGTGATTTTGTGTCATTGGTTGAACATTAGGTCATTTTCGTCCTCCCTAGGCTTATTCTTATCTAATTAGGGTTTTTAATCAATCTTGTGCATCGAATAACTGATTTTGTGTCATTGGGTGAACATTTATTTGATTTTCGTCCTCCCTTGGCTTATTCTAATCCAATTAGGGTTTTTATCCAATCTTGTGCATCCAATAAGTCCTTTTCTGTCATTCGTTGAACATTTAGGTCATTTACGTCCTCCCTAGGCTTATATTAATCTAATTAGGGTTTTTAACCAATCTTGTGCATCCAATAAGTGATTTTGTGTCATTGGCTGAACATTTAGGTCATTTTAGTCACCCCTAGGCTTATTCTAATCCAATTAGGGTTTTTAACCAATCTTGTGCATCCAATAAGTGATTTTCTATCATTGGTTGAACATTTAGGTCATTTACGTCCTCCCTAGGCTTCTTCTAATCCAATTAGGGTTTTTAACCAATCTTGCGCATCCAATAAGTGATTTTGTGTCGTAGGTTGAACATTTACGTCATTTTTGTCCTCCCTAGGCTTATTCTAATCCAATTAGGGTTTTTAACCAATCTTGTGCATCCAATAAGTGCGTTTGTGTCATTGGATTAACATTTAGGTCATGTAATTCCTCCCTATTCTTATTCTAATCCAATTAGGGTTGTTAACCAATTTTGTGCATCCAATAAGTGATTTTATGTCATAGGTTGAACATTATGTCATTTTCATCCTCCCTAGGCTTCTTCAAATCCAAGTAGGGTTTTTAAATAATCTTTTGCATCCAATAAGTGATTTTGTGTCATTGGTTGAACATTTAGGTCATTTTCGTCCTCCCTAGGCTTATTCTAATCCAATTAGGGTTTTTAACAAATCTTGTGCATCCAATAAGTGATTTTGTGTCATTGAATGAACATTTAGGTCATTTTCGTCCACCGTTGTCTTATTCTAATCCAATAATGGTTTTTAACCAATCTTGTGTATCCAATAAGTGATTTTGTTTTATTGGTTGAACATTTAGGTCATATACGTCCTCCCTAGGCTTATTCTTATCCAATTAGGGTTTTTCACCAATCTAGTGCATCCAATAAGTGATTTTGTGTCATTGGTTGAACATTAGGTCATTTTCGTCCTCCCTAGGCTTATTCTTATCTAATTAGGGTTTTTAATCAATCTTGTGCATCGAATAACTGATTTTGTGTCATTGGTTGAACAATTATTTGATTTTCGTCCTCCCTTGGCTTATTTTAATCCAATTAGGGTTTTTATCCAATCTTGTGCATCCAATAAGTGATTTTGTGTCATTCGTTGAACATTTAGGTCATTTACGTCCTCCCTAGGTTTATATTAATATAATTAGGGTTTTTAACCAATCTTGTGCATCCAATAAGTGATTTTGTTTCATTGGTTGAACATTTATGTCATTTACGTCCTCCCTAGGCTTATTCTTATCCAATTAGGGTTTTTAACCAATCTAGTGCATCCAATAAGTGATTTTGTGTCATTGGTTGAACATTAGGTCATTTTCGTCCTCCCTAGGCTTATTCTTATCTAATTAGGGTTTTTAATCAATCTTGTGCATCGAATAACTGATTTTGTGTCATTGGGTGAACATTTATTTGATTTTCGTCCTCCCTTGGCTTATTCTAATCCAATTAGGGTTTTTATCCAATCTTGTGCATCCAATAAGTCCTTTTCTGTCATTCGTTGAACATTTAGGTCATTTACGTCCTCCCTAGGCTTATATTAATCTAATTAGGGTTTTTAACCAATCTTGTGCATCCAATAAGTGATTTTGTGTCATTGGCTGAACATTTAGGTCATTTTAGTCACCCCTAGGCTTATTCTAATCCAATTAGGGTTTTTAACCAATCTTGTGCATCCAATAAGTGATTTTCTATCATTGGTTGAACATTTAGGTCATTTACGTCCTCCCTAGGCTTCTTCTAATCCAATTAGGGTTTTTAACCAATCTTGCGCATCCAATAAGTGATTTTGTGTCGTAGGTTGAACATTTACGTCATTTTTGTCCTCCCTAGGCTTATTCTAATCCAATTAGGGTTTTTAACCAATCTTGTGCATCCAATAAGTGCGTTTGTGTCATTGGATTAACATTTAGGTCATGTAATTCCTCCCTATTCTTATTCTAATCCAATTAGGGTTGTTAACCAATTTTGTGCATCCAATAAGTGATTTTATGTCATAGGTTGAACATTATGTCATTTTCATCCTCCCTAGGCTTCTTCAAATCCAAGTAGGGTTTTTAAATAATCTTTTGCATCCAATAAGTGATTTTGTGTCATTGGTTGAACATTTAGGTCATTTTCGTCCTCCCTAGGCTTATTCTAATCCAATTAGGGTTTTTAACAAATCTTGTGCATCCAATAAGTGATTTTGTGTCATTGAATGAACATTTAGGTCATTTTCGTCCACCGTTGTCTTATTCTAATCCAATAATGGTTTTTAACCAATCTTGTGTATCCAATAAGTGATTTTGTTTTATTGGTTGAACATTTAGGTCATATACGTCCTCCCTAGGCTTATTCTTATCCAATTAGGGTTTTTCACCAATCTAGTGCATCCAATAAGTGATTTTGTGTCATTGGTTGAACATTAGGTCATTTTCGTCCTCCCTAGGCTTATTCTTATCTAATTAGGGTTTTTAATCAATCTTGTGCATCGAATAACTGATTTTGTGTCATTGGTTGAACAATTATTTGATTTTCGTCCTCCCTTGGCTTATTTTAATCCAATTAGGGTTTTTATCCAATCTTGTGCATCCAATAAGTGATTTTGTGTCATTCGTTGAACATTTAGGTCATTTACGTCCTCCCTAGGTTTATATTAATATAATTAGGGTTTTTAACCAATCTTGTGCATCCAATAAGTGATTTTGTTTCATTGGTTGAACATTTATGTCATTTACGTCCTCCTTAGGCTTATTCTTATCCAATTAGGGTTTTTAACCAATCTAGTGCATCCAATAAGTGATTTTGTGTCATTGGTTGAACATTTAGGTCATTTTTATCCTCCCTAGGCTTATTCTAATCCAGTTAGGGTTTTTTTACCAATCTTGTGCATCCAATAAGTGATTTTGTGTCATTGGTTGAACATTTAGGTCATTTTCGTCCTCCCTTGGCTTATTCTAATCCAATAAGGGTTTTTAACCAATCTTGTGCATCCAATAAGTGTTTTTGTGTCATTGGATTAACATTTAGGTCATGTAATTCCTCCCTAGTCTTATTCTAATTCAATTAGGGTTTTTAACCAATCTTGTGCACCCAAAATGTGATTTTGTGTCATTGGTTGAACATTTAGGTCATTTTTGTCCTCCATTGGCTTATTCTAATACTATTAGGGTTTTTAACCAATCTTGTGCATCCAATAAGTGATTTTGTGTCATTGGTTGTACATTTAGGTCATTTTCGTCCTCCCTAAGCTTTTTCTAATCCGATTAGGGTTTTTAACCAATCTTGTGCATACAATAAGTGGTTTTGTTTCATTGGTTGAACATTTAGGTCATTTTCGTCCTCCCTAGGCTTATTCTAATCCAATAAGGGGTTTTAACCAATCTTGTGCATCCAATAAGTGCATTTGTGTCATTGGATTAACATTTAGGTCGTGTAATTTCTCCCTATGCTTATTTTAATCCTATTAGGGTTGTTTACCAATTTTGTGCATCCAATAAGTGATTGTGTCATTGGCTGAACATTTAGGTCATTTTCGTCACCCCTAGGCTTATTCAAATCCAATTAGGGTTTTTAACCAATCTTGTGCATCCAATAAGTGATTTTCTGTCATTGGTTGAACATTTAGGTCATTTACGTCCTCCCTAGGCTTATTCTAATCCAATTAGGGTTTTTAACCAATCTTGTGCATCCAATAAGTGCGTTTGTGTCATTAGATTAACATTTAGGTCATGTAATTCCTCCCTATTCTTATTCTAATCCAATTAGGGTTGTTAACCAATTTTGTGCATCCAATAAGTGATTTTATGTCATAGGTTGAACATTAGGTCATTTTCATCCTCCCTAGGCTTATTCGAATCCAATTAGGGTTTTTAAATAATCTTGTGCATCCAATAAGTGATTTTAGGTCATAGGTTGAACATTTAGGCCAATTTCGTCCTCCCTCGGCTTATTCTAATCCAATTAGGGTTTTTAACCAATCTTGTGCATCCAATAAGTGATTTTGTGTCATTGGTTGAACATTTAGGTCATTTTCGTCCACCCTTAGCTTATTCTAATCCAATTAGGGTTGTTAACCAATCTTGTGCATCCAATAAGTGATTTTGTTTCATTGGTTGAACATTTAGGTCATTTACGTCCTCCCTAGGCTTATTCTTATCCAATTAGGGTTTTTAACCAATCTAGTGCATCCAATAAGTGATTTTGTGCCATTGGTTGAACATTAGGTCATTTTCGTCCTCCCTAGGCTTATTCTTATCTAATTAGGGTTTTTAATCAATCTTGTGCATCGAATAACTGATTTAATGTCATTGGGTGAACATTTATTTGATTTTCGTCCTCCCTTGGCTTATTCTAATCCAATTAGGGTTTTTATCCAATCTTGTGCATCCAATAAGTCATTTTGTGTCATTCGTTGAACATTTAGGTCATTTACGTCCTCCCTAGGCTTATATTAATCTAATTAGGGTTTTTAACCAATCTTGTGCATCCAATAAGTGATTTTGTGTCATTGGCTGAACATTTAGGTCATTTTAGTCACCCCTAGGCTTATTCTAATCCAATTAGGGTTTTTAACCAATCTTGTGCATCCAATAAGTGATTTTCTGTCATTGGTTGAACATTTAGGTCATTTACGTCATCCTTAGGCTTATTCTAATCCAATTAGGGTTTTTAACCAATCTTGCGCATCCAATAAGTGATTTTGTGTCGTTGGTTGAACATTTACGTCATTTTTGTCCTCCCTAGGCTTATTCTAATCCAATTAGGGTTTTTAACCAATCTTGTGCATCCAATAAGTGCGTTTGTGTCATTGGATTAACATTTAGGTCATGTAATTCCTCCCTAACCTTATTCTAATCCAATTAGGGTTGTTAACCAATTTTGTGCATCCAATAAGTGATTTAATGTCAAAGGTTGAACATTACGTCATTTTCATCCTCCCTAGGCTTATTCTAATCCAAGTAGGGTTTTTAAATAATCTTTTGCATCCAATAAGTGATTTTAGGTCATTGGTTGAACATTTAGGTCATTTTCGTCCTCCCTAGGCTTATTCTAATCCAATTAGGGTTTTTAACCAATCTTGTGCATCCAATAAGTGATTTTGTGTCATTGGTTGAACATTTAGGTCATTTTCGTCCACCCTTAGCTTATTCTAATCCAATTAGGGTTGTTAACCAATCTTGTGCATCCAATAAGTGATTTTGTTTCATTGGTTGAACATTTAGGTCATTTACGTCCTCCCTAGGCTGATTCTTATCCAATTAGGGTTTTTAAACAATCTAGTTCATCGAATAACTGATTTTGTGTCATTGGTTGAACATTAGGTCATTTTCGTCCTCCCTAGGCTTATTCTTATCTAATTAGGGTTTTTAATCAATCTTGTGCATTCAATAACTGATTTTGTGTCATTGGTTAAACATTTATTTGATTTTCGTCCTCCCTTGGCTTATTCTAATCCAATAAGGGTTTTTATCCAATCCTGTGCATCCAATAAGTGATTTTGTTTCATTCGTTGAACATTTAGGTCATTAACGTCCTCCCTAGGCTTATTCTAATCCAATTAGGGTTTTTAACCAATCTTGTGCATCCAATAAGTGATTTTGTTTCGTTGGTTGAACATTTAGGTCATTTACGTCCTCCCTAGGCTTATTCTTATCCAATTAGGGTTTTTAACCAATCTAGTGCATCCAATAAGTGATTTTGTGTCATTGGTTGAACGTTTAGGTTATTTTTATCCTCCCTAGGCTTATTCTAATCCAATTAGGGTGTTTTAACAAATCTAGTGCATCCAATAAGTGATTTTGTGTCATTGGTTGAACATTTAGGTCATTTTTATCCTCCCTAGGCTTATTCTAATCCAATTACGGTTTATTTACCAATCTTGTGCATCCAATAAGTGATTTTGTGTCATTGGTTGAACATTTAGGTCGTTTTTGTCCTCCCTTGGCTTATTCTAATACAATTAGGGTTTTTAACCAATCTAGTGCATCCAATAAGTAATTTTGTGTCATTGGTTGAACATTTAGCTCATTTTTATTCTCCCTAGGTTTATTCTAATCCAATTAGGGTTTTTAACCAATCTTGTGCATCCAATAAGTGATTTTGTGTCATTGGTTGAACATTTAGGTCATTTTCATCCTCCCTAGGCTTTTTCTAATCCGATTAGGGTTTTTACCCAAACTTGTGCATCCCATAAGTGATTTTGCGTCATTGGTTGAACATTTAGGTCATTTTCGTCCTCCCTAGGTTTATTCTAATCCAATTAGGGTTTTTAACCAATCTTGTGCATCCAATAAGTGATTTTGTGTCATTGGTTGAACATTTAGGTCATTTTCATCCTCCCTAGGCTTTTTCTAATTCGATTAGGGTTTTTAACCAATCTTGTGCATCCAATAAGTGATTTTGTGTCAGTGGTTGAACATTTAGGTCATTTTCGTCTTCCCTAGGTTTATTCTAATCCAATTAGGGTTTTTAACCAATCTTTTGCATCCGATAAGTGATTTTGTGTCATTGGATTAACATTTAGGTCATTTAATTCCTCCCTAGGCTTATTCTAATTCAATTAGGGTTTTTAACCAATCTATTGCATCCAATAAGTGATTTTGTTTCATTGGTTGAACATTTAGGTCATTTACGTCCTCCCTAGGCTTATTCTTATCCAATTAGGGTTTTTAACCAATCTAGTGCATCCAATAAGTGATTTTGTGTCATTGGTTGAACATTAGGTCATTTTCGTCCTCCCTAGGCTTATTCTTATCTAATTAGGGTTTTTAATCAATCTTGTACATCCAATAACTGATTATGGGTCATTGGTTGAACATTTATTTGATTTTCGTCCTCCCTTGGCTTATTCTTATCCAATTAGGGTTTTTAACCAATCTTGTGCATCCAATAAGTGATTTTGTTTCACTGGTTGAACATTTAGGTCATTTACGTACTCCCTAGGCTTATTCTTATCCAATTAGGGTTTTTAACCAATCTAGTGCATCCAATAAGTGATTTTGTGTCATTGGTTGAACGTTTAGGTTATTTTTATCCTCCCTAGGCTTATTCTAATCCAATTAGGGTGTTTTAACCAATCTAGTGCATCCAATAAGTGATTTTGTGTCATTGGTGGAACATTTAAGTCATTTTTATCCTCCCTAGGCTTATTCTAATCCAATTACGGTTTTTTTACCAATCTTGTGCATCCAATAAGTGATTTTGTGTTATTGGTTGAACATTTAGGTCGTTTTTGTCCTCCCTTGGCTTATTCTAATACAATTAGGGTTTTTAACCAATCTAGTGCATCCAATAAGTAATTTTGTGTCATTGGTTGAACATTTAGGTCTTTTTTATCCTCCCTAGGTTTATTCTAATCCAATTAGGGTTTTTAACCAATCTTGTGCATCCAATAAGTGATTTTGTGTCATTGGTTGAACATTTAGGTCATTTTCATCCTCCCTAGGCTTTTTCTAATCCGATTAGGGTTTTTAACCAATCTTGTGCATCCAATAAGTGATTTTGTGTCATTGGTTGAACATTTAGGTCATTTTCGTCCTCCCTAGGCTTACTCTAATCCAATTAGGTTTTTTAACCAATCTTGTGCATCCAATAAGTGATTTTGTGTCATCGGTTGAACATTTAGGTCATTTTCATCCTCCCTAGGCTTTTTCTAATTCGATTAGGGTTTTTAACCAATCTTGTGCATCCAATAAGTGATTTTGTGTCAGTGGTTGAACATTTATGTCATTTTCGTCTTCCCAAGGTTTATTCTAATCCAATTAGGGTTTTTAACCAATCTTTTGCATCCAATAAGTGATTTTGTGTCATTGGATTAACATTTAGGTCATTTAATTCCTCCCTAAGCTTATTCTAATTCAATTAGGGTTTTTAACCAATCTTTTGCATCCAATAACTGATTATGGGTCATTGGTTGAACATTTATTTGATTTTCGTCCTCCCTTGGCTTATTCTAATCCAATTAGGGTTTTTATCCAACCTTGTGCATCCAATAAGTGATTTTGTGTCATTCGTTGAACATTTAGGTCATTTACATCCTCCCTAGGCTTAGTCTAATCCAATTAGGGTTTTTAACCAATCTTGTGCATCCAATAAGTGATTTTGTTTCATTGGTTGAACATTTAGGTCATTTACGTACTCCCTAGGCTTATTCTTATCCAATTAGGGTTTTTAACCAATCTAGTGCATCCAATAAGTGATTTTGTGTCATTGGTTGAACATTTAGGTCATTTTAGTCCACCCTTGGATTATTCTAATCCAATTAGGGTTTTTAACCAATCTTGTGCATCCAATAAGTGATTTTGTTTCATTGGTTGAACATTTAGGTCATTTACGTCGTCCCTAGGCTTATTCTTATCCAATTAGGGTTTTTAACCAATCTAGTGCATCCAATAAGTGATTTTGTGTTATTGGTTAAACATTAGGTCATTTTCGTCCTCCCTAGGCTTATTCTTATCTAATTAGGGTTTTTAATCAATCTTGTGCATCCAATAACTGATTATGGGTCATTGGTTGAACATTTATTTGATTTTCGTCCTCCCTTGGCTTATTCTAATCCAATTAGGGTTTTTATCCAACCTTGTGCATCCAATAAGTGATTTTGTGTCATTCGTTGAACATTTAGGTCATTTACATCCTCCCTAGGCTTAGTCTAATCCAATTAGGGTTTTTAACCAATCTTGTGCATCCAATAAGTGATTTTGTTTCATTGGTTGAACATTTAGGTCATTTACGTACTCCCTAGGCTTATTCTTATCCAATTAGGGTTTTTAACCAATCTAGTGCATCCAATAAGTGATTTTGTGTCATTGGTTGAACATTTAGGTTATTTTTATCCTCCCTAGGCTTATTCTAATCCAATTAGGGTTTTTTTACCAATCTTGTGCATCCAATAAGTTATTTTGTGTCATTGGTTGAACATTTAGGTCATTTTTGTCCTCCCTTGGCTTATTCTAATGCAATTAGGGTTTTTAACCAATCTTGTGCATGCAATAAGTGATTTTGTGTCATTGGTTGAACATTTAAGTCATTTTCGTCCTCCCTAGGTTTATTCTAATCGAATTAGGGTTTTTAACCAATCTTGTGCATCCAATAAATGATTTTGTGTCATTGGTTGAACATTTAGGTCATTTTCATCCTCCCTAGGCTTATTCTAATCCAATAAGGGGTTTTAACCAATCTTGTGCATCCAATAAGTGCCTTTGTGTCATTGGATTAAGATTTAGGTCATGTAATTTCTCCATATGCTTATTTTAATCCAATTAGGGTTTTAAACCAATCTTGTGCATCCAATAAGTGATTTTCTATCATTGGTTGAACATTTAGGTCATTTACGTCCTCCCTAGGTTTATTCTAATCCAATTAGGGTTTTTAACAAATTTTGCGCATCCAATAAGTGATTTTGTGTCATTGGTTGAACATTTACGTCATTTTTGTCCTCCCTAGGCTTATTCTAATCCAATTTCGGTTTTTAACCAATCTTTTGCATCCAATAAGTGCGTTTGTGTCATTGGATTAACATTTAGGTCATGTTATTCCTCCCTATTCTTATTCTAATCCAATTATGGTTCTTAACCAATTTTGTGCATCCAATAAGTGATTTTATGTCATAGGGTTAACATTAGGTCATTTTCGTCCTCCCTAGGCTTATTCTAATCCAATTAGGGTTTTTAAATAATCTTGTGCATCCAATAAGTGATTTTAGGTCATTGGTTGAACATTTAGGTCATTTACGTCCTCCCTAGGCTTATTCTAATCTAATTAGGGTTTTTAACCAATCTTGGGCATCCAATAAGTGATTTTGTGTCATTGGTTGAACATTTACGTCATTTTTGTCCTCCCTAGGCTTATTCTAATCCAATTAGGGTTTTTATCCAATCTTTTGCATCCAATAAGTACGTTTGTGTCATTGGATTGACATTTAGGTCATGTAATTCCTCCCTATTCTTATTCTAATCCAATTAGGGTTGTTAACTAATTTTGTGCATCCAATAAGTGATTTTAAGTCATAGGTTGAACATTAGGTCATTTTCGTCCTCCCTAGGCTTATTCTAATCCAATTAGGGTTTTTTAATAATCTTGTGAATCCAATAAGTGATTTTTGGTCATTGGTTGAACATTTAGGTCATTTACGTCCTCCCTATGCTTATTCTTATCCAATTAGGGTTTTTAACCAATCTAGTGCATCCAATAAGGGATTTTGTGTCATTGGTTGAACATTAGGTTTTTTTCGTCCTCCTTAGGCTTATTCTTATCTAATTAGGGTTTTTAATCAATCTTGTGCATCCAATAACTGATTTTGTGTCATTGGTTGAACATTTATTTGATTTTCGTCCTCCCTTGGCTTATTCTAATCCAATTAGGGTTTTTATCCAATCTTGTGCATCCAATAAGTTATTTTGTTTCATTCGTTGAACATTTAGGTCATTTACGTCCTCCCTAGGCTTATTCTAATCCAATTAGGGTTTTTAACCAATCTTGTGCATCCAATAAGTGATTTTGTTTCATTGGTTGAACATTTAGGTCATTTACGTCCTCCGTAGGCTTATTCTTATCCAATTAGGGTTTTTAACCAATCTAGTGCATCCAATAAGTGATTTTGTGTCATTGGTTGAACATTTAGGTTATTTTTATCCTCCCTAGGCTTATTCTAATCCAATTAGGGTGTTTTAACCAATCTAGTGCATCCAATAAGTGATTTTGTGTCGTTGGTTGAACATTTAGGTCGTTTTTGTCCTCCCTTGGCTTATTCTAACACAATTAGGGTTTTTAACCAATCTAGTGCATCCAATTAGTGATTTTGTGTCATTGGTTGAACATTTAGGTCATTTTCATCCTCCCTAGGTTTATTCTAATCCGATTAGGGATTTTAACCAATCTTGTGCATCCAATAAGTGATTTTGTGTCATTGGTTGAATATTTAGGTCATTTTCGTGCTCCCTAGGTTTATTCTAATCCAATTAGGGTTTTTAACCAATCTTGTGCATCGAATAAGTGATTTTGTGTCATTGGTTGAACATTTAGGTCATTTTCATCCTCCCTAGGCTTTTTCTAATCCGATTAGGGTTTTTAACCAATCTTGTGCATCCAATAAGTGATTTTGTGTCATTGGTTGAACATTTAGGTCATTTTCGTCTTCCCTAGGTTTATTCTAATCCAATTAGGGTTTTTAACCAATCTTTTGCATCCAATAAGTGATTTTGTGTCATTGGATTAACATTTAGGTCATTTAATTCCTCCCTAGGCTTATTCTAATTCAATTAGGGTTTTTAACCAATCTATTGCATCCAATAATTGATTTTGTGTCATTGGTTGAACATTTAGGTCATTTTCGTCCTCCCTAGGCTTATTCTAATCCAATTAGGGTTTTTAACAAATCTTGTGCATCCAATAAGTGATTTTGTGTCATTGGTTGAACATTTAGGTCATTTTCGTCCACCCTTGGCTTATTCTAATCCAATTAGGGTTTTTAACCAATCTTGTGCATCCAATAAGTGATTTTGTTTCATTGGTTGAACATTTAGGTCATTTACGTCCTCCCTAGGCTTATTCTTATCCAATTAGGGTTTTTAACCAATATAGTGCATCCAATAAGTGATTTTGTGTCATTGGTTGAACATTAGGTCATTTTCGTCCTCCCTAGGCTTATTCTTATCTAATTAGGGTTTTTAATCAATCTTGTGCATCCAATAACTGATTATGGGTCATTGGTTGAACATTTATTTGATTTTCGTCCTCCCTTGGCTTATTCTAATCCAATTAGGGTTTTTATCTAACCTTGTGCATCCAATAAGTGATTTTGTGTCATTCGTTGAACATTTAGGTCATTTACATCCTCCCTAGGCTTAGTCTAATCCAATTAGGGTTTTTAACCAATCTTGTGCATCCAATAAGTGATTTTGTTTCATTGGTTGAACATTTAGGTCATTTACGTACTCCCTAGGCTTATTCTTATCCAATTAGGGTTTTTAACCAATCTAGTGAATCCAATAAGTGATTTTGTGTCATTGGTTGAACGTTTAGGTTATTTTTATCCTCCCTAGGCTTATTCTAATCCAATTAGGGTGTTTTAACCAATCTAGTGCATCCAATAAGTGATTTTGTGTCATTGGTGGAACATTTAGGTCATTTTTATCCTCCCTAGGCTTATTCTAATCCAATTACGGTTTTTTTACCAATCTTGTGCATCCAATAAGTGATTTTGTGTTATTGGTTGAACATTTAGGTCGTTTTTGTCCTCCCTTGGCTTATTCTAATACAATTAGGGTTTTTAACCAATCTAGTGCATCCAATAAGTAATTGTGTCATTGGTTGAACATTTAGGTCATTTTTATCCTCCCTAGGTTTATTCTAATCCAATTAGGGTTTTTAACCAATCTTGTGCATCCAATAAGTGATTTTGTGTCATTGGTTGAACATTTAGGTCATTTTCATCCTCCCTAGGCTTTTTCTAATCCGATTAGGGTTTTTAACCAATCTTGTGCATCCAATAAGTGATTTTGTGTCATTGGTTGAACATTTAGGTCATTTTCGTCCTCCCTAGGCTTACTCTAATCCAATTAGGTTTTTTAACCAATCTTGTGCATCCAATAAGTGATTTTGTGTCATCGGTTGAACATTTAGGTCATTTTCATCCTCCCTAGGCTTTTTCTAATTCGATTAGGGTTTTTAACCAATCTTGTGCATCCAATAAGTGATTTTGTGTCAGTGGTTGAACATTTATGTCATTTTCGTCTTCCCAAGGTTTATTCTAATCCAATTAGGGTTTTTAACCAATCTTTTGCATCCAATAAGTGATTTTGTGTCATTGGATTAACATTTAGGTCATTTAATTCCTCCCTAAGCTTATTCTAATTCAATTAGGGTTTTTAACCAATCTTTTGCATCCAATAACTGATTATGGGTCATTGGTTGAACATTTATTTGATTTTCGTCCTCCCTTGGCTTATTCTAATCCAATTAGGGTTTTTATCCAACCTTGTGCATCCAATAAGTGATTTTGTGTCATTCGTTGAACATTTAGGTCATTTACATCCTCCCTAGGCTTAGTCTAATCCAATTAGGGTTTTTAACCAATCTTGTGCATCCAATAAGTGATTTTGTTTCATTGGTTGAACATTTAGGTCATTTACGTACTCCCTAGGCTTATTCTTATCCAATTAGGGTTTTTAACCAATCTAGTGCATCCAATAAGTGATTTTGTGTCATTGGTTGAACATTTAGGTTATTTTTGTCCTCCCTTGGCTTATTCTAATGCAATTAGGGATTTTAACCAATCTTGTGCATGCAATAAGTGATTTTGTGTCATTGGTTGAACATTTAAGTCATTTTCGTCCTCCCTAGGTTTATTCTAATCGAATTAGGGTTTTTAACCAATCTTGTGCATCCAATAAATGATTTTGTGTCATTGGTTGAACATTTAGGTCATTTTCATCCTCCCTAGGCTTATTCTAATCCAATAAGGGGTTTTAACCAATCTTGTGC
>JBBPBP010009779.1:37134881-37162656 GCA_037974735.1 Cicer chorassanicum
CGGTTTTTAACCAATCTTTTGCATCCAATAAGTGCGTTTGTGTCATTGGATTAACATTTAGGTCATGTTATTCCTCCCTATTCTTATTCTAATCCAATTATGGTTCTTAACCAATTTTGTGCATCCAATAAGTGATTTTATGTCATAGGGTTAACATTAGGTCATTTTCGTCCTCCCTAGGCTTATTCTAATCCAATTAGGGTTTTTAAATAATCTTGTGCATTCAATAAGTGATTTTAGGTCATTGGTTGAACATTTAGGTCATTTACGTCCTCCCTAGGCTTATTCTAATCTAATTAGGGTTTTTAACCAATCTTGGGCATCCAATAAGTGATTTTGTGTCATTGGTTGAACATTTACGTAATTTTTGTCCTCCCTAGGCTTATTCTAATCCAATTAGGGTTTTTATCCAATCTTTTTCATCCAATAAGTACGTTTGTGTCATTGGATTGACATTTAGGTCATGTAATTCCTCCCTATTCTTATTCTAATCCAATTAGGGTTGTTAACTAATTTTGTGCATCCAATAAGTGATTTTAAGTCATAGGTTGAACATTAGGTCATTTTCGTCCTCCCTAGGCTTATTCTAATCCAATTAGGGTTTTTTAATAATCTTGTGAATCCAATAAGTGATTTTTGGTCATTGGTTGAACATTTAGGTCATTTTCGTCCTCCCTAGCCTTATTCTTATCTAATTAGGGTTTTTATTAAACTTTGTGCTTCCAATAAGTGATTTTGTGTCATTGGTTGAACATTAGGTCATTTTCGTCCTCCTTAGGCTTATTCTTATCTAATTGGGGTTTTTAATCAATCTTGTGCACCCAATAAGTGATTTTGTTTCATTGGTTGAACATTTAGGTCATTTACGTCCTCCCTATGCTTATTCTTATCCAATTAGGGTTTTTAACCAATCTAGTGCATCCAATAAGGGATTTTGTGTCATTGGTTGAACATTAGGTTTTTTTCGTCCTCCTTAGGCTTATTCTTATCTAATTAGGGTTTTTAATCAATCTTGTGCATCCAATAACTGATTTTGTGTCATTGGTTGAACATTTATTTGATTTTCGTCCTCCCTTGGCTTATTCTAATCCAATTAGGGTTTTTATCCAATCTTGTGCATCCAATAAGTTATTTTGTTTCATTCGTTGAACATTTAGGTCATTTACGTCCTCCCTAGGCTTATTCTAATCCAATTAGGGTTTTTAACCAATCTTGTGCATCCAATAAGTGATTTTGTTTCATTGGTTGAACATTTAGGTCATTTACGTCCTCCGTAGGCTTATTCTTATCCAATTAGGGTTTTTAACCAATCTAGTGCATCCAATAAGTGATTTTGTGTCATTGGTTGAACATTTAGGTTATTTTTATCCTCCCTAGGCTTATTCTAATCCAATTAGGGTGTTTTAACCAATCTAGTGCATCCAATAAGTGATTTTGTGTCGTTGGTTGAACATTTAGGTCGTTTTTGTCCTCCCTTGGCTTATTCTAATACAATTAGTGTTTTTAACCAATCTAGTGCATCCAATTAGTGATTTTGTGTCATTGGTTGAACATTTAGGTCATTTTCATCCTCCCTAGGTTTATTCTAATCCGATTAGGGATTTTAACCAATCTTGTGCATCCAATAAGTGATTTTGTGTCATTGGTTAAATATTTAGGTCATTTTCGTCCTCCCTAGGTTTATTCTAATCCAATTAGGGTTTTTAACCAATCTTGTGCATCGAATAAGTGATTTTGTGTCATTGGTTGAACATTTAGGTCATTTTCATCCTCCCTAGGCTTTTTCTAATCCGATTAGGGTTTTTAACCAATCTTGTGCATCCAATAAGTGATTTTGTGTCATTGGTTGAACATTTAGGTCATTTTCGTCTTCCCTAGGTTTATTCTAATCCAATTAGGGTTTTTAACCAATCTTTTGCATCCAATAAGTGATTTTGTGTCATTGGATTAACATTTAGGTCATTTAATTCCTCCCTAGGCTTATTCTAATTCAATTAGGGTTTTTAACCAATCTTTTGCATCCAATAATTGATTTTGTGTCATTGGTTGAACATTTAGGTCATTTTCGTCCTCCCTAGGCTTATTCTAATCCAATTAGGGTTTTTAACAAATCTTGTGCATCCAATAAGTGATTTTTGTGTCATAGGTTGAACATTTAGGTCATTTTCGTCCACCCTTGGCTTATTCTAATCCAATTAGGGTTTTTAACCAATCTTGTGCATCCAATAAGTGATTTTGTTTCATTGGTTGAACATTTAGGTCATTTACGTCCTCCATAGGCTTATTCTTATCCAACTAGGGTTTTTAACCAATCTAGTGCATCCAATAAGTGATTTTATTTGATTGGTTGAACATTTAGGTCATTTACGTCCTCCCTAGGCTTATTCTTATCCAATTAGGGTTTTTAACCAATCTAGTGCATCCAATAAGTGATTTTGTGTCATTGGTTGAACATTAGGTCATTTTCGTCCTCCCTAGGCTTATTCTTATCTAATTAGGGTTTTTAATCAATCTTGTGCATCCAATAAGTGATTTTGTGTCATTGGTTGAACATTTACGTCATTTTTGTCCTCCCTAGGCTTATTCTAATCCAATTAGGGTTTTTATCCAATCTTTTGCATCCAATAAGTACGTTTGTGTCATTGGATTGACATTTAGGTCATGTAATTCCTCCCTATTCTTATTCTAATCCAATTAGGGTTGTTAACTAATTTTGTGCATCCAATAAGTGATTTTAAGTCATAGGTTGAACATTAGGTCATTTTCATCCTCCCTAGGCTTATTCTAATCCAATTAGGGTTTTTTAATAATCTTGTGAATCCAATAAGTGATTTTTGGTCATTGGTTGAACATTTAGGTCATTTTCGTCCTCCCTAGCCTTATTCTTATCTAATTAGGGTTTTTATTAAACTTTGTGCTTCCAATAAGTGATTTTGTGTCATTGGTTGAACATTAGGTCATTTTCGTCCTCCTTAGGCTTATTCTTATCTAATTAGGGTTTTTAATCAATCTTGTGCACCCAATAAGTGATTTTGTTTCATTGGTTGAACATTTAGGTCATTTACGTCCTCCCTATGATTATTCTTATCCAATTAGGGTTTTTAACCAATCTAGTGCATCCAATAAGGGATTTTGTGTCATTGGTTGAACATTAGGTTTTTTTCGTCCTCCTTAGGCTTATTCTTATCTAATTAGGGTTTTTAATCAATCTTGTGCATCCAATAACTGATTTTGTGTCATTGGTTGAACATTTATTTGATTTTCGTCCTCCCATGGCTTATTCTAATCCAATTAGGGTTTTTATCCAATCTTGTGCATCCAATAAGTTATTTTGTTTCATTCGTTGAACATTTAGGTCATTTACGTCCTCCCTAGGCTTATTCTAATCCAATTAGGGTTTTTAACCAATCTTGTGCATCCAATAAGTGATTTTGTTTCATTGGTTGAACATTTAGGTCATTTACGTCCTCCCTAGGCTTATTCTTATCCAATTAGGGTTTTTAACCAATCTAGTGCATCCAATAAGTGATTTTGTGTCATTGGTTAAACATTAGGTCATTTTCGTCCTCCCTAGGCTTATTCTTTTCTAATTAGGGTTTTTAATCAATCTTGTGCATCCAATAATTGATTTTGTGTCATTGGTTGAACATTTATTTGATTTTCGTCCTCCCTTGGCTTATTCTAATCCAATTAGGGTTTTTATCCAACCTTGTGCATCCAATAAGTGATTTTTTGTCATTCGTTGAACATTTAGGTCATTTACGTCCTCCCTAGGCTTATTCTAATCCAATTAGGGTTTTTAACCAAACTTGTGCATCCAATAAGTGATTTTGTTTCATTGGTTGAACATTTAGGTCATTTACGTCCTCCCTAGGCTTATTCTTATCCAATTAGGGTTTTTAACCAATCTAGTGCATCCAATAAGTGATTTTGTGTCATTGGTTGAACATTTAGGTTATTTTTATCCTCCCTAGGCTTATTCTAATCCAATTAGGGTTTTTTACCAATCTTGTGCATCCAATAAGTTATTTTGTGTCATTGGTTGAACATTTAGGTCATTTTTGTCCTCCCTTGGCTTATTCTAATGCAATTAGGGTTTTTAACCAATCTTGTGCATCCAATAAGTGATTTTGTGTCATTGGTTGAACATTTAAGTCATTTTCGTCCTCCCTAGGTTTATTCTAATCGAATTAGGGTTTTTAACCAATCTTGTGCATCCAATAAATGATTTTGTGTCATTGGTTGAACATTTAGGTCATTTTCATCCTCCCTAGGCTTATTCTAATCCAATAAGGGGTTTTAACCAATCTTGTGCTTCCAATAAGTGCCTTTGTGTCATTGGATTAAGATTTAGGTCATGTAATTTCTCCATATGCTTATTTTAATCCAATTAGGGTTTTAAACCAATCTTGTGCATCCAATAAGTGATTTTCTATCATTGGTTGAACATTTAGGTCATTTACGTCCTCCCTATGTTTATTCTAATCCAATTAGGGTTTTTAACAAATTTTGCGCATCCAATAAGTGATTTTGTATCATTGGTTGAACATTTACGTCATTTTTGTCCTCCCTAGGCTTATTCTAATCCAATTACGGTTTTTAACCAATCTTTTGCATCCAATAAGTGCGTTTGTGTCATTGGATTAACATTTAGGTCATGTTATTCCTCCCTATTTTTATTCTAATCCAATTATGGTTCTTAACCAATTTTGTGCATCCAATAAGTGATTTTATGTCATAGGGTTAACATTAGGTCATTTTCGTCCTCCCTAGGCTTATTCTAATCCAATTAGGGTTTTTAAATAATCTTGTGCATCCAATAAGTGATTTTAGGTCATTGGTTGAACATTTAGGTCATTTACGTCCTCCCTAGGCTTATTCTAATCTAATTAGGGTTTTTAACCAATCTTGGGCATCCAATAAGTGATTTTGTGTCATTGGTTGAACATTTACGTCATTTTTGTCCTCCCTAGGCTTATTCTAATCCAATTAGGGTTTTTATCCAATCTTTTGCATCCAATAAGTACGTTTGTGTCATTGGATTGACATTTAGGTCATGTAATTCCTCCCTATTCTTATTCTAATCCAATTAGGGTTGTTAACTAATTTTGTGCATCCAATAAGTGATTTTAAGTCATAGGTTGAACATTAGGTCATTTTCGTCCTCCCTAGGCTTATTCTAATCCAATTAGGGTTTTTTAATAATCTTGTGAATCCAATAAGTGATTTTTGGTCATTGGTTGAACATTTAGGTCATTTACGTCCTCCCTATGCTTATTCTTATCCAATTAGGGTTTTTAACCAATCTAGTGCATCCAATAAGGGATTTTGTGTCATTGGTTGAACATTAGGTTTTTTTCGTCCTCCTTAGGCTTATTCTTATCTAATTAGGGTTTTTAATCAATCTTGTGCATCCAATAACTGATTTTGTGTCATTGGTTGAACATTTATTTGATTTTCGTCCTCCCTTGGCTTATTCTAATCCAATTAGGGTTTTTATCCAATCTTGTGCATCCAATAAGTTATTTTGTTTCATTCGTTGAACATTTAGGTCATTTACGTCCTCCCTAGGCTTATTCTAATCCAATTAGGGTTTTTAACCAATCTTGTGCATCCAATAAGTGATTTTGTTTCATTGGTTGAACATTTAGGTCATTTACGTCCTCCGTAGGCTTATTCTTATCCAATTAGGGTTTTTAACCAATCTAGTGCATCCAATAAGTGATTTTGTGTCATTGGTTGAACATTTAGGTTATTTTTATCCTCCCTAGGCTTATTCTAATCCAATTAGGGTGTTTTAACCAATCTAGTGCATCCAATAAGTGATTTTGTGTCGTTGGTTGAACATTTAGGTCGTTTTTGTCCTCCCTTGGCTTATTCTAACACAATTAGGGTTTTTAACCAATCTAGTGCATCCAATTAGTGATTTTGTGTCATTGGTTGAACATTTAGGTCATTTTCATCCTCCCTAGGTTTATTCTAATCCGATTAGGGATTTTAACCAATCTTGTGCATCCAATAAGTGATTTTGTGTCATTGGTTGAATATTTAGGTCATTTTCGTCCTCCCTAGGTTTATTCTAATCCAATTAGGGTTTTTAACCAATCTTGTGCATCGAATAAGTGATTTTGTGTCATTGGTTGAACATTTAGGTCATTTTCATCCTCCCTAGGCTTTTTCTAATCCGATTAGGGTTTTTAACCAATCTTGTGCATCCAATAAGTGATTTTGTGTCATTGGTTGAACATTTAGGTCATTTTCGTCTTCCCTAGGTTTATTCTAATCCAATTAGCGTTTTAACCAATCTTTTGCATCCAATAAGTTATTTTGTGTCGTTGGATTAACATTTAGGTCATTTAATTCCTCCCTAGGCTTATTCTAATTCAATTAGGGTTTTTAACCAATCTTTTGCATCCAATAATTGATTTTGTGTCATTGGTTGAACATTTAGGTCATTTTCGTCCTCCCTAGGCTTATTCTAATCCAATTAGGGTTTTTAACAAATCTTTTGCATCCAATAAGTGATTTTGTGTCATTGGTTGAAACTTTAGGTCATTTTCGTCCACCCTTGGCTTATTCTAATCCAATTAGGGTTTTTAACCAATCTTGTGAATCCAATAAGTGATTTTGTTTCATTGGTTGAACATTTAGGTCATTTACGTCCTCCCTAGGCTTATTCTTATCCAACTAGGGTTTTTAACCAATCTAGTGCATCCAATAAGTGATTTTGTGTCAGTGGTTGAACATTTAGGTCATTTTCGTCTTCCCTAGGTTTATTCTAATCCAATTAGGGTTTTTAACCAATCTTTTGCATCCAATAAGTGATTTTGTGTCATTGGATTAACATTTAGGTCATTTAATTCCTCCCTAGGCTTATTCTAATTCAATTAGGGTTTTTAACCAATCTATTGCATCCAATAATTGATTTTGTGTCATTGGTTGAACATTTAGGTCATTTTCGTCCTCCCTAGGCTTATTCTAATCCAATTAGGGTTTTTAACCAATCTTGTGCATCCAATAAGTGATTTTGTGTCATTGGTTGAATATTTAGGTCATTTTCGTCCTCCCTAGGTTTATTCTAATCCAATTAGGGTTTTTAACCAATCTTGTGCATCGAATAAGTAATTTTGTGTCATTGGTTGAACATTTAGGTCATTTTCATCCTCCCTAGGCTTTTTCTAATCCGATTAGTGTTTTTAACCAATCTTGTGCATCCAATAAGTGATTTTGTGTCATTGGTTGAACATTTAGGTCATTTTCGTCTTCCCTAGGTTTATTCTAATCCAATTAGCGTTTTTAACCAATCTTTTGCATCCAATAAGTTATTTTGTGTCGTTGGATTAACATTTAGGTCATTTAATTCCTCCCTAGGCTTATTCTAATCCAATTAGGGTTTTTAACAAATCTTGTGCATCCAATAAGTGATTTTGTGTCATTGGTTGAAACTTTAGGTCATTTTCGTCCACCCTTGGCTTATTCTAATCCAATTAGGGTTTTTAACCAATCTTGTGAATCCAATAAGTGATTTTGTTTCATTGGTTGAACATTTAGGTCATTTACGTCCTCCCTAGGCTTATTCTTATCCAACTAGGGTTTTTAACCAATCTAGTGCATCCAATAAGTGATTTTGTGTCAGTGGTTGAACATTTAGGTCATTTTCGTCTTCCCTAGGTTTATTCTAATCCAATTAGGGTTTTTAACCAATCTTTTGCATCCAATAAGTGATTTTGTGTCATTGGATTAACATTTAGGTCATTTAATTCCTCCCTAGGCTTATTCTAATTCAATTAGGGTTTTTAACCAATCTATTGCATCCAATAATTGATTTTGTGTCATTGGTTGAACATTTAGGTCATTTTCGTCCTCCCTAGGCTTATTCTAATCCAATTAGGGTTTTTAACCAATCTTGTGCATCCAATAAGTGATTTTGTGTCATTGGTTGAATATTTAGGTCATTTTCGTCCTCCCTAGGTTTATTCTAATCCAATTAGGGTTTTTAACCAATCTTGTGCATCGAATAAGTAATTTTGTGTCATTGGTTGAACATTTAGGTCATTTTCATCCTCCCTAGGCTTTTTCTAATCCGATTAGTGTTTTTAACCAATCTTGTGCATCCAATAAGTGATTTTGTGTCATTGGTTGAACATTTAGGTCATTTTCGTCTTCCCTAGGTTTATTCTAATCCAATTAGCGTTTTTAACCAATCTTTTGCATCCAATAAGTTATTTTGTGTCGTTGGATTAACATTTAGGTCATTTAATTCCTCCCTAGGCTTATTCTAATCCAATTAGGGTTTTTAACAAATCTTGTGCATCCAATAAGTGATTTTGTGTCATTGGTTGAAACTTTAGGTCATTTTCGTCCACCCTTGGCTTATTCTAATCCAATTAGGGTTTTTAACCAATCTTGTGAATCCAATAAGTGATTTTGTTTCATTGGTTGAACATTTAGGTCATTTACGTCCTCCCTAGGCTTATTCTTATCCAACTAGGGTTTTTAACCAATCTAGTGCATCCAATAAGTGATTTTGTGTCAGTGGTTGAACATTTAGGTCATTTTCGTCTTCCCTAGGTTTATTCTAATCCAATTAGGGTTTTTAACCAATCTTTTGCATCCAATAAGTGATTTTGTGTCATTGGATTAACATTTAGGTCATTTAATTCCTCCCTAGGCTTATTCTAATTCAATTAGGGTTTTTAACCAATCTATTGCATCCAATAATTGATTTTGTGTCATTGGTTGAACATTTAGGTCATTTTCGTCCTCCCTAGGCTTATTCTAATCCAATTAGGGTTTTTAACAAATCTTGTGCATCCAATAAGTGATTTTGTGTCATTGGTTGAACATTTAGGTCATTTTCGTCCACCCTTGGCTTATTCTAATCCAATTAGGGTTTTTAACCAATCTTGTGCATCCAATAAGTGATTTTGTTTCATTGGTTGAACATTTAGGTCATTTACGTCCTCCATAGGCTTATTCTTATCCAACTAGGGTTTTTAACCAATCTAGTGCATCCAATAAGTGATTTTATTTGATTGGTTGAACATTTAGGTCATTTACGTCCTCCCTAGGCTTATTCTTATCCAATTAGGGTTTTTAACCAATCTAGTGCATCCAATAAGTGATTTTGTGTCATTGGTTGAACATTAGGTCATTTTCGTCCTCCCTAGGCTTATTCTTATCTAATTAGGGTTTTTAATCAATCTTGTGCATCCAATAAGTGATTTTGTGTCATTGGTTGAACATTTACGTCATTTTTGTCCTCCCTAGGCTTATTCTAATCCAATTAGGGTTTTTATCCAATCTTTTGCATCCAATAAGTACGTTTGTGTCATTGGATTGACATTTAGGTCATGTAATTCCTCCCTATTCTTATTCTAATCCAATTAGGGTTGTTAACTAATTTTGTGCATCCAATAAGTGATTTTAAGTCATAGGTTGAACATTAGGTCATTTTCGTCCTCCCTAGGCTTATTCTAATCCAATTAGGGTTTTTTAATAATCTTGTGAATCCAATAAGTGATTTTTGGTCATTGGTTGAACATTTAGGTCATTTTCGTCCTCCCTAGCCTTATTCTTATCTAATTAGGGTTTTTATTAAACTTTGTGCTTCCAATAAGTGATTTTGTGTCATTGGTTGAACATTAGGTCATTTTCGTCCTCCTTAGGCTTATTCTTATCTTATTAGGGTTTTTAATCAATCTTGTGCACCCAATAAGTGATTTTGTTTCATTGGTTGAACATTTAGGTCATTTACGTCCTCCTTATGCTTATTCTTATCCAATTAGGGTTTTTAACCAATCTAGTGCATCCAATAAGGGATTTTGTGTCATTGGTTGAACATTAGGTCATTTTCGTCCTCCTTAGGCTTATTCTTATCTAATTAGGGTTTTTAATCAATCTTGTGCATCCAATAACTGATTTTGTGTCATTGGTTGAACATTTATTTGATTTTCGTCCTCCCTTGGCTTATTCTAATCCAATTAGGGTTTTTATCCAATCTTGTGCATCCAATAAGTTATTTTGTTTCATTCGTTGAACATTTAGGTCATTTACGTCCTCCCTAGGCATATTCTAATCCAATTAGGGTTTTTAACCAATCTTGTGCATCCAATAAGTGATTTTGTTTCATTGGTTGAACATTTAGGTCATTTACGTCCTCCCTAGGCTTATTCTTATCCCATTAGGGTTTTTAACCAATCTAATGCATCCAATAAGTGATTTTGTGTCATTGGTTGAACATTTAGGTTATTTTTATCCTCCCTAGGCTTATTCTAATTCAATTAGGGTGTTTTAACCAATCTAGTGCATCAAATAAGTGATTTTGTGTCGTTGGTTGAACATTTAGGTCGTTTTTGTCCTCCCTTGGCTTATTCTAATACAATTAGTGTTTTTAACCAATCTAGTGATTTTGTGTCATTGGTTGAACATTTAGGTCATTTTCGTCTTCCCTAGGTTTATTCTAATCCAATTAGCGTTTTTAACTAATCTTTTGCATCCAATAAGTTATTTTGTGTCATTGGATTAACATTTAGGTCATTTAATTCCTCCCTAGGCTTATTCTAATTCAATTAGGGTTTTTAACCAATCTTTTGCATCCAATAATTGATTTTGTGTCATTGGTTGAACATTTAGGTCATTTTCGTCCTCCCTAGGCTTATTCTAATCCAATTAGGGTTTTTAACAAATCTTGTGCATCCAATAAGTGATTTTGTGTCATTGGTTGAACATTTAGGTCATTTTCGTCCACCCTTGGCTTATTCTAATCCAATTAGGGTTTTTAACCAATCTTGTGCATCCAATAAGTTATTTTGTGTCATTGGTGTAGCATTTAGGTCATTTTGGTCCTCCCTAGGCTTATTCTAATCCAATTAGGGTTTTTAACCAATCTTGTGCATCCAATAATTGATTGTGTGTCATTGGTTGAACATTAGGTCATTTTCGTCCTCTATAGGCTTATTCTTATCTAATTAGGGTTTTTAATCAATCTTGTGCATCCAATAACTGATTTTCTGTCATTGGTTGAACATTTGTTTGATTTTCGTCCTTCCTAGGCTTATTCTAATCCAATTAGGGTTTTTAACCAATCTTGTGCATCCAATAAGTGATTTTGTGTCATCGGTTGAACATTTAGGGCATTTTCGTCCTCCATAGGCTTATTCTAATCCAATTAAGGTTTTTAACCAATCTTGTGCATCCAATAATTGATTTTGTGTCAATTGTTGAACATTAGGTCATTTTCGTCCTCCCTAGGCTTATTCTAATCCAATTAGGGTTTTTAACAAATCTTGTGCATCCAATAAGTGATTTTGTGTCATTGGTTGAACATTTAGGTCATTTTCGTCCACCCTTGGCTTATTCTAATCCAATTAGGGTTTTTAACCAATCTTGTGCATCCAATAAGTGATTTTGTGTCATTGTTTGAACATTTAGGTCATTTTCGTCCTTCCTAGGCTTATTCTAATCCAATAAGGTTTTTAATCAATCTTGTGCATCCAATAATTGATTTTGTCTCATTGGTTGATCATTAGGCCATTTTCGTGCTCCCTAGGCTTATTCTTATCTAATTAGGGTTTTTAATCAATCTTGTGCATCTAATAACTGATTTTGTATCATTGGTTGAACATTTATATGATTTTCGTCCTTCCCAGGCTTATTCTAATCCAATAAGGGTTTTTAACCAATCTTGCGCATCCAATAAGTGATTTTGTGTCATTCGTTGAACATTGAGGTCATTTACGTCCTCCCTAGGCTTATTCTAAACCAATAAGGGTTTTTAACTAATCTTGTCCATCCAATAAGTGATTTTGTATCATTCGTTGAACATTTAGGTCAATTTCGTCTTCCCTAGGCTTATTCTAATTCAATTAGGGTTTTTAACCAATCTTTTGTACCAATAATTGATTTTGTGTCATTGGTTGAACATTAAGGTCATTTTCGTCCTCCCTAGGCTTATTCTAATCCAATTAGGGTTTTTAACAAATCTTGTGCATCCAATAAGGGATTTTGTGTCGTCGGTATAACATTTAGGTCATTTTCGTCCACCCTTGGCATTTTCTAATCCAATTAGGGCTTTTAACCAATGTTGTGCATCCAATAAGTGATTTTGTGTCATTGGTGTAACATTTAGGTCATTTTCGTCCTCCATAGGCTTATTCTAATCCAATTAGGGTTTTTAACCAATCTTGTGCATCCAATAATTGATTTTGTCTCATTGGTTGAACATTAGGCCATTTTCGTGCTCCCTAGGCTTATTCTTATCTAATTAGGGTTTTTAATCATTCTTGTGCATCTAATAACTGATTTTGTATCATTGGTTGAACATTTATATGATTTTCGTCCTTTCTAGGCTTATTCTAATCTAATAAGGGTTTTTAACCAATCTTGCGCATCCAATAAGTGATTTTGTGTCATTCGTTGAACATTGAGGTCATTTACGTCCTCCCTAGCTTATTCTAATCCAATTAGGGTTTTTAACTAATCTTGTGCATCCAATATGTGATTTTGTATCATTCGTTGAACATTTAGGTCATTTTCGTCCTCCCTAGGCTTATTCTAATTCAATTAGGGTTTTTAACCAATCTTTTGCATCCAATAATTGATTTTGTGTCATTGGTTGAACATTTAGGTCATTTTCGTCCTCCCTAGGCTTATTCTAATCCAATTAGGGTTTTTAACAAATCTTGTGCATCCAATAAGTGATTTTTGTGTCATAGGTTGAACATTTAGGTCATTTTCGTCCACCCTTGGCTTATTCTAATCCAATTAGGGTTTTTAACCAATCTTGTGCATCCAATAAGTGATTTTGTTTCATTGGTTGAACATTTAGGTCATTTACGTCCTCCCTAGGCTTATTCTTATCCAATTAGGGTTTTTAACCAATATAGTGCATCCAATAAGTGATTTTGTGTCATTGGTTGAACATTAGGTCATTTTCGTCCTCCCTAGGCTTATTCTTATCTAATTAGGGTTTTTAATCAATCTTGTGCATCCAATAACTGATTATGGGTCATTGGTTGAACATTTATTTGATTTTCGTCCTCCCTTGGCTTATTCTAATCCAATTAGGGTTTTTATCCAACCTTGTGCATCCAATAAGTGATTTTGTGTCATTCGTTGAACATTTAGGTCATTTACATCCTCCCTAGGCTTAGTCTAATCCAATTAGGGTTTTTAACCAATCTTGTGCATCCAATAAGTGATTTTGTTTCATTGGTTGAACATTTAGGTCATTTACGTACTCCCTAGGCTTATTCTTATCCAATTAGGGTTTTTAACCAATCTAGTGCATCCAATAAGTGATTTTGTGTCATTGGTTGAACATTTAGGTTATTTTTGTCCTCCCTTGGCTTATTCTAATGCAATTAGGGATTTTAACCAATCTTGTGCATGCAATAAGTGATTTTGTGTCATTGGTTGAACATTTAAGTCATTTTCGTCCTCCCTAGGTTTATTCTAATCGAATTAGGGTTTTTAACCAATCTTGTGCATCCAATAAATGATTTTGTGTCATTGGTTGAACATTTAGGTCATTTTCATCCTCCCTAGGCTTATTCTAATCCAATAAGGGGTTTTAACCAATCTTGTGCATCCAATAAGTGCCTTTGTGTCATTGGATTAAGATTTAGGTCATGTAATTTCTCCATATGCTTATTTTAATCCAATTAGGGTTTTAAACCAATCTTGTGCATCCAATAAGTGATTTTCTATCATTGGTTGAACATTTAGGTCATTTACGTCCTCCCTAGGTTTATTCTAATCCAATTAGGGTTTTTAACAAATTTTGCGCATCCAATAAGTGATTTTGTGTCATTGGTTGAACATTTACGTCATTTTTGTCCTCCCTAGGCTTATTCTAATCCAATTTCGGTTTTTAACCAATCTTTTGCATCCAATAAGTGCGTTTGTGTCATTGGATTAACATTTAGGTCATGTTATTCCTCCCTATTCTTATTCTAATCCAATTATGGTTCTTAACCAATTTTGTGCATCCAATAAGTGATTTTATGTCATAGGGTTAACATTAGGTCATTTTCGTCCTCCCTAGGCTTATTCTAATCCAATTAGGGTTTTTAAATAATCTTGTGCATTCAATAAGTGATTTTAGGTCATTGGTTGAACATTTAGGTCATTTACGTCCTCCCTAGGCTTATTCTAATCTAATTAGGGTTTTTAACCAATCTTGGGCATCCAATAAGTGATTTTGTGTCATTGGTTGAACATTTACGTCATTTTTGTCCTCCCTAGGCTTATTCTAATCCAATTAGGGTTTTTATCCAATCTTTTGCATCCAATAAGTACGTTTGTGTCATTGGATTGACATTTAGGTCATGTAATTCCTCCCTATTCTTATTCTAATCCAATTAGGGTTGTTAACTAATTTTGTGCATCCAATAAGTGATTTTAAGTCATAGGTTGAACATTAGGTCATTTTCGTCCTCCCTAGGCTTATTCTAATCCAATTAGGGTTTTTTAATAATCTTGTGAATCCAATAAGTGATTTTTGGTCATTGGTTGAACATTTAGGTCATTTACGTCCTCCCTATGCTTATTCTTATCCAATTAGGGTTTTTAACCAATCTAGTGCATCCAATAAGGGATTTTGTGTCATTGGTTGAACATTAGGTTTTTTTCGTCCTCCTTAGGCTTATTCTTATCTAATTAGGGTTTTTAATCAATCTTGTGCATCCAATAACTGATTTTGTGTCATTGGTTGAACATTTATTTGATTTTCGTCCTCCCTTGGCTTATTCTAATCCAATTAGGGTTTTTATCCAATCTTGTGCATCCAATAAGTTATTTTGTTTCATTCGTTGAACATTTAGGTCATTTACGTCCTCCCTAGGCATATTCTAATCCAATTAGGGTTTTTAACCAATCTTGTGCATCCAATAAGTGATTTTGTTTCATTGGTTGAACATTTAGGTCATTTACGTCCTCCCTAGGCTTATTCTTATCCCATTAGGGTTTTTAACCAATCTAATGCATCCAATAAGTGATTTTGTGTCATTGGTTGAACATTTAGGTTATTTTTATCCTCCCTAGGCTTATTCTAATCCAATTAGGGTGTTTTAACCAATCTAGTGCATCCAATAAGTGATTTTGTGTCGTTGGTTGAACATTTAGGTCGTTTTTGTCCTCCCTTGGCTTATTCTAATACAATTAGGGTTTTTAACCAATCTAGTGATTTTGTGTCATTGGTTGAACATTTAGGTCATTTTCGTCTTCCCTAGGTTTATTCTAATCCAATTAGCGTTTTTAACCAATCTTTTGCATCCAATAAGTTATTTTGTGTCATTGGATTAACATTTAGGTCATTTAATTCCTCCCTAGGCTTATTCTAATTCAATTAGGGTTTTTAACCAATCTTTTGCATCCAATAATTGATTTTGTGTCATTGGTTGAACATTTAGGTCATTTTCGTCCTCCCTAGGCTTATTCTAATCCAATTAGGGTTTTTAACAAATCTTTTGCATCCAATAAGTGATTTTGTGTCATTGGTTGAAACTTTAGGTCATTTTCGTCCACCCTTGGCTTATTCTAATCCAATTAGGGTTTTTAACCAATCTTGTGAATCCAATAAGTGATTTTGTTTCATTGGTTGAACATTTAGGTCATTTACGTCCTCCCTAGGCTTATTCTTATCCAACTAGGGTTTTTAACCAATCTAGTGCATCCAATAAGTGATTTTGTGTCAGTGGTTGAACATTTAGGTCATTTTCGTCTTCCCTAGGTTTATTCTAATCCAATTAGGGTTTTTAACCAATCTTTTGCATCCAATAAGTGATTTTGTGTCATTGGATTAACATTTAGGTCATTTAATTCCTCCCTAGGCTTATTCTAATTCAATTAGGGTTTTTAACCAATCTATTGCATCCAATAATTGATTTTGTGTCATTGGTTGAACATTTAGGTCATTTTCGTCCTCCCTAGGCTTATTCTAATCCAATTAGGGTTTTTAACAAATCTTGTGCATCCAATAAGTGATTTTGTGTCATTGGTTGAACATTTAGGTCATTTTCGTCCACCCTTGGCTTATTCTAATCCAATTAGGGTTTTTAACCAATCTTGTGCATCCAATAAGTGATTTTGTTTCATTGGTTGAACATTTAGGTCATTTACGTCCTCCCTAGGCTTATTCTTATCCAATTAGGGTTTTTAACCAATATAGTGCATCCAATAAGTGATTTTGTGTCATTGGTTGAACATTAGGTCATTTTCGTCCTCCCTAGGCTTATTCTTATCTAATTAGGGTTTTTAATCAATCTTGTGCATCCAATAACTGATTATGGGTCATTGGTTGAACATTTATTTGATTTTCGTCCTCCCTTGGCTTATTCTAATCCAATTAGGGTTTTTATCTAACCTTGTGCATCCAATAAGTGATTTTGTGTCATTCGTTGAACATTTAGGTCATTTACATCCTCCCTAGGCTTAGTCTAATCCAATTAGGGTTTTTAACCAATCTTGTGCATCCAATAAGTGATTTTGTTTCATTGGTTGAACATTTAGGTCATTTACGTACTCCCTAGGCTTATTCTTATCCAATTAGGGTTTTTAACCAATCTAGTGAATCCAATAAGTGATTTTGTGTCATTGGTTGAACGTTTAGGTTATTTTTATCCTCCCTAGGCTTATTCTAATCCAATTAGGGTGTTTTAACCAATCTAGTGCATCCAATAAGTGATTTTGTGTCATTGGTGGAACATTTAGGTCATTTTTATCCTCCCTAGGCTTATTCTAATCCAATTACGGTTTTTTTACCAATCTTGTGCATCCAATAAGTGATTTTGTGTTATTGGTTGAACATTTAGGTCGTTTTTGTCCTCCCTTGGCTTATTCTAATACAATTAGGGTTTTTAACCAATCTAGTGCATCCAATAAGTAATTGTGTCATTGGTTGAACATTTAGGTCATTTTTATCCTCCCTAGGTTTATTCTAATCCAATTAGGGTTTTTAACCAATCTTGTGCATCCAATAAGTGATTTTGTGTCATTGGTTGAACATTTAGGTCATTTTCATCCTCCCTAGGCTTTTTCTAATCCGATTAGGGTTTTTAACCAATCCTGTGCATCCAATAAGTGATTTTGGGTCATTGGTTGAACATTTAGGTCATTTTCGTCCTCCCTAGGTTTATTCTAATCCAATTAGGTTTTTTAACCAATCTTGTGCATCCAATAAGTGATTTTGTGTCATTGGTTGAACATTTAGGTCATTTTCATCCTCCCTAGGCTTTTTCTAATTCGATTAGGGTTTTTAACCAATCTTGTGCATCCAATAAGTGATTTTGTGTCAGTGGTTGAACATTTAGGTCATTTTCGTCTTCCCTAGGTTTTTTCTAATCCAATTAGGGGTTTTAACCAATCTTTTGCATCCAATAAGTGATTTTGTGTCATTGGATTAACATTTAGGTCATTTAATTCCTCCCTAGGCTTATTCTAATCCAATTAGGGTTTTTAACCAATCTTTTGCATCCAATAATTGATTTTGTGTCATTGGTTGAACATTTAGGTCATTTTCGTCCTCCCTAGGCTTATTCTAATCCAATTAGGGTTTTTAACAAATCTTGTGCATCCAATAAGTGATTTTGTGTCATTGGTTGAACATTTAGGTCATTTTCATCCTCCCTAGGCTTTTTCTAATCCGATTAGGGTTTTTAACCAATCTTGTGCATCCAATAAGTGATTTTGTGTCATTGGTTGAACATTTAGGTCATTTTCGTCCTCCCTAGGGTTATTCTAATCCAATTAGGTTTTTTAACCAATCTTGTGCATCCAATAAGTGATTTTGTGTCATTGGTTGAACATTTAGGTCATTTTCATCCTCCCTAGGCTTTTTCTAATTCGATTAGGGTTTTTAACCAATCTTGTGCATCCAATAAGTGATTTTGTGTCAGTGGTTGAACATTTAGGTCATTTTCGTCTTCCCTAGGTTTATTCTAATCCAATTAGGGTTTTTAACCAATCTTTTGCATCCAATAAGTGATTTTGTGTCATTGGATTAACATTTAGGTCATTTAATTCCTCCCTAGGCTTATTCTAATTCAATTAGGGTTTTTAACCAATCTTTTGCATCCAATAATTGATTTTGTGTCATTGGTTGAACATTTAGGTCATTTTCGTCCTCCCTAGGCTTATTCTAATCCAATTAGGGTTTTTAACAAATCTTGTGCATCCAATAAGTGATTTTGTGTCATTGGTTGAACATTTAGGTCATTTTCGTCCACCCTTGGCTTATTCTAATCCAATTAGGGTTTTTAACCAATCTTGTGCATCCAATAAGAGATTTTGTTTCATTGGTTGAACATTTAGGTCATTTACGTCCTCCCTAGGCTTATTCTTATCCAACTAGGGTTTTTAACCAATCTAGTGCATCCAATAAGTGATTTTGTGTCATTGGTTGAACATTTAGGTCGTTTTTGTCCTCCCTTGGCTTATTCTAATACAATTAGGGTTTTTAACCAATCTAGTGCATCCAATTAGTGATTTTGTGTCATTGGTTGAACATTCAGGTCATTTTCATCCTCCCTAGGTTTATTCTAATCCGATTAGGAATTTTAACCAATCTTGTGCATCCAATAAGTGATTTTGTGTCATTGGTTGAACATTTAGGTCATTTTCGTCCTCCCTAGGTTTATTCTAATCCAATTAGGGTTTTTAACCAATCTTGTGCATCGAATAAGTGATTTTGTGTCATTGGTTGAACATTTAGGTCATTTTCATCCTCCCTAGGCTTTTTCTAATCCGATTAGGGTTTTTAACCAATCTTGTGCATCCAATAAGTGATTTTGTGTCATTGGTTGAACATTTAGGTCATTTTCGTCTTCCCTAGGTTTATTCTAATCCAATTAGGGTTTTTAACCAATCTTTTGCATCCAATAAGTGATTTTGTGTCATTGGATTAACATTTAGGTCATGTAATTCCCTATGCTTATTCTTATCCAATTAGGGTTTTTAACCAATCTAGTGCATCCAATACGGGATTTTGTGTCATTGGTTGAACATTAGGTCATTTTGGTCCTCCTTAGGCTTATTCTTATCTAATTAGGGTTTTTAATCAATCTTGTGCATCCAATAACTGATTTTGTGTCATTGGTTGAACATTTATTTGATTTTCGTCCTCCCTTGGCTTATTCTAATCCAATTAGGGTTTTTATCCAATCTTGTGCATCCAATAAGTGATTTTGTGTCATTCGTTGAACATTTAGGTCATTTACGTCCTCCCTAGGCTTATTCTAATCCAATTAGGGTTTTTAACCAATCTTGTGCATCCAATAAGTGATTTTGTTTCATTGGTTGAACATTTAGGTCATTTACGTCCTCCCTAGGCTTATTCTTATCCAATTAGGGTTTTTAACCAATCTAGTGCATCCAATAAGTGATTTTGTGTCATTGGTTGAACATTTAGGTCATTTTCGTCCACCCTTGGCTTATTCTAATCCAATTAGGGTTTTTAACCAATCTTGTGCATCCAATAAGTGATTTTGTTTCATTGGTTGAACATTTAGGTCATTTACGTCCTCCATAGGCTTATTCTTATCCAACTAGGGTTTTTAACCAATCTAGTGCATCCAATAAGTGATTTTATTTGATTGGTTGAACATTTAGGTCATTTACGTCCTCCCTAGGCTTATTCTTATCCAATTAGGGTTTTTAACCAATCTAGTGCATCCAATAAGTGATTTTGTGTCATTGGTTGAACATTAGGTCATTTTCGTCCTCCCTAGGCTTATTCTTATCTAATTAGGGTTTTTAATCAATCTTGTGCATCCAATAAGTGATTTTGTGTCATTGGTTGAACATTTACGTCATTTTTGTCCTCCCTAGGCTTATTCTAATCCAATTAGGGTTTTTATCCAATCTTTTGCATCCAATAAGTACGTTTGTGTCATTGGATTGACATTTAGGTCATGTAATTCCTCCCTATTCTTATTCTAATCCAATTAGGGTTGTTAACTAATTTTGTGCATCCAATAAGTGATTTTAAGTCATAGGTTGAACATTAGGTCATTTTCATCCTCCCTAGGCTTATTCTAATCCAATTAGGGTTTTTTAATAATCTTGTGAATCCAATAAGTGATTTTTGGTCATTGGTTGAACATTTAGGTCATTTTCGTCCTCCCTAGCCTTATTCTTATCTAATTAGGGTTTTTATTAAACTTTGTGCTTCCAATAAGTGATTTTGTGTCATTGGTTGAACATTAGGTCATTTTCGTCCTCCTTAGGCTTATTCTTATCTAATTAGGGTTTTTAATCAATCTTGTGCACCCAATAAGTGATTTTGTTTCATTGGTTGAACATTTAGGTCATTTACGTCCTCCCTATGATTATTCTTATCCAATTAGGGTTTTTAACCAATCTAGTGCATCCAATAAGGGATTTTGTGTCATTGGTTGAACATTAGGTTTTTTTCGTCCTCCTTAGGCTTATTCTTATCTAATTAGGGTTTTTAATCAATCTTGTGCATCCAATAACTGATTTTGTGTCATTGGTTGAACAATTATTTGATTTTCGTCCTCCCTTGGCTTATTCTAATCCAATTAGGGTTTTTATCCAATCTTGTGCATCCAATAAGTTATTTTGTTTCATTCGTTGAACATTTAGGTCATTTACGTCCTCCCTAGGCTTATTCTAATCCAATTAGGGTTTTTAACCAATCTTGTGCATCCAATAAGTGATTTTGTTTCATTGGTTGAACATTTAGGTCATTTACGTCCTCCGTAGGCTTATTCTTATCCAATTAGGGTTTTTAACCAATCTAGTGCATCCAATAAGTGATTTTGTGTCATTGGTTGAACATTTAGGTTATTTTTATCCTCCCTAGGCTTATTCTAATCCAATTAGGGTGTTTTAACCAATCTAGTGCATCCAATAAGTGATTTTGTGTCGTTGGTTGAACATTTAGGTCGTTTTTGTCCTCCCTTGGCTTATTCTAATACAATTAGTGTTTTTAACCAATCTAGTGCATCCAATTAGTGATTTTGTGTCATTGGTTGAACATTTAGGTCATTTTCATCCTCCCTAGGTTTATTCTAATCCGATTAGGGATTTTAACCAATCTTGTGCATCCAATAAGTGATTTTGTGTCATTGGTTAAATATTTAGGTCATTTTCGTCCTCCCTAGGTTTATTCTAATCCAATTAGGGTTTTTAACCAATCTTGTGCATCGAATAAGTGATTTTGTGTCATTGGTTGAACATTTAGGTCATTTTCATCCTCCCTAGGCTTTTTCTAATCCGATTAGGGTTTTTAACCAATCTTGTGCATCCAATAAGTGATTTTGTGTCATTGGTTGAACATTTAGGTCATTTTCGTCTTCCCTAGGTTTATTCTAATCCAATTAGGGTTTTTAACCAATCTTTTGCATCCAATAAGTGATTTTGTGTCATTGGATTAACATTTAGGTCATTTAATTCCTCCCTAGGCTTATTCTAATTCAATTAGGGTTTTTAACCAATCTTTTGCATCCAATAATTGATTTTGTGTCATTGGTTGAACATTTAGGTCATTTTCATCCTCCCTAGGCTTATTCTAATCCAATTAGGGTTTTTAACAAATCTTGTGCATCCAATAAGTGATTTTGTGTCATTGGTTGAACATTTAGGTCATTTTACTCCACCCTTGGCTTATTCTAATCCAATTAGGGTTTTTAACCAATCTTGTGCATCCAATAAGTGATTTTGTTTCATTGGTTGAACATTTAGGTCATTTACGTCCTCCCTAGGCTTATTCTTATCCAATTAGGGTTTTTAACCAATCTAGTGCATCCAATAAGTGATTTTGTGTCATTGGTTGAACATTAGGTCATTTTCGTCCTCCCTAGGCTTATTCTTATCTAATTAGGGTTTTTAATCAACCTTGTGCATCCAATAACTGATTATGGGTCATTGGTTGAACATTTATTTGATTTTCGTCCTCCCTTGGCTTATTCTAATCAATTGAGGGTTTTTATCCAACCTTGTGCATCCAATAAGTGATTTTGTGTCATTCGTTGAACATTTAGGTCATTTACATCCTCCCTAGGCTTAGTCTAATCCAATTAGGGTTTTTAACCAATCTTGTGCATCCAATAAGTGATTTTGTTTCATTGGTTGAACATTTAGGTCATTTACGTACTCCCTAGGCTTATTCTTATCCAATTAGGGTTTTTAACCAATCTAGTGCATCCAATAAGTGATTTTGTGTCATTGGTTGAACATTTAGGTTATTTTTGTCCTCCCTTGGCTTATTCTAATGCAATTAGGGATTTTAACCAATCTTGTGCATGCAATAAGTGATTTTGTGTCATTGGTTGAACATTTAAGTCATTTTCGTCCTCCCTAGGTTTATTCTAATCGAATTAGGGTTTTTAACCAATCTTGTGCATCCAATAAATGATTTTGTGTCATTGGTTGAACATTCAGGTCATTTTCATCCTCCCTAGGCTTATTCTAATCCAATAAGGGGTTTTAACCAATCTTGTGCATCCAATAAGTGCCTTTGTGTCATTGGATTAAGATTTAGGTCATGTAATTTCTCCATATGCTTATTTTAATCCAATTAGGGTTTTAAACCAATCTTGTGCATCCAATAAGTGATTTTCTATCATTGGTTGAACATTTAGGTCATTTACGTCCTCCCTAGGTTTATTCTAATCCAATTAGGGTTTTTAACAAATTTTGCGCATCCAATAAGTGATTTTGTGTCATTGGTTGAACATTTACGTCATTTTTGTCCTCCCTAGGCTTATTCTAATCTAATTACGGTTTTTAACCAATCTTTTGCATCCAATAAGTGCGTTTGTGTCATTGGATTAACATTTAGGTCATGTTATTCCTCCCTATTCTTATTCTAATCCAATTATGGTTCTTAACCAATTTTGTGCATCCAATAAGTGATTTTATGTCATAGCGTTAACATTAGGTCATTTTCGTCCTCCCTAGGCTTATTCTAATCCAATTAGGGTTTTTAAATAATCTTGTGCATCCAATAAGTGATTTTAGGTCACTGGTTGAACATTTAGGTCATTTACGTCCTCCCTAGGCTTATTCTAATCTAATTAGGGTTTTTAACCAATCTTGGGCATCCAATAAGTGATTTTGTGTCATTGGTTGAACATTTACGTCATTTTTGTCCTCCCTAGGCTTATTCTAATCCAATTAGGGTTTTTATCCAATCTTTTGCATCCAATAAGTACGTTTGTGTCATTGGATTGGCATTTAGGTCATGTAATTCCTCCCTATTCTTATTCTAATCCAATTAGGGTTGTTAACTAATTTTGTGCATCCAATAAGTGATTTTAAGTCATAGGTTGAACATTAGGTCATTTTCA
The DNA here is from genome assembly GCA_037974735.1 of Cicer chorassanicum. Classification (NCBI taxonomy): domain Eukaryota; kingdom Viridiplantae; phylum Streptophyta; class Magnoliopsida; order Fabales; family Fabaceae; genus Cicer; species Cicer chorassanicum. Next base: position 37,158,194 of record JBBPBP010009779.1, read on the forward strand.
TCCTCCCTAGGCTTATTCTAATCCAATTAGGGTTTTTATAATAATCTTGTGAATCCAATAAGTGATTTTTGGTCATTGGTTGAACATTTAGGTCATTTTCGTCCTCCCTAGCCTAATTCTTATCTAATTAGGGTTTTTATTAAACTTTGTGCTTCCAATAAGTGATTTTGTGTCATTGGTTGAACATTAGGTCATTTTCGTCCTCCTTAGGCTTATTCTTATCTAATTAGGGTTTTTAATCAATCTTGTGCACCCAATAAGTGATTTTGTTTCATTGGTTGAACATTTAGGTCATTTACGTCCTCCCTATGATTATTCTTATCCAATTAGGGTTTTTAACCAATCTAGTGCATCCAATAAGGGATTTTGTGTCATTGGTTGAACATTAGGTTTTTTTCGTCCTCCTTAGGCTTATTCTTATCTAATTAGGGTTTTTAATCAATCTTGTGCATCCAATAACTGATTTTGTGTCATTGGTTGAACATTTATTTGATTTTCGTCCTCCCTTGGCTTATTCTAATCCAATTAGGGTTTTTATCCAATCTTGTGCATCCAATAAGTTATTTTGTTTCATTCGTTGAACATTTAGGTCATTTACGTCCTCCCTAGGCTTATTCTAATCCAATTAGGGTTTTTAACCAATCTTGTGCATCCAATAAGTGATTTTGTTTCATAGGTTGAACATTTAGGTCATTTACGTCCTCGGTAGGCTTATTCTTATCCAATTAGGGTTTTTAACCAATCTAGTGCATCCAATAAGTGATTTTGTGTCATTGGTTGAACATTTAGGTTATTTTTATCCTCCCTAGGCTTATTCTAATCCAATTAGGGTGTTTTAACCAATCTAGTGCATCCAATAAGTGATTTTGTGTCGTTGGTTGAACATTTAGGTCGTTTTTGTCCTCCCTTGGCTTATTCTAATACAATTAGTGTTTTTAACCAATCTAGTGCATCCAATTAGTGATTTTGTGTCATTGGTTGAACATTTAGGTCATTTTCATCCTCCCTAGGTTTATTCTAATCCGATTAGGGATTTTAACCAATCTTGTGCATCCAATAAGTGATTTTGTGTCATTGGTTAAATATTTAGGTCATTTTCGTCCTCCCTAGGTTTATTCTAATCCAATTAGGGTTTTTAACCAATCTTGTGCATCGAATAAGTGATTTTGTGTCATTGGTTGAACATTTAGGTCATTTTCATCCTCCCTAGGCTTTTTCTAATCCGATTAGGGTTTTTAACCAATCTTGTGCATCCAATAAGTGATTTTGTGTCATTGGTTGAACATTTAGGTCATTTTCGTCTTCCCTAGGTTTATTCTAATCCAATTAGCGTTTTTAACCAATCTTTTACATCCAATAAGTTATTTTGTGTCATTGGATTAACATTTAGGTCATTTAATTCCTCCCTAGGCTTATTCTAATTCAATTAGGGTTTTTAACCAATCTTTTGCATCCAATAATTGATTTTGTGTCATTGGTTGAACATTTAGGTCATTTTCGTCCTCCCTAGGCTTATTCTAATCCAATTAGGGTTTTTAACAAATCTTGTGCATCCAATAAGTGATTTTGTGTCATGTGTTGAACATTTAGGTCATTTTCGTCCACCCTTGTCTTATTCTAATCCAATTAGGGTTTTTAACCAATCTTGTGCATCCAATAAGTGATTTTGTTTCATTGGTTGAACATTTAGGTCATTTACGTCCTCCCTAGGCTTATTCTTATCCAACTAGGGTTTTTAACCAATCTAGTGCATCCAATAAGTGATTTTGTGTCATTGGTTGAACATTTAGGTCGTTTTTGTCCTCCCTTGGCTTATTCTAATACAATTAGGGTTTTTAACCAATCTAGTGCATCCAATTAGTGATTTTGTGTCATTGGTTGAACATTTAGGTCATTTTCATCTTCCCTAAGTTTATTCTAATCCGATTAGGAATTTTAACCAATCTTGTGCATCCAATAAGTGATTTTGTGTCATTGGTTGAACATTCAGGTCATTTTCGTCCTCCCTTGGTTTATTCTAATCCAATTAGGGTTTTCAACCAATCTTGTGCATCGAATAAGTGATTTTGTGTCATTGGTTGAACATTTAGGTCATTTTCATCCTCCCTAGGCTTTTTCTAATCCGATTAGGGTTTTTAACCAATCTTTTGCATCCAATAAGTGATTTTGTGTCATTGGATTAACATTTAGGTCATGTAATTCCCTATGCTTATTCTTATCCAATTAGGGTTTTTAACCAATCTAGTGCATCCAATAAAGGATTTTGTGTCATTGGTTGAACATTAGGTCATTTTGGTCCTCCTTAGGCTTATTCTTATCTAATTAGGGTTTTTAATCAATCTTGTACATCCAATAACTGATTTTGTGTCATTGGTTGAACATTTATTTGATTTTCGTCCTCCCTTGGCTTATTCTAATCCAATTAGGGTTTTTATCCAATCTTGTGCATCCAATAAGTGATTTTGTTTCATTCGTTGAACATTTAGGTCATTTACGTCCTCCCAAGGCTTATTCTAATCCAATTAGGGTTTTTAACCAATCTTGTGCATCCAATAAGTTATTTTGTTTCATTGGTTGAACATTTAGGTCATTTACGTCTTCCCTAGGCTTATTCTTATCCAATTAGGGTTTTTAGCCAATCTAGTGCATCCAATAAGTGATTTTGTGTCATTGGTTGAACATTTAGGTTATTTTTATCCTCCCTAGGCTTCTTCTAATCCAATTAGGGTGTTTTAACAAATCTAGTGCATCCAATAAGTGATTTTGTGTCATTGGTTGAACATTTAGGTCGCTTTTGTCCTCCCTTGGCTTATTCTAATACAATTAGGATTTTTAACCAATTTAGTGCATCCAATAAGTGATTTTGTGTCATTGGTTGAACATTTAGGTCATTTTCATCCTCCCTAGGTTTATTCTAATCCGATTAGGGTTTTTAACCAATCGTGTGCATCCAATAAGTGATTTTGAGTCATTGGTTGAACATTTAGGTCATTTTCATCTCCTAGGTTTATTCTAATCCAATTAGCGTTTTTAACCAATCTTTTGCATCCAATAAGTGATTTTGTGTCATTGGATTAACATTTAGGTCATTTTCGTCGTCCCTAGGCTTATTCTAATCCAATAAGGGGTTTTAACCAATCTTGTGCATCCAATAAGTGCCTTTGTGTCATTGGATTAAGATTTAGGTCATGTAATTTCTCCATATGCTTATTTTAATCCAATTAGGGTTTTAAACCAATCTTGTGTATCCAATAAGTGATTTTCTATCATTGGTTGAACATTTAGGTCATTTACGTGCTCCCTAGGTTTATTCTAATCCAATTAGGGTTTTTAACAAATTTTGCGCATCCAATAAGTGATTTTGTGTCATTGGTTGAACATTTACGTCATTTTTGTCCTCCCTAGGCTTATTCTAATCCAATTAGGGTTTTTAACCAATCTTTTGCATCCAATAAGTGCGTTTGTGTCATTGGATTAACATTTAGGTCATGTTATTCCTCCCTATTCTTATTCTAATCCAATTATGGTTCTTAACCAATTTTTTGCATCCAATAAGTGATTTTATGTCATAGGGTTAACATTAGGTCATTTTCGTCCTCCCTAGGCTTATTCTAATCCAATTAGGGCTTTTAAATAATCTTGTGCATCCAATAAGTGATTTTAGGTCATTGGTTGAACATTTAGGTCATTTACGTCCTCCCTAGGCATATTCTAATCTAATTAGGGTTTTAAACCAATCTTGGGCATCCAATAAGTGATTTCGTGTCATTGGTTGAACATTTACGTCATTTTTGTCCTCCCTAGGCTTATTCTAATCCAATTAGGGTTTTTATCCAATCTTTTGCATCCAATAAGTACGTTTGTGTCATTGGATTGACATTTAGGTCATGTAATTCCTCCCTATTCTTATACTAATCCAATTAGGGTTGTTAACTAATTTTGGCATCCAATAAGTGATTTTAAGTCATAGGTTGAACATTAGGTCATTTTCGTCCTCACTAGGCTTATTCTAATCCAATTAGGGTTTTTAAATAATCTTGTGAATCCAATAAGTGATTTTTGGTCATTGGTTGAACATTTAGGTCATTTTCGTCCTCCCTAGCCTTATTCTTATCTAATTAGGGTTTTTATTAAACTTTGTGCTTCCAATAAGTGATTTTGTGTCATTGGTTGAACATTAGGTCATTTTCGTCCTCCTTAGGCTTATTCTTATCTTATTAGGGTTTTTAATCAATCTTGTGCACCCAATAAGTGATTTTGTTTCATTGGTTGAACATTTAGGTCATTTACGTCCTCCTTATGCTTATTCTTATCCAATTAGGGTTTTTAACCAATCTAGTGCATCCAATAAGGGATTTTGTGTCATTGGTTGAACATTAGGTCATTTTCGTCCTCCTTAGGCTTATTCTTATCTAATTAGGGTTTTTAATCAATCTTGTGCATCCAATAACTGATTTTGTGTC
>JBBPBP010009779.1:37162666-37181296 GCA_037974735.1 Cicer chorassanicum
TTTTTAACCAATCTTGTGCATCCAATAAGTGATTTTGTTTCATTGGTTGAACATTTAGGTCATTTACGTCCTCCCTAGGCTTATTCTTATCCCATTAGGGTTTTTAACCAATCTAATGCATCCAATAAGTGATTTTGTGTCATTGGTTGAACATTTAGGTTATTTTTATCCTCCCTAGGCTTATTCTAATCCAATTAGGGTGTTTTAACCAATCTAGTGCATCCAATAAGTGATTTTGTGTCGTTGGTTGAACATTTAGGTCGTTTTTGTCCTCCCTTGGCTTATTCTAATACAATTAGTGTTTTTAACCAATCTAGTGATTTTGTGTCATTGGTTGAACATTTAGGTCATTTTCGTCCTCCCTAGGCTTATTCTAATCCAATTAGGGTTTTTAACAAATCTTGTGCATCGAATAAGTGATTTTGTGTCATTGGTTGAACATTTAGGTCATTTTCGTCCACCCTTGGCTTATTCTAATCCAATTAGGGTTTTTAACCAATCTTGTGCATCCAATAAGTGATTTTGTTTCATTGGTTGAACATTTAGGTCATTTACGTCCTCCCTAGACTTATTCTTATCCAACTAGGGTTTTTAACCAATCTAGTGCATCCAATAAGTGATTTTGTGTCATTGGTTGAACATTTAGGTCGTTTTTGTCCTCCCTTGGCTTATTCTAATACAATTAGGGTTTTTAACCAATCTAGTGCATCCAATTAGTGATTTTGTGTCATTGGTTGAACATTCAGGTCATTTTCATCCTCCCTAGGTTTATTCTAATCCGATTAGGAATTTTAACCAATCTTGTGCATCCAATAAGTGATTTTGTGTCATTGGTTGAACATTTAGGTCATTTTCGTCCTCCCTAGGCTTATTCTAATTCAATTAGGGTTTTTAACCAATCTTTTGCATCCAATAATTGATTTTGTGTCATTGGTTGAACATTTAGGTCATTTTCGTCCTCCCTAGGCTTATTCTAATCCAATTAGGGTTTTTAACAAATCTTGTGCATCCAATAAGTGATTTTTGTGTCATAGGTTGAACATTTAGGTCATTTTCGTCCACCCTTGGCTTATTCTAATCCAATTAGGGTTTTTAACCAATCTTGTGCATCCAATAAGTGATTTTGTTTCATTTGTTGAACATTTAGGTCATTTACGTCCTCCATAGGCTTATTCTTATCCAACTAGGGTTTTTAACCAATCTAGTGCATCCAATAAGTGATTTTATTTGATTGGTTGAACATTTAGGTCATTTACGTCCTCCCTAGGCTTATTCTTATCCAATTAGGGTTTTTAACCAATCTAGTGCATCCAATAAGTGATTTTGTGTCATTGGTTGAACATTAGGTCATTTTCGTCCTCCCTAGGCTTATTCTTATCTAATTAGGGTTTTTAATCAATCTTGTGCATCCAATAAGTGATTTTGTGTCATTGGTTGAACATTTACGTCATTTTTGTCCTCCCTAGGCTTATTCTAATCCAATTAGGGTTTTTATCCAATCTTTTGCATCCAATAAGTACGTTTGTGTCATTGGATTGACATTTAGGTCATGTAATTCCTCCCTATTCTTATTCTAATCCAATTAGGGTTGTTAACTAATTTTGTGCATCCAATAAGTGATTTTAAGTCATAGGTTGAACATTAGGTCATTTTCATCCTCCCTAGGCTTATTCTAATCCAATTAGGGTTTTTTAATAATCTTGTGAATCCAATAAGTGATTTTTGGTCATTGGTTGAACATTTAGGTCATTTTCGTCCTCCCTAGCCTTATTCTTATCTAATTAGGGTTTTTATTAAACTTTGTGCTTCCAATAAGTGATTTTGTGTCATTGGTTGAACATTAGGTCATTTTCGTCCTCCTTAGGCTTATTCTTATCTAATTAGGGTTTTTAATCAATCTTGTGCACCCAATAAGTGATTTTGTTTCATTGGTTGAACATTTAGGTCATTTACGTCCTCCCTATGATTATTCTTATCCAATTAGGGTTTTTAACCAATCTAGTGCATCCAATAAGGGATTTTGTGTCATTGGTTGAACATTAGGTTTTTTTCGTCCTCCTTAGGCTTATTCTTATCTAATTAGGGTTTTTAATCAATCTTGTGCATCCAATAACTGATTTTGTGTCATTGGTTGAACAATTATTTGATTTTCGTCCTCCCTTGGCTTATTCTAATCCAATTAGGGTTTTTATCCAATCTTGTGCATCCAATAAGTTATTTTGTTTCATTCGTTGAACATTTAGGTCATTTACGTCCTCCCTAGGCTTATTCTAATCCAATTAGGGTTTTTAACCAATCTTGTGCATCCAATAAGTGATTTTGTTTCATTGGTTGAACATTTAGGTCATTTACGTCCTCCGTAGGCTTATTCTTATCCAATTAGGGTTTTTAACCAATCTAGTGCATCCAATAAGTGATTTTGTGTCATTGGTTGAACATTTAGGTTATTTTTATCCTCCCTAGGCTTATTCTAATCCAATTAGGGTGTTTTAACCAATCTAGTGCATCCAATAAGTGATTTTGTGTCGTTGGTTGAACATTTAGGTCGTTTTTGTCCTCCCTTGGCTTATTCTAATACAATTAGTGTTTTTAACCAATCTAGTGCATCCAATTAGTGATTTTGTGTCATTGGTTGAACATTTAGGTCATTTTCATCCTCCCTAGGTTTATTCTAATCCGATTAGGGATTTTAACCAATCTTGTGCATCCAATAAGTGATTTTGTGTCATTGGTTAAATATTTAGGTCATTTTCGTCCTCCCTAGGTTTATTCTAATCCAATTAGGGTTTTTAACCAATCTTGTGCATCGAATAAGTGATTTTGTGTCATTGGTTGAACATTTAGGTCATTTTCATCCTCCCTAGGCTTTTTCTAATCCGATTAGGGTTTTTAACCAATCTTGTGCATCCAATAAGTGATTTTGTGTCATTGGTTGAACATTTAGGTCATTTTCGTCTTCCCTAGGTTTATTCTAATCCAATTAGCGTTTTTAACCAATCTTTTGCATCCAATAAGTTATTTTGTGTCATTGGATTAACATTTAGGTCATTTAATTCCTCCCTAGGCTTATTCTAATTCAATTAGGGTTTTTAACCAATCTTTTGCATCCAATAATTGATTTTGTGTCATTGGTTGAACATTTAGGTCATTTTCGTCCTCCCTAGGCTTATTCTAATCCAATTAGGGTTTTTAACAAATCTTGTGCATCCAATAAGTGATTTTGTGTCATTGGTTGAACATTTAGGTCATTTTCGTCCACCCTTGGCTTATTCTAATCCAATTAGGGTTTTTAACCAATCTTGTGCATCCAATAAGAGATTTTGTTTCATTGGTTGAACATTTAGGTCATTTACGTCCTCCCTAGGCTTATTCTTATCCAACTAGGGTTTTTAACCAATCTAGTGCATCCAATAAGTGATTTTGTGTCATTGGTTGAACATTTAGGTCGTTTTTGTCCTCCCTTGGCTTATTCTAATACAATTAGGGTTTTTAACCAATCTAGTGCATCCAATTAGTGATTTTGTGTCATTGGTTGAACATTCAGGTCATTTTCATCCTCCCTAGGTTTATTCTAATCCGATTAGGAATTTTAACCAATCTTGTGCATCCAATATTGTGTCATTGGTTGAACATTTAGGTCATTTTCGTCCTCCCTAGGTTTATTCTAATCCAATAAGGGTTTTTAACCAATCTTGTGCATCGAATAAGTGATTTTGTGTCATTGGTTGAACATTTAGGTCATTTTCATCCTCCCTAGGCTTTTTCTAATCCGCTTAGGGTTTTTAACCAATCTTGTGCATCCAATAAGTGATTTTGTGTCATTGGTTGAACATTAGGTCATTTTCGTCCTCCTTAGGCTTATTCTTATCTTATTAGGGTTTTTAATCAATCTTGTGCACCCAATAAGTGATTTTGTTTCATTGGTTGAACATTTAGGTCATTTACGTCCTCCTTATGCTTATTCTTATCCAATTAGGGTTTTTAACCAATGTAGTGCATCCAATAAGGGATTTTGTGTCATTGGTTGAACATTAGGTCATTTTCGTCCTCCTTAGGCTTATTCTTATCTAATTAGGGTTTTTAATCAATCTTGTGCATCCAATAACTGATTTTGTGTCATTGGTTGAACATTTATTTGATTTTCGTCCTCCCTTGGCTTATTCTAATCCAATTAGGGTTTTTATCCAATCTTGTGCATCCAATAAGTTATTTTGTTTCATTCGTTGAACATTTAGGTCATTTACGTCCTCCCTAGGCATATTCTAATCCAATTAGGGTTTTTAACCAATCTTGTGCATCCAATAAGTGATTTTGTTTCATTGGTTGAACATTTAGGTCATTTACGTCCTCCCTAGGCTTATTCTTATCCCATTAGGGTTTTTAACCAATCTAATGCATCCAATAAGTGATTTTGTGTCATTGGTTGAACATTTAGGTTATTTTTATCCTCCCTAGGCTTATTCTAATCCAATTAGGGTGTTTTAACCAATCTAGTGCATCAAATAATTGATTTTGTGTCGTTGGTTGAACATTTAGGTCGTTTTTGTCCTCCCTTGGCTTATTCTAATACAATTAGTGTTTTTAACCAATCTAGTGATTTTGTGTCATTGGTTGAACATTTAGGTCATTTTCGTCTTCCCTAGGTTTATTCTAATCCAATTAGCGTTTTTAACTAATCTTTTGCATCCAATAAGTGATTTTGTGTCATTGGATTAACATTTAGGTCATGTAATTCCCTATGCTTATTCTTATCCAATTAGGGTTTTTAACCAATCTAGTGCATCCAATACGGGATTTTGTGTCATTGGTTGAACATTAGGTCATTTTGGTCCTCCTTAGGCTTATTCTTATCTAATTAGGGTTTTTAATCAATCTTGTGCATCCAATAACTGATTTTGTGTCATTGGTTGAACATTTATTTGATTTTCGTCCTCCCTTGGCTTATTCTAATCCAATTAGGGTTTTTATCCAATCTTGTGCATCCAATAAGTGATTTTGTTTCATTGGTTGAACATTTAGGTCATTTACGTCCTCCCTAGGCTTATTCTTATCCAATTAGGGTTTTTAGCCAATCTAGTGCATCCAATAAGTGATTTTGTGTCATTGGTTGAACATTTAGGTTATTTTTATCCTCCCTAGGCTTCTTCTAATCCAATTAGGGTGTTTTAACAAATCTAGTGCATCCAATAAGTGATTTTGTGTCATTGGTTGAACATTTAGGTCCTTTTTGTCCTCCCTTGGCTTATTCTAATACAATTAGGATTTTTAACCAATTTAGTGCATCCAATAAGTGATTTTGTGTCATTGGTTGAACATTTAGGTCATTTTCATCCTCCCTAGGTTTATTCTAATCCGATTAGGGTTTTTAACCAATCGTCTGCATCCAATAAGTGATTTTGAGTCATTGGTTGAACATTTAGGTCATTTTCGTCTTCCCTAGGTTTATTCTAATCCAATTAGCGTTTTTAACCAATCTTTTGCATCCAATAAGTGATTTTGTGTCATTGGATTAACATTTAGGTCATTTAATTCCTCCCTAGGCTTATTCTAATTCCATTAGGGTTTTTAACCAATCTTTTGCATCCAATAATTGATTTTGTGTCATTGGTTGAACATTTAGGTCATTTTCGTCCTCCCTAGGCTTATTCTAATCCAATTAGGGTTTTTAACAAATCTTGTGCATCCAATAAGTGATTTTTGTGTCATAGGTTGAACATTTAGGTCATTTTCGTCCACCCTTGGCTTATTCTAATCCAATTAGGGTTTTTAACCAATCTTGTGCATCCAATAAGTGATTTTGTTTCATTGGTTGAACATTTAGGTCATTTACGTCCTCCATAGGCTTATTCTTATCCAACTAGGGTTTTTAACCAATCTAGTGCATCCAATAAGTGATTTTATTTGATTGGTTGAACATTTAGGTCATTTACGTCCTCCCTAGGCTTATTCTTATCCAATTAGGGTTTTTAACCAATCTAGTGCATCCAATAAGTGATTTTGTGTCATTGGTTGAACATTAGGTCATTTTCGTCCTCCCTAGGCTTATTCTTATCTAATTAGGGTTTTTAATCAATCTTGTGCATCCAATAAGTGATTTTGTGTCATTGGTTGAACATTTACGTCATTTTTGTCCTCCCTAGGCTTATTCTAATCCAATTAGGGTTTTTATCCAATCTTTTGCATCCAATAAGTACGTTTGTGTCATTGGATTGACATTTAGGTCATGTAATTCCTCCCTATTCTTATTCTAATCCAATTAGGGTTGTTAACTAATTTTGTGCATCCAATAAGTGATTTTAAGTCATAGGTTGAACATTAGGTCATTTTCATCCTCCCTAGGCTTATTCTAATCCAATTAGGGTTTTTTAATAATCTTGTGAATCCAATAAGTGATTTTTGGTCATTGGTTGAACATTTAGGTCATTTTCGTCCTCCCTAGCCTTATTCTTATCTAATTAGGGTTTTTATTAAACTTTGTGCTTCCAATAAGTGATTTTGTGTCATTGGTTGAACATTAGGTCATTTTCGTCCTCCTTAGGCTTATTCTTATCTAATTAGGGTTTTTAATCAATCTTGTGCACCCAATAAGTGATTTTGTTTCATTGGTTGAACATTTAGGTCATTTACGTCCTCCCTATGATTATTCTTATCCAATTAGGGTTTTTAACCAATCTAGTGCATCCAATAAGGGATTTTGTGTCATTGGTTGAACATTAGGTTTTTTTCGTCCTCCTTAGGCTTATTCTTATCTAATTAGGGTTTTTAATCAATCTTGTGCATCCAATAACTGATTTTGTGTCATTGGTTGAACAATTATTTGATTTTCGTCCTCCCTTGGCTTATTCTAATCCAATTAGGGTTTTTATCCAATCTTGTGCATCCAATAAGTTATTTTGTTTCATTCGTTGAACATTTAGGTCATTTACGTCCTCCCTAGGCTTATTCTAATCCAATTAGGGTTTTTAACCAATCTTGTGCATCCAATAAGTGATTTTGTTTCATTGGTTGAACATTTAGGTCATTTACGTCCTCCGTAGGCTTATTCTTATCCAATTAGGGTTTTTAACCAATCTAGTGCATCCAATAAGTGATTTTGTGTCATTGGTTGAACATTTAGGTTATTTTTATCCTCCCTAGGCTTATTCTAATCCAATTAGGGTGTTTTAACCAATCTAGTGCATCCAATAAGTGATTTTGTGTCGTTGGTTGAACATTTAGGTCGTTTTTGTCCTCCCTTGGCTTATTCTAATACAATTAGTGTTTTTAACCAATCTAGTGCATCCAATTAGTGATTTTGTGTCATTGGTTGAACATTTAGGTCATTTTCATCCTCCCTAGGTTTATTCTAATCCGATTAGGGATTTTAACCAATCTTGTGCATCCAATAAGTGATTTTGTGTCATTGGTTAAATATTTAGGTCATTTTCGTCCTCCCTAGGTTTATTCTAATCCAATTAGGGTTTTTAACCAATCTTGTGCATCGAATAAGTGATTTTGTGTCATTGGTTGAACATTTAGGTCATTTTCATCCTCCCTAGGCTTTTTCTAATCCGATTAGGGTTTTTAACCAATCTTGTGCATCCAATAAGTGATTTTGTGTCATTGGTTGAACATTTAGGTCATTTCCGTCTTCCCTAGGTTTATTCTAATCCAATTAGCGTTTTTAACCAATCTTTTGCATCCAATAAGTTATTTTGTGTCATTGGATTAACATTTAGGTCATTTTTGTCCTCCCTTGGCTTATTCTAATACAACTAGGGTTTTTAACCAATCTAGTGCATCCAATTAGTGATTTTGTGTCATTGGTTGAACATTTAGGTCATTTTCATCCTCCCTAAGTTTATTCTAATCCGATTAGGAATTTTAACCAATCTTGTGCATCCAATAAGTGATTTTGTGTCATTGGTTGAACATTCAGGTCATTTTCGTCCTCCCTAGGTTTATTCTAATCCAATTAGGGTTTTCAACCAATCTTGTGCATCGAATAAGTGATTTTGTGTCATTGGTTGAACATTTAGGTCATTTTCATCCTCCCTAGGCTTTTTCTAATCCGATTAGGGTTTTTAACCAATCTTTTGCATCCAATAAGTGATTTTGTGTCATTGGATTAACATTTAGGTCATGTAATTCCCTATGCTTATTCTTATCCAATTAGGGTTTTTAACCAATCTAGTGCATCCAATAAGGGATTTTGTGTCATTGGTTGAACATTAGGTCATTTTGGTCCTCCTTAGGGTTATTCTTATCTAATTAGGGTTTTTAATCAATCTTGTGCATCCAATAACTGATTTTGTGTCATTGGTTGAACATTTATTTGATTTTCGTCCTCCCTTGGCTTATTCTAATCCAATTAGGGTTTTTATCCAATCTTGTGCATCCAATAAGTGATTTTGTTTCATTCGTTGAACATTTAGGTCATTTACGTCCTCCCAAGGCTTATTCTAATCCAATTAGGGTTTTTAACCAATCTTGTGCATCCAATAAGTTATTTTGTTTCATTGGTTGAAAATTTAGGTCATTTACGTCCTCCCTAGGCTTATTCTTATCCAACTAGGGTTTTTAGCCAATCTAGTGCATCCAATAAGTGATTTTGTGTCATTGGTTGAACATTTAGGTTATTTTTATCCTCCCTAGGCTTCTTCTAATCCAATTAGGGTGTTTTAACAAATCTAGTGCATCCAATAAGTGATTTTGTGTCATTGGTTGAACATTTAGGTCGTTTTTGTCCTCCCTTGGCTTATTCTAATACAATTAGGATTTTTAACCAATTTAGTGCATCCAATAAGTGATTTTGTGTCATTGGTTGAACATTTAGGTCATTTTCATCCTCCCTAGGTTTATTCTAATCCGATTAGGGTTTTTAACCAATCGTGTGCATCCAATAAGTGATTTTGAGTCATTGGTTGAACATTTAGGTCATTTTCGTCTTCCCTAGGTTTATTCTAATCCAATTAGCGTTTTTAACCAATCTTTTGCATCCAATAAGTGATTTTGTGTCATTGGATTAACATTTAGGTCATTTTCGTCGTCCCTAGGCTTATTCTAATCCAATAAGGGGTTTTAACCAATCTTGTGCATCCAATAAGTGCCTTTGTGTCATTGGATTAAGATTTAGGTCATGTAATTTCTCCATATGCTTATTTTAATCCAATTAGGGTTTTAAACCAATCTTGTGCATCCAATAAGTGATTTTCTATCATTGGTTGAACACTTAGGTCATTTACGTGCTCCCTAGGTTTATTCTAATCCAATTAGGGTTTTTAACAAATTTTGCGCATCCAATAAGTGATTTTGTGTCATTGGTTGAACATTTACGTCATTTTTGTCCTCCCTAGGCTTATTCTAATCCAATTAGGGTTTTTAACCAATCTTTTGCATCCAATAAGTGCGTTTGTGTCATTGGATTAACATTTAGGTCATGTTATTCCTCCCTATTCTTATTCTAATCCAATTATGGTTCTTAACCAATTTTGTGCATCCAATAAGTGATTTTATGTCATAAGGTTAACATTAGGTCATTTTCGTCCTCCCTAGGCTTATTCTAATCCAGTTAGGGTTTTTAAATAATCTTGTGCATCCAATAAGTGATTTTAGGTCATTGGTTGAACATTTAGGTCATTTACGTCCTCCCTAGGCTTATTCTAATCTAATTAGGGTTTTTAACCAATCTTGGGCATCCAATAAGTGATTTCGTGTCATTGGTTGAACATTTACGTCATTTTTGTCCTCCCTAGGCTTATTCTAATCCAATTAGGGTTTTTATCCAATCTTTTGCATCCAATAAGTACGTTTGTGTCATTGGATTGACATTTAGGTCATGTAATTCCTCCCTATTCTTATTCTAATCCAATTAGGGTTGTTAACTAATTTTGGCATCCAATAAGTGATTTTAAGTCATAGGTTGAACATTAGGTCATTTTCGTCCTCACTAGGCTTATTCTAATCCAATTAGGGTTTTTAAATAATCTTGTGAATCCAATAAGTGATTTCTGGTCATTGGTTGAACATTTAGGTCATTTTCGTCCTCCCTAGCCTTATTCTTATCTAATTAGGGTTTTTATTAAACTTTGTGCTTCCAATAAGTGATTTTGTGTCATTGGTTAAACATTAGGTCATTTTCGTCCTCCTTAGGCTTATTCTTATCTAATTAGGGTTTTTAATCAATCTTGTGCACCTAATAAGTGATTTTGTTTCATTGGTTGAACATTTAGGTCATTTACGTCCTCCCTATGCTTATTCTTATCCAATTAGGGTTTTTAACCAATCTAGTGCATCCAATAAGGGATTTTGTGTCATTGGTTAAACATTAGGTCATTTTCGTCCTCCTTAGGCTTATTCTTATCTAATTAGGGTTTTTAATCAATCTTGTGCATCCACTAACTGATTTTGTGTCATTGGTTGAACATTTATTTGATTTTCGTCCTCCCTTGGCTTATTCTAATCCAATTAGGGTTTTTATCCAATCTTGTGCATCCAATAAGTTATTTTGTTTCATTCGTTGAACATTTAGGTCATTTACGTCCTCCCTAGGCTTATTCTAATCCAATTAGGGTTTTTAACCAATCTTGTGCATCCAATAAGTGATTTTGTTTCATTGGTTGAACATTTAGGTCATTTACGTCCTCCGTAGGCTTATTCTTATCCAATTAGGGTTTTTAACCAATCTAGTGCATCCAATAAGTGATTTTGTGTCATTGGTTGAACATTTAGGTTATTTTTATCCTCCCTAGGCTTATTCTAATCCAATTAGGGTGTTTTAACCAATCTAGTGCATCCAATAAGTGATTTTGTGTCGTTGGTTGAACATTTAGGTCGTTTTTGTCCTCCCTTGGCTTATTCTAATACAATTAGTGTTTTTAACCAATCTAGTGCATCCAATTAGTGATTTTGTGTCATTGGTTGAACATTTAGGTCATTTTCATCCTCCCTAGGTTTATTCTAATCCGATTAGGGATTTTAACCAATCTTGTGCATCCAATAAGTGATTTTGTGTCATTGGTTAAATATTTAGGTCATTTTCGTCCTCCCTAGGTTTATTCTAATCCAATTAGGGTTTTTAACCAATCTTGTGCATCGAATAAGTGATTTTGTGTCATTGGTTGAACATTTAGGTCATTTTCATCCTCCCTAGGCTTTTTCTAATCCGATTAGGGTTTTTAACCAATCTTGTGCATCCAATAAGTGATTTTGTGTCATTGGTTGAACATTTAGGTCATTTTCGTCTTCCCTAGGTTTATTCTAATCCAATTAGCGTTTTTAACCAATCTTTTGCATCCAATAAGTTATTTTGTGTCATTGGATTAACATTTAGGTCATTTAATTCCTCCCTAGGCTTATTCTAATTCAATTAGGGTTTTTAACCAATCTTTTGCATCCAATAATTGATTTTGTGTCATTGGTTGAACATTTAGGTCATTTTCGTCCTCCCTAGGCTTATTCTAATCCAATTAGGGTTTTTAACAAATCTTGTGCATCCAATAAGTGATTTTGTGTCATTGGTTGAACATTTAGGTCATTTTCGTCCACCCTTGGCTTATTCTAATCCAATTAGGGTTTTTAACCAATCTTGTGCATCCAATAAGTGATTTTGTTTCATTGGTTGAACATTTAGGTCATTTACGTCCTCCCTAGGCTTATTCTTATCCAACTAGGGTTTTTAACCAATCTAGTGCATCCAATAAGTGATTTTGTGTCATTGGTTGAACATTTAGGTCGTTTTTGTCCTCCCTTGGCTTATTCTAATACAATTAGGGTTTTTAACCAATCTAGTGCATCCAATTAGTGATTTTGTGTCATTGGTTGAACATTCAGGTCATTTTCATCCTCCCTAGGTTTATTCTAATCCGATTAGGAATTTTAACCAATCTTGTGCATCCAATAAGTGATTTTGTGTCATTGGTTGAACATTTAGGTCATTTTCGTCCTCCCTAGGTTTATTCTAATCCAATTAGGGTTTTTAACCAATCTTGTGCATCGAATAAGTGATTTTGTGTCATTGGTTGAACATTTAGGTCATTTTCATCCTCCCTAGGCTTTTTCTAATCCGATTAGGGTTTTTAACCAATCTTGTGCATCCAATAAGTGATTTTGTGTCATTGGTTGAACATTTAGGTCATTTTCGTCTTCCCTAGGTTTATTCTAATCCAATTAGGGTTTTTAACCAATCTTTTGCATCCAATAAGTGATTTTGTGTCATTGGATTAACATTTAGGTCATGTAATTCCCTATGCTTATTCTTATCCAATTAGGGTTTTTAACCAATCTAGTGCATCCAATACGGGATTTTGTGTCATTGGTTGAACATTAGGTCATTTTGGTCCTCCTTAGGCTTATTCTTATCTAATTAGGGTTTTTAATCAATCTTGTGCATCCAATAACTGATTTTGTGTCATTGGTTGAACATTTATTTGATTTTCGTCCTCCCTTGGCTTATTCTAATCCAATTAGGGTTTTTATCCAATCTTGTGCATCCAATAAGTGATTTTGTGTCATTCGTTGAACATTTAGGTCATTTACGTCCTCCCTAGGCTTATTCTAATCCAATTAGGGTTTTTAACCAATCTTGTGCATCCAATAAGTGATTTTGTTTCATTGGTTGAACATTTAGGTCATTTACGTCCTCCCTAGGCTTATTCTTATCCAATTAGGGTTTTTAACCAATCTAGTGCATCCAATAAGTGATTTTGTGTCATTGGTTGAACATTTAGGTCATTTTCGTCCACCCTTGGCTTATTCTAATCCAATTAGGGTTTTTAACCAATCTTGTGCATCCAATAAGTGATTTTGTTTCATTGGTTGAACATTTAGGTCATTTACGTCCTCCATAGGCTTATTCTTATCCAACTAGGGTTTTTAACCAATCTAGTGCATCCAATAAGTGATTTTATTTGATTGGTTGAACATTTAGGTCATTTACGTCCTCCCTAGGCTTATTCTTATCCAATTAGGGTTTTTAACCAATCTAGTGCATCCAATAAGTGATTTTGTGTCATTGGTTGAACATTAGGTCATTTTCGTCCTCCCTAGGCTTATTCTTATCTAATTAGGGTTTTTAATCAATCTTGTGCATCCAATAAGTGATTTTGTGTCATTGGTTGAACATTTACGTCATTTTTGTCCTCCCTAGGCTTATTCTAATCCAATTAGGGTTTTTATCCAATCTTTTGCATCCAATAAGTACGTTTGTGTCATTGGATTGACATTTAGGTCATGTAATTCCTCCCTATTCTTATTCTAATCCAATTAGGGTTGTTAACTAATTTTGTGCATCCAATAAGTGATTTTAAGTCATAGGTTGAACATTAGGTCATTTTCATCCTCCCTAGGCTTATTCTAATCCAATTAGGGTTTTTTAATAATCTTGTGAATCCAATAAGTGATTTTTGGTCATTGGTTGAACATTTAGGTCATTTTCGTCCTCCCTAGCCTTATTCTTATCTAATTAGGGTTTTTATTAAACTTTGTGCTTCCAATAAGTGATTTTGTGTCATTGGTTGAACATTAGGTCATTTTCGTCCTCCTTAGGCTTATTCTTATCTAATTAGGGTTTTTAATCAATCTTGTGCACCCAATAAGTGATTTTGTTTCATTGGTTGAACATTTAGGTCATTTACGTCCTCCCTATGATTATTCTTATCCAATTAGGGTTTTTAACCAATCTAGTGCATCCAATAAGGGATTTTGTGTCATTGGTTGAACATTAGGTTTTTTTCGTCCTCCTTAGGCTTATTCTTATCTAATTAGGGTTTTTAATCAATCTTGTGCATCCAATAACTGATTTTGTGTCATTGGTTGAACAATTATTTGATTTTCGTCCTCCCTTGGCTTATTCTAATCCAATTAGGGTTTTTATCCAATCTTGTGCATCCAATAAGTTATTTTGTTTCATTCGTTGAACATTTAGGTCATTTACGTCCTCCCTAGGCTTATTCTAATCCAATTAGGGTTTTTAACCAATCTTGTGCATCCAATAAGTGATTTTGTTTCATTGGTTGAACATTTAGGTCATTTACGTCCTCCGTAGGCTTATTCTTATCCAATTAGGGTTTTTAACCAATCTAGTGCATCCAATAAGTGATTTTGTGTCATTGGTTGAACATTTAGGTTATTTTTATCCTCCCTAGGCTTATTCTAATCCAATTAGGGTGTTTTAACCAATCTAGTGCATCCAATAAGTGATTTTGTGTCGTTGGTTGAACATTTAGGTCGTTTTTGTCCTCCCTTGGCTTATTCTAATACAATTAGGGTTTTTAACCAATCTAGTGCATCCAATTAGTGATTTTGTGTCATTGGTTGAACATTTAGGTCATTTTCATCCTCCCTAGGTTTATTCTAATCCGATTAGGGATTTTAACCAATCTTGTGCATCCAATAAGTGATTTTGTGTCATTGGTTGAATATTTAGGTCATTTTCGTGCTCCCTAGGTTTATTCTAATCCAATTAGGGTTTTTAACCAATCTTGTGCATCGAATAAGTGATTTTGTGTCATTGGTTGAACATTTAGGTCATTTTCATCCTCCCTAGGCTTTTTCTAATCCGATTAGGGTTTTTAACCAATCTTGTGCATCCAATAAGTGATTTTGTGTCATTGGTTGAACATTTAGGTCATTTTCGTCTTCCCTAGGTTTATTCTAATCCAATTAGCGTTTTTAACCAATCTTTTGCATCCAATAAGTTATTTTGTGTCATTGGATTAACATTTAGGTCATTTAATTCCTCCCTAGGCTTATTCTAATTCAATTAGGGTTTTTAACCAATCTTTTGCATCCAATAATTGATTTTGTGTCATTGGTTGAACATTTAGGTCATTTTCGTCCTCCCTAGGCTTATTCTAATCCAATTAGGGTTTTTAACAAATCTTGTGCATCCAATAAGTGATTTTGTGTCATTGGTTGAACATTTAGGTCATTTTCGTCCACCCTTGGCTTATTCTAATCCAATTAGGGTTTTTAACCAATCTTGTGCATCCAATAAGTGATTTTGTTTCATTGGTTGAACATTTAGGTCATTTACGTCCTCCCTAGGCTTATTCTTATCCAACTAGGGTTTTTAACCAATCTAGTGCATCCAATAAGTGATTTTGTGTCATTGGTTGAACATTTAGGTCGTTTTTGTCCTCCCTTGGCTTATTCTAATACAATTAGGGTTTTTAACCAATCTAGTGCATCCAATTAGTGATTTTGTGTCATTGGTTGAACATTCAGGTCATTTTCATCCTCCCTAGGTTTATTCTAATCCGATTAGGAATTTTAACCAATCTTGTGCATCCAATAAGTGATTTTGTGTCATTGGTTGAACATTTAGGTCATTTTCGTCCTCCCTAGGTTTATTCTAATCCAATTAGGGTTTTTAACCAATCTTGTGCATCGAATAAGTGATTTTGTGTCATTGGTTGAACATTTAGGTCATTTTCATCCTCCCTAGGCTTTTTCTAATCCGATTAGGGTTTTTAACCAATCTTGTGCATCCAATAAGTGATTTTGTGTCATTGGTTGAACATTTAGGTCATTTTCGTCTTCCCTAGGTTTATTCTAATCCAATTAGGGTTTTTAACCAATCTTTTGCATCCAATAAGTGATTTTGTGTCATTGGATTAACATTTAGGTCATGTAATTCCCTATGCTTATTCTTATCCAATTAGGGTTTTTAACCAATCTAGTGCATCCAATACGGGATTTTGTGTCATTGGTTGAACATTAGGTCATTTTGGTCCTCCTTAGGCTTATTCTTATCTAATTAGGGTTTTTAATCAATCTTGTGCATCCAATAACTGATTTTGTGTCATTGGTTGAACATTTATTTGATTTTCGTCCTCCCTTGGCTTATTCTAATCCAATTAGGGTTTTTATCCAATCTTGTGCATCCAATAAGTGATTTTGTGTCATTCGTTGAACATTTAGGTCATTTACGTCCTCCCTAGGCTTATTCTAATCCAATTAGGGTTTTTAACCAATCTTGTGCATCCAATAAGTGATTTTGTTTCATTGGTTGAACATTTAGGTCATTTACGTCCTCCCTAGGCTTATTCTTATCCAATTAGGGTTTTTAACCAATCTAGTGCATCCAATAAGTGATTTTGTGTCATTGGTTAAACATTAGGTCATTTTCGTCCTCCCTAGGCTTATTCTTTTCTAATTAGGGTTTTTAATCAATCTTGTGCATCCAATAATTGATTTTGTGTCATTGGTTGAACATTTATTTGATTTTCGTCCTCCCTTGGCTTATTCTAATCCAATTAGGGTTTTTATCCAACCTTGTGCATCCAATAAGTGATTTTTTGTCATTCGTTGAACATTTAGGTCATTTACGTCCTCCCTAGGCTTATTCTAATCCAATTAGGGTTTTTAACCAAACTTGTGCATCCAATAAGTGATTTTGTTTCATTGGTTGAACATTTAGGTCATTTACATCCTCCCTAGGCTTATTCTTATACAATTAGGGTTTTTAACCAATCTAGTGCATCCAATAAGTGATTTTGTGTCATTGGTTGAACATTTAGGTTATTTTTATCCTCCCTAGGCTTATTCTTATCCAATTAGGGTTTTTTTTACCAATCTTGTGCATCCAATAAGTTATTTTGTGTCATTGGTTGAATATTTAGGTCATTTTTGTCCTCCCTTGGCTTATTCTAATGCAATTAGGGTTTTTAACAAATCTTGTGCATCCAATAAGTGATTTTGTGTCATTAGTTGAACATTTAGGTCATTTTCGTCCACCCTTTGCTTATTCTAATCCAATTAGGGTTTTTAACCAATCTTGTGCATCCAATAAGTGATTTTGTTTCATTGGTTGAACATTTAGGTCATTTACGTCCTCCCTAGGCTTATTCTTATCCAATTAGGGTTTTTAACCAATCTAGTGCATCCAATAAGTGATTTTGTGTCATTGGTTGAACATTAGGTCATTTTTGTCCTCCCTAGGCTTATTCTTTTCTAATTAGGGTTTTTAATCAATCTTGTGCATCCAATAACTAATTTTGTGTCATTGGTTGAACATTTATTTGATTTTCGTCCTCCCTTGGCTTATTCTAATCCAATTAGGGTTTTTATCCATCCTTGTGCATCCAATAAGTGATTTTATGTCATAGGTTTAACATTAGGTCATTTTCGTCCTCCCTAGGCTTATTCTAATCCAATTAGGGTTTTTAAATAATCTTGTGCATCCAATAAGTGATTTTAGGTCATTGGTTGAACATTTAGGTAATTTACGTCCTCCCTAGGCTTATTCTAATCCAATTAGGGTTTTTAACCAATCTTGCGCATCCAATAAGTGATTTTGTGTCATTGGTTGACAATTTACGTCATTTTTGTCCTCCCTAGGCTTATTCTAATCCAATTAGGGTTTTTAACCAATCTGTTGCATCCAATAAGTTATTTTGTGTCATTGGATTAACATTTAGGTCATTTAATTCGTCCCTAAGCTTATTCTAATTCAATTAGGGTTTTTAACCAATCTTTTGCATCCAATAAGTACGTTTGTGTCATTGGATTAACATTTAGGTCATGTAATTCCTCCCTATTCTTATTCTAATCCATTTATGGTTGTTAACTAATTTTTTGCATCCAATAAGTGATTTTATGTCATAGGTTGAACATTAGGTCATTTTCGTCCTCCCTAGGCTTATTCTAATCCAATTAGGGTTTTTAAATAATCTTGTGAATCCAATAAGTGATTTTTGGTCATTGGTTGAACATTTAGGTCATTTTCGTCCTCCCTAGCCTTATTCTTATCTAATTAGGGTTTTTAATCAACTTTGTCCTTCCAATAAGTGATTTTGTGTCATTGGTTGAACATTTAGGTCACTTTCGTCTTCCCTAGGTTTATTCTAATCTAATTAGGGTTTTTAACCAATCTTTTGCATCCAATAAGTTATTTTGTGTCATTGGATTAACATTTAGGTCATGTAATTCCTCCCTAGGTTTATTCTAATCCGATTAGGGTTTTTAACCAATCTTGTGCATCCAATAAGTGATTTTGAGTCATTGGTTGAACATTTAGGTCATTTTCGTCTTCCCTAGGTTTGTTCTAATCCAATTAGCGTTTTTAACCAATCTTTTGCATCCAATAAGTGATTTTGTGTCATTGGATTAACATTTAGGTCATTTAATTCCTCCCTAGGCTTATTCTAATTCAATTAGGGTGTTTAACCAATCTTTTGCATCCAATAATTGATTTTGTGTCATTGGTTGAACATTTAGGTCATTTTCGTCCTCCCTAGGCTTATTCTAATCCAATTAGGGTTTTTAACAAATCTTGTGCATCCAATAAGTGATTTTGTGTCATTGGTTGAACATTTAGGTCATTTTCGTCCACCCTTGGCTTATTCTATTCCAATTAGGGTTTTTAACCAATCTTTTGCATCCAATAAGTACGTTTGTGTCATTGGATTAACATTTAGGTCATGTAATTCCTCCCTATTCTTATTCTAATCCAATTAGGGTTGTTAACTAATTTTGTGCATCCAATAAGTGATTTTATGTCATAGGTTGAACATTAGGTCATTTTCGTTCTCCCTAGGCTTATTCTAATCCAATTAGGGTTTTTAACCAATCTTGTGCATCCAATAAGTGATTTTCTAACATTGGTTGAACATTTAGGTCATTTACGTTCTCCCTAGGTTTATTCTAATC
>JBBPBP010009779.1:37181306-37201004 GCA_037974735.1 Cicer chorassanicum
GGTTGTTAACTAATTTTTTGCATCCAATAAGTGATTTTATGTCATAGGTTGAACATTAGGTCATTTTCGTCCTCCCTAGGCTTATTCTAATCCAATTAGGGTTTTTAAATAATCTTGTGAATCCAATAAGTGATTTTTGGTCATTGGTTGCACATTTAGGTCATTTTCGTCCTCCCTAGCCTTATTCTTATCTAATTAGGGTTTTTAATCAACTTTGTCCTTCCAATAAGTGATTTTGTGTCATTGGTTGAACATTTAGGTCACTTTCGTCTTCCCTAGGTTTATTCTAATCTAATTAGGGTTTTTAACCAATCTTTTGCATCCAATAAGTTATTTTGTGTCATTGGATTAACATTTAGGTCATTTAATTCCTCCCTAGGCTTATTCTAATTCAATTAGGGTTTTTAACCAATCTTTTGCATCCAATAATTGATTTTGTGTCATTGGTTGAACATTTAGGTCATTTTCGTCCTCCCTAGGCTTATTCTAATCCAATTAGGGTTTTTAACAAATCTTGTGCATCCAATAAGTGATTTTGTGTCATTGGTTGAACATTTAGGTCATTTTCGTCCCCCCTTGGCTTATTCTAATCCAATTAGGGTTTTTAACCAATCTTGTGCATCCAATAAGTGATTTTGTTTCATTGGTTGAACATTTAGGTCATTTACGTCCTCCCTAGGCTTATTCTTATCCAACTAGGGTTTTTAACATATCTAGTGCATCCAATAAGTGATTTTGTGTCATTGGTTGAACATTTTGGTCGTTTTTGTCCTCCCTTGGCTTATTCTAATACAATTAGGGTTTTTAACCAATCTAGTGCATCCAATTAGTGATTTTGTGTCATTGGTTGAACATTTAGGTCATTTTCATCCTCCCTAAGTTTATTCTAATCCGATTAGGAATTTTAACCAATCTTGTGCATCCAATAAGTGGTTTTGTGTCATTGGTTGAACATTTAGGTCATTTTCGTCCTCCCTAGGTTTATTCTAATCCAATTAGGGTTTTTAACCAATCTTGTGCATCGAATAAGTGATTTTGTGTCATTGGTTGAACATTTAGGTCATTTTCATCCTCCCTAGGCTTTTTCTAATCCGATTAGGGTTTTTAACCAATCTTTTGCATCCAATAAGTGATTTTGTGTCATTGGATTAACATTTAGGTCATGTAATTCCCTATGCTTATTTTTATCCAATTAGGGTTTTTAACCAATCTAGTGCATCCAATAAGGGATTTTGTGTCATTGGTTGAACATTAGGTCATTTTGGTCCTCCTTAGGCTTATTCTTATCTAATTAGGGTTTTTAATCAATCTTGTGCATCCAATAACTGATTTTGTGTCATTGGTTGAACATTTATTTGATTTTCGTCCTCCCTTGGCTTATTCTAATCCAATTAGGGTTTTTATCCAATCTTGTGCATCCAATAAGTGATTTTGTTTCATTCGTTGAACATTTAGGTCATTTACGTCCTCCCTAGGCTTATTCTAATCCAATTAGGATTTTTAACCAATCTTGTGCATCCAATAAGTGATTTTGTTTCATTGGTTGAACATTTAGGTCATTTACGTCCTCCCTAGGCTTATTCTTATCCAATTAGGGTTTTTAGCCAATCTAGTGCATCCAATAAGTGATTTTGTGTCATTGGTTGAACATTTAGGTTATTTTTATCCTCCCTAGGCTTCTTCTAATCCAATTAAGGTGTTTTAACAAATCTAGTGCATCCAATAAGTGATTTTGTGTCATTGGTTGAACATTCAGGTCGTTTTTGTCCTCCCTTGGCTTATTCTAATACAATTAGGATTTTTAACCAATTTAGTGCATCCAATAAGTGATTTTGTGTCATTGGTTGAACATTTAGGTCATTTTCATCCTCCCTAGGTTTATTCTAATCCGATTAGGGTTTTTAACCAACCGTGTGCATCCAATAAGTGATTTTGAGTCATTGGTTGAACATTTAGGTCATTTTCGTCTTCCCTAGGTTTATTCTAATCCAATTAGCGTTTTTAACCAATCTTTTGCATCCAATAATTGATTTTGTGTCATTGGATTAACATTTAGGTCATTTTCGTCCTCCCTAGGCTTATTCTAATCCAATAAGGGGTTTTAACCAATCTTGTGCATCCAATAAGTGCCTTTGTGTCATTGGATTAAGATTTAGGTCATGTAATTTCTCCATATGCTTATTTTAATCCAATTAGGGTTTTAAACCAATCTTGTGCATCCAATAAGTGATTTTCTATCATTGGTTGAACATTTAGGTCATTTACGTCCTCCCTAGGTTTATTCTAATCCAATTAGGGTTTTTAACAAATTTTGCGCATCCAATAAGTGATTTTGTGTCATTGGTTGAACATTTAGGTCATTTTCGTCCTCTTAAGGCTTATTCTCTTCCAATTAGGGTTTTTAACCAATCTTTTGCATCCAATAAGTGCGTTTGTGTCATTGGATTAACATTTAGGTCATGTTATTCCTCCCTATTCTTATTCTAATCCAATTATGGTTCTTAACCAATTTTGTGCATCCAATAAGTGATTTTATGTCATAGGGTTAACATTAGGTCATTTTCGTCCTCCCTAGGCTTATTCTAATCCAATTAGGGTTTTTAAATAATCTTGTGCATCCAATAAGTGATTTTAGGTCATTGGTTGAACATTTATTTGATTTTCGTCCTCCCTTGGCTTATTCTAATCCAATTAGGGTTTTTATCCAATCTTGTGCATCCAATAAGTTATTTTGTTTCATTCGTTGAACATTTAGGTCATTTACGTCCTCCCTAGGCATATTCTAATCCAATTAGGATTTTTAACCAATCTTGTGCATCCAATAAGTGATTTTGTTTCATTGGTTGAACATTTAGGTCATTTACGTCCTCCCTAGGCTTATTCTTATCCCATTAGGGTTTTTAACCAATCTAATGCATCCAATAAGTGATTTTGTGTCATTGGTTGAACATTTAGGTTATTTTTATCCTCCCTAGGCTTATTCTAATCCAATTAGGGTGTTTTAACCAATCTAGTGCATCCAATAAGTGATTTTGTGTCGTTGGTTGAACATTTAGGTCGTTTTTGTCCTCCCTTGGCTTATTCTAATACAATTAGGGTTTTTAACCAATCTAGTGATTTTGTGTCATTGGTTGAACATTTAGGTCATTTTCGTCTTCCCTAGGTTTATTCTAATCCAATTAGCGTTTTTAACCAATCTTTTGCATCCAATAAGTTATTTTGTGTCATTGGATTAACATTTAGGTCATTTAATTCCTCCCTAGGCTTATTCTAATTCAATTAGGGTTTTTAACCAATCTTTTGCATCCAATAATTGATTTTGTGTCATTGGTTGAACATTTAGGTCATTTTCGTCCTCCCTAGGCTTATTCTAATCCAATTAGGGTTTTTAACAAATCTTGTGCATCCAATAAGTGATTTTGTGTCATTGGTTGAACATTTAGGTCATTTTCGTCCACCCTTGGCTTATTCTAATCCAATTAGGGTTTTTAACCAATCTTGTGCATCCAATAAGTGATTTTGTTTCATTGGTTGAACATTTAGGTCATTTACGTCCTCCCTAGGCTTATTCTTATCCAACTAGGGTTTTTAACCAATCTAGTGCATCCAATAAGTGATTTTGTGTCATTGGTTGAACATTTAGGTCGTTTTTGTCCTCCCTTGGCTTATTCTAATCCAATTAGGGTTTTTAACCAATCTTGTGCATCCAATAAGTGATTTTGTTTCATTGGTTGAACATTTAGGTCATTTACGTCCTCCCTAGGCTTATTCTTATCCAACTAGGGTTTTTAACCAATCTAGTGCATCCAATAAGTGATTTTGTGTCATTGGTTGAACATTTAGGTCGTTTTTGTCCTCCCTTGGCTTATTCTAATACAATTAGGGTTTTTAACCAATTTAGTGCATCCAATTAGTGATTTTGTGTCATTGGTTGAACATTCAGGTCATTTTCATCCTCCCTAGGTTTATTCTAATCCGATTAGGAATTTTAACCAATCTTGTGCATCCAATAAGTGATTTTTTTTCATTGGTTGAACATTTAGGTCATTTACGTCCTCCCTAGGTTTATTCTAATCCAATAAGGGTTTTTAACCAATCTTGTGCATCGAATAAGTGATTTTGTGTCATTGGTTGAACATTTAGGTCATTTTCATCCTCCTTAGGCTTTTTCTAATCCGATTAGGGTTTTTAACCAATCTTGTGCATCCAATAAGTGATTTTGTGTCATTGGTAGAACATTTAGGTCCTTTTCGTCTTCCCTAGGTTTATTCTAATCCAATTAGGGTTTTTAACCAATCTTTTGCATCCAATAAGTGATTTTGTGTCATTGGATTAACATTTAGGTCATGTAATTCCCTATGCTTATTCTTATCCAATTAGGGTTTTTAACCAATCTAGTGCATCCAATACGGGATTTTGTGTCATTGGTTGAACATTTAGGTCATTTTCATCCTCCCTAGGCTTTTTCTAATCCGATTAGGGTTTTTAACCAATCTTGTGCATCCAATAAGTGATTTTGTGTCATTGGTTCAACATTTAGGTCATTTTCGTCTTCCCTAGGTTTATTCTAATCCAATTAGCGTTTTTAACCAATCTTTTGCATCCAATAAGTTATTTTGTGTCATTGGATTAACATTTAGGTCATTTAATTCCTCCCTAGGCTTATTCTAATTCAATTAGGGTTTTTAACCAATCTTTTGCATCCAATAATTGATTTTGTGTCATTGGTTGAACATTTAGGTCATTTTCGTCCTCCCTAGGCTTATTCTAATCCAATTAGGGTTTTTAACAAATCTTGTGCATCCAATAAGTGATTTTGTGTCATTGGTTGAACATTTAGGTCATTTTCGTCCACCCTTGGCTTATTCTAATCCAATTAGGGTTTTTAACCAATCTTGTGCATCCATTAAGTGATTTTGTTTCATTGGTTGAACATTTAGGTCATTTACGTCCTCCCTAGGCTTATTTTTATCCAACTAGGGTTTTTAACCAATCTAGTGCATCCAATAAGTGATTTTGTGTCATTGGTTGAACATTTAGGTCGTTTTTGTCCTCCCTTGGCTTATTCTAATACAATTAGGGTTTTTAACCAATCTAGTGCATCCAATTAGTGATTTTGTGTCATTGGTTGAACATTCAGGTCATTTTCATCCTCCCTAGGTTTATTCTAATCCGATTAGGAATTTTAACCAATCTTGTGCATCCAATAAGTGATTTTGTGTCATTGGTTGAACATTTAGGTCATTTTCGTCCTCCCTAGGTTTATTCTAATCCAATTAGGGTTTTTAACCAATCTTGTGCATCGAATAAGTGATTTTGTGTCATTGGTTGAACATTTAGGTCATTTTCATCCTCCCTAGGCTTTTTCTAATCCGATTAGGGTTTTTAACCAATCTTGTGCATCCAATAAGTGATTTTGTGTCATTGGTTGAACATTTAGGTCATTTTCGTCTTCCCTAGGTTTATTCTAATCCAATTAGGGTTTTTAACCAATCTTTTGCATCCAATAAGTGATTTTGTGTCATTGGATTAACATTTAGGTCATGTAATTCCCTATGCTTATTCTTATCCAATTAGGGTTTTTAACCAATCTAGTGCATCCAATACGGGATTTTGTGTCATTGGTTGAACATTAGGTCATTTTGGTCCTCCTTAGGCTTATTCTTATCTAATTAGGGTTTTTAATCAATCTTGTGCATCCAATAACTGATTTTGTGTCATTGGTTGAACATTTATTTGATTTTCGTCCTCCCTTGGCTTATTCTAATCCAATTAGGGTTTTTATCCAATATTGTGCATCCAATAAGTGATTTTGTTTCATTCGTTGAACATTTAGGTCATTTACGTCCTCCCTAGGCTTATTCTAATTCAATTAGGGTTTTTAACCAATCTTGTGCATCCAATAAGTGATTTTGTTTCATTGGTTGAACATTTAGGTCATTTACGTCCTCCCTAGGCTTATTCTTATCCAATTAGGGTTTTTAGCCAATCTAGTGCATCCAATAAGTGATTTTGTGTCATTGGTTGAACATTTAGGTTTTTTTTATCCTCCCTAGGCTTCTTCTAATCCAATTAGGGTGTTTTAACAAATCTAGTGCATCCAATAAGTGATTTTGTGTCATTGGTTGAACATTTAGGTCGTTTTTGTCCTCCCTTGGCTTATTCTAATACAATTAGGATTTTTAACCAATTTAGTGCATCCAATAAGTGATTTTGTGTCATTGGTTGAACATTTAGGTCATTTTCATCCTCCCTAGGTTTATTCTAATCCGATTAGGGTTTTTAACCAATCGTCTGCATCCAATAAGTGATTTTGAGTCATTGGTTGAACATTTAGGTCATTTTCGTCTTCCCTAGGTTTATTCTAATCCAATTAGCGTTTTTAACCAATCTTTTGCATCCAATAAGTGATTTTGTGTCATTGGATTAACATTTAGGTCATTTAATTCCTCCCTAGGCTTATTCTAATTCAATTAGGGTTTTTAACCAATCTTTTGCATCCAATAATTGATTTTGTGTCATTGGTTGAACATTTAGGTCATTTTCGTCCTCCCTAGGCTTATTCTAATCCAATTAGGGTTTTTAACAAATCTTGTGCATCCAATAAGTGATTTTTGTGTCATAGGTTGAGCATTTAGGTCATTTTCGTCCACCCTTGGCTTATTCTAATCCAATTAGGGTTTTTAACCAATCTTGTGCATCCAATAAGTGATTTTGTTTCATTGGTTGAACATTTAGGTCATTTACGTCCTCCATAGGCTTATTCTTATCCAACTAGGGTTTTTAACCAATCTAGTGCATCCAATAAGTGATTTTATTTGATTGGTTGAACATTTAGGTCATTTACGTCCTCCCTAGGCTTATTCTTATCCAATTAGGGTTTTTAACCAATCTAGTGCATCCAATAAGTGATTTTGTGTCATTGGTTGAACATTAGGTCATTTTCGTCCTCCCTAGGCTTATTCTTATCTAATTAGGGTTTTTAATCAATCTTGTGCATCCAATAACTGATTTTGGGTCATTGGTTGAACATTTATTTGATTTTCGTCCAACCTTGGCTTATTCTAATCCAATTAGGGTTTTTATCCAACCTTGTGCATCCAATAAGTGATTTTGTGTCATTCGTTGAACATTTAGGTCATTTACGTCCTCCCTAGGCTTATTCTAATCCAATTAGGGTTTTTAACCAATCTTGTGCATCCAATAAGTGATTTTGTTTCATTGGTTGAACATTTAGGTCATTTACGTCCTCCCTAGGCTTATTCTTATCCAATTAGGGTTTTTAACCAATCTAGTGCATCCAATAAGTGATTTTGTGTCATTGGTTGAACATTTAGGTTATTTTTATCCTCCCTAGGCTTATTCTAATCCAATTAGGGTTTTTTTACAAATCTTGTGCATCCAATAAGTGATTTTGTATCATTGGTTGAACATTTAGGTCATTTTTGTCCTCACTTAGCTTATACTAATGCAATTAGGGTTTTTAACCAATCTTGTGCAAGCAATAAGTGATTTTGTGTCATTGGTTGAACATTTAAGTCATTTTCGTCCTCCCTAGGTTTATTCTAATCGAATTAGGGTTTTTAACCAATCTTGTGCATCCAATAAGTGATTTTGTGTCATTGGTTGAACATTTAGGTCATTTTCATCCTCCCTAGGCTTTTTCTAATCCGATTAGGGTTTTGAACCAATCTTGTGCATACAATAAGTGATTTTGTTTCATTGGTTGAACATTTAGGTCATTTTCGTCCTCCCTAGGCTTATTCTAATCCAATAAGGGGTTTTAACCAATCTTGTGCATCCAATAAGTGCCTTTGTGTCATTGGATTAAGATTTAGGTCATGTAATTTTTCCATATGCTTATTTTAATCCAATTAGGGTTGTTAACCAATTTTGTGCATCCAATAAGTGATTGTGTCATAGGCTGAACATTTGGGTCATTTTCGTCACCGCTAGGCTTATTCTAATCCAATTAGGGTTTTTAACCAATCTTGTGCATCCAATAAGTGATTTTCTATCATTGGTTGAACATTTAGGTCATTTACGTTCTCCCTAGGTTTATTCTAATCCAATTAGGGTTTTTAACCAATTTTGCGCATCCAATAAGTGATTTTGTGTCATTGGTTGAACATTTACGTCATTTTTGTTCTCCCTAGGCTTATTCTAATCCAATTAGGGTTTTTAACCAATCTTTTGCATCCAATAAGTGCGTTTGTGTCATTGGATTAACATTTAGGTCATGTAATTCCTCATTATTCTTATTCTAATCCAATTAGGGTTCTTAACCAATTTTGTGCATCGAATAAGTGATTTTATGTCATAGGTTTAACATTAGGTCATTTTTGTCCTCCCTAGGCTGATTCTAATCCAATTAGGGTTTTTAAATAATCTTGTGCATCCAATAAGTGATTTTAGGTCATTGGTTGAACATTTAGGTCATTTTCATCCTCCCTAGGCTTTTTCTAATCCGATTAGGGTTTTTAACCAATCTTGTGCATCCAATAAGTGATTTTGTGTCATTGGTTGAACATTTAGGTCATTTTCGTCTTCCCTAGGTTTATTCTAATCCAATTAGGGTTTTTAACCAATCTTTTGCATCCAATAAGTGATTTTTTGTCATTGGATTAACATTTAGGTCATTTAATTCCTCCCTAGGCTTATTCTAATTCAATTAGGGTTTTTAACCAATCTTTTGAATCCAATAATTGATTTTGTGTCATTGGTTGAACATTTAGGTCATTTTCGTCCTCCCTAGGCTTATTCTAATCCAATTAGGGTTTTTAACAAATCTTGTGCATCCAATAAGTGATTTTGTGTCATTGGTTGAACATTTAGGTCATTTTCGTCCACCCTTGGCTTATTCTAATCCAATTAGGGTTTCTAACCAATCTTGTGCATCCAATAAGTGATTTTGTGTCATTGGTTGAACATTTAGGTCATTTTCGTCTTCCCTAGGTTTATTCTAATCCAACTAGGGTTTTTAACCAATCTAGTGCATCCAATAAGTGATTTTGTGTCATTGGTTGAACATTTAGGCCGTTTTTGTCCTCCCTTGGCTTATTCTAATACAATTAGGGTTTTTAACCAATCTAGTGCATCCAATTAGTGATTTTGTGTCATTGGTTGAACATTTAGGTCATTTTCATCCTCCCTAGGTTTATTCTAATCCGATTAGGAATTTTAACCAATCTTGTGCATCCAATAAGTGATTTTGTGTCATTGGTTGAACATTTAGGTCATTTTTGTCCTCCCTTGGCTTATACTAATGCAATTAGGGTTTTTAACCAATCTTGTGCAAGCAATAAGTGATTTTGTGTCATTGGTTGAACATTTAAGTCATTTTCGTCCTCCCTAGGTTTATTCTAATCGAATTAGGGTTTTTAACCAATCTTGTGCATCCAATTAGTGATTTTGTGTCATTGGTTGAACATTTAGGTCATTTTCATCCTCCCTAGGCTTTTTCTAATCCGATTCGGGTTTTGAACCAATCTTGTGATTACAATAAGTGATTTTGTTTCATTGGTTAAACATTTAGGTCATTTTCGTCCTCCCTAGGCTTATTCTAATCCAATAAGGGGTTTTAACCAATCTTGTGCATCCAATAAGTGCCTTTGTGTCATTGGATTAAGATTTAGGTCATGTAATTTCTCCATATGCTTATTTTAATCCAATTAGGGTTGTTAACCAATTTTGTGCATCCAATAAGTGATTGTGTCATAGGCTGAACATTTGGGTCATTTTCGTCACCGCTAGGCTTATTCTAATCCAATTAGGGTTTTTAACCAATCTTGTGCATCCAATAAGTGATTTTCTATCATTAGTTGAACATTTAGGTCATTTACGTTCTCCCTAGGTTTATTCTAATCCAATTAGGGTTTTTAACCAATTTTGCGCATCCAATAAGTGATTTTGTGTCATTGGTTGAACATTTACGTCATTTTTGTCCTCCCTAGGCTTATTCGAATCCAATTAGGGTTTTTAACCAATCTTTTGCATCCAATAAGTGCGTTTGTGTCATTGGATTAACATTTAGGTCATGTAATTCCTCCTTATTCTTATTCTAATCCAATTAGGGTTCTTAACCAATTTTGTGCATCGAATAAGTGATTTTATGTCATAGGTTTAACATTAGGTCATTTTTGTCCTCCCTAGGCTAATTCTAATCCAATTAGGGTTTTTAAATAATCTTGTGCATCCAATAAGTGATTTTAGGTCATTGGTTGAACATTTAGGTCATTTTCATCCTCCCTAGGCTTTTTCTAATCCGATTAGGGTTTTTAACCAATCTTGTGCATCCAATAAGTGATTTTGTGTCATTGGTTGAACATTTAGGTCATTTTCGTCTTCCCTAGGTTTATTCTAATCCAATTAGGGTTTTTAACCAATCTTTTGCATCCAATAAGTGATTTTGCGTCATTGGATTAACATTTAGGTCATTTAATTCCTCCCTAGGCTTATTCTAATTCAATTAGGGTTTTTAACCAATCTTTTGAATCCAATAATTGATTTTGTGTCATTGGTTGAACATTTAGGTCATTTTCGTCCTCCCTAGGCTTATTCTAATCCAATTAGGGTTTTTAACAAATCTTGTGCATCCAATAAGTGATTTTGTGTCATTGGTTGAACATTTAGGTCATTTTCGTCCACCCTTGGCTTATTCTAATCCAATTAGGGTTTTTAACAAATCTTGTGCATCTAATAAGTGATTTTGTGTCATTGGTTGAACATTTAGGTCATTTTCGTCTTCCCTAGGTTTATTCTAATCCAACTAGGGTTTTTAACCAATCTAGTGCATCCAATAAGTGATTTTGTGTCATTGGTTGAACATTTAGGCCGTTTTTGTCCTCCCTTGGCTTATTCTAATACAATTAGGGTTTTTAACCAATCTAGTGCATCCAATTAGTGATTTTGTGTCATTGGTTGAACATTTAGGTCATTTTCATCCTCCCTAGGTTTATTCTAATCCGATTAGGAATTTTAACCAATCTTGTGCATCCAATAAGTGATTTTGTGTCATTGGTTGAACATTTAGGTCATTTATGTCCTTCCTAGGTTTATTCTAATCCAATTAGGGTTTTTAACCAATCTTGTGTATCGAATAAGTGATTTTGTGTCATTGGTTGAACATTTAGGTCATTTTCATCCTCCCTAGGCTTTTTCTAATCCGATTAGGGTTTTTTACCAATCTTGTGCATCCAATAAGTGATTTTGTGTCATTGGTTGAACATTTAGGTCATTTTCGTCTTCCCTAGGTTTATTCTAATCCAATTAGGGTTTTTAACCAATCTTTTGCATCCAATAAGTGATTTTGTGTCATTGGATTAACATTTAGGTCATTTAATTCCTCCCTAGGCTTATTCTAATTCAATTAGGGTTTTTAACCAATCTTTTGCATCCAATAATTGATTTTGTGTCATTGGATTAACATTTAGGTCATGTAATTCTTCCCTATTCTTATTCTAATCCAATTAGGGTTGTTAACTAATTTTGTGCATCCAATAAGTGATTTTATGTCATAGGTTGAACATTAGGTCATTTTCGTCCTCCCTAGGCTTATTCTAATCCAATTAGGGTTTTTAAATAATCTTGTGAATCCAATAAGTGATTTTTGGTCATTGGTTGAACATTTAGGTCATTTTCGTCCTCCCTAGCCTTATTCTTATCTAATTAGGGTTTTTAATCAACTTTGTCCTTCCAATAAGTGATTTTGTGTCATTGGTTGAACATTTAGGTCACTTTCGTCTTCCCAAGGTTTATTCCCTAGGTCACTTTACGTCCTCCCTATGCTTATTCTTATCCAATTAGGGTTTTTAACCAATCTAGTGCATCCAATAAGGGATTTTGTGTCATTGGTTGAACATTAGGTAATTTTCGTCCTCCTTAGGCTTATTCTTATCTAATTAGGGTTTTTAATCAATCATGTGCATCCAATAACTGATTTTGTGTCATTGGTTGAACATTTACTTGATTTTCGTCCTCCCTTGGCTTATTCTAATCCAATTAGGGTTTTTATCCAATCTTGTGCATCCAATAAGTGATTTTGTTTCATTCGTTGAACATTTAGGTCATTTACGTCCTCCCTAGGCTTATTCTTATCCAATTAGGGGTTTTAACCAATCTTGTGCATCCAATAAGTGATTTTGTTTCATTGGTTGAACATTTAGGTCATTTACGTCCTCCCTAGGCTTATTCTTATCCAATTAGGGTTTTTAACCAATCTAGTGCATTCAATAAGTGATTTTGTGTCATTGGTTGAACATTTAGGTTATTTTTATCCTCCCTAGGCTTATTCTAATCCAATTAGTGTGTTTTAACAAATCTAGTGCATCCAATAAGTGATTTTGTGTCATTGGTTGAACATTTAGGTCGTTTTAGTCCTCCCTTGGCTTATTCTAATACAATTAGGGTTTTTAACCAATCTAGTGCATCCAATAAGTGATTTTGTGTCATTGGTTGAACATTTAGGTCATTTTCATCCTCCCTAGGTTTATTCTAATCCGATTAGGGTTTTTAACCAATCTTTTGCATCCAATAATTGATTTTGTGTCATTGGTTGAACATTTAGGTCATTTTCATCCTCCCTAGGTTTATTCTAATCCGATTAGGGTTTTTAACCAATCTTGTGCATCCAATAAGTGATTTTGTGTCATTGGTTGAACATTTAGGTCATTTTCGTCCTCCCTAGGTTTATTCTAATCCAATTATGGTTTTTAACCAATCTTGTGCATCCAATAAGTGATTTTGTGTCATTGGTTGAACATTTAGGTCATTTTCATCCTCCCTAGGCTTTTCTAATCCGATTAGGGTTTTTAACCAATCTTGTGCATCCAATAAGTGATTTTGTGTCATTGGTTGAACATTTATATCATTTTCGTCTTCCCTAGGTTTATTCTAATCCAATTAGGGTTTTTAACCAATCTTTTGCATCCAATAAGTGATTTTGTGTCATTGGATTAACATTTAGGTCATTTAACTCCTCCCTAGGCTTATTTTTATCCTCCCTAGGCTTATTCTTATCCAATTAGGGTTTTTTTTTACCAATCTTGTGCATCCAATAAGTTATTTTGTGTCATTGGTTGAATATTTAGGTCATTTTTGTCCTCCCTTGGCTTATTCTAATGCAATTAGGGATTTTAACAAATCTTGTGCATCCAATAAGTGATTTTGTGTCATTGGTTGAACATTTAGGTCATATTCGTCCACCCTTTGCTTATTCTAATCCAATTAGGGTTTTTAACCAATCTTGTGCATCCAATAAGTGATTTTGTTTCATTGGTTGAACATTTAGGTCATTTACGTCCTCCCTAGGCTTATTCTTATCCAATTAGGGTTTTTAACCAATCTAGTGCATCCAATAAGTGATTTTGTGTCATTGGTTAAACATTAGGTCATTTTCGTCCTCCCTAGGCTTATTCTTTTCTAATTAGGGTTTTTAATCAATCTTGTGCATCCAATAATTGATTTTGTGTCATTGGTTGAACATTTATTTGATTTTCGTCCTCCCTTGGCTTATTCTAATCCAATTAGGGTTTTTATCCAACCTTGTGCATCCAATAAGTGATTTTTTGTCATTCGTTGAACATTTAGGTCATTTACGTCCTCCCTAGGCTTATTCTAATCCAATTAGGGTTTTTAACCAAACTTGTGCATCCAATAAGTGATTTTGTTTCATTGGTTGAACATTTAGGTCATTTACATCCTCCCTAGGCTTATTCTTATACAATTAGGGTTTTTAACCAATCTAGTGCATCCAATAAGTGATTTTGTGTCATTGGTTGAACATTTAGGTTATTTTTATCCTCCCTAGGCTTATTCTTATCCAATTAGGGTTTTTTTTACCAATCTTGTGCATCCAATAAGTTATTTTGTGTCATTGGTTGAATATTTAGGTCATTTTTGTCCTCCCTTGGCTTATTCTAATGCAATTAGGGTTTTTAACAAATCTTGTGCATCCAATAAGTGATTTTGTGTCATTAGTTGAACATTTAGGTCATTTTCGTCCACCCTTTGCTTATTCTAATCCAATTAGGGTTTTTAACCAATCTTGTGCATCCAATAAGTGATTTTGTTTCATTGGTTGAACATTTAGGTCATTTACGTCCTCCCTAGGCTTATTCTTATCCAATTAGGGTTTTTAACCAATCTAGTGCATCCAATAAGTGATTTTGTGTCATTGGTTGAACATTAGGTCATTTTTGTCCTCCCTAGGCTTATTCTTTTCTAATTAGGGTTTTTAATCAATCTTGTGCATCCAATAACTAATTTTGTGTCATTGGTTGAACATTTATTTGATTTTCGTCCTCCCTTGGCTTATTCTAATCCAATTAGGGTTTTTATCCATCCTTGTGCATCCAATAAGTGATTTTATGTCATAGGTTTAACATTAGGTCATTTTCGTCCTCCCTAGGCTTATTCTAATCCAATTAGGGTTTTTAAATAATCTTGTGCATCCAATAAGTGATTTTAGGTCATTGGTTGAACATTTAGGTAATTTACGTCCTCCCTAGGCTTATTCTAATCCAATTAGGGTTTTTAACCAATCTTGCGCATCCAATAAGTGATTTTGTGTCATTGGTTGACAATTTACGTCATTTTTGTCCTCCCTAGGCTTATTCTAATCCAATTAGGGTTTTTAACCAATCTGTTGCATCCAATAAGTTATTTTGTGTCATTGGATTAACATTTAGGTCATTTAATTCGTCCCTAAGCTTATTCTAATTCAATTAGGGTTTTTAACCAATCTTTTGCATCCAATAAGTACGTTTGTGTCATTGGATTAACATTTAGGTCATGTTATTCCTCCCTATTCTTATTCTAATCCATTTAGGGTTGTTAACTAATTTTTTGCATCCAATAAGTGATTTTATGTCATAGGTTGAACATTAGGTTATTTTCGCCCCCCTAGGCTTATTCTAATCCAATTAGGGTTTTTAAATAATCTTGTGAATCCAATAAGTGATTTTTGGTCATTGGTTGAACATTTAGGTCATTTTCGTCCTCCCTAGCCTTATTCTTATCTAATTATGGTTTTTAATCAACTTTGTCCTTCCAATAAGTGATTTTGTGTCATTGGTTGAACATTTAGGTCACTTTCGTCTTCCCTAGGTTTATTCTAATCTAATTAGGGTTTTTAACCAATCTTTTGCATCCAATAAGTTATTTTGTGTCATTGGATTAACATTTAGGTCATTTAATTCCTCCCTAGGCTTATTCTAATTCATCTAGGGTGTTTTAACAAATCTAGTGCATCCAATAAGTGATTTTGTGTCATTGGTTGAACATTTAGGTCGTTTTTGTCCTCCCTTGGCTTATTCTAATACAATTAGGGTTTTTAACCAATTTAGTGCATCCAATAAGTGATTTTGTGTCATTGGTTAAACATTTAGGTCATTTTCATCCTCCCTAGGTTTATTCTAATCCGATTAGGGTTTTTAACCAATCTTGTGCATCCAATAACTGATTTTGAGTCATTGGTTGAACATTTAGGTCATTTTCGTCTTCCCTAGGTTTATTCTAATCCAATTAGCTTTTTTAACCAATCTTTTGCATCCAATAAGTGATTTTGTGTCATTGGATTAACATTTAGGTCATTTAATTCCTCCCTAGGCTTATTCTAATTCAATTAGGGTTTTTAACCAATCTTTTGCATCCAATAATTGATTTTGTGTCATTGGTTGAACATTTAGGTCATTTTCGTCCTCCCTAAGCTTATTCTAATCCAATTAGGGTTTTTAACAAATCTTGTGCATCCAATAAGTGATTTTGTGTCATTGGTTGAACATTTAGGTCATTTTCGTCCACCCTTGGCTTATTCTATTCCAATTAGGGTTTTTAACCAATCTTTTGCATCCAATAAGTACGTTTGTGTCATTGGATTAACATTTAGGTCATGTAATTCCTCCCTATTCTTATTCTAATCCAATTAGGGTTGTTAACTAATTTTGTGCATCCAATAAGTGATTTTATGTCATAGGTTGAACATTAGGTCATTTTCGTCCTCCCTAGGCTTATTCAAATCCAATTAGGGTTTTTAACCAATCTTGTGCATCCAATAAGTGATTTTCTAACATTGGTTGAACATTTAGGTCATTTACGTTCTCCCTAGGTTTATTCTAATCCAATTAGGGTTTTTAACCAATATTGCGCATCCAATAAATGATTTTGTGTCATTGGTTGAACATTTACGTCATTTTTGTCCTCCCTAGGCTTATTCTAATCCAATTAGGGTTTTTAACCAATCTTTTGTATCCAATAAGTGCGTTTGTGTCATTGGATTAACATTTAGGTCATGTAATTCCTCCTTATTCTTATTCTAATCCAATTAGGGTTCTTAACCAATTTTGTGCATCCAATAAGTGATTTTATGTCATAGGTTTAACATTAGGTCATTTTCGTCCTCCCTAGGCCTATTCTAATCCAATTAGGGTTTTTAAATAATCTTGTGCATCCAATAAGTGATTTTAGGTCATTGGTTGAACATTTAGGTTATTTACGTCCTCCCTAGGCTTATTCTAATCCAATTAGGGTTTTTAACCAATCTTGCGCATCCAATAAGTGATTTTGTGTCATTGGTTGACAATTTACGTCATTTTTGTCCTCCCTAGGCTTATTCTAATCCAATTAGGGTTTTTAACCAATCTGTTGCATCCAATAAGTTATTTTGTGTCATTGGATTAACATTTAGGTCATTTAATTCGTCCCTAAGCTTATTCTAATTCAATTAGGGTTTTTAACCAATCTTTTGCATCCAATAAGTACGTTTGTGTCATTGGATTAACATTTAGGTCATGTAATTCCTCCCTATTCTTATTCTAATCCATTTAGGGTTGTTAACTAATTTTTTCCATCCAATAAGTGATTTTATGTCATAGGTTGAACATTAGGTCATTTTCGTCCTCCCTAGGCTTATTCTAATCCAATTAGGGTTTTTAAATAATCTTGTGAATCCAATAAGTGATTTTTGGTCATTGGTTGAACATTTAGGTCA
The DNA here is from genome assembly GCA_037974735.1 of Cicer chorassanicum. NCBI lineage: Eukaryota > Viridiplantae > Streptophyta > Magnoliopsida > Fabales > Fabaceae > Cicer > Cicer chorassanicum. The sequence continues at coordinate 37,198,294 of JBBPBP010009779.1, forward strand.
TTTTCGTCCTCCCTAGCCTTATTCTTATCTAATTAGGGTTTTTAATCAACTTTGTCCTTCCAATAAGTGATTTTGTGTCATTGGTTGAACATTTAGGTCACTTTCGTCTTCCCTAGGTTTATTCTAATCTAATTAGGGTTTTTAACCAATCTTTTGCATCCAATAAGTTATTTTGTGTCATTGGATTAACATTTAGGTCATTTAATTCCTCCCTAGGCTTATTCTAATTCAATTAGGGTTTTTAACCAATCTTTTGCATCCAATAATTGATTTTGTGTCATTGGTTGAACATTTAGGTCATTTTCATCCTCCCTAGCCTTATTCTTATCTAATTAGGGTTTTTAATCAACTTTGTCCTTCCAATAAGTGATTTTGAGTCATTGGTTGAACATTTAGGTCATTTTCGTCTTCCCTAGGTTTATTCTAATCCAATTAGATTTTTTAACCAATCTTTTGCATCCAATAAGTGATTTTGTGTCATTGGATTAACATTTAGGTCATTTAATTCCTCCCTAGGCTTATTCTAATTCAATTAGGGTTTTTAACCAATCTTTTGCATCCAATAATTGATTTTGTGTCATTGGTTGAACATTTAGGTCATTTTCGTCCTCCCTAAGCTTATTCTAATCCAATTAGGGTTTTTAACAAATCTTGTGCATCCAATAAGTGATTTTGTGTCATTGGTTGAACATTTAGGTCATTTTCGTCCACCCTTGGCTTATTCTATTCCAATTAGGGTTTTTAACCAATCTTTTGCATCCAATAAGTACGTTTGTGTCATTGGATTAACATTTAGGTCATGTAATTCCTCCCTATTCTTATTCTAATCCAATTAGGGTTGTTAACTAATTTTGTGCATCCAATAAGTGATTTTATGTCATAGGTTGAACATTAGGTCATTTTCGTTCTCCCTAGGCTTATTCTAATCCAATTAGGGTTTTTAACCAATCTTGTGCATCCAATAAGTGATTTTCTAACATTGGTTGAACATTTAGGTCATTTACGTTCTCCCTAGGTTTATTCTAATCTAATTAGGGTTTTTAACCAATATTGCGCATCGAATAAGTGATTTTGTGTCATTGGTTGAACATTTACGTCATTTTTGTTCTCCCTAGGCTTATTCTAATCCAATTAGGGTTTTTAACCAATCTTTTGCATCCAATAAGTGCGTTTGTGTCATTGGATTAACATTTAGGTCATGTAATTCCTCCTTATTCTTATTCTAATCCAATTAGGGTTCTTAACCAATTTTGTGCATCCAATAAGTGATTTTATTTCATAGGTTTAACATTAGGTCATTTTCGTCCTCCCTAGACTTATTCTAATCCAATTAGGGTTTTTAAATAATCTTGTGAATCCAATAAGTGATTTTTGGTCATTGGTTGAACATTTAGGTCATTTTCGTCCTCCCTAGCCTTATTCTTATCTAATTAGGGTTTTTAATCAACTTTGTCCTTCCAATAAGTGATTTTGTGTCATTGGTTGAACATTTAGGTCACTTTCGTCTTCCCTAGGTTTATTCTAATCTAATTAGGGTTTTTAACCAATCTTTTGCATCCAATAAGTTATTTTGTGTCATTGGATTAACATTTAGGTCATGTAATTCCTCCCTAGGTTTATTCTAATCCGATTAGGGTTTTTAACCAATCTTGTGCATCCAATAAGTGATTTTGAGTCATTGGTTGAACATTTAGGTCATTTTCGTCTTCCCTAGGTTTGTTCTAATCCAATTAGCGTTTTTAACCAATCTTTTGCATCCAATAAGTGATTTTGTGTCATTGGATTAACATTTAGGTCATTTAATTCCTCCCTAGGCTTATTCTAATTCAATTAGGGTGTTTAACCAATCTTTTGCATCCAATAATTGATTTTGTGTCATTGGTTGAACATTTAGGTCATTTTCGTCCTCCCTAGGCTTATTCTAATCCAATTAGGGTTTTTAACAAATCTTGTGCATCCAATAAGTGATTTTGTGTCATTGGTTGAACATTTAGGTCATTTTCGTCCACCCTTGGCTTATTCTATTCCAATTAGGGTTTTTAACCAATCTTTTGCATCCAATAAGTACGTTTGTGTCATTGGATTAACATTTAGGTCATGTAATTCCTCCCTATTCTTATTCTAATCCAATTAGGGTTGTTAACTAATTTTGTGCATCCAATAAGTGATTTTATGTCATAGGTTGAACATTAGGTCATTTTCGTTCTCCCTAGGCTTATTCTAATCCAATTAGGGTTTTTAACCAATCTTGTGCATCCAATAAGTGATTTTCTAACATTGGTTGAACATTTAGGTCATTTACGTTCTCCCTAGGTTTATTCTAATCCAATTAGGGTTTTTAACCAATATTGCGCATCCAATAAGTGATTTTGTGTCATTGGTTGAACATTTACGTCATTTTTGTTCTCCCTAGGCTTATTCTAATCCAATTAGGGTTTTTAACCAATCTTTTGCATCCAATAAGTGCGTTTGTGTCATTGGATTAACATTTAGGTCATGTAATTCCTCCTTATTCTTATTCTAATCCAATTAGGGTTCTTAACCAATTTTGTGCATCCAATAAGTGATTTTATTTCATAGGTTTAACATTAGGTCATTTTCGTCCTCCCTAGGCTTATTCTAATCCAATTAGGGTTTTTAAATAATCTTGTGCATCCAATAAGTGATTTTAGGTCATTGGTTGAACATTTAGGTTATTTACGTCCTCCCTA
>JBBPBP010009779.1:37201187-37214143 GCA_037974735.1 Cicer chorassanicum
AATAAGTGATTTTGTGTCATTGGTTGAACATTTACGTCATTTTTGTTCTCCCTAGGCTTATTCTAATCCAATTAGGGTTTTTAACCAATCTTTTGCATCCAATAAGTGCGTTTGTGTCATTGGATTAACATTTAGGTCATGTAATTCCTCCTTATTCTTATTCTAATCCAATTAGGGTTCTTAACCAATTTTGTGCATCCAATAAGTGATTTTATTTCATAGGTTTAACATTAGGTCATTTTCGTCCTCCCTAGGCTTATTCTAATCCAATTAGGGTTTTTAAATAATCTTGTGCATCCAATAAGTGATTTTAGGTCATTGGTTGAACATTTAGGTTATTTACGTCCTCCCTAGGCTTATTCTAATCCAATTAGGGTTTTTAACCAATCTTGCGCATCCAATAAGTGATTTTGTGTCATTGGTTGACAATTTACGTCATTTTTGTCCTCCCTAGGCTTATTCTAATCCAATCAGGGTTTTTAACCAATCTTTTGCATCCAATAAGTACGTTTGTGTCATTGGATTAACATTTAGGTCATGTAATTCCTCCCTAGGTTTATTCTAATCCGATTAGGGTTTTTAACCAATCTTGTGCATCCAATAAGTGATTTTGAGTCATTGGTTGAACATTTAGGTCATTTTCGTCTTCCCTAGGTTTGTTCTAATCCAATTAGCGTTTTTAACCAATCTTTTGCATCCAATAAGTGATTTTGTGTCATTGGATTAACATTTAGGTCATTTAATTCCTCCCTAGGCTTATTCTAATTCAATTAGGGTGTTTAACCAATCTTTTGCATCCAATAATTGATTTTGTGTCATTGGTTGAACATTTAGGTCATTTTCGTCCTCCCTAGGCTTATTCTAATCCAATTAGGGTTTTTAACAAATCTTGTGCATCCAATAAGTGATTTTGTGTCATTGGTTGAACATTTAGGTCATTTTCGTCCACCCTTGGCTTATTCTAATCCAATTAGGGTTTTTAACCAATCTTTTGCATCCAATAAGTACGTTTGTGTCATTGGATTAACATTTAGGTCATGTAATTCTTCCCTATTCTTATTCTAATCCAATTAGGGTTGTTAACTAATTTTGTGCATCCAATAAGTGATTTTATGTCATAGGTTTAACATTAGGTCATTTTCGTCCTCCCTATGCTTATTCAAATCCAATTAGGGTTTTTAAATAATCTTGTGCATCCAATAAGTGATTTTAGGTCATTGGTTGAACATTTAGGTAATTTACGTCCTCCCTAGGCTTATTCTAATCCAATTAGGGTTTTTAACCAATCTTGCGCATCCAATAAGTGATTTTGTGTCATTGGTTGACAATTTACGTCATTTTTGTCCTCCCTAGGCTTATTCTAATCCAATTAGGGTTTTTAACCAATCTGTTGCATCCAATAAGTTATTTTGTGTCATTGGATTAACATTTAGGTCATTTAATTCGTCCCTAAGCTTATTCTAATTCAATTAGGGTTTTTAACCAATCTTTTGCATCCAATAAGTACGTTTGTGTCATTGGGTTAACATTTAGGTCATGTAATTCCTCCCTATTCTTATTCTAATCCATTTAGGGTTGTTAACTAATTTTTTGCATCCAATAAGTGATTTTATGTCATAGGTTGAATATTAGGTCATTTTCGTCCTCCCTAGGCTTATTCTAATCCAATTAGGGTTTTTAAATAATCTTGTGAATCCAATAAGTGATTTTTGGTCATTGGTTGAACATTTAGGTCATTTTCGTCCTCCCTAGCCTTATTCTTATCTAATTAGGGTTTTTAATCAACTTTGTCCTTCCAATAAGTGATTTTGTGTCATTGGTTGAACATTTAGGTCACTTTCATCTTCCCTAGACTTATTCTAATCTAATTAGGGTTTTTAACCAATCTTTTGCATCCAATAAGTTATTTTGTGTCATTGGATTAACATTTAGGTCATTTAATTCCTCCCTAGGCTTATTCTAATTCAATTAGGGTTTTTAACCAATCTTTTGCATCCAATAATTGATTTTGTGTCATTGGTTGAACATTTAGGTCATTTTCGTCCTCCCTAGCCTTATTCTTATCTAATTAGGGTTTTTAATCAACTTTGTCCTTCCAATAAGTGATTTTGTGTCATTGGTTGAACATTTAGGTCACTTTCGTCTTCCCTAGGTTTATTCTAATCTAATTAGGGTTTTTAACCAATCTTTTGCATCCAATAAGTTATTTTGTGTCATTGGATTAACATTTAGGTCATGTAATTCCTCCCTAGGTTTATTCTAATCCGATTAGGGTTTTTAACCAATCTTGTGCATCCAATAAGTGATTTTGAGTCATTGGTTGAACATTTAGGTCATTTTCGTCTTCCCTAGGTTTGTTCTAATCCAATTAGCGTTTTTAACCAATCTTTTGCATCCAATAAGTGATTTTGTGTCATTGGATTAACATTTAGGTCATTTAATTCCTCCCTAGGCTTATTCTAATTCAATTAGGGTTTTTAACCAATCTTTTGCATCCAATAAGTGATTTTGTGTCATTGGTTGAACATTTAGGTCATTTTCGTCCTCCCTAGGCTTATTCTAATCCAATTAGGGTTTTTAACCAATCTTGTGCATCCAATAAGTGATTTTGTGTCATTGGTTGAACATTTAGGTCATTTTTGTCCTCCCTAGGCTTATTGTAATCCAATAAGGGTTTTTAACCAATCTTGTGAATCCAATAAGTGATTTTGTGTCATTGGTTGAACATTTAGGTCATTTTCGTCCTCCCTAGGTTTATTCTAATCCAATTAGGGTTTTTAATCGATCTTGTGCATCCAATAAGTTATTTTGTGTTATTGGTTGAACATTTAGGTCATTTTCGTCCTCCCTAGGCTTATTCTAATCCAATTAGGGTTTTTAACCAATCTTGTGCATCCAATAAGTGTGTCTGTGTCATTGGTTGAACATTTAGGTCATTTTCGTCCTCCCAAGGCTTATTCTAATTCAATTAGGGTTTTTAACCAATCTTGTGCATCCAAAAAGTGATTTTGTGTCATTGGTTGAACATTTAGGTCATTTTCGTCCTCCCTAGGCTTTTTCTAATCCAATTAGGGTTTTTAACCAATCTTGTGCATCCAATAAGTGATTTTTTGTCATTGGTTGAACATTTAGGTCATTTTCGTCCTTCCTAGGCTTATTTTAATCCAATTAGGGTTTTTAACCAATCTTGTGCATCCAATAAGTGACTTTGTCTCATTGGTGGAACATTTAGGTCATTTTTGTCCTACCTAGGCTTATTCTAATCCAATTAGGGTTTTTATCCAATCTTGTGCATCCAATCAGTGCGTCTGTGTCATTGGTTGAACATTTAGGTCATTTTGGTCCTCCCTAGGGTTATTCAAATTAGATTAGGGTTTTTAACCAATCTTGTGCATTGAATAAGTGATTTTGTGTCATTGGTTGGACATTTAGGTCATTTTTGTCCTCCCGAGGCTTATTGTAATCCAATTTGGGTTTTTAACCGATCTTGTGCATCCAATAAGTGATTTTTGGTCATTTGTTGAACATTTAGGTCATTTTCGTCCTCCCAAGGCTTATTGTAATCCAATAAGGGTTTTTAACCAATCTTGTGCATCCAATAAGTGATTTTGTGTCATTTGTTAAACATTTAGGTCATTTTCGTCATCCTTCGACCTATCCTAATTCTATTATGGTTTTTAGCCAATCTTGTGCATCCAACAAGTGATTTTGTGTCATTGGTTAAACATTTAGGTCATTTTCGTCATCCTTTGACTTATTCTAATTCAATTAGAGTTTTTAATCGATCTTGTGCATCCAATAATTGTGTTTGTGTCATTGGTTGAACATTTAGGTCATTTTCGTCCTCCCTAGGCTTATTCTAATTCAATTTGGGTTTTTAACCAATCTTGTGCATCCAATAAGTGATTTTGTGTCATTGGTTGAACATTTAGGTCATTTTCGTCCTCCCTAGGCTTATTCTAATCCAATTAGGGTTTTTAACCAATCTTGTGCATCCAATAATTGATTTTGTGTCATTGGTTGAACATTAGGTCATTTTCGTCCTCCCTAGGCTTATTCTAATCCAATTAGGGTTTTTAACCAATCTTGTGCATCCAATAAGTGATTTTGTGTCATTGGTTGAACATTTAGGTCATTTTCGTCCACCCTTGGCTTATTCTAATCCAATTAGGGTTTTTAACCAATCTTGTGCATCCAATAAGTGATTTTGTTTCATTGGTTGAACATTTAGGTCATTTACGTCCTCCATAGGCTTATTCTTATCCAACTAGGGTTTTTAACCAATCTAGTGCATCCAATAAGTGATTTTATTTGATTGGTTGAACATTTAGGTCATTTACGTCCTCCCTAGGCTTATTCTTATCCAATTAGGGTTTTTAACCAATCTAGTGCATCCAATAAGTGATTTTGTGTCATTGGTTGAACATTAGGTCATTTTCGTCCTCCCTAGGCTTATTCTTATCTAATTAGGGTTTTTAATCAATCTTGTGCATCCAATAAGTGATTTTGTGTCATTGGTTGAACATTTACGTCATTTTTGTCCTCCCTAGGCTTATTCTAATCCAATTAGGGTTTTTATCCAATCTTTTGCATCCAATAAGTACGTTTGTGTCATTGGATTGACATTTAGGTCATGTAATTCCTCCCTATTCTTATTCTAATCCAATTAGGGTTGTTAACTAATTTTGTGCATCCAATAAGTGATTTTAAGTCATAGGTTGAACATTAGGTCATTTTCATCCTCCCTAGGCTTATTCTAATCCAATTAGGGTTTTTTAATAATCTTGTGAATCCAATAAGTGATTTTTGGTCATTGGTTGAACATTTAGGTCATTTTCGTCCTCCCTAGCCTTATTCTTATCTAATTAGGGTTTTTATTAAACTTTGTGCTTCCAATAAGTGATTTTGTGTCATTGGTTGAACATTAGGTCATTTTCGTCCTCCTTAGGCTTATTCTTATCTAATTAGGGTTTTTAATCAATCTTGTGCACCCAATAAGTGATTTTGTTTCATTGGTTGAACATTTAGGTCATTTACGTCCTCCCTATGATTATTCTTATCCAATTAGGGTTTTTAACCAATCTAGTGCATCCAATAAGGGATTTTGTGTCATTGGTTGAACATTAGGTTTTTTTCGTCCTCCTTAGGCTTATTCTTATCTAATTAGGGTTTTTAATCAATCTTGTGCATCCAATAACTGATTTTGTGTCATTGGTTGAACAATTATTTGATTTTCGTCCTCCCTTGGCTTATTCTAATCCAATTAGGGTTTTTATCCAATCTTGTGCATCCAATAAGTTATTTTGTTTCATTCGTTGAACATTTAGGTCATTTACGTCCTCCCTAGGCTTATTCTAATCCAATTAGGGTTTTTAACCAATCTTGTGCATCCAATAAGTGATTTTGTTTCATTGGTTGAACATTTAGGTCATTTACGTCCTCCGTAGGCTTATTCTTATCCAATTAGGGTTTTTAACCAATCTAGTGCATCCAATAAGTGATTTTGTGTCATTGGTTGAACATTTAGGTTATTTTTATCCTCCCTAGGCTTATTCTAATCCAATTAGGGTGTTTTAACCAATCTAGTGCATCCAATAAGTGATTTTGTGTCGTTGGTTGAACATTTAGGTCGTTTTTGTCCTCCCTTGGCTTATTCTAATACAATTAGTGTTTTTAACCAATCTAGTGCATCCAATTAGTGATTTTGTGTCATTGGTTGAACATTTAGGTCATTTTCATCCTCCCTAGGTTTATTCTAATCCGATTAGGGATTTTAACCAATCTTGTGCATCCAATAAGTGATTTTGTGTCATTGGTTAAATATTTAGGTCATTTTCGTCCTCCCTAGGTTTATTCTAATCCAATTAGGGTTTTTAACCAATCTTGTGCATCGAATAAGTGATTTTGTGTCATTGGTTGAACATTTAGGTCATTTTCATCCTCCCTAGGCTTTTTCTAATCCGATTAGGGTTTTTAACCAATCTTGTGCATCCAATAAGTGATTTTGTGTCATTGGTTGAACATTTAGGTCATTTTCGTCTTCCCTAGGTTTATTCTAATCCAATTAGCGTTTTTAACCAATCTTTTGCATCCAATAAGTTATTTTGTGTCATTGGATTAACATTTAGGTCATTTAATTCCTCCCTAGGCTTATTCTAATTCAATTAGGGTTTTTAACCAATCTTTTGCATCCAATAATTGATTTTGTGTCATTGGTTGAACATTTAGGTCATTTTCGTCCTCCCTAGGCTTATTCTAATCCAATTAGGGTTTTTAACAAATCTTGTGCATCCAATAAGTGATTTTGTGTCATTGGTTGAACATTTAGGTCATTTTCGTCCACCCTTGGCTTATTCTAATCCAATTAGGGTTTTTAACCAATCTTTTGCATCCAATAAGTACGTTTGTGTCATTGGATTAACATTTAGGTCATGTAATTCTTCCCTATTCTTATTCTAATCCAATTAGGGTTGTTAACTAATTTTGTGCATCCAATAAGTGATTTTATGTCATAGGTTTAACATTAGGTCATTTTCGTCCTCCCTAGGCTTATTCATATCCAATTAGGGTTTTTAAATAATCTTGTGCATCCAATAAGTGATTTTAGGTCATTGGTTGAACATTTAGGTAATTTACGTCCTCCCTAGGCTTATTCTAATCCAATTAGGGTTTTTAACCAATCTTGCGCATCCAATAAGTGATTTTGTGTCATTGGTTGACAATTTACGTCATTTTTGTCCTCCCTAGGCTTATTCTAATCCAATTAGGGTTTTTAACCAATCTGTTGCATCCAATAAGTTATTTTGTGTCATTGGATTAACATTTAGGTCATTTAATTCGTCCCTAAGCTTATTCTAATTCAATTAGGGTTTTTAACCAATCTTTTGCATCCAATAAGTACGTTTGTGTCATTGGATTAACATTTAGGTCATGTAATTCCTCCCTATTCTTATTCTAATCCATTTAGGGTTGTTAACTAATTTTTTGCATCCAATAAGTGATTTTATGTCATAGGTTGAACATTAGGTCATTTTCGTCCTCCCTAGGCTTATTCTAATCCAATTAGGGTTTTTAAATAATCTTGTGAATCCAATAAGTGATTTTTGGTCATTGGTTGAACATTTAGGTCATTTTCGTCCTCCCTAGCCTTATTCTTATCTAATTAGGGTTTTTAATCAACTTTGTCCTTCCAATAAGTGATTTTGTGTCATTGGTTGAACATTTAGGTCACTTTCGTCTTCCCTAGGTTTATTCTAATCTAATTAGGGTTTTTAACCAATCTTTTGCATCCAATAAGTTATTTTGTGTCATTGGATTAATATTTAGGTCATTTAATTCCTCCCTAGGCTTATTCTAATTCAATTAGGGTTTTTAACCAATCTTTTGCATCCAATAATTGATTTTGTGTCATTGGTTGAACATTTAGGTCATTTTCGTCCTCCCTAGCCTTATTCTTATCTAATTAGGGTTTTTAATCAACTTTGTCCTTCCAATAAGTGATTTTGTGTCATTGGTTGAACATTTAGGTCACTTTCGTCTTCCCTAGGTTTATTCTAATCTAATTAGGGTTTTTAACCAATCTTTTGCATCCAATAAGTTATTTTGTGTCATTGGATTAACATTTAGGTCATGTAATTCCTCCCTAGGTTTATTCTAATCCGATTAGGGTTTTTAACCAATCTTGTGCATCCAATAAGTGATTTTGAGTCATTGGTTGAACATTTAGGTCATTTTCGTCTTCCCTAGGTTTGTTCTAATCCAATTAGCGTTTTTAACCAATCTTTTGCATCCAATAAGTGATTTTGTGTCATTGGATTAACATTTAGGTCATTTAATTCCTCCCTAGGCTTATTCTAATTCAATTAGGGTGTTTAACCAATCTTTTGCATCCAATAATTGATTTTGTGTCATTGGTTGAACATTTAGGTCATTTTCGTCCTCCCTAGGCTTATTCTAATCCAATTAGGGTTTTTAACAAATCTTGTGCATCCAATAAGTGATTTTGTGTCATTGGTTGAACATTTAGGTCATTTTCGTCCACCCTTGGCTTATTCTATTCCAATTAGGGTTTTTAACCAATCTTTTGCATCCAATAAGTACGTTTGTGTCATTGGATTAACATTTAGGTCATGTAATTCCTCCCTATTCTTATTCTAATCCAATTAGGGTTGTTAACTAATTTTGTGCATCCAATAAGTGATTTTATGTCATAGGTTGAACATTAGGTCATTTTCGTTCTCCCTAGGCTTATTCTAATCCAATTAGGGTTTTTAACCAATCTTGTGCATCCAATAAGTGATTTTCTAACATTGGTTGAACATTTAGGTCATTTACGTTCTCCCTAGGTTTATTCTAATCTAATTAGGGTTTTTAACCAATATTGCGCATCGAATAAGTGATTTTGTGTCATTGGTTGAACATTTACGTCATTTTTGTTCTCCCTAGGCTTATTCTAATCCAATTAGGGTTTTTAACCAATCTTTTGCATCCAATAAGTGCGTTTGTGTCATTGGATTAACATTTAGGTCATGTAATTCCTCCTTATTCTTATTCTAATCCAATTAGGGTTCTTAACCAATTTTGTGCATCCAATAAGTGATTTTATTTCATAGGTTTAACATTAGGTCATTTTCGTCCTCCCTAGACTTATTCTAATCCAATTAGGGTTTTTAAATAATCTTGTGAATCCAATAAGTGATTTTTGGTCATTGGTTGAACATTTAGGTCATTTTCGTCCTCCCTAGCCTTATTCTTATCTAATTAGGGTTTTTAATCAACTTTGTCCTTCCAATAAGTGATTTTGTGTCATTGGTTGAACATTTAGGTCACTTTCGTCTTCCCTAGGTTTATTCTAATCTAATTAGGGTTTTTAACCAATCTTTTGCATCCAATAAGTTATTTTGTGTCATTGGATTAACATTTAGGTCATTTAATTCCTCCCTAGGCTTATTCTAATTCAATTAGGGTTTTTAACCAATCTTTTGCATCCAATAATTGATTTTGTGTCATTGGTTGAACATTTAGGTCATTTTCGTCCTCCCTAGCCTTATTCTTATCTAATTAGGGTTTTTAATCAACTTTGTCCTTCCGATAAGTGATTTTGTGTCATTGGTTGAACATTTAGGTCACTTTCGTCTTCCCTAGGTTTATTCTAATCTAATTAGGGTTTTTAACCAATCTTTTGCATCCAATAAGTTATTTTGTGTCATTGGATTAACATTTAGGTCATGTAATTCCTCCCTAGGTTTATTCTAATCCGATTAGGGTTTTTAACCAATCTTGTGCATCCAATAAGTGATTTTGAGTCATTGGTTGAACATTTAGGTCATTTTCGTCTTCCCTAGGTTTGTTCTAATCCAATTAGCGTTTTTAACCAATCTTTTGCATCCAATAAGTGATTTTGTGTCATTGGATTAACATTTAGGTCATTTAATTCCTCCCTAGGCTTATTCTAATTCAATTAGGGTGTTTAACCAATCTTTTGCATCCAATAATTGATTTTGTGTCATTGGTTGAACATTTAGGTCATTTTCGTCCTCCCTAGGCTTATTCTAATCCAATTAGGGTTTTTAACAAATCTTGTGCATCCAATAAGTGATTTTGTGTCATTGGTTGAACATTTAGGTCATTTTCGTCCACCCTTGGCTTATTCTAATCCAATTAGGGTTTTTAACCAATCTTTTGCATCCAATAAGTACGTTTGTGTCATTGGATTAACATTTAGGTCATGTAATTCTTCCCTATTCTTATTCTAATCCAATTAGGGTTGTTAACCAATTTTGTGCATCCAATAAGTGATTTTATGTCATAGGTTTAACATTAGGTCATTTTCGTCCTCCCTAGGCTTATTCTAATCCAATTAGGGTTTTTAAATAATCTTGTGCATCCAATAAGTGATTTTGTTTCATTGGTTGAACATTTAGGTCATTTATGTCCTCCCTAGGCTTATTCTTATCCAATTAGGGTTTTTAACCAATCTAGTGCATCCAATAAGTGATTTTGTGTCATTGGTTGAACATTTAGGTTATTTTTATCCTCCCTAGGCTTATTCTTATCCAATTAGGGTTTTTTTTTACCAATCTTGTGCATCCAATAAGTTATTTTGTGTCATTGGTTGAATATTTAGGTCATTTTTGTCCTCCCTTGGCTTATTCTAATGCAATTAGGGATTTTAACAAATCTTGTGCATCCAATAAGTGATTTTGTGTCATTGGTTGAACATTTAGGTCATATTCGTCCACCCTTTGCTTATTCTAATCCAATTAGGGTTTTTAACCAATCTTGTGCATCCAATAAGTGATTTTGTTTCATTGGTTGAACATTTAGGTCATTTACGTCCTCCCTAGGCTTATTCTTATCCAATTAGGGTTTTTAACCAATCTAGTGCATCCAATAAGTGATTTTGTGTCATTGGTTAAACATTAGGTCATTTTCGTCCTCCCTAGGCTTATTCTTTTCTAATTAGGGTTTTTAATCAATCTTGTGCATCCAATAACTGATTTTGTGTCATTGGTTGAACATTTATTTGATTTTCGTCCTCCCTTGGCTTATTCTAATCCAATTAGGGTTTTTATCCAACCTTGTGCATCCAATAAGTGATTTTTTGTCATTCGTTGAACATTTAGGTCATTTACGTCCTCCCTAGGCTTATTCTAATCCAATTAGGGTTTTTAACCAAACTTGTGCATCCAATAAGTGATTTTGTTTCATTGGTTGAACATTTAGGTCATTTACATCCTCCCTAGGCTTATTCTTATACAATTAGGGTTTTTAACCAATCTAGTGCATCCAATAAGTGATTTTGTGTCATTGGTTGAACATTTAGGTTATTTTTATCCTCCCTAGGCTTATTCTTATCCAATTAGGGTTTTTTTTACCAATCTTGTGCATCCAATAAGTTATTTTGTGTCATTGGTTGAATATTTAGGTCATTTTTGTCCTCCCTTGGCTTATTCTAATGCAATTAGGGTTTTTAACAAATCTTGTGCATCCAATAAGTGATTTTGTGTCATTAGTTGAACATTTAGGTCATTTTCGTCCACCCTTTGCTTATTCTAATCCAATTAGGGTTTTTAACCAATCTTGTGCATCCAATAAGTGATTTTGTTTCATTGGTTGAACATTTAGGTCATTTACGTCCTCCCTAGGCTTATTCTTATCCAATTAGGGTTTTTAACCAATCTAGTGCATCCAATAAGTGATTTTGTGTCATTGGTTGAACATTAGGTCATTTTTGTCCTCCCTAGGCTTATTCTTTTCTAATTAGGGTTTTTAATCAATCTTGTGCATCCAATAACTAATTTTGTGTCATTGGTTGAACATTTATTTGATTTTCGTCCTCCCTTGGCTTATTCTAATCCAATTAGGGTTTTTATCCATCCTTGTGCATCCAATAAGTGATTTTATGTCATAGGTTTAACATTAGGTCATTTTCGTCCTCCCTAGGCTTATTCTAATCCAATTAGGGTTTTTAAATAATCTTGTGCATCCAATAAGTGATTTTAGGTCATTGGTTGAACATTTAGGTAATTTACGTCCTCCCTAGGCTTATTCTAATCCAATTAGGGTTTTTAACCAATCTTGCGCATCCAATAAGTGATTTTGTGTCATTGGTTGACAATTTACGTCATTTTTGTCCTCCCTAGGCTTATTCTAATCCAATTAGGGTTTTTAACCAATCTGTTGCATCCAATAAGTTATTTTGTGTCATTGGATTAACATTTAGGTCATTTAATTCGTCCCTAAGCTTATTCTAATTCAATTAGGGTTTTTAACCAATCTTTTGCATCCAATAAGTACGTTTGTGTCATTGGATTAACATTTAGGTCATGTAATTCCTCCCTATTCTTATTCTAATCCATTTATGGTTGTTAACTAATTTTTTGCATCCAATAAGTGATTTTATGTCATAGGTTGAACATTAGGTCATTTTCGTCCTCCCTAGGCTTATTCTAATCCAATTAGGGTTTTTAAATAATCTTGTGAATCCAATAAGTGATTTTTGGTCATTGGTTGAACATTTAGGTCATTTTCGTCCTCCCTAGCCTTATTCTTATCTAATTAGGGTTTTTAATCAACTTTGTCCTTCCAATAAGTGATTTTGTGTCATTGGTTGAACATTTAGGTCACTTTCGTCTTCCCTAGGTTTATTCTAATCTAATTAGGGTTTTTAACCAATCTTTTGCATCCAATAAGTTATTTTGTGTCATTGGATTAACATTTAGGTCATGTAATTCCTCCCTAGGTTTATTCTAATCCGATTAGGGTTTTTAACCAATCTTGTGCATCCAATAAGTGATTTTGAGTCATTGGTTGAACATTTAGGTCATTTTCGTCTTCCCTAGGTTTGTTCTAATCCAATTAGCGTTTTTAACCAATCTTTTGCATCCAATAAGTGATTTTGTGTCATTGGATTAACATTTAGGTCATTTAATTCCTCCCTAGGCTTATTCTAATTCAATTAGGGTGTTTAACCAATCTTTTGCATCCAATAATTGATTTTGTGTCATTGGTTGAACATTTAGGTCATTTTCGTCCTCCCTAGGCTTATTCTAATCCAATTAGGGTTTTTAACAAATCTTGTGCATCCAATAAGTGATTTTGTGTCATTGGTTGAACATTTAGGTCATTTTCGTCCACCCTTGGCTTATTCTATTCCAATTAGGGTTTTTAACCAATCTTTTGCATCCAATAAGTACGTTTGTGTCATTGGATTAACATTTAGGTCATGTAATTCCTCCCTATTCTTATTCTAATCCAATTAGGGTTGTTAACTAATTTTGTGCATCCAATAAGTGATTTTATGTCATAGGTTGAACATTAGGTCATTTTCGTTCTCCCTAGGCTTATTCTAATCCAATTAGGGTTTTTAACCAATCTTGTGCATCCAATAAGTGATTTTCTAACATTGGTTGAACATTTAGGTCATTTACGTTCTCCCTAGGTTTATTCTAATC
>JBBPBP010009779.1:37214153-37232276 GCA_037974735.1 Cicer chorassanicum
GGTTGTTAACTAATTTTTTGCATCCAATAAGTGATTTTATGTCATAGGTTGAACATTAGGTCATTTTCGTCCTCCCTAGGCTTATTCTAATCCAATTAGGGTTTTTAAATAATCTTGTGAATCCAATAAGTGATTTTTGGTCATTGGTTGCACATTTAGGTCATTTTCGTCCTCCCTAGCCTTATTCTTATCTAATTAGGGTTTTTAATCAACTTTGTCCTTCCAATAAGTGATTTTGTGTCATTGGTTGAACATTTAGGTCACTTTCGTCTTCCCTAGGTTTATTCTAATCTAATTAGGGTTTTTAACCAATCTTTTGCATCCAATAAGTTATTTTGTGTCATTGGATTAACATTTAGGTCATTTAATTCCTCCCTAGGCTTATTCTAATTCAATTAGGGTTTTTAACCAATCTTTTGCATCCAATAATTGATTTTGTGTCATTGGTTGAACATTTAGGTCATTTTCGTCCTCCCTAGGCTTATTCTAATCCAATTAGGGTTTTTAACAAATCTTGTGCATCCAATAAGTGATTTTTGTGTCATAGGTTGAACATTTAGGTCATTTTCGTCCACCCTTGGCTTATTCTAATCCAATTAGGGTTTTTAACCAATCTTGTGCATCCAATAAGTGATTTTGTTTCATTGGTTGAACATTTAGGTCATTTACGTCCTCCCTAGGCTTATTCTTATCCAATTAGGGTTTTTAACCAATCTAGTGCATCCAATAAGTGATTTTGTGTCATTGGTTGAACATTTAGGTTATTTTTATCCTCCCTAGGCTTATTCTTATCCAATTAGGGTTTTTTTTACCAATCTTGTGCATCCAATAAGTTATTTTGTGTCATTGGTTGAATATTTAGGTCATTTTTGTCCTCCCTTGGCTTATTCTAATGCAATTAGGGTTTTTAACCAATCTTGTGCATGCAATAAGTGATTTTGTGTCATTGGTTGAACATTTAAGTCATTTTCGTCCTCCCTAGGTTTATTCTAATCCAATTAAGGTTTTTAACCAATCTTGTGCATCCAATAAGTGATTTTGTGTCATTGGTTGAACATTTAGGTCATTTTCATCCTCCCTTGGCTTTTTCTAATCCGATTAGGGTTTTTAACCAATCTTGTGCATACAATAAATGATTTTGTTTCATTGGTTGAACATTTAGGTCATTTTCGTCCTCCCTAGGCTTATTCTAATCCAATTAGCGGTTTTAACCAATCTTGTGCATCCAATAAGTGATTTTGTTTCATTGGTTGAACATTTAGGTCATTTACGTCCTCCCTAGGCTTATTCTTATCCAATTAGGGTTTTTAACCAATCTAGTGCATCCAATAAGTGATTTTGTGACATTGGTTGAACATTTAGGTTATTTTTATCCTCCCTAGGCTTATTCTAATCCAATTAGGGTGTTTTAACAAATCTAGTGCATCCAATAAGTGATTTTGTGTCATTGGTTGAACATTTAGGTCGTTTTAGTCCTCCCTTGGCTTATTCTAATACAATTAGGGTTTTTAACCAATCTAGTGCATCTAATAAGTGATTTTGTGTCATTGGTTGAACATTTAGGTCATTTTCGTCCGCCCTAGGTTTATTCTAATCCAATTAGGGTGTTTTAACAAATCTAGTGCATCCAATAAGTGATTTTGTGTCATTGGTTGAACATTTAGGTCGTTTTAGTCCTCCCTTGGCTTATTCTAATACAATTAGGGTTTTTAACCAATCTTTTGCATCCAATAATTGATTTTGTGTCATTGGTTGAACATTTAGGTCATTTTCGTCCTCCCTAGGCTTATTCTAATCCAATTCGGGTTTTTAACAAATGTGGTGCATCCAATAAGTGATTTTGTGTCATTGGTTGAACATTTAGGTCATTTTCGTCCACCCTTTGCTTATTCTAATCCAATTAGGGTTTTTAACCAATCTTGTGCATCCAATAAGTGATTTTGTTTCATTGGTTGAACATTTAGGTCATTTACGTCCTCCCTAGGCTTATTCTTATCCAATTAGGGTTTTTAACCAATCTAGTGCATCCAATAAGTGATTTTGTGTCATTGGTTAAACATTAGGTCATTTTCGTCCTCCCTAGGCTTATTCCTTTCTAATTAGGGTTTTTAATAAATCTTGTGCATCCAATAACTGATTTTGTGTCATTGGTTGAACATTTATTTGATTTTCGTCCTCCCTTGGCTTATTCTAATCCAATTAGGGTTTTTATCCAACCTTGTGCATCCAATAAGTGATTTTTTGTCATTCGTTGAACATTTAGGTCACTTACGTCCTCCCTAGGCTTATTCTAATCCAATTAGGGTTTTTAACCAAACTTGTGCATCCAATAAGTGATTTTGTTTCATTGGTTGAACATTTAGGTCATTTACGTCCTCCCTAGGCTTATTCTTATCCAATTAGGGTTTTTAACCAATCTAGACCATCTAATAAGTGATTTTGTGTCATTGGTTGAACATTTAGGTTATTTTTATCCTCGCTAGGCTTATTCTTATCCAATTAGGGTTTTTTTTACCAATCTTGTGCATCCAATAAGTTATTTTGTGTCATTGGTTGAATATTTAGGTCATTTTTGTCCTCCCTTGGCTTATTCTAATGCAATTAGGGTTTTTAACAAATCTTGTGCATCCAATAAGTGATTTTGTGTCATTGGTTGAACATTTAGGTCATTTTCGTCCACCCTTTGCTTATTCTAATCCAATTAGGGTTTTTAACCAATCTTGTGCATCCAATAAGTGATTTTGTTTCATTGGTTGAACATTTAGGTCATTTACGTCCACCCTAGGCTTATTCTTATCCAATTAGGGTTTTTAACCAATCTAGTGCATCCAATAAGTGATTTTGTGTCATTGGTTGAACATTAGGTCATTTTCGTCCTCCCTAGGCTTATTCTTTTCTAATTAGGGTTTTTAATCAATCTTGTGCATGCAATAACTGATTTTGTGTCATTGGTTGAACATTTATTTGATTTTCGTCCTCCCTTGGCTTATTATAATCCAATTAGGGTTTTTATCCAACCTTGTGCATCCAATAAGTGATTTTTTGTCATTCGTTGAACATTTAGGTCATTTACGTCCTCCCTAGGCTTATTCTAATCCAATTAGGGTTTTTAACCAAACTTGTGCATCCAATAAGTGATTTTGTTTCATTGGTTGAACATTTAGGTCATTTACGTCCTCCCTAGGCTTATTCTTATCCAATTAGGGTTTTTAACCAATCTAGTGCATCCAATAAGTGATTTTGTGTCATTGGTTGAACATTTAGGTTATTTTTATCCTCCCTAGGCTTATTCTTATCCAATTAGGGTTTTTTTTACCAATCTTGTGCATCCAATAAGTTATTTTGTGTCATTGGTTGAATATTTAGGACATTTTTGTCCTCCCTTGGCTTATTCTAATGCAATTAGGGTTTTTAACCAATCTTGTGCATGCAATAAGTGATTTTGTGTCATTGGTTGAACATTTAAGTCATTTTCGTCCTCCCTAGGTTTATTCTAATCCAATTAAGGTTTTTAACCAATCTTGTGCATCCAATAAGTGATTTTGTTTTATTGGTTGAACATTTAGGTCATTTTCATCAACCCTTGGCTTTTTCTAATCCGATTAGGGTTTTTAACCAATCTTGTGCATACAATAAGTGATTTTCTGTCATTGGTTTACCATTTAGGTCATTTACGTCCTCCCTAGGCTTATTCTAATCCAATTAGGGTTTTTAACCAATTTTGCGCATCCAATAAGTGATTTTGTGTCATTGGTTGAACATTTTCGTCATTTTTTCCTCCCTAGGCTTATTCTAATCCAATTAGGGTTTTTAACCAATCTTTTGCATCCAATAAGTGCGTTTGTGTCATTGGATTAACATTTAGGTCATGTAATTCCTCCCTATTCTTATTCTAATCCAATTAAGGTTGTTAACCAATTTTGCGCATCCAGTAAGTGATTTTATGTCATAGGTTTAAAATTAGGTCATTTTCGTCCTCCCTAGGCTTATTCTAATCCAATTAGGGTTTTTAAATAATCTTGTGCATCCAATAAGTGATTTTAGGTCATTGGTTGAACATTTAGGTCATTTACGTCCTCCCTAGGCTTATTCTAATCCAATTCGGTTTTTAACCAATCTTGCGCATCCAATAAGTGATTTTGTGTCATTGGTTGAACATTTACGTCATTTTTGTCCTCCCTAGGCTTATTCTAATCCAATTAGGGTTTTCAACCAATCTTTTGCATCCAATAAGTGCGTTTGTGTCATTGGATTAACATTTAGGTCATGTAATTCCTCCCTATTCTTATTCTAATCCAATTAGGGTTGTTAACTAATTTTGTGCATCCAATAAGGGATTTTATGTCATAGGTTGAACATTAGGTCATTTTCGTCCTCCCTAGGCTTATTTTAATCCAATTAGGGTTTTTAAATAATCTTGTGCATCCAATAAGTGATTTTAGGTCATTGGTTGAACATTTAGGTCATTTTCTTCCTCCCTAGCCTTATTCTTATCTAATTAGGGTTTTTAATCAATTTTGTGCTTCCAATAAGTGATTTTGTGTCATTGGTTGAACATTTAGGTCATTTTCGTCTTCCCTAGGTTTATTCTAATCCAATTAGGGTTTCAAACCAATCTTTTGCATCCAATAAGTGATTTTGTGTCATTGGATTAACATTTAGGTCATTTAATTCCTCCCTAGGCTTATTCTAATTCAATTAGGGTTTTTAACCAATCTTTTGCATCCAATAATTGATTTTGTGTCATTGGTTGAACATTTAGGTCATTTTCGTCCTCCCTAGGCTTATTCTAATCCAATTAGGGTTTTTAACCAATCTTGTGCATCCAATAAGTGATTTTGTGTCATTCGTTGAACATTTAGGTGATTTACGTCCTCCCTAGGCTTATTCTAATCCAATTAGGGTTTTTAACCAATCTTGTGCATCCAATAAGTGATTTTGTTTCATTGGTTGAACATTATGGTCATTTACGTCCTCCCTAGGCTTATTCTTATCCAATTAGGATTTTTAACCAATCTAGTGCATCCAATAGGTGATTTTGTGTCATTGGTTGAACATTTAGGTTATTTTTATCCTCCCTAGGCTTATTCTAATCCAATTAGGGTTTTTTTACCAATCTTGTGCATCCAATAAGTGATTTTATGTCATTGATTGAACATTTCGGTCATTTTTGTCCTCCCTTGGCTTATTCTAATACAATTAGTGTTTTTAATCAATCTTGTGCATCCAATAAGTGATTTTGTGTAATTGGTTGAACATTTAGGTCATTTTCGTCCTCCCTAGGTTTATTCTAATCCAATTAGGGTTTTTAACCAATCTTGTGCATCCAATAAGTGATTTTGTGTCATTGGTTGAACATTTAGTTCATTTTCATCCTCCTAGGCTTTTTCTAATCCGATTAGGGTTTTTAACCAATCTTGTGCATACAATAAGGGATTTTGTTTCATTGGTTGAACATTTAGGTCATTTTCGTCCTCCCTAGGCTTATTCTAATCCAATAAGGGGTTTTAACCAATCTTGTGCATCCAATAAGTACGTTTGTGTCATTGGATTAACATTTAGGTCATTTAATTTCTCCCTATGCCTATTTTAATCCAAATAGGGTTGTTAACCAATTTTGTGCATCCAATAAGTGATTGTGTCATGGGATGAACATTTAGGTCATTTTCGTCACCCTTAGGCTTATTCTAATCCATTTAGGGTTTTTAACCAATCCTGTGCATCCATTAAGTGATTTTCTGTCATTGGTTGAACATTTAGGTCATTTACGTCCTCCCTAGGCTTATTTTAATCCAATTAGGGTTTTTAACCAATCTTGCGCATCCAATAAGTGATTTTGTGTCATTGGTTGAACATTTACGTCATTTTTGTCCTCCCTAGGCTTATTCTAATCCAATTAGGGTTTTTAACCAATCTTTTGCATCCAATAAGTGATTTTATGTCATTGGTTGAACATTTAGGTCATTTTTGTCCTCCCTTGGCTTATTCTAATACAATTAGGGTTTTTAACCAATCTTGTGCATCCAATAAGTGATTTTGTTTCATTGGTTGAACATTTAGGTCATTTACGTCCTCCCTAGGCTTATTCTTATCCAATTAGGGTTTTTAACCAATCTAGTGCATCCAATAAGTGATTTTGTGTCATTGGTTGAACATTTAGGTCATTTTCGTCCACCCTTGGCTTATTCTAATCCAATTAGGGTTTTTAACCAATCTTGTGCATCCAATAAGTGATTTTGTTTCATTGGTTGAACATTTAGGTCATTTACGTCCTCCCTAGGCTTATTCTTATCCAATTAGGGTTTTTAACCAATCTAGTGCATCCAATAAGTGATTTTGTGTCATTGGTTAAACATTAGGTCATTTTCGTCCTCCCTAGGCTTATTCTTTTCTAATTAGGGTTTTTAATCAATCTTGTGCATCCAATAATTGATTTTGTGTCATTGGTTGAACATTTATTTGATTTTCGTCCTCCCTTGGCTTATTCTAATCCAATTAGGGTTTTTATCCAACCTTGTGCATCCAATAAGTGATTTTTTGTCATTCGTTGAACATTTAGGTCATTTACGTCCTCCCTAGGCTTATTCTAATCCAATTAGGGTTTTTAACCAAACTTGTGCATCCAATAAGTGATTTTGTTTCATTGGTTGAACATTTAGGTCATTTACGTCCTCCCTAGGCTTATTCTTATCCAATTAGGGTTTTTAACCAATCTAGTGCATCCAATAAGTGATTTTGTGTCATTGGTTGAACATTAGGTCATTTTCGTCCTCCCTAGGCTTATTCTTATCTAATTAGGGTTTTTAATCAATCTTGTGCATCCAATAACTGATTTTGTGTCATTGGTTGAATATTTATTTGATTTTCGTCATCCCTTGGCTTATTCTAATCCAATTAGGGTTTTTATCCAATCTTGTGCATCCAATAAGTGATTTTGTGTCATTCGTTACACATTGGGGTCATTTACGTCCTCCCTAGGCTTATTCTAATCCAATTAGGGTTTTTAACCAATTGATCATAGCACTCGGGCACATGATTTTATTCTTTTGTTTTAGTATTTTTAAAATCACTTTATAGCTTAGAATAATTTTTTAGCTTATTTCTAAACTTTGGGTTGAAATTGAATTACAATTTTATTATTTGCATTTTAAACCCTGCTCGCTTTGTAGGCCATAACTTGAGCTCTGGATATCCGATTGAGGAATGCGAGCAGTCGTTGGAAAGCTAAATATCAGAGCTACAACTTTTGTGTTTGAAAAAAATCAGAATTCCGAATTCTACTGAGTCTAAATTACAGATTTCATATTCTGGACCTTTGTAATAACTTAAATAGCGGGCTCCTTGTTTGAAAGCCCAAAAGCCCGAGCACTATATATTTAGGATTTCTTTTTTTTTTAGGGGACAATATTTTTCGGACAGATTCATCAGAATATAATAAAAAAGATATTTTTATTTTCAATTTCGATGGAAAGCTAATTTTAAAAGATTAATCCGCGAATTCAGAGTTTCATCACACCTAGAGATTCAGGTTACATCTTCGATTCTAATTTATGATTCTAATTTTGTTATTTGATTATATTGATAATTCGATTGCTTAAGTTGAATCTCAATAGGATCAATTAAATTTATTTGACAGAATTTGATTTCAATCTCTAATTAAATTATAATTCTGCGACGCTTGTTCGTTAATTGTAATATTTTGATGATTGTGATTCTTAATCCAGTCAATGAAATCGAATTCACATAGGGTTGATTGTACGCTTGTTTGATTAATTCTACAGTCAAATAATAATAGAATCATGAATTAGAAATTATAGAATCTGTGATAGGTCTGAAACTCGAATGAGTGGATTAATCGTTTTTCTCATCTGTCCAAACTATTTCTAATTTCGATAATCATTATCAAAACCCCCAATACAGATTTTTAACTTGGTTAATATCGTTATATTAGGAGTCCTTGCGAAACGACTCGGGTTATTACCCTTTTCTGCAGTTATTTCAATTCGTATTTGATCCGTGTGCGACAACGAATCAAATTGGCGCCGTTGCCGGGGACTATCTGATAATAATATTAACCAGTTTTAGATTATTACTAACCATCCTAACAATTGTTTCTTTGCGCTCTGTTGTTCTATAGGTCAGATAGGGTTGTGCTAGCTCGTAGGCACGTTGCTTGTCCAAAAAATCCGATTTTCAGGCGAGTGTGGCGGATTGCTCCGAATTTTTGCCAGAAAATCAGAAAAAAAAAAATCAAGGATTTTTGCCAAATTCCTTCGTCTGGACCATTTTTTTAATTTTTTGAATTTTCAATATTTTCAAAAAAATCCAAAAAAATTTGCATGACCTTTATTTGATTTTTAGAGATTTTTGGTGGTATTTTTATATTTTTTGGATTTTATTTGATAGTGTTTTCGATTTTTCATCTCAATTTTAGCAATAGGGACATTGTTGGAATTTTATGAATTGTGATTTTGCATTTTACTGTTATGATGATGCATGACTAGGGCTAGTTCTATAAATCTGCACCCCTTTGACCCTGAAATAGATAGAACTTTCCATTTACGGCGTAGACTTAATAGAGCTGCTAGTGCTTACGTGTCAAATAGAGAGTCAAATAGTGATAGTGATAGTGAAAAAAGTGACATTTTGCTGCACAATATGGCTGATATGAATAATAGAACTTTAAGACAACTTGCTGCACCTGATGTTACCTATAATGCATTGTGTATTGAATATCCTGAAGTTACTGTACCATTTGAACTTAAATCTGGTTTAATACACTTGCTTTCAAAGTTTAATGGTCTTGCAGGTGAGGATCCCCACAAACACTTGAAGGAGTTCCATGTGGTGTGTTCTACCATGAAACCTCAAGGAGTCACAAAAGATCATATCAAGCTGAGGGCCTTTCCATTTTCACTTCAAGATACTGCCAAGGATTGGCTATACTACCTTCAGCCAGGTTCTGTTACAAGTTGGAATGAATTGAAGAAATTGTTTTTAGAAAAATTCTTCCCTTCCTCAAGAGCTGCTTCAATCAGAAAAGAAATATGTGGCATTAGACAGATTGGCAGAGAATCACTACATGAGTATTGGGAGAGATTCAAGAAATTGGTGTCTAGCTGTCCTTACCATCAGATTTCTGATCAATTGTTCATCCAGTATTTTTATGAAGGTTTGCTGCCTATGGATAGAAGTATTTTGGATGCTGCTAGTGGGGGAGCACTTGTCGATAAGACACCAGAAGAGGCAAAAGCTTTGATTGAGAACATGTCCATTAATTCCCAACAGTTTACAACTAGAAGCAATTCAGCTGTTTTGACAAAAGGAGTGAATGAGATTCAAACTTCTTCACACAAGAATCTAGAAAGCAGACTTGATGAGCTTACATCTTTAGTGAAGAAATTGGCAGTAGGTAAAGCCCAAGCAGTGGTATGTGGTATTTGCACTTCTCTAGAACATCCTACAGATTCATGTCCTACCTTGTAAGACGATCCAGTTGCTGATGCTCCTCAAGCATATGCAGCAAACATATTCACCCCTCAAGCCAACTATGATTTGTCATCTAACAGGTACAATCCCGGTTGGAGAAACCATCCCAACTTGAGATGGGGGAATTCATCTGCACAACAACAACAGCAACAGCAGCCTAGGCAGCAAAACATTCTGCATCAACAACAAAACATTCCTCAGCAGCAAAACAGTACACCTTCATTAGAGGACCTTGTCAAGCAAATGGCTGTCCAAAATCTTCAATTCCAACAAAGAACAGATTCCACAATTCAGAATTTGGAGACAAAGATTGGTCAACTGGCTACTTCGATTAATCAGATGCAAACTCAGGGATCAAACCAACTACCTGCCCAATCGGTAGTAAATCCAAATGCCCCTAATGTTAGTGCAATTACATTGAGGTCTGGGAAAGCTGTTGAAACACCAAGGGTATCTGAAACTGTTGTGAAAAATAACAAGGTTGCTGAAGAAATTTTGATACCTGAAATTATTGGTGATGACCAAAATATACCACTTCCTTTTCCTCAAAGGGCGGTGAAGACTAAGAAAATGGACGAGGCAGATAGGGACAGGGAGATCTTGGATACATTTAGGAAGGTGGAAGTGAACATTCCCCTCCTTGAAGCAATTAAACACATTCCGAGATATGCCAAATTTTTAAAAGAGTTGTGCACACACAAGAGGAGGTTAAAAGGTAATGAAAGAGTAAACATGGGGCGTAATGTTTCATCCCTCATTCAGCCAATGCCCCAAAAATGCAAAGATCCAAGAACTTTTTCCATTCCATGTACCATAGGCAGTAGTAAATTTGAAAATGCCATGTTAGATTTAGGAGCTTCTATTAATGTTATGCCCACATCTATTTTTAACTCTCTTGCTCTTGGACCTTTACAGAGTACAGGTGTTACCATTCAACTGGCGAATAGAAGCAATGCTCACCGCGCTGGACATGTGGAGGATGTACTTGTTCGAGTAAATGAATTAATATTTCCTGCAGATTTTTACATTCTGGACATGGAGGGAGAGTACAAATCCAACAGGGCGCCTATCATTTTAGGCAGACCATTTTTGAAAACTGCTCGAACTAAAATTGATGTACATGCTGGAACTCTATCCATGGAATTTGGTGATAACATTGTAAAATTTAACATCTTTGATGCTATGAAACACCCCATGGAAGAGCATTCTATTTTTCAAATTGAATTACTTGCTGATTTGGTTGATGACACTTACCCTGATATGTTTACTTCTGATTTTCCTTCACTGTCTGATTTTGATGATACTTTTATTTGTGAATTTTGCATAGATAATCAGTTGTGCTCTGTGTGTGCTGAGATTGAAGTTGCTTTGCAGGTTGATCATTATGCTGATGTTGATACTTCTACCAACATAATTGATTTTGCAGACTTAGCTTCAGCCACTGGTATCATACCCTCCATTGAGCATCCACCGACTATAGACCTTAAACCACTTCCTGAAAATTTGAAATATGCATATTTAGATGGAAGTGACAATTTACCTGTGATTATTTCAGCTAAACTTGAAGATGAACAGGAAGAGAAGCTGTTGCAGATTTTGAGAAAACACAAGAAGGCAATAGGATGGACCTTGGCTGATATTCCTGGTATTAGCACATCCATGTGCATGCATAGGATACTATTAGAGGATGGAGCAAAATCAGTAAGGCAGCCCCAAAGGCGACTTAACCCATTAATTCTGGATGTTGTGAAAAAGGAAGTGACCAAGCTCTTGCAAGCAGGCATTATATACCCCATCTCTGATAGTCAATGGGTGAGTCCGGTGGAGGTAGTTCCTAAGAAAACTGGACTCACAGTGGTTAAAAATTAAAATAATGAACTTATCCCCACACGAGTGCAGAACAGTTGGAGGGTATGCATCGATTACAGGAGACTAAACCAGGCAACTAGAAAGAATCATTTTCCTTTACCATTCATTGATCAGATGCTTGAACGGTTGGCTGGTAAGTCACATTATTGTTTTCTTGATGGTTTTTCTGGTTATTTTCAGATCCATTTTGCACCAGAGGACCAAGAAAAGACCACATTCACATGCCCTTTCGGCACATTTGCATTCAAGAGGATGCCCTTTGGCCTATGCAATGCTCCTGGAACTTTCCAACGCTGCATGATTAGTATTTTTGCTGATTTGATAGAAAGTTGTATAGAAGTTTTCATGGATGATTTTACTGTGTATGGTTCCTCATTTGATGTATGCTTGAACAATTTAGATAGAGTTTTGCATAGATGTATTGAAACTAACCTTGTACTGAATTATGAAAAATGTCATTTTATGGTTGAACAGGGCATAGTTTTGGGACATGTGATCTCTAAGAATGGGATGGAAGTGGATCCTGCCAAACGGTCGGTAGGCTGCCCATGTTATTTATTATGCTTCTAGAACTTTAGATTCTGCACATGCTAATTACACTACCACTGAAAAGGAACTCTTAGCTATTGTTTTTGCTCTTGATAAGTTTGGATCATATTTGCTAGGTTCGAAGGTAGTTGTTTTTACTGACCATGCAGCTTTGAAGTTCTTGCTGAAGAAACTAGAAGCAAAACAGAGATTGATCCGGTGGATGTTGTTACTCCAAGAATTTTATTTAGAGATTAAAGATAAGAGTAGAGCTGAAAATCTGGTGGCAGACCATTTGAGCAGAATAGAACTGGATGAAGATCCCATCCCCATTCAAGATGATTTCCCTGATGAGCAACTGCTACAGTTGCGTGAGGTAATTCCTTGGTTTGCTGATTTAGTTAATTATCTAGTTGCTGGAGTCTTTCCCGCAGATGCATCCAGAACACAAATTCATAAACTTAAAAGTGATGCTAAATATTATGTGTGGGATGATCCATATCTGTGGAAATTCTGTAGTGACCAGGTGATTAGGCGATGTGTTCCCCACCATGAGGCTGAATCCATTCTTAAATTCTGTCATGCCTCTCAAGCTGGGGGACATTTTGGTCCTCAACGGACAGCCAGAAAAGTCTTAGACTCGGGTTTCTTTTGGCCCACTCTATTTAAAGATGCTTTTGAGACTTACAAAACTTGTGAACAATGTCAAATAGCAGGAACAGCAATCACTCGTCTGAGTGAGATGCGTCAACAACCTATGCTTTTCTGTGAAGTATTTGATTTGTGGGGCATTGACTTTATGGGCCCTTTTCCTGTATCTTTTGGTTTTGTCTACATTTTGCTTGCTGTTGATTATGTTTCGAAGTGGGTGGAAGCAATACCCACTAGGACTAATGATTCTAAAGTTGTTGCAGGTTTTATCAGATCAAATATTTTTTGCAGGTTTGGAATACCCCGGGCCATCATAAGTGATCAAGGCACTCATTTTTGCAACCGCACCATGGATGTTTTGCTTCGGAAGTATGGGGTTGTGCATAGAATCTCTACACCTTATCATCCCCAGACTAATGGGCAAGCTGAAATCTCAAATAGGGAAATCAAACAGATCTTAGAAAAGATGGTGCAGCCAAACAAGAAAGCCTGGAGCCGTCGGCTAGAAGATGCTCTTTGGGCTCACAGAACAACCTACAAAACACCAATAGGAATGTCTCCTTATCGACTTGTGTTTGGTAAGGCATGCCACCTCCCAGTGGAAATAGAGCACCGTGCTTATTGGGCTGTTAAGAGCTGCAACCTTGAGATGGAGAAAGCAGGTTTGGAGAGAAAGCTTCAATTGCAACAACTTGAAGAGCTTAGACTAGAAGCTTATGAAAACTCTCGGATCTATAAAGAGAAAACTAAATACTATCATGATAAAATGATTTCTAGGAAGGAATTTTCCATTGGCCAAAAAGTTTTACTCTTTAACTCCCGTCTGAAAATTATGGCAGGTAAACTTCGATCCAAGTGGATTGGCCCTTTTGTTGTTACTAACACTTTTCCTCATGGTGCAGTTGAAATAAAAAGTGAAAACACCGACAAAGTGTTCAAAGTAAATGGACAACGCCTCAAGCTATTCCATGAGAGCTCTATACTTGAAGATACTACCATAGAAGAACTCTCCTTGGAAAAGCCCACCTACACTGAAGATTGAACAGGGAGCTCCCTTTCCTTACTCTTAATTCATACTTGTTACTTTCATTGAGGACAATGTATAATTTAAGTGTGGGGGGGTAGTATTGAGGATTTTATCTGTGATAGGATTTAAAAAAAATAATAATAATAAAAAAAAATATTAATAAAAATGTGCATTGCATTGCATGTTTTTTCATCAAATTTTGTGGTTGTAAATGTTGTGAGCAAATGTTGTGAGTTTGTTTGGACTGGCATGATTGGATATTATCTTTGCATTCTTGGTAAAATAAGTTGGATTAAAATGCTAAATTGCGTATCATTTGTGATAGGTGATTAACCCTTGTGAGATTTTGAGCCTATCATGAATGGAATACATTTTTCCATCTTCCTTTTTTGTGTGATATCTCACTCATGATTGCTAGTTACGCTAGAACTTGACTTGACTCTTGTCCACATGCATATATTGAAATGATCTAGGCATTTGTTTCTTGTTAAGCTACTAGCCAAATAAGCCTACCCTTCAATTATCCATTTGTTTAAGCCCCTTTGAGCCTAATTATCCCATTCTTTGTTATATAGCTCATTACAAGCCTAAAAGTGAAAAACAATGAATTGACCCAATCTTGGGGGATAAAGGATTTTTTTTTCCCTCAAATAAGTGTGGGGGTGCTCAACTCAACTTGTTTGTTTAAATTCGAGGTAAAAAAAATAGAAAGAATAAAAATAAAAAATAAAAAAAAAATATAGAAAAAAAAAATAATAATAATTAAAAAAAATAAATAAAAATTAGGAAAATGGTTATGTTGTGAGTGAAGAGAGTTGATAATAAAAGTTGATGATACTTTGTTGAGTTACTTCTCAATGTTATTTTTTTTCTCTCTTGATCATTACTCCTTTATCCTCTTTGATTTTTAGCCTTAGTCTCCTTAGGATTATCTCACCCTTACCTTGGCCACATTACAACCTGAATAAAGACCTTTTGATCATTATGTGCATGTGTTTCAATTATGGTAGTGCTAGCTTTCATGATGTGCTTTGAGGGTAAACAGTAGCCCAAACACTTGAGTCATTGAGAGAATTTTATATCTTGTGAGGACTCTATCACTTATGATGCATTCTTTGGATAATTTATCCTCTTGTTTGCCTTGGTTGTGAAAATTATTCATGAATGTCATATCCCTTGAAGTTTGAATTTTTTCTTTTGCTCACCACTTTGCATTCCTGAGAATATTTGGAATCGCATGCATTGCTTTGCACGGAGTGAAAAAGCTTAAGTGTGGGGGAATTTGATCATAGCACTCGAGCACATGTTTTTATCCTTTTGTTTTAGTATTTTTAAAATCACTTTATAGCTTAGAATAATTTTTTAGCTTATTTCTAAACTTTGGGTTGAAATTGAATTACATTTTTATTATTTGCATTTTAACCCCTGCTCGCTTTGTAGGCCATAACTTGAGCTCTGGATATCCGATTAGGCATGCGAGTAGTCGTTGGAAAGCTAAAAATCAGAGCTACAACTTTTGTGTTTGAAAAAAATCTGAATTCCGAATTCTACTGAGTCTAAATTACAGATTTCATATTCTGAACCTTTGTAATAACTTAAATAGCGGGCTCCTTGTTTTAAAGCCCAAAAGCCCGAGCACTATATATTTGGGATTTCTTTTTTTTTTAGGGGACATAATTTTTCGGACAGAATCATCAGAATATAATAAAAAAGATATTTTTATTTTCAATTTCGATGGAAGGCTAATTTTAAAAGATTAATCCGCGAATTCAGAGTTTCATCACACCTGGAGATTCAGGTTACATCTTCGATTCTAATTTATGATTCTAATTTTGTTATTTGATTATATTGATAATTCGATTGCTTAAATTGAATCTCAATAGGATCAATTAAATTTATTTGACAGAATTTGATTTCAATCTCTAATTAAATTATAATTCTGCGACGCTTGTTCGTTAATTGTAATATTTTGATGATTGTGATGCTTAATCCAGTCAATGAAATCGAATACACATAGGGTTGATTGTAAGCTTGTTTGATCAATTCTATAGTCAAATAATAATAGAATCATGAATTAGAAATTATAGAATCTGTGATAGGTCTGAAACTCGAATGAGTGGATTAATCGTTTTTCTCATATGTCCAAACTATTTCTAATTTCGAAAATCATTATCAAAACCCCCAATACAGATTTTTAACTCGGTTAATATCGTTATATTAGGAGTCCTTCCGAAACGACTCATGTTATTACCCTTTTCTGCAGTTATTTCAATTCGTATTTGATCCGTGTGCGATAACGAATCACCAATCTTGTGCATTAAATAAGTGATTTTGTTTCATTGGTTGAACATTTAGGTCATTTACGTCCTCCCTAGGCTTATTCTTATCCAATTAGGGTTTTTAATAAATCTAGTGCATCCAATAAGTGATTTTGTGTCATTGGTTGAACATTTAGGTTATTTTTATCCTCCCTATGCTTATTCTAATCCAATTAGGGTTTTTTTTTACCAATCTTGTGCATCCAATAAGTGATTTTGTGTCATTGGTTGAACATTTAGGTCATTTTTGTCCTCCCTTGGCTTATTCCAATGCAATTAGGGTTTTTAACCAATCTTGTGCATCGAA
The DNA here is from genome assembly GCA_037974735.1 of Cicer chorassanicum. Taxonomy (NCBI): domain Eukaryota; kingdom Viridiplantae; phylum Streptophyta; class Magnoliopsida; order Fabales; family Fabaceae; genus Cicer; species Cicer chorassanicum. The sequence continues at coordinate 37,230,343 of JBBPBP010009779.1, forward strand.
TAAGTGATTTTGTGTCATTGGTTGAACATTTAGGTCATTTTCGTCCTCCCTAGGTTTATTCTAATCCAACTAGGGTTTTTAACCAATCTTGTGCATCCAATAAGTGATTTTATGTCATTGGTTGAACATTTAGGTCATTTTCATCCTCCCTATGCTTTTTCTAATCCGATTAGGGTTTTTAACCAATCTTGTGCATACAATAAGTGAATTTGTTTCATTGGTTGAACAATTAGGTCATTTTCGTCCTCCCTAAGCTTATTCTAATCCAATAAGGGGTTTTAACCAATCTTGTGCCTCCAATAACTAATTTTGTGTCATTGGTTGAACATTTACGTCATTATTGTTCTCCCTAGGCTTATTCTAATCCAATTAGGGTTTTTAACCAATCTTTTGCATCCAATAAGTGTGTTTGTGTCATTGGATTATCATTTAGGTCATGTAATTCCTCCCTATTCTTATTCTAATCCAATTAGGGTTGTTAACCAATTTTGTGCATCCAATAAGTGATTTTATGTCATAGGTTGAACATTAGGTCATTTTCGTCCTCCCTAGGCTTATTCTAATCTAATTAGAGTTTTTAAATAATCTTGTGCATCCAATAAGTGATTTTAGGTCATTGGTTAAACATTTAGGTCATTTTCGTCCTCCTTAGCCTTATTCTTATCTAATTAGGGTTTTTAATCAATCTTGTGCATCCAATAAGTGATTTTGTGTCATTGGTTGAACATTTAGGTCATTTTCGTCTTCCTTAGGTTTATTCTAATCCAATTAGGGTTTTTAACCAATCTTTTGCATCCAATAAGTGATTTTGTGTCATTGGATTAACATTTAGGTCATTTAATTCCTCCCTAGGCTTATTCAAATTCAATTAGGGTTTTTAACCAATCTTTTGCATCCAATAATTGATTTTGTGTCATTCGTTGAACATTTAGGTCATTTTCGTCCTCTCTAGGCTTATTCTAATCCAATTAGAGTTTTTAACAAATCTTGTGCATCCAATAAGTGATTTTGTGTCATTGGTTGAACATTTAGGTCATTTTCGTCCACCCTTGGCTTATTCTAATCCAATTAGGGTTTTTAACCAATCTTGTGTATCCAATAAGTGATTTTGTTTCATTGGTTGAACATTTAGGTCATTTTTGTCCTCCCTAGGCTTATTCTTATCCAATTAGGGTTTTTAACCAATCTAGTGCATCCAATAAGTGATTTTGTGTCATTGGTTGAACATTAGGTCATTTTCGTCCTCCCTAGGCTTATTCTTATCTAATTATGGTTTTTAATCAATCTTGTGCATCCAATAACAGATTTTGTGTCATTGGTTGAACATTTATTTGATTTTCGTCCTCCCTTGGCTTATTCTAATCCAATTAGGGGTTTTATCCAATCTTGTGCATCCAATAAGTGATTTTGTGTCATTCGTTGAACATTTAGGTCATTTACGTCCTCCCTAGGCTTATTCTAATCCAATAAGGGGTTTTAACCAATCTTGTGCATCCAATAAGTGATTTTGTTTCATTGGTTGAACATTTAGGTCATTTACGTCCTCCCTAGGCTTATTCTTATCCAATTAGGGTTTTTAACCAATCTAGTGCATCCAATAAGTGATTTTGTGTCATTGGTTGAACATTTAGGTTATTTTTATCCTCCCTAGGCTTATTCTAAACCAATTAGGGTTTTTTTACGAATCTTGTGCGTCCAATAAGTGATTTTGTGTCATTGGTTGAACATTTAGGTCATTTTTGTCCTCCCTTGGCTTATTCTAATGCAATTAGGGATTTAACCAATCTTGTGCATCCAATAAGTGATATTGTGTCATTGGTTGAACATTTAGGTCATTTTCGTCCTCCCTAGGTTTATTCTAATCCAACTAGGGTTTTTAACCAATCTAGTGCATCCAATAAGTGATTTTGTGTCATTGGTTGAACATTTAGGTT
>JBBPBP010009779.1:37232286-37246593 GCA_037974735.1 Cicer chorassanicum
GTTTTTTTTACCAATCTTGTGCATCCAATAAGTGATTTTGTGTCATTGGTTGAACATTTAGGTCATTTTTGTCCTCCCTTGGCTTATTCTAATGCAATTAGGGTTTTTAACCAATCTTGTGCATCCAATAAGTGATTTTGTGTCATTGGTTGAACATTTAGGTCATTTTCGTCCTCCCTAGGTTTATTCTAATCCAATTAGGGTTTTTAACCAATCTTGTGCATCCAATAAGTGATTTTGTGTCATTGGTTTGAACATTTAGGTCATTTTCATCCTCCCTAGTCTTTTTCTAATCCGATTAGGGTTTTTAACCAATCTTGAGCATACAATAAGTGATTTTGTTTCATTGGTTGAACATTTAGGTCATTTTCGTCCTCCCTAGGCTTATTCTAATCCAATAAGGGGTTTTAACCAATCTTGTGCATCCAATAAGTGATTTTGTTTCATTTGTTGAACATTTAGGTCATTTACGTCCTCCCTAGGCTTATTCTTATCCAATTAGGGTTTTTAACCAATCTAGTGCATCCAATAAGTGATTTTGTGTCATTGGTTGAACATTAGGTCATTTTCGTCCTCCCTAGGCTTATTGTTATCCAATTAGGGTTTTTAACCAATCTTGTGCGTCCAATAAGTGATTTTGTGTCATTGGTTGAACATTTAGGCAATTTTTGTCCTCCCTAGGCTTATTATAATCCAACTAGGGTTTTTAACCAATGTTGTGCATCCGATAAGTGAGTTTATGTCATTGGTTGAACATTTGGGTCATTTTCGTTTTCCCTAGGCTTATTCTAATCCAATTAGGGTTTTTACCAATCTTGTGCATCCAATAAGTGATTTTGTGTCATTGGTTGCACATTTAGGTCATTTTTGTCCTCCCTTGGCTTATTCTAATGCAATTAGGGTTTTTAACCAATCTTGTGCATCCAATAAGTGATTTTGTGTCATTGGTTGAACATTTAGGTCATTTTCGTCCTCCCTAGGTTTATTCTAATCCAATTAGGGTTTTTAACCAATCTTGTGCATCCAATAAGTGATTTTGTGTCATTGGTTGAACATTTAGGTCATTTTCATCCTCCCTAGGCTTTTCCTAATCCGATTAGGGTTTTTAACCAATCTTGTGCATACAATAAGTGATTTTGTTTCATTGGTTGAACATTTAGGTCATTTTCGTCCTCCCTAGGCTTATTCTAATCCAATAAGGGGTTTTAACCAATCTTGTGCATCCAATAAGTGATTTTGTGTCATTGGTTGAACATTTACGTCATTTTTGTTCTCCCTAGGCTTATTCTAATCCAATTAGGGTTTTTAACCAATCTTTTGCATCCAATAAGTGCGTTTGTGTCATTGGATTAACATTTAGGTAATGTAATTCCTCCCTATTCTTATTCTAATCCAATTAGGGTTGTTAACCAATTTTGTGCATCCAATAAGTAATTTTATGTCATAGGTTGAACATTAGGTCATTTTCGTCCTCCCTAGGCTTATTCTAATCTAATTAGAGTTTTTAAATAATCTTATGCATCCAATAAGTGATTTTAGGTCATTGGTTAAACATTTAGGTTATTTTCGTCCTCCCTAGCCTTATTCTTATCTAATTAGGGTTTTTAATCAATTTTGTGCTTCCAATAAGTGATTTTGTGTCTTTGGTTGAACATTTAGGTAATTTTCGTCTTCCCTAGGTTTATTCTAATCCAATTAGGGTTTTTAACCAATCTTTTGCATCCAATAAGTGATTTTGTGTCATTGGATTAACATTTAGGTCATTTAATTCCTCCCTAGGCTTATTCTAATTCAATTAGGGTTTTTAACCAATCTTTTGCATCCAATAAGTGCGTTTGTGTCATTGGATTAACATTTAGGTCATGTAATTCCTCCCTATTCTTATTCTAATCCAATTAGGGTTGTTAACCAATTTTGTGCATCCAATAAGTGATTTTATGTCATAGGTTGAACATTAGGTCATTTTCGTCCTCCCTAGGCTTATTCTAATCCAATTAGAGTTTTTAAATAATCTTGTGCATCCAATAAGTGATTTTTGGTCATTGGTTAAACATTTAGGTCATTTTCGTCCTCCCTAGCCTTATTCTTATCTAATTAGGGTTTTTAATCAATTTTGTGCATCCAATAAGTGATTTTGTGTCATTGGTTGAACCTTAGGTTATTTTCGTCCTCCCTAGGCTTATTCTTAACTAAGTAGGGTTTTTAATCAATCTTGTGCATCCAATAACTGATTTTGTGTCATTGGTTGATTATTTATTTGATTTTCGTCCTCCCTTGGCTTATTCTAATCCAATTAGGGTTTTTATCCAATCTTGTGCATCCAATAAGTGATTTTGTGTCATTCGTTGAACATTTAGGTCATTTACGTCCTCCCTAGGCTTATTCTAATCCAATTAGGGTTTTTAACCAATCTTGTGCATCCAATAAGTGATTTTGTTTCATTGGTTGAACATTTAAGTCATTTACGTCCTCCTTAGGCTTATTCTTATCCAATTAGGGTTTTTAACCAATCTAGTGCATCCAATAAGTGATTTTGTGTATTGGTTGAACATTTAGGTTATTTTTATCCTCCTTAGGCTTATTCTAATCCAATTAGGGTTTTTTTACCAATCTTGTGCATCCAATAAGTGATTTTGTGTCATTGGTTGAACATTTAGGTCATTTTTGTCCTCCCTTGGCTTATTCTAATGCAATTAGGGTTTTTAACCAATCTTGTGCATCCAATAAGTGATTTGGTGTCATTGGTTGAACATTTAGGTCTTTTTCGTCCTCCCTAGGTTTATTCTAATCCAACTAGGGTTTTTAACAAATCTTGTGCATCCAATAAGTGATTTTGTGTCATTGGTTGAACATTTAGGTCATTTTCATCCTCCCTAGGCTTTTTCTAATCCAATTAGGGTATTTAACCAATCTTGTGCATACAATAAGTGATTTTGTTTCATTGGTTGAACATTTAGGTCATTTTCGTCCTCCCTAGGCTTATTCTAATCCAATAAGGGGTTTTAACCAATCTTGTGCATCCAATAAGTGATTTTGTGTCATTGGTTGAACATTTATGTCATTTTTGTTCTCCCTAGGCTTATTCTAATCCAATTAGGGTTTTTAACCAAACTTTTGCATCCAATAAGTGCGTTTGTGTCATTGGATTAACATTTAGGTCATGTAATTCCTCCCTATTCTTATTCTAATCTAATCAGGGTTGTTAACCAATTTTGTGCATCCAATAAGTGATTTTATGTCATAGGTTGAACATTTATTTGATTTTCGTCCTCCCTTGGCTTATTCTAATCCAATTAGGGTTTTTATCCAATTTTGTGCATCCAATAAGTGATTTTGTGTCATTCGTTGAACATTTAGGTCATTTACGTCCTCCCTAGGCTTATTCTAATCAAATTAGGGTTTTTAACCAATCTTGTGCATCCAATAAGTGATTTTGTGTCATTGGTTGAACATTTAGGTTATTTTTATCCTCCCTAGGCTTATTCTAATCCAATTAGGGTTTTTTTTACCAATCTTGTGCATCCAATAAGTGATTTTGTGTCATTGGTTGATCATTTAGGTCATTTTTGTCCTCCCTTGGCTTATTCTAATCCAATAAGGGGTTTTAACCAATCTTGTGCATCCAATAAGTGCGTTTGTGTCATTGGATTAACATTTAGGTCATGTAATTTCTCCCTATGCTTATTTTAATCCAATTAGGGTTGTTTACCAATTTTGTGCATCCAATAAGTGATTATGTCATTGGCTAAACATTTAGCTCATTTTCGTCACCCCTAGGCTTATTCTAATCCAATTAGGGTTTTTAACCAATCTTGTGCATCCAATAAGTGATTTTCTGTCATTGGTTGAACATTTAGGTCATTTACGTCCTCCCTAGGCTTATTCTAATCCAATTAGGGTTTTTAACCAATCTTGCGCATCCAATAAGTTATTTTGTGTCATTGGTTGAACATTTACGTCATTTTTGTCCTCCCTAGGCTTATTCTAATCCAATTAGAGTTTTTAACCAATCTTGTGCATCCAATAAGTGCGTTTGTGTCATTGGATTAACATTTAGGTCATGTAATTCCTCCTTATTCTTATTCTAATCCAATTAGGGTTGTTTACCAATTTTGTGCATCCAATAAGTGATTTTATCTCATGGTTGAACATTAGGTCTTTTTCGTCCTCCCTAGGCTTATTCTAATCCAATTATGGTTTTTAAATAATCTTGTGCATCCAATAAGTGATTTTAGGTCATTTGTTGAACATTTAGGTCATTTTCGTCTCCCTAGCCTTATTCTTATCTAATAAGGGTTTTTAATCAATTTTGTGCATCCAATAAGTGATTTTGTGTCATTGGTTGAACATTTAGGTCATTTTCGTCTTCCCTAGGTTTATTCTAATCCAATTAGGGTTTTTAACCAATCTTTTGCATCCAATAAGTGATTTTGTGTCATTGGATTAACATTTAGGTCATTTAATTCCTCCCTAGGCTTATTCTAATTCAATTAGGGTTTTTAACCAATCTTTTGAATCCAATAATTGATTTTGTGTCATTGGTTGAACATTTAGGTCATTTTCGTCCTCTCTAGGCTTATTCTAATCCAATTAGGGTTTTTAACAAATCTTGTGCATCCAATAAGTGATTTTGTGTCATTGGTTGAACATTTAGGTCATTTTCGTCCACCCTTGGCTTATTCTAATCCAATTAGGGTTTTTAACATATCTTGTGCATCCAATAAGTGATTTTGTTTCATTGGTTGAACATTTAGGTCATTTACGTCCTCCCTAGGCTTATTCTTATCCAATTAGGGTTTTTAACCAATCTAGTGCATCCAATAAGTGATTTTGTGTCATTGGTTGAACATTAGGTCATTTTCGTCCTCCCTAGGCTTGAGATGGGGGAATTCATCTGCACAACAACAACAGCAACAGCAGCCTAGGCAGCAAAACATTCTGCATCAACAACAAAACATTCCTCAGCAGCAAAACAGTACACCTTCATTAGAGGACCTTGTCAAGCAAATGGCTGTCCAAAATCTTCAATTCCAAAAAAGAACAGATTCCACAATTCAGAATTTGGAGACAAAGATTGGTCAACTGGCTACTTCGATTAATCAGATGCAAACTCAGGGATTAAACCAACTACCTGCCCAATCGGTAGTAAATCCAAATGCCCCTAATGTTAGTGCAATTACATTGAGGTCGGGGAAAGCTGTTGAAACCCCAAGGGTATCTGTAACTGTTGTGAAAAATAACAAGGTTGCTGAAGAAATTTTGATACTTGAAATTAATGGTGATGACCAAAATATACCACTTCCTTTTCCTCAAAGGGCGGTGAAGACTAAGAAAATGGACGAGGTAGATAGGGATAGGGAGATCTTGGATACATTTAGGAAGGTGGAAGTGAACATTCCCCTCCTTGAAGCAATTAAACAGATTCCGAGATATGCCAAATTCTTAAAAGAGTTGTGCACACACAAGAGGAGGTTAAAAGGTAATGAAAGAGTACACATGGGGCGTAATGTTTCAGCCCTCATTCAGCCAATGCCCCAAAAATGCAAAGATCCAGGAACTTTTTCCATTCCATGTACCATAGGCAGTAGTCAATTTGAAAATGCCATGTTAGATTTAGGAGCTTCTATTAATGTTATGCCCACATCTATTTTGAACTCTCTTGATCTTGGACCTTACAGAGTACAGGTGTTACCATTCAACTGGCGAACAGAAGCAATGCTCACCCGCTGGACTTGTGGAGGATGTACTTGTTCGAGTAAATGAATTAATATTTCCTGCAGATTTTTACATTCTGGACATGGAGGGAGAGAATAAATCCAACAGGGCGCCTATCATTTTAGGCAGACCATTTTTGAAAACTGCTCGAACTAAAATTGATGTACATGCTGGAACTTTATCCATGGGATTTGGTGATAACATTGTAAAATTTAACATCTTTGATGCTATGAAACACCCCATGGAAGAGCATTCTGTTTTTCAAATTGAATTACTTGCTGATTTGGTTGATGACAGTTACCCTGATATGTTTACTTCTGATTTTCCTTCACTGTCTGATTTTGATGATACTTTTATTTGTGAATTTTGCATAGATAATCAGTTGTGCTCTGTGTGTGCTGAGATTGAAGCTGCTTTGCAGGTTGATCATTATGCTGATGTTGATACTTCTACTAACATAATTGATTTTGTAGACTTAGCTTCAGCCACTGGTATCATACCCTCCATTGAGCAGCCACCGACTATAGACCTTAAACCACTTCATGAAAATTTGAAATATGCATATTTAGATGGAAGTGACAATTTACCTGTGATTATTTCAGCTAAACTTGAAGATGAACAGGAAGAGAAGCTGTTGCAGATTTTGAGAAAACACAAGAAGGCAATAGGATGGACCTTGGCTGATATTCTTGGTATTAGCCCATCCATGTGCATGCATAGGATACTATTAGAGGATGGAGCAAAATCAGTAAGGCAGCCCCAAAGGCGACTTAACCCATTAATTCTGGATGTTGTGAAAAAGGAAGTGACCAAGCTCTTGCAAGCAGGCATTATATACCCCATCTCTGATAGTCAATGGGTGAGTCCGGTGCAGGTAGTTCCTAAGAAAACTGGACTCACAGTGGTTAAAAATGAAAATAATGAACTTATCCCCACACGAGTGCAGAATAGCTGGAGGGTATGCATCGATTACAAGATACTAAACCAGGCAACTAGAAAGGATCATTTTCCTTTACCATTCATTGATCAGATGCTTGAACGGTTGGCAGGTAAGTCACATTATTGTTTTCTTGATGGTTTTTCTGGTTATTTTCAGATCCATATTGCACCAGAGGACCAAGAAAAGACCACATTCACATGCCCTTTCGGCACATTTGCCTACAAGAGGATGCCCTTTGGTCTATGCAATGCTCCTGGAACTTTCCAACGCTGCATGATTAGTATTTTTGCTGATTTGATAAAAAGTTGTATAGAAGTTTTCATGGATGATTTTACTGTGTATGGTTCCTCATTTGATGTATGCTTGAAAAATTTAGATAGAGTTTTGCATAGATGTATTGAAACTAACCTTGTACTGAATTATGAAAAATGTCATTTTATGGTTGAACAGGGCATAGTTTTGGGACATGTGATCTCTAAGAATGGGATGGAAGTGGATCCTGCCAAGATTGATGTGATTTCTAATTTACCTTACCCATCTTGCATCCGCGAGATTCGTTCTTTTCTTGGTCATGCAGGTTTTTACAGGCGCTTTATCAAGGATTTCAGCAAGATAGCTCTTCCACTGTCGAATTTGCTGCAAAAAGACGTTAGTTTCACATTTGATGACAAATGCAAGAAGGCGTTTGATTGCTTAAAGGCATCACTGACCTCTACTCCCATCATTCAGCCACCCAATTGGACCCTCCCTTTTGAAATTATGTGTGATGCGTCTAACTATGCAGTGGGAGCGGTTCTTGCACAAAGGGTCGGTAGGGCTGCCCATGTTATTTATTATGCTTCTAGAACTTTAGATTCTACACAGGCTAATTACACTACCACTGAAAAGGAACTCTTAGCTATTGTTTTTGCTCTTGATAAGTTTAGATCATATTTGCTAGGTTCGAAGGTAGTTGTTTTTACTGACCATGCAGCTTTGAAGTTCTTGCTAAAGAAACTAGAAGCAAAACCGAGATTGATCCGGTGGATGTTGTTACTCCAAGAATTTGATTTAGAGATTAAAGATAAGAGTGGAGCTGAAAATCTGGTGCCAGACCATTTGAGCAGAATAGAACTGGATGAGGATCCCATCCCCATTCAAGATGATTTCCCTAATGAGCAACTGCTACAGTTGCGTGAGGTAATTCCTTGGTTTGCTGATTTAGTTAATTATCTAGTTGCTGGAGTCTTTCCCGCAGATGCATCCGGAACACAAATTCATAAACTTAAAAGTGATGCTAAATATTATGTGTGGGATGATCCATATCTGTGGAAATTCTGTAGTGACCAGGTGATTAGGCGATGTGTTCCCCACCATGAGGCTCAATCCATTCTTAAATTCTGTCATGCCTCTCAAGCTGGGGGACATTTTGGTCCTCAACGGACAGCCAGAAAAGTCTTAGACTCGGGTTTCTTTTGGCCCACTCTATTTAAAGATGCTTTTGAGACTTACAAAACTTGTGAACAATGTCAAATAGCAGGAACAGCAATCACTCGTCGGAGTGAGATGCCTCAACAACCTATGCTTTTCTGTGAAGTATTTGATTTGTGGGGCATTGACTTTATGGGCCCTTTTCCTGTATCTTTTGGTTTTGTCTACATTTTGCTTGCTGTTGATTATGTTTCGAAGTGGGTGGAAGCAATACCCACTAGGACTAATGATTCTAAAGTTGTTGCAGGTTTTATCAGATCAAATATTTTTTGCAGGTTTGGAATACCCCGGGCCATCATAAGTGATCAAGGCACTCAATTTTGCAACCGCACCATGGATGCTTTGCTTCGGAAGTATGGGGTTGTGCATAGAATCTCTACACCTTATCATCCCCAGACTAATGGGCAAGCTGAAATCTCAAACAGGGAAATCAAACAGATCTTAGAAAAGATGGTGCAGCCAAACAGGAAAGACTGGAGCCGTCGGCTAGAAGATGCTCTTTGGGCTCACAGAACAGCCTACAAAACACCAATAGGAATGTCTCCTTATCGACTTGTGTTTGGTAAGGCATGCCACCTCCCAGTGGAAATAGAGCACCGTGCTTATTGGGCTGTTAAGAGCTGCAACCTTGAGATGGAGAAAGCAGGTTTGGAGAGAAAGCTTCAATTGCAACAACTTGAAGAGCTTAGACTAGAAGCTTATGAAAACTCTCGGATCTATAAAGAGAAAACCAAATACTATCATGATAAAATGATTTCTAGGAAGGAATTTTCCATTGGCCAAAAAGTTTTACTCTTTAACTCCCATCTGAAAATTATGCCAAGTAAACTTTGATCCAAGTGGATTGGCCCTTTTGTTGTTACTAACACTTTTCCTCATGGTGCAGTTGAAATAAAAAGTGAAAACGCCGACAAAGTGTTCAAAGTAAATGGACAACGCCTCAAGCTATTCCATGAGAGCTCTATACTTGAAGATACTACCATAGAAGAACTCTCCTTGGAAAAGCCCACCTACACTGAAGATTGAACAGGGAGCTCCCTTTCCTTACTCTTAATTCATACTTGTTACTTTCATTGAGGACAATGTGTAATTTAAGTGTGGGGGGGTAGTATTGAGGATTTTATCTGTAATAGGATTTAAAAATAATAATAATAATAATAAAAAATATTAATAAAAATGTGCATTGCATTGCATGCTTTTTCATCAAATTTTGTGGTTGTAAATGTTGTGAGCAAATGTTGTGAGTTGGTTTGGACTGGCATGATTGGATATTATCTTTGCATTCTTGGTAAAATAAGTTGGATTAAAATGCTAAATTGCGTATCATTTGTGATAGGTCATTAACCCTTGTGAGATTTTGAGCCTATTATGAATGGAATACATTTTTCCATCTTCCTTTTTTGTGTGATATCTCACTCATGATTGCTAGTTACGCTAGAACTTGACTTGACTCTTGTCCGCATGCATATATTGAAATGATCTAGGCATTTGTTTCTTGTTAAGCTACTAGCCAAATAAGCCTACCCTTCAATTATCCATTTGTTTAAGCCCCTTTGAGCCTAATTATCCCATTCCTTGTTATATAGCTCATTACAAGCCTAAAAGTGAAAAACAATGAATTGACCCATTCTTGGGGGATAAAGGATTTTTTTTTCCCTTAAATAAGTGTGGGGGTGCTCAACTCAACTTGTTTGTTTAAATTCGAGGTAAAAAAAAATAGAAAGAATAAAAAGAAATTAAAAAAAATATAGAAAAAAATAATAATAATAATAATTAAAAAAATAAAAAAAAATGAGGAAAATTGTTATGTTGTGAGTGAAGAGAGTTGATAATAAAAGTTGATGATACTTTGTTGAGTTACTTCTCAATGTTATTTTTTTTCTCTCTTGATCATTACTCCTTTATCCTCTTTGATTTTTAGCCTTAGTTTCTTTAGGATTATCTCACCCTTACCTTGGCCACGTTACAACCTGAATAAAGACCTTTTGATCATTATGTGCATGTGTTTCAATTATAGATGTTAGAGGCTTGTCAAGCCTATGGTAGTGCTAGCTTTCATGATGTGCTTTGAGGGTAAACAATAGCCCAAACACTTGAGTGATTGAGAGAATTTTATATCTTGTGAGGACTCTATCACTTATGATGCATTCTTTGGATAATTTATCCTCTTGTTTGCCTTGGTTGTGAAAATTATTCATGAATGTCATATCCCTTGAAGTTTGAATTTTTTCTTTTGCTCACCACTTTGCATTCTTGAGAATATTTGGAATCGCATGCATTGCTTTGCACGGAGTGCAAAAGCTTAAGTGTGGGGGAATTTGAACATAGCACTCGGGCACATGTTTTTATCCTTTTGTTTTAGTATTTTTAAAATCACTTTATAGCTTAGAATAATTTTTTAGCTTATTTCTAAACTTTGGGTTGAAATTGAATTACAATTTTATTATTTGCATTTTAACCCCTGCTCGCTTTGTAGGCCATAACTTGAGCTCTGGATATCCGATTGAGGCATGCGAGCAGTCGTTGGAAAGCTAAAAATCAGAGCTACAACTTTTGTGTTTGAAAAAAATCTGAATTCCGAATTCTACTGAGTCTAAATTACAGATTTCATTTTCTGGACCTTTGTAATAACTTAAATAGCGGGCTCCTTATTTTAAAGCCCAAAAGCCCGACCAGTATATATTTGGGATTTCTTTTTTTTTTTAGGGGACAATATTTTTCGGACAGAATCATCAGAATATAATAAAAAAAGATATTTTTATTTTCAATTTCGATGGAAGGCTAATTTTAAAAGATTAATCCGCGAATTCAGAGTTTCATCACACCTGGAGATTCAGGTTACATCTTCGATTCTAATTTATGATTCTAATTTTGTTATTTGATTATATTGAATCTCAATCTCTAATTAAATTATAATTCTGCGACACTTGTTCGTTAATTATAATTCTGCGACACTTGTTCGTTAATTGTAATAGGTCCGAAACTCGAATGAGTGGATTAATCGTTTTTCTCATCTGTCCAAACTATTTCTAATTTCGATAATCATTATCAAAACCCCCAATACAGATTTTTAACTCGGTTAATATCGTTATATTAGGAGTCCTTGCGAAACGACTCGTGTTATTACCCTTTTCTGATGTTATTTCAATTCGTATTTGATCCGTGTGCGATAACGAATCACCAATCTTGTGCATCCAATAAGTGATTTTGTTTCATTGGTTGAACATTTAGGTCATTTACGTCCTCCCTAGGCTTATTCTTATCCAATTAGGGTTTTTAACCAATCTAGTGCATCCAATAAGTGATTTTGTGTCATTGGTTGAACATTTAGGTTATTTTAATCCTCCCTAGGCTTATTCTAATCCAATTAGGGTTTTTTTACCAATCTTGTGCATCCAATAAGTGATTTTGTGTCATTGGTTGAACATTTAGGTCATTTTTGTCCTCCCTTGGCTTATTCTAATGCAATTAGGGTTTTTAACCAATCTTGTGCATCCAATAAGTGATTTTGTGTCATTGGTTGAACAATTAGGTCATTTTCGTCCTCCCTAGGTTTATTCTAATCCAACTAGGGTTTTTAACCAATCTTGTGCATCCAATAAGTGATTTTGTGTCATTGGTTGAACATTAAGGTTAATTTCATCCTCCCTAGGCTTTTTCTAATCCGATTAGGGTTTTTTTTACCAATCTTGTGCATACAATAAGTGATTTGTTTCATTGGTTGAACATTTAGGTCATTTACGTCCTCCCTAGGCTTATTCTTATCCAATTAGGGTTTTTAACCGATCTAGTGCATCCAATAAATGATTTTGTGTCATTGGTTGATCATTTAGGTCATTTTCGTCCACCCTTGGCTTATTCTAATCCAATTAGGGTTTTTAACCAATCTTGTGCATCCCATAAGTGATTTTGTTTCATTGGTTGAACATTTAGGTCATTTACGTCCTCCCTAGGCTTATTCTTATCCAATTAGGGTTTTTAACCAATCTAGTGCATCCAATAAGTGATTTTGTGTCATTGGTTGAACATTAGGTCATTTTCGTCCTCCTTGCGCTTATTCTTAACTAATTAGGGTTTTTAATAAATCTTGTGCATCCAATAACTGATTTTGTGTCATTGGTTGAACATTTATTTGATTTTCGTCCTCCCTTGGCTTATTCTAATCCAATTAGGGTTTTTATCCAATCTTGTGCATCCAATAAGTGATTTTGTGTCATTCGTTGAACATTTAGGTCATTTACGTCCTCCCAAGGCTTATTCTAATCCAATTAGGGTTTTTAACCAATCTTGTGCATCCAATAAGTGATTTTGTTTCATTGGTTGAACATTTAGGTCATTTACGTCCTTCCTAGGCTTATTCTTATCCAATTAGGGTTTTTAACCGATCTAGTGCATCCAATAAATGATTTTGTGTCATTGGTTGAACATTTAGGTTATTTTTATCCTCCCTAGGCTTATTCTAATCCAATTAGGGTTTTTTTACCAATTTTGTGCATCCAATAAGTGATTTTGTGTCATTGGTTGAACATTTAGGTCATTTTTGTCCTCCCTTGGCTTATTCTAATGCAATTAGGGTTTTTAACCAATCTTGTGCATCCAATAAGTGATTTTGTGTCATTGGTTGAACATTTAGGTCATTTTCGTCCTCCCTAGGTTTATTCTAATCCAACTAGGGTTTTTAACCAATCTTGTGCATACAATAAGTGATTTTGTTTCATTGGTTGAACATTTAGGTCATTTTCGTCCTCCCTAGGCTTATTCTAATCCAATAAGGGGTTTTAACCAATCTTGTGCATCCAATAAGTGATTTTGTGTCATTGGTTGAACATTTACGTCATTTTTGTTCTCCCTAGGCTTATTCTAATCCAATTAGGGTTTTTAACCAATCTTTTGCATCCAATAAATGTGTTTGTGTCATTGGATTAACATTTAGGTCATGTAATTCCTCCCTATTCTTATTCTAATCCAATTAGGGTTGTTAACCAATTTTGTGCATCCAATAAGTGATTTTATGTCATAGGTTGAACATTAGGTCATTTTCGTCCTCCCTAGGCTTATTCTAATCTAATTAGAGTTTTTAAATAATCTTGTGCATCCAATAAGTGATTTTAGGTCATTGGTTAAACATTTAGGTTATTTTCG
Organism: Cicer chorassanicum; assembly: GCA_037974735.1. Lineage (NCBI taxonomy): Eukaryota > Viridiplantae > Streptophyta > Magnoliopsida > Fabales > Fabaceae > Cicer > Cicer chorassanicum. The sequence goes on from JBBPBP010009779.1 coordinate 37,245,554, forward strand.
TCCTCCCTAGCCTTATTCTTATCTAATTAGGGTTTTTAATCAATTTTGTGCTTCCAATAAGTGATTTTGTGTCTTTGGTTGAACATTTAGGTAATTTTCGTCTTCCCTAGGTTTATTCTAATCCAATTAGGGTTTTTAACCAATCTTTTGCATCCAATAAGTGATTTTGTGTCATTGGATTAACATTTAGGTCATTTAATTCCTCCCTAGGCTTATTCTAATTCAATTAGGGTTTTTAACCAATCTTTTGCATCCAATAATTGATTTTGTGTCATTGGTTTAACATTAAGGTCATTTTCGTCCTCCCTAGGCTTATTCTAATCCAATTAGGGTTTTTAACAAATCTTGTGCATCCAATAAGTGATTTTGTGTCATTGGTTGATCATTTAGGTCATTTTCGTCCACCCTTGGCTTATTCTAATCCAATTAGGGTTTTTAACCAATCTTGTGCAACCCATAAGTGATTTTGTTTCATTGGTTGAACATTTAGGTCATTTACGTCCTCCCTAGGCTTATTCTTATCCAATTAGGGTTTTTAACCAATCTAGTGCATCCAATAAGTGATTTTGTGTCATTGGTTGAACATTAGGTCATTTTCGTCCTCCTTGGGCTTATTCTTAACTAATTAGGGTTTTTAATAAATCTTGTGCATCCAATAACTGATTTTGTGTCATTGGTTGAACATTTATTTGATTTTCGTCCTCCCTTGGCTTATTCTAATCCAATTAGGGTTTTTATCCAATCTTGTGCATCCAATAAGTGATTTTGTGTCATTCGTTGAACATTTAGGTCTTTTACGTCCTCCCTAGGCTTATTCTAATCCAATTAGGGTTTTTATCCAATCTTGTGCATCCAATAAGTGATTTTGTGTCATTCGTTGAACATTTAGGTCATTTACGTCCTCCCAAGGCTTATTCTAATCCAATTAGGGTTTTTAACCAATCTTGTGCATCCAATAAGTGATTTTGTTTCATTGGTTGAACATTTAGGTCATTTACGTCCTCCCTAGGCTTATTCTTATCCAATTAGGGTTTTTAACC
>JBBPBP010009779.1:37255813-37277948 GCA_037974735.1 Cicer chorassanicum
TTTCATTGGTTGAACATTTAGGTCATTTACGTCCTCCCTAGGCTTATTCTTATCCAATTAGGGTTTTTAACCGATCTAGTGCATCCAATAAGTGATTTTGTGTCATTGGTTGAACATTTAGGTTATTTTTATCCTCCCTAGGCTTATTCTAATCCAATTAGGGTTTTTTTTACCAATTTTGTGCATCCAATAAGTGATTTTGTGTCATTGGTTGAACATTAAGGTCATTTTTGTCCTCCGTTGGCTTATTCTAATGCAATTAGGGTTTTTAACCAATCTTGTGCATCCAATAAGTGATTTTGTGTCATTGGTTGAACATTTAGGTCATTTTCGTCCTCCCTAGGCTTTTTCTAATCCGATTAGGGTTTTTAACCAATCTTGTGCATACAATAAGTGATTTTGTTTCATTGGTTGAACATTTAGGTCATTTTCGTCCTCCCTAGGCTTATTCTAATCCAATAAGGGGTTTTAACCAATCTTGTGCATCCAATAAGTGATTTTGTGTCATTGGTTGAACATTTACGTCATTTTTGTTCTCCCTAGGCTTATTCTAATCCAATTAGGGTTTTTAACCAATCTTTTGCATCCAATAAGTGTGTTTGTGTCATTGGATTAACATTTAGGTCATGTAATTCCTCCCTATTCTTATTCTAATCCAATTAGGGTTGTTAACCAATTTTGTGCATCCAATAAGTGATTTTATGTCATAGGTTGAACATTAGGTCATTTTCGTCCTCCCTAGGCTTATTCTAATCTAATTAGAGTTTTTAAATAATCTTGTGCATCCAATAAGTGATTTTAGGTCATTGGTTAAACATTTAGGTTATTTTCGTCCTCCCTAGCCTTATTCTTATCTAATTAGGGTTTTTAATCAATTTTGTGCTTCCAATAAGTGATTTTGTGTCTTTGGTTGAACATTTAGGTCATTTTCTTCTTCCCTAGGTTTATTCTAATCCAATTAGGGTTTTTAACCAATCTTTTGCATCCAATAAGTGATTTTGTGACATTGGATTAACATTTAGGTCATTTAATTCCTCCCTAGGCTTATTCTAATTCAATTAGGGTTTTGAACCAATCTTTTGCATCCAATAATTGATTTTGTGTCATTGGTTGAACATTTAGGTCATTTTTGTCCTCCCTAGGCTTATTCTTATCCATTTAGGGTTTTTAACCAATCTAGTGCATCCAATAAGTGATTTTGTGTCATTGGTTGAACATTTAAGTTATTTTTATCCTCCCTAGGCTTATTCTAATGCAATTAGGGTTTTTTTACCAATCTTGTGCATCCAATAAGTGATTTTGTGTCATTGGTTGAACATTTAGGTCATTTTTGTCCTCCCTTGGCTTATTCTAATGCAATTAGGGTTTTTAACCAATCTTGTGCATCCAATAAGTGATTTTGTGTCATTGGTTGAACATTTAGGTCATTTTCGTCCTCCCTAGGTTTATTCTAATCCAACTAGGGTTTTTAACCAATCTTGTGCATCCAATAAGTGATTTTGTGTCATTGGTTGAACATTTAGGTTATTTTTATCCTCCCTAGGCTTATTCTAATCCAATTAGGGTTTTTTTACCAATCTTGTGCATCCAATAAGTGATTTTGTGTCATTGGATTAACATTTAGGTCATTTAATTCCTCCCTAGGCTTATTCTAATTCAATTAGGGTTTTTAACCAATCTTTTGCATCCAATAATGGATTTTGTTTCATTGGTTGAAAAATTAGGTCATTTTCGTCCTGCCTAGGCTTATTCTAATCCAATTAGGGTTTTTAACAAATCTTGTGCATCCAATAAGTGATTTTGTGTCATTGGTTGAACATTTAGGTCATTTTCGTCCACCCTTGGCTTATTCTAATCCAATTAGGGTTTTTAACCAATCTTGTGCATCCAATAAGTGATTTTGTTTCATTGGTTGGACATTTAGGTCATTTACGTCCTCCCTAGGCTTATTCTTATCCAATTAGGGTTTTTAACCAATCTAGTGCATCCAATAAGTGATTTTGTGTCATTGGTTGAACATTTACGTCATTTTTGTTCTCCCTAGGCTTATTCTAATCCAATTAGGGTTTTTAACCAATCTTTTGCATCCAATAAGTGCGTTTGTGTCATTGGATTAACATTTAGGTCATGTAATTCCTCCCTATTCTTATTCTAATCCAATTAGGGTTGTTAACAAATTTTGTGCATCCAATAAGTGATTTTATGTCATAGGTTGAACATTAGGTCATTTTCGTCCTCCCTAGGCTTATTCTAATCTAATTAGAGTTTTTAAATAATCTTGTGCATCCAATAAGTGATTTTAGGTCATTGGTTAAACATTTAGGTTATTTTCGTCCTCCCTAGCCTTATTCTTATCTAATAAGGGTTTTTAATCAATTTTGTGCTTCCAATAAGTGATTTTGTGTCTTTGGTTGAACATTTAGGTCATTTTCGTCTTCCCTAGGTTTATTCTAATCCAATTAGGGTTTTTAACCAATATTTTGCATCTAATAAGTGATTTTGTGTCATTCGATTAACATTTAGGTCATTTAATTCCTCCATAGGCTTATTCTAATTCAATTAGGGTTTTTAACCAATCTTTTGCATCCAATAATTGATTTTGTGTCATTGGTTGAACATTTAGGTCATTTTCGTCCTCCCTAGGCTTACTCTTATCCAATTAGGGTTTGTAACCAATCTAGTGCATCCAATAAGTGATTTTGTGTCATTGGTTGAAATTAGGTTTTTTTGGTCCTCCCTGGGCTTATTCTTAACTAATTAGGGTTTTTTATCAATCTTGTGCATCCAATAATTGACTTTGTGTCATTGGTTGAACATTTATTTGATTTTCGTCCTCCCTTGGCTTATTCTAATCCAATTAGGGTTTTTATCCAATCTTGTGCATCCAATAAGTGATTTTGTGTCATTCGTTGAACATTTAGGTCATTTACGTCCTCCCTAGGCTTATTCTAATCCAATTAGGGTTTTTAACCAATCTTGTGCATCCAATAAGTGATTTTGTTTCATTGGTTGAACATTTAGGTCATTTACGTCCTCCCTAGGCTTATTCTTATCCAATTAGGGTTTTTAACCAATCTAGTGCATCCAATAAGTGATTTTGTGTCATTGGTTAAACATTAGGTCATTTTCGTCCTCCCTAGGCTTATTCTTTTCTAATTAGGGTTTTTAATCAATCTTGTGCATCCAATAATTGATTTTGTGTCATTGGTTGAACATTTATTTGATTTTCGTCCTCCCTTGGCTTATTCTAATCCAATTAGGGTTTTTATCCAACCTTGTGCATCCAATAAGTGATTTTTTGTCATTCGTTGAACATTTAGGTCATTTACGTCCTCCCTAGGCTTATTCTAATCCAATTAGGGTTTTTAACCAAACTTGTGCATCCAATAAGTGATTTTGTTTCATTGGTTGAACATTTAGGTCATTTACGTCCTCCCTAGGCTTATTCTTATCCAATTAGGGTTTTTAACCAATCTAGTGCATCCAATAAGTGATTTTGTGTCATTGGTTGAACATTAGGTCATTTTCGTCCTCCTTGGGCTTATTCTTAACTAATTAGGGTTTTTAATAAATCTTGTGCATCCAATAACTGATTTTGTGTCATTGGTTGAACATTTATTTGATTTTCGTCCTCCCTTGGCTTATTCTAATCCAATTAGGGTTTTTATCCAATCTTGTGCATCCAATAAGTGATTTTGTGTCATTCGTTGAACATTTAGGTCATTTACGTCCTCCCTAGGCTTATTCTAATCCAATTAGGGTTTTTAACCAATCTTGTGCATCCAATAAGTGATTTTGTTTCATTGGTTGAACATTTAGGTCATTTACGTCCTCCCTAGGCTTATTCTTATCCAATTAGGGTTTTTAACCGATCTAGTGCATCCAATAAATGATTTTGTGTCATTGGTTGAACATTTAGGTTATTTTTATCCTCCCTAGGCTTATTCTAATCCAATTAGGGTTTTTTTACCAATTTTGTGCATCCAATAAGTGATTTTGTGTCATTGGTTGAACATTTAGGTCATTTTTGTCCTCCCTTGGCTTATTCTAATGCAATTAGGGTTTTTAACCAATCTTGTGCATCCAATAAGTGATTTTGTGTCATTGGTTGAACATTTAGGTCATTTTCGTCCTCCCTAGGTTTATTCTAATCCAACTAGGGTTTTTAACCAATCTTGTGCATACAATAAGTGATTTTGTTTCATTGGTTGAACATTTAGGTCATTTTCGTCCTCCCTAGGCTTATTCTAATCCAATAAGGGGTTTTAACCAATCTTGTGCATCCAATAAGTGATTTTGTGTCATTGGTTGAACATTTACGTCATTTTTGTTCTCCCTAGGCTTATTCTAATCCAATTAGGGTTTTTAACCAATCTTTTGCATCCAATAAGTGTGTTTGTGTCATTGGATTAACATTTAGGTCATGTAATTCCTCCCTATTCTTATTCTAATCCAATTAGGGTTGTTAACCAATTTTGTGCATCCAATAAGTGATTTTATGTCATAGGTTGAACATTAGGTCATTTTCGTCCTCCCTAGGCTTATTCTAATCTAATTAGAGTTTTTAAATAATCTTGTGCATCCAATAAGTGATTTTAGGTCATTGGTTAAACATTTAGGTTATTTTCGTCCTCCCTAGCCTTATTCTTATCTAATTAGGGTTTTTAATCAATTTTGTGCTTCCAATAAGTGATTTTGTGTCTTTGGTTGAACATTTAGGTCATTTTCTTCTTCCCTAGGTTTATTCTAATCCAATTAGGTTTTTAACCAATCTTTTGCATCCAATAAGTGATTTTGTGTCATTGGATTAACATTTAGGTCATTTAATTCCTCCCTAGGCTTATTCTAACTCAATTAGGGTTTTTAACCAATCTTTTGCATCCAATAATTGATTTTGTGTCATTGGTTGATCATTTAGGTCATTTTTGTCCTCCCTAGGCTTATTCTTATCCATTTAGGGTTTTTAACCAATCTAGTGCATCCAATAAGTGATTTTGTGTCATTGGTTGAACATTTAAGTTATTTTTATCCTCCCTAGGCTTATTCTAATCCAATTAGGGTTTTTTTACCAATCTTGTGCATCCAATAAGTGATTTTTTGTCATTGGTTGAACATTTAGGTCATTTTTGTCCTCCCTTGGCTTATTCTAATGCAATTAGGGTTTTTAACCAATCTTGTGCATCCAATAAGTGATTTTGTGTCATTGGTTGAACATTTAGGTCATTTTCGTCCTCCCTAGGTTTATTCTAATCCAACTAGGGTTTTTAACCAATCTTGTGCATCCAATAAGTGATTTTGTGTCATTGGTTGAACATTTAGGTTATTTTTATCCTCCCTAGGCTTATTCTAATCCAATAAGGGGTTTTAACCAATCTTGTTCATCCAATAAGTGATTTTGTGTCATTGGTCGAACATTTACGTCATTTTTGTTCTCCCTAGGCTTATTCTAATCCAATTAGGGTTTTTAACGAATCTTTTGCATCCAATAAGTGCGTTTGTGTCATAGGATAAATATTTAGGTCATGTAATTCCTCCCTATTCTTATTCTAATCCAATTAGGGTTGTTAACCAATTTTGTGCATCCAATAAGTGATTTTATGTCATAGGTTGAACATTAGGTCATTTTCGTCCTCCCTAGGCTTATTCTAATCTAATTAGAGTTTTTAAATAATCTTGTGCATCCAATAAGTGATTTTAGGTCATTGGTTAAACATTTAGGTTATTTTCGTCCTCCCTAGCCTTATTCTTATCTAATTAGGGTTTATAATCAATTTTGTGCTTCCAATAAGTGATTTTGTGTCTTTGGTTGAACATTTAGGTCATTTTCTTCTTCCCTAGGTTTATTCTAATCCAATTAGGGTTTTTAACCAATCTTTTGCATCCAATAAGTGATTTTGTGTCATTGGATTAACATTTAGGTCATTTAATTCCTCCCTAGGCTTATTCTTATTCAATTAGGGGTTTTAACCAATCTTTTGCATCCAATAATTGATTTTGTGTCATTGGTTGAACATTTAGGTCATTTTCGTCCTCCCTAGGCTTATTCTTATCCAATTAGGGTTTTTAACCAATCTAGTGCATCCAATAAGTGATTTTGTGTCATTGGTTGAACAATAGGTCATTTTCGTCCTCCCTGGGCTTATTCTTAACTAATTAGGGTTTTTAATCAATCTTGTGCATCCAATAACTGATTTTGTGTCATTGGTTGAACATTTATTTGATTTTCGTCCTCCCTTGGCTTATTCTAATCCAATTAGGGTTTTTATCCAATCTTGTGCATCCAATAAGTGATTTTGTGTCATTGGTTGAACATTTAGGTCATTTTCGTCTTCCCTAGGTTTATTCTAATCCAATTAGGGTTTTTAACCAATCTTTTGCATCCAATAAGTGATATTGTGTCATTCGATTAACATTTAGGTCATTTAATTCCTCCCTAGGCTTATTCTAATTCAATTAGGGTTTTTAACCAATCTTTTGCATCCAATAATTGATTTTGTGTCATAGGTTGAACATTAGGTCATTTTCGTCCTCCCTAGGCTTATTCTAATCTAATTAGAATTTTTAAATAATCTTGTGCATCCAATAAGTGATTTTAGGTCATTGGTTAAACATTTAGGTCATTTTCGTCCTCCCTAGCCTTATTCTTATCTAATTTGGGTTTTTAACCAATTTTGTGCATCCAATAAGTGATTTTGTGTCATTGGTTGAACATTTAGGTCATTTTAGTCCACCCTTGTCTTATTCTAATCCAATTAGGGTTTTTAACCAATCTTGTGCATCCAATAAGTGATTTTGTTTCATTGGTTGAACATTTAGGTCATTTACGTCCTCCCTAGGCTTATTCTTATCCAATTAGGGTTTTTAACCGATCTAGTGCATCCAATAAGTGATTTTGTGTCATTGGTTGAACATTTAGGTTATTTTTATCCTCCCTAGGCTTATTCTAATCCAATTAGGGTTTTTTTACCAATCTTGTGCATCCAATAAGTGATTTTGTGTCATTGGTTGAACATTTAGGTCATTTTTGTCCTCCCTTGGCTTATTCTAATGCAATTAGGGTTTTTAACCAATCTTGTGCATCCAATAAGTGATTTTGTGTCATTGGTTGAACATTTAGGTCGTTTTCGTCCACCCTAGGTTTATTCTAATCCAACTAGGGTTTTTAACCAATCTAGTGCATCCAATAAGTGATTTTGTGTCATTGGTTGAACATTTAGGTCATTTTCATCCTCCCTAGGCTTTTTCTAATCCGATTAGGGTTTTTAACCAATCTTGTGTATACAATAAGTGATTTTGTTTTATTGGTTGAACATTTAGGTCATTTTCGTCCCCACTAGGCTTATTCTAATCCAATAAGGGGTTTTAACCAATCTTGTTCATCCAATAAGTGATTTTGTGTCATTGGTTGAACATTTACGTCATTTTTGTTCTCTATAGGCTTATTCTAATCCAATTAGGGTTTTTAACCAATCTTTTGCATCCAATAAGTGCGTTTGTCTCATTGGATTACCATTTAGGTCATGTAATTCCTCCCTATTCTTATTCTAATCCAATTAGGGTTGTTAACCAATTTTGTGCATCCAATAAGTGATTTTATGTCATAGGTTGAACATTAGGTAATTTTCGTACTCCCTAGGCTTATTCTAATCTAATTAGAGTTTTTAAATAATCTTGTGCATCCAATAAGTGATTTTAGGTCATTGGTTAAACATTTAGGTTATTTTCGTCCTCCCTAGCCTTATTCTTATCTAATTAGGGTTTTTAATCAATTTTGTGCTTCCAATAAGTGATTTTGTTTCATTGGTTGAACATTTAAGTTATTTTTATCCTCCCTAGGCTTATTCTAATGCAATTAGGGTTTTTTTACCAATCTTGTGCATCCAATAAGTGATTTTGTGTCATTGGTTGAACATTTAGGTCATTTTTGTCCTCCCTTGGCTTATTCTAATGCAATTAGGGTTTTTAACCAATCTTGTGCATCCAATAAGTGATTTTGTGTCATTGGTTGAACATTTAGGTCATTTTCGTCCTCCCTAGGTTTATTCTAATCCAACTAGGGTTTTTAACCAATCTTGTGCATCCAATAAGTGATTTTGTGTCATTGGTTGAACATTTAGGTTATTTTTATCCTCCCTAGGCTTATTCTAATCCAATTAGGGTTTTTTTACCAATCTTGTGCATCCAATAAGTGATTTTGTGTCATTGGATTAACATTTAGGTCATTTAATTCCTCCCTAGGCTTATTCTAATTCAATTAGGGTTTTTAACCAATCTTTTGCATCCAATAATGGATTTTGTTTCATTGGTTGAAAAATTAGGTCATTTTCGTCCTGCCTAGGCTTATTCTAATCCAATTAGGGTTTTTAACAAATCTTGTGCATCCAATAAGTGATTTTGTGTCATTGGTTGAACATTTAGGTCATTTTCGTCCACCCTTGGCTTATTCTAATCCAATTAGGGTTTTTAACCAATCTTGTGCATCCAATAAGTGATTTTGTTTCATTGGTTGGACATTTAGGTCATTTACGTCCTCCCTAGGCTTATTCTTATCCAATTAGGGTTTTTAACCAATCTAGTGCATCCAATAAGTGATTTTGTGTCATTGGTTGAACATTTACGTCATTTTTGTTCTCCCTAGGCTTATTCTAATCCAATTAGGGTTTTTAACCAATCTTTTGCATCCAATAAGTGCGTTTGTGTCATTGGATTAACATTTAGGTCATGTAATTCCTCCCTATTCTTATTCTAATCCAATTAGGGTTGTTAACAAATTTTGTGCATCCAATAAGTGATTTTATGTCATAGGTTGAACATTAGGTCATTTTCGTCCTCCCTAGGCTTATTCTAATCTAATTAGAGTTTTTAAATAATCTTGTGCATCCAATAAGTGATTTTAGGTCATTGGTTAAACATTTAGGTTATTTTCGTCCTCCCTAGCCTTATTCTTATCTAATAAGGGTTTTTAATCAATTTTGTGCTTCCAATAAGTGATTTTGTGTCTTTGGTTGAACATTTAGGTCATTTTCGTCTTCCCTAGGTTTATTCTAATCCAATTAGGGTTTTTAACCAATATTTTGCATCTAATAAGTGATTTTGTGTCATTCGATTAACATTTAGGTCATTTAATTCCTCCATAGGCTTATTCTAATTCAATTAGGGTTTTTAACCAATCTTTTGCATCCAATAATTGATTTTGTGTCATTGGTTGAACATTTAGGTCATTTTCGTCCTCCCTAGGCTTACTCTTATCCAATTAGGGTTTGTAACCAATCTAGTGCATCCAATAAGTGATTTTGTGTCATTGGTTGAAATTAGGTTTTTTTGGTCCTCCCTGGGCTTATTCTTAACTAATTAGGGTTTTTTATCAATCTTGTGCATCCAATAATTGACTTTGTGTCATTGGTTGAACATTTATTTGATTTTCGTCCTCCCTTGGCTTATTCTAATCCAATTAGGGTTTTTATCCAATCTTGTGCATCCAATAAGTGATTTTGTGTCATTCGTTGAACATTTAGGTCATTTACGTCCTCCCTAGGCTTATTCTAATCCAATTAGGGTTTTTAACCAATCTTGTGCATCCAATAAGTGATTTTGTTTCATTGGTTGAACATTTAGGTCATTTACGTCCTCCCTAGGCTTATTCTTATCCAATTAGGGTTTTTAACCAATCTAGTGCATCCAATAAGTGATTTTGTGTCATTGGTTGAACATTTATGTTATTTTTATCCTCCCTAGGCTTATTCTAATCCAATTAGGGTTTTTTTACCAATCTTGTGCATCCAATAAGTGATTTTGTGTCATTGGTTGAACATTTAGGTCATTTTTGTCCTCCCTTGGCTTATTCTAATGCAATTAGGGTTTTTAACCAATCTTGTGCATCCAATAAGTGATTTTGTGTCATTGGTTGAACATTTAGGTCGTTTTCGTCCACCCTAGGTTTATTCTAATCCAACTAGGGTTTTTAACCAATCTAGTGCATCCAATAAGTGATTTTGTGTCATTGGTTGAACATTTAGGTCATTTTCATCCTCCCTAGGCTTTTTCTAATCCGATTAGGGTTTTTAACCAATCTTGTGCATACAATAAGTGATTTTGTTTTATTGGTTGAACATTTAGGTCATTTTCGTCCCCACTAGGCTTATTCTAATCCAATAAGGGGTTTTAACCAATCTTGTTCATCCAATAAGTGATTTTGTGTCATTGGTTGAACATTTACGTCATTTTTGTTCTCTATAGGCTTATTCTAATCCAATTAGGGTTTTTAACCAATCTTTTGCATCCAATAAGTGCGTTTGTCTCATTGGATTACCATTTAGGTCATGTAATTCCTCCCTATTCTTATTCTAATCCAATTAGGGTTGTTAACCAATTTTGTGCATCCAATAAGTGATTTTATGTCATAGGTTGAACATTAGGTAATTTTCGTACTCCCTAGGCTTATTCTAATCTAATTAGAGTTTTTAAATAATCTTGTGCATCCAATAAGTGATTTTAGGTCATTGGTTAAACATTTAGGTTATTTTCGTCCTCCCTAGCCTTATTCTTATCTAATTAGGGTTTTTAATCAATTTTGTGCTTCCAATAAGTGATTTTGTGTCATTGGTTGAACATTTAGGTCATTTTCGTCTTCCCTAGGTTTATTCTAATCCAATTAGTGTTTTTAACCAATCTTTTGCATCCAATAAGTGATTTTGTGTCATTGGATTAACATTTAGGTCATTTAATTCCTCCCTAGGCTTATTCTAATTCAATTAGGGTTTTTAACCAATCTTTTGCATCCAATAATTGATTTTGTGTCATTGGTTGAACATTTAGGTCATTTTCGTCCTCCCTAGGCTTATTCTAATCCAATTAGGGTTTTTAACCAATCTTGTGCATCCAATAAGTGATTTTGTGTCATTCGTTGAACATTTAGGTCATTTTCGTCCTCCCTAGGCTTATTCTAATCCAATTAGGGTTTTTAACCAATCTTGTGCATCCAATATGTGATTTTGTTTCATTCGTTGAACATTTAGTTCATTTACGTACTCCCTTGGCTTATTCTAATCCAATTATGGTTTTTAACCATTCTTGTGCATCAAATAAGTGATTTTGTGTCATTAGTTGAACATTTAGGTCATTTTCGTCCTCCCTAGGCTTATTCTAATCAAATTTGGGTTTTTAACTAATCTTGTGCATCCAATAAGTGATTTTGTGTCGTTGGATGAACATTTAGGTCATTTTCGTCCTCCCTAGGCTTATTCTAATTCAATTAGGGTTTTTAACCAATCTTTTGCATCCAATAATTGATTTTGTGTCATTGGTTGAACATTTAGGTCATTTTCGTCCTCCCTAGGCTTATTCTAATCCAATTAGGGTTTTTAACCAATCTTGTGCATCCAATAAGTGATTTTGTTTCATTGGTTGAACATTTAGGTCATTTACGTCCTCCCTAGGCTTATTCTTATCCAATTAGGGTTTTTAACCGATCTAGTGCATCCAATAAATGATTTTGTGTCATTGGTTGAACATTTAGGTTATTTTTATCCTCCCTAGGCTTATTCTAATCCAATTAGGGTTTTTTTACCAATTTTGTGCATCCAATAAGTGATTTTGTGTCATTGGTTGAACATTTAGGTCATTTTTGTCCTCCCTTGGCTTATTCTAATGCAATTAGGGTTTTTAACCAATCTTGTGCATCCAATAAGTGATTTTGTGTCATTGGTTGAACATTTAGGTCATTTTCGTCCTCCCTAGGTTTATTCTAATCCAACTAGGGTTTTTAACCAATCTTGTGCATACAATAAGTGATTTTGTTTCATTGGTTGAACATTTAGGTCATTTTCGTCCTCCCTAGGCTTAATCTAATCCAATAAGGGGTTTTAACCAATCTTGTGCATCCAATAAGTGATTTTGTGTCATTGGTTGAACATTTACGTCATTTTTGTTCTCCCTAGGCTTATTCTAATCCAATTAGGGTTTTTAACCAATCTTTTGCATCCAATAAGTGTGTTTGTGTCATTGGATTAACATTTAGGTCATGTAATTCCTCCCTATTCTTATTCTAATCCAATTAGGGTTGTTAACCAATTTTGTGCATCCAATAAGTGATTTTATGTCATAGGTTGAACATTAGGTCATTTTCGTCCTCCCTAGGCTTATTCTAATCTAATTAGAGTTTTTAAATAATCTTGTGCATCCAATAAGTGATTTTAGGTCATTGGTTAAACATTTAGGTTATTTTCGTCCTCCCTAGCCTTATTCTTATCTAATAAGGGTTTTTAATCAATTTTGTGCTTCCAATAAGTGATTTTGTGTCTTTGGTTGAACATTTAGGTCATTTTCGTCTTCCCTAGGTTTATTCTAATCCAATTAGGGTTTTTAACCAATCTTTTGCATCTAATAAGTGATTTTGTGTTATTCGATTAACATTTAGGTCATTTAATTCCTCCATAGGCTTATTCTAATTCAATTAGGGTTTTTAACCAATCTTTTGCATCCAATAATTGATTTTGTGTCATTGGTTGAACATTTAGGTCATTTTCGTCCTCCCTAGGCTTACTCTTATCCAATTAGGGTTTTTAACCAATCTAGTGCATCCAATAAGTGATTTTGTGTCATTGGTTGAAATTAGGTTTTTTTGGTCCTCCCTGGGCTTATTCTTAACTAATTAGGGTTTTTTATCAATCTTGTGCATCCAATAATTGATTTTGTGTCATTGGTTGAACATTTATTTGATTTTCGTCCTCCCTTGGCTTATTCTAATCCAATTAGGGTTTTTATCCAATCTTGTGCATCCAATAAGTGATTTTGTGTCATTCGTTGAACATTTAGGTCATTTACGTCCTCCCTAGGCTTATTCTAATCCAATTAGGGTTTTTAACCAATCTTGTGCATCCAATAAGTGATTTTGTGTCATTGGTTGAACATTTAGGTCATTTTCGTCCACCCTTGGCTTATTCTAATCCAATTAGGGTTTTTAACCAATCTTGTGCATCCAATAAGTGATTTTGTTTCATTGGTTGAACATTTAGGTCATTTACGTTCTCCCTAGGCTTATTCTTATCCAATTAGGCTTTTTAACCAATCTCGTGCATCCAATAAGTGATTTTGTGTCATTGGTTGAACATTAGGTCATTTTCGTCCTCCCTGGGCTTATTCTTAACTAATTAGGGTTTTTAATCAATCTTGTGCATCCAATAACTGGTTTTGTGTCATTGGTTGAACATTTATTTGATTTTCGTCCTCCCTTGGCTTATTCTAATCCAATTAGGGTTTTTATCCAATCTTGTGCATCCAATAAGTGATTTTGTGTCATTTGTTGAACATTTAGGTCATTTACGTCCTTCCTAGGCTTATTCTAATCCAATTAGGGTTTTTAACCAATCTTGTGCATCCAATAACTGATTTTGTTTCATTGGTTGAACATTTAGGTCATTTACGTCCTCCCTATGCTTATTCTTATCCAATTAGGGTTTTTAACCAATCTAGTGCATCCAATAAGTGATTTTGTGTCATTGGTTGAACATTTAGGTTATTTTTATCCTCCATAAGCTTATTCTAATCCAATTAGGTTTTTTTTACCAATCTTGTGCATCCAATAAGTGATTTTGTGTCATTGGTTGAACATTTACGTCATTTTTGTCCTCCCTTGGCTTATTCTAATGCAATTAGGGTTTTTAACCAATCTTGTGCATCCAATAAGTGATTTTGTGTCATTGGTTGAACATTTAGGTCATTTTTGTCCTCCCGAGGTTTATTCTAATCCAACTAGGGTTTTTAACCAATCTTGTGCATCCAATAAGTGATTTTGTGTCATTGGTTGAACATTTAGGTTATTTTTATCCTCCCTAGGCTTATTCTAATCCAATTAGGGTTTTTTTACCAATCTTGTGCATCCAATAAGTGATTTTGTGTCATTGGTTGAACATTTAGGTCATTTTTGTCCTCCCTTGGCTTATTCTAATGCAATAAGGGTTTTTAACCAATCTTGTGCATCCAATAAGTGATTTTGTGTCATTGTTTGAACATTTAGGTCATTTTCGTCCTCCCTAGGTTTATTCTAATCCAACTAGGGTTTTTAACCAATCTTGTGCATCCAATAAGTGATTTTGTGTCATTGGTTGAACATTTAGGTCATTTTCATCCTCCCTAGGCTTTTTCTAATCCGATTAGGGTTTTTAACCAATCTTGTGCATACAATAAGTGATTTTGTTTCATTGGTTGAACATTTAGGTCATTTTCGTCCTCCCTAGGCTTATTCTAATCCAATAAGGGGTTTTAACCAATCTTGTTCATCCAATAAGTGATTTTGTGTCATTGGTTGAACATTTACGTCATTTTTGTTCTCCCTAGGCTTATTCTAATCCAATTAGGGTTTTTAACCAATCTTTTGCGTCCAATAAGTGCGTTTGTGTCATTGGATTAACATTTAGGTCATGTAATTCCTCCCTATTCTTATTCTAATCCAATTAGGGTTGTTAACCAATTTTGTGCATCCAATAAGTGATTTTATGTCATAGGTTGAACATTAGGTCATTTTCGTCCACCCTAGGCTTATTCTAATCTAATTAGAGTTTTTAAAATAATCTTGTGCATCCAATAAGTGATTTTAGGTCATTGGTTAAACATTTAGGTTATTTTCGTCCTCCCTAGCCTTATTCTTATCTAATTAGGGTTTTTAATCAATTTTGTGCTTCCAATAAGTGATTTTGTGTCTTTGGTTGAACATTTAGGTCATTTTCTTCTTCCCTTGGTTTATTCTAATCCAATTAGGGTTTTTATCCAATCTTTTGCATCCAATAAGTGATTTTGTGACATTGGATTAACATTTAGGTCATTTAATTCCTCCCTAGGCTTATTCTAATTCAATTAGGGTTTTTAACCAATCTTTTGCATCCAATAATTGATTTTGTGTCATTGGTTGAACATTTAGGTCATTTTTGTCCTCCCTAGGCTTATTCTTATCCATTTAGGGTTTTTAACCAATCTAGTGCATCCAATAAGTGATTTTGTGTCATTGGTTGAACATTTAAGTTATTTTTATCCTCCCTAGGCTTATTCTAATGCAATTAGGGTTTTTTTACCAATCTTGTGCATCCAATAAGTGATTGTGTCATTGGTTGAACATTTAGGTCATTTTTGTCCTCCCTTGGCTTATTCTAATGCAATTAGGGTTTTTAACCAATCTTGTGCATCCAATAAGTGATTTTGTGTCATTGGTTTAACATTTAGGTCATTTTCGTCCTCCCTAGGTTTATTCTAATCCAACTAGGGTTTTTAAGCAATCTTGTGCATCCAATAAGTGATTTTGTGTCATTGGTTGAACATTTAGGTTATTTTTATCCTCCCTAGGCTTATTCTAATCCAATTAGGGTTTTTTTTACCAATCTTGTGCATCTAATAAGTGATTTTGTGTCATTGGATTAACATTTAGGTCATTTAATTCCTCCCTAGGCTTATTCTAATTCAATTAGGGTTTTTAACCAATCTTTTGCATCCAATAATGGATTTTGTTTCATTGGTTGAAAAATTAGGTCATTTTCGTCCTGCCTAGGCTTATTCTAATCCAATTAGGGTTTTTAACAAATCTTGTGCATCCAATAAGTGATTTTGTGTCATTGGTTGAACATTTAGGTCATTTTCGTCCACCCTTGGCTTATTCTAATCCAATTAGGGTTTTTAACCAATCTTGTGCATCCAATAAGTGATTTTGTTTCATTGGTTGAACATTTAGGTCATTTACGTCCTCCCTAGGCTTATTCTTATCCAATTAGGGTTTTTAACCAATCTCGTGCATCCAATAAGTGATTTTGTGTCATTGGTTGAACATTAGGTCATTTTCGTCCTCCCTGGGCTTATTCTTAACTAATTAGGGTTTTTAATCAATCTTGTGCATCCAATAACTGGTTTTGTGTCATTGGTTGAACATTTATTTGATTTTCGTCCTCACTTGGCTTATTCTAATCCAATTAGGGTTTTTATCCAATCTTGTGCATCCAATAAGTGATTTTTCGTCATTTGTTGAACATTTAGGTCATTTACGTCCTTCCTAGGCTTATTCTAATCCAATTAGGGTTTTTAACCAATCTTGTGCATCCAATAACTGATTTTGTTTCATTGGTTGAACATTTAGGTCATTTACGTCCTCCCTATGCTTATTCTTATCCAATTAGGGTTTTTAACCAATCTAGTGCATCCAATAAGTGATTTTGTGTCATTGGTTGAACATTTAGGTTATTTTTATCCTCCATAAGCTTATTCTAATCCAATTAGGTTTTTTTTACCAATCTTGTGCATCCAATAAGTGATTTTGTGTCATTGGTTGAACATTTACGTCATTTTTGTCCTCCCTTGGCTTATTCTAATGCAATTAGGGTTTTTAACCAATCTTGTGCATCCAATAAGTGATTTTGTGTCATTGGTTGAACATTTAGGTCATTTTTGTCCTCCCGAGGTTTATTCTAATCCAACTAGGGTTTTTAACCAATCTTGTGCATCCAATAAGTGATTTTGTGTCATTGGTTGAACATTTAGGTTATTTTTATCCTCCCTAGGCTTATTCTAATCCAATTAGGGTTTTTTTACCAATCTTGTGCATCCAATAAGTGATTTTGTGTCATTGGTTGAACATTTAGGTCATTTTCGTCCTCCCTAGGTTTATTCTAATCCAACTAGGGTTTTTAACCAATCTTGTGCATCCAATAAGTGATTTTGTGTCATTGGTAGAACATTTAAGTCATTTTCATCCTCCCTAGGCTTTTTCTAATCCGATTAGGGTTTTTATCCAATCTTGTGCGTACAATAAGTGATTTTGTTTCATTGGTTGAACATTTAGGTCATTTTCGTCCTCCATAGGCTTATTCTAATCCAATAAGGGGTTTTAACCAATCTTGTGCATCCAATAAGTGATTTTGTGTCATTGGTTGAATATTTACGTCATTTTTGTTCTCCCTAGGCTTATTCTAATCCAATTAGGGTTTTTCACCAATCTTTTGCATCCAATAAGTTCGTTTGTGTCATTCGATTAACATTTAGGTCATGTGATTCCTCCCTATTCTTATTCTAATCCAATTAGGGTTGTTTACCAATTTTGTGCATCCAATAAGTGATTTTATGTAATAGGTTGAACATTTGGTCATTTTCGTCCTCCCTAGGCTTATTCTAATCCAATTAGAGTTTTTAACCAATCTTTTGCATCCAATAATTGATTTTGTGTCATTGGTTGAACATTTAGGTCATTTTTGTCCTCCCTAGGCTTATTCTAATCCAATTAGGGTTTTTAACAAATCTTGTGCATCCAATAAGTGATTTTGTGTCATTGGTTGAACATTTAGGTCATGTTCGTCCATCCTTGGCTTATTCTAATCCAATTAGGGTTTTTAACCAATCTTGTGCATCCAATAAGTGATTTTGTTTCATTGGTTGAACATTTAGGTCATTTACGTCCTCCCTAGGCTTTTTCTTATCCAATTAGGGTTTTTAACCAATCTAGTGCATCCAATAAGTGATTTTGTGTCCTTGGTTGAACCTTAGGTTATCTTCGTCCTCCCTAGGCTTATTTTTAACTAATTAGGGTTTTTAATCAATCTTGTGCATCCAATAACTGATTTTGTGTCATTGGTTGAACATTTATTTGATTTTCGTCCTCCCTTGGCTTATTCTAATCCAATTAGGGTTTTTATCCAATCTTGTGCATCCGATAAGTGATTTTGTGTCATTCGTTGAACATTTAGGTCATTTACGTCCTCCCTAGGCTTATTCTAATCCAATTAGGGTTTTTAACCAATCTTGTGCATCCAATAAGTGATTTTGTTTCATTGGTTGAACATTTAGGTCATTTACGTCCTCCCTAGGCTTATTCTTATCCAATTAGGGTTTTTAACCGATCTAGTGCATCCAATAAATGATTTTGTGTCATTGGTTGAACATTTAGGTTATTTTTATCCTCCCTAGGCTTATTCTAATCCAATTAGGGTTTTTTTACCAATTTTGTGCATCCAATAAGTGATTTTGTGTCATTGGTTGAACATTTAGGTCATTTTTGTCCTCCCTTGGCTTATTCTAATGCAATTAGGGTTTTTAACCAATCTTGTGCATCCAATAAGTGATTTTGTGTCATTGGTTGAACATTTAGGTCATTTTCGTCCTCCCTAGGTTTATTCTAATCCAACTAGGGTTTTTAACCAATCTTGTGCATACAATAAGTGATTTTGTTTCATTGGTTGAACATTTAGGTCATTTTCGTCCTCCCTAGGCTTATTCTAATCCAATAAGGGGTTTTAACCAATCTTGTGCATCCAATAAGTGATTTTGTGTCATTGGTTGAACATTTACGTCATTTTTGTTCTCCCTAGGCTTATTCTAATCCAATTAGGGTTTTTAACCAATCTTTTGCATCCAATAAGTGTGTTTGTGTCATTGGATTAACATTTAGGTCATGTAATTCCTCCCTATTCTTATTCTAATCCAATTAGGGTTGTTAACCAATTTTGTGCATCCAATAAGTGATTTTATGTCATAGGTTGAACATTAGGTCATTTTCGTCCTCCCTAGGCTTATTCTAATCTAATTAGAGTTTTTAAATAATCTTGTGCATCCAATAAGTGATTTTAGGTCATTGGTTAAACATTTAGGTTATTTTCGTCCTCCCTAGCCTTATTCTTATCTAATTAGGGTTTTTAATCAATTTTGTGCTTCCAATAAGTGATTTTGTGTCTTTGGTTGAACATTTAGGTCATTTTCTTCTTCCCTAGGTTTATTCTAATCCAATTAGGGTTTTTAACCAATCTTTTGCATCCAATAAGTGATTTTGTGACATTGGATTAACATTTAGGTCATTTAATTCCTCCCTAGGCTTATTCTAATTCAATTAGGGTTTTTAACCAATCTTTTGCATCCAATAATTGATTTTGTGTCATTGGTTGAACATTTAGGTCATTTTTGTCCTCCCTAGGCTTATTCTTATCCATTTAGGGTTTTTAACCAATCTAGTGCATCCAATAAGTGATTTTGTGTCATTGGTTGAACATTTAAGTTATTTTTATCCTCCCTAGGCTTATTCTAATGCAATTAGGGTTTTTTTACCAATCTTGTGCATCCAATAAGTGATTGTGTCATTGGTTGAACATTTAGGTCATTTTTGTCCTCCCTTGGCTTATTCTAATGCAATTAGGGTTTTTAACCAATCTTGTGCATCCAATAAGTGATTTTGTGTCATTGGTTTAACATTTAGGTCATTTTCGTCCTCCCTAGGTTTATTCTAATCCAACTAGGGTTTTTAAGCAATCTTGTGCATCCAATAAGTGATTTTGTGTCATTGGTTGAACATTTAGGTTATTTTTATCCTCCCTAGGCTTATTCTAATCCAATTAGGGTTTTTTTTACCAATCTTGTGCATCTAATAAGTGATTTTGTGTCATTGGATTAACATTTAGGTCATTTAATTCCTCCCTAGGCTTATTCTAATTCAATTAGGGTTTTTAACCAATCTTTTGCATCCAATAATGGATTTTGTTTCATTGGTTGAAAAATTAGGTCATTTTCGTCCTGCCTAGGCTTATTCTAATCCAATTAGGGTTTTTAACAAATCTTGTGCATCCAATAAGTGATTTTGTGTCATTGGTTGAACATTTAGGTCATTTTCGTCCACCCTTGGCTTATTCTAATCCAATTAGGGTTTTTAACCAATCTTGTGCATCCAATAAGTGATTTTGTTTCATTGGTTGAACATTTAGGTCATTTACGTCCTCCCTAGGCTTATTCTTATCCAATTAGGGTTTTTAACCAATCTAGTGCATCCAATAAGTGATTTTGTGTCATTGGTTGAACATTTACGTCATTTTTGTTCTCCCTAGGCTTATTCTAATCCAATTAGGGTTTTTAACCAATCTTTTGCATCCAATAAGTGCGTTTGTGTCATTGGATTAACATTTAGGTCATGTAATTCCTCCCTATTCTTATTCTAATCCAATTAGGGTTGTTAACCAATTTTGTGCATCCAATAAGTGATTTTATGTCATAGGTTGAACATTAGGTCATTTTCGTCCTCCCTAGGCTTATTCTAATCTAATTAGAGTTTTTAAATAATCTTGTGCATCCAATAAGTGATTTTAGGTCATTGGTTAAACATTTAGGTTATTTTCGTCCTCCCTAGCCTTATTCTTATCTAATAAGGGTTTTTAATCAATTTTGTGCTTCCAATAAGTGATTTTGTGTCATTGGTTGAACATTTAGGTCATTTTCGTCTTCCCTAGGTTTATTCTAATCCAATTAGGGTTTTTAACCAATCTTTTGCATCTAATAAGTGATTTTGTGTCATTCGATTAACATTTAGGTCATTTAATTCCTCCATAGGCTTATTCTAATTCAATTAGGGTTTTTAACCAATCTTTTGCATCCAATAATTGATTTTGTGTCATTGGTTGAACATTTAGGTCATTTTCGTCCTCCCTAGGCTTATTCTAATCCAATTAGGGTTTTTAACCAATCTTGTGCATCCAATAATTGATTTTGTGTCATTGGTTGAACATTAAGTCATTTTCGTCCTCCCTAGTCTTATTCTAATCCAATTAAGGTTTTTAACCAATCTAGTGCATCCAATAAGTGATTTTGTGTCATTGGTTGAAATTAGGTTTTTTTGGTCCTCCCTGGGCTTATTCTTAACTAATTAGGGTTTTTTATCAATCTTGTGCATCCAATAATTGATTTTGTGTCATTGGTTGAACATTTATTTGATTTTCGTCCTCCCTTGGCTTATTCTAATCCAATTAGGGTTTTTATCCAATCTTGTGCATCCAATAAGTGATTTTGTGTCATTCGTTGAACATTTAGGTCATTTACGTCCTCCCTAGGCTTATTCTAATCCAATTAGGGTTTTTAACCAATCTTGTGCATCCAATAAGTGATTTTGTTTCATTGGTTGAACATTTAGGTCATTTACGTCCTCCCTAGGCTTATTCTTATCCAATTAGGGTTTTTAACCAATCTAGTGCATCCAATAAGTGATTTTGTGTCATTGGTTGAACATTTATGTTATTTTTATCCTCCCTAGGCTTATTCTAATCCAATTAGGGTTTTTTTACCAATCTTGTGCATCCAATAAGTGATTTTGTGTCATTGGTTGAACATTTAGGTCATTTTTGTCCTCCCTTGGCTTATTCTAATGCAATTAGGGTTTTTAACCAATCTTGTGCATCCAATAAGTGATTTTGTGTCATTGGTTGAACATTTAGGTCGTTTTCGTCCACCCTAGGTTTATTCTAATCCAACTAGGGTTTTTAACCAATCTAGTGCATACAATAAGTGATTTTGTGTCATTGGTTGAACATTTAGGTCATTTTCATCCTCCCTAGGCTTTTTCTAATCCGATTAGGGTTTTTAACCAATCTTGTGCATACAATAAGTGATTTTGTTTTATTGGTTGAACATTTAGGTCATTTTCGTCCCCACTAGGCTTATTCTAATCCAATAAGATGTTTTAACCAATCTTGTTCATCCAATAAGTGATTTTGTGTCATTGGTTGAACATTTACGTCATTTTTGTTCTCTATAGGCTTATTCTAATCCAATTAGGATTTTTAACCAATCTTTTGCATCCAATAAGTGCGTTTGTCTCATTGGATTACCATTTAGGTCATGTAATTCCTCCCTATTCTTATTCTAATCCAATTAGGGTTGTTAACCAATTTTGTGCATCCAATAAGTGATTTTATGTCATAGGTTGAACATTAGGTAATTTTCGTACTCCCTAGGCTTATTCTAATCTAATTAGAGTTTTTAAATAATCTTGTGCATCCAATAAGTGATGTTAGGTCATTGGTTAAACATTTAGGTTATTTTCGTCCTCCCTAGCCTTATTCTTATCTAATTAGGGTTTTTAATCAATTTTGTGCTTCCAATAAGTGATTTTGTGTCATTGGTTGAACATTTAGGTCATTTTCGTCTTCCCTAGGTTTATTCTAATCCAATTAGTGTTTTTAACCAATCTTTTGCATCCAATAAGTGATTTTGTGTCATTGGATTAACATTTAGGTCATTTAATTCCTCCCTAGGCTTATTCTAATTCAATTAGGGTTTTTAACCAATCTTTTGCATCCAATAATTGATTTTGTGTCATTGGTTGAACATTTAGGTCATTTTCGTCCTCCCTAGGCTT
>JBBPBP010009779.1:37289201-37315353 GCA_037974735.1 Cicer chorassanicum
TTTCATTGGTTGAACATTTAGGTCATTTACGTCCTCCCTAGGCTTATTCTTATCCAATTAGGGTTTTTAACCGATCTAGTGCATCCAATAAGTGATTTTGTGTCATTGGTTGAACATTTAGGTTATTTTTATCCTCCCTAGGCTTATTCTAATCCAATTAGGGTTTTTTTTACCAATTTTGTGCATCCAATAAGTGATTTTGTGTCATTGGTTGAACATTAAGGTCATTTTTGTCCTCCGTTGGCTTATTCTAATGCAATTAGGGTTTTTAACCAATCTTGTGCATCCAATAAGTGATTTTGTGTCATTGGTTGAACATTTAGGTCATTTTCGTCCTCCCTAGGCTTTTTCTAATCCGATTAGGGTTTTTAACCAATCTTGTGCATACAATAAGTGATTTTGTTTCATTGGTTGAACATTTAGGTCATTTTCGTCCTCCCTAGGCTTATTCTAATCCAATAAGGGGTTTTAACCAATCTTGTTCATCCAATAAGTGATTTTGTGTCATTGGTTGAACATTTACGTCATTTTTGTTCTCCCTAGGCTTATTCTAATCCAATTAGGGTTTTTAACCAATCTTTTGCGTCCAATAAGTGCGTTTGTGTCATTGGATTAACATTTAGGTCATGTAATTCCTCCCTATTCTTATTCTAATCCAATTAGGGTTGTTAACCAATTTTGTGCATCCAATAAGTGATTTTATGTCATAGGTTGAACATTAGGTCATTTTCGTCCTCCCTAGGCTTATTCTAATCTAATTAGAGTTTTTAAAATAATCTTGTGCATCCAATAAGTGATTTTAGGTCATTGGTTAAACATTTAGGTTATTTTCGTCCTCCCTAGCCTTATTCTTATCTAATTAGGGTTTTTAATCAATTTTGTGCTTCCAATAAGTGATTTTGTGTCTTTGGTTGAACATTTAGGTCATTTTCTTCTTCCCTAGGTTTATTCTAATCCAATTAGGGTTTTTAACCAATCTTTTGCATCCAATAAGTGATTTTGTGACATTGGATTAACATTTAGGTCATTTAATTCCTCCCTAGGCTTATTCTAATTCAATTAGGGTTTTTAACCAATCTTTTGCATCCAATAATTGATTTTGTGTCATTGGTTGAACATTTAGGTCATTTTTGTCCTCCCTAGGCTTATTCTTATCCATTTAGGGTTTTTAACCAATCTAGTGCATCCAATAAGTGATTTTGTGTCATTGGTTGAACATTTAAGTTATTTTTATCCTCCCTAGGCTTATTCTAATGCAATTAGGGTTTTTTTACCAATCTTGTGCATCCAATAAGTGATTTTGTGTCATTGGTTGAACATTTAGGTCATTTTTGTCCTCCCTTGGCTTATTCTAATGCAATTAGGGTTTTTAACCAATCTTGTGCATCCAATAAGTGATTTTGTGTCATTGGTTGAACATTTAGGTCATTTTCGTCCTCCCTAGGTTTATTCTAATCCAACTAGGGATTTTAACCAATCTTGTGCATCCAATAAGTGATTTTGTGTCATTGGTTGAACATTTAGGTCATTTTCGTCTTCCCTAGGTTTATTCTAATCCAACTAGGGTTTTTAACCAATCTTGTGCATCCAATAAGTGATTTTGTGTCATTGGTTGAACATTTAGGTTATTTTTATCCTCCCTAGGCTTATTCTAATCCAATTAGGGTTTTTTTACCAATCTTGTGCATCCAATAAGTGATTTTGTGTCATTGGATTAACATTTAGGTCATTTAATTCCTCCCTAGGCTTATTCTAATTCAATTAGGGTTTTTAACCAATCTTTTGCATCCAATAATGGATTTTGTTTCATTGGTTGAAAAATTAGGTCATTTTCGTCCTGCCTAGGCTTATTCTAATCCAATTAGGGTTTTTAACAAATCTTGTGCATCCAATAAGTGATTTTGTGTCATTGGTTGAACATTTAGGTCATTTTCGTCCACCCTTGGCTTATTCTAATCCAATTAGGGTTTTTAACCAATCTTGTGCATCCAATAAGTGATTTTGTTTCATTGGTTGGACATTTAGGTCATTTACGTCCTCCCTAGGCTTATTCTTATCCAATTAGGGTTTTTAACCAATCTAGTGCATCCAATAAGTGATTTTGTGTCATTGGTTGAACATTTACGTCATTTTTGTTCTCCCTAGGCTTATTCTAATCCGATTAGGGTTTTTAACCAATCTTTTGCATCCAATAAGTGCGTTTGTGTCATTGGATTAACATTTAGGTCATGTAATTCCTCCCTATTCTTATTCTAATCCAATTAGGGTTGTTAACCAATTTTGTGCATCCAATAAGTGATTTTATGTCATAGGTTGAACATTAGGTCATTTTCGTCCTCCCTAGGCTTATTCTAATCTAATTAGAGTTTTTAAATAATCTTGTGCATCCAATAAGTGATTTTAGGTCATTGGTTAAACATTTAGGTTATTTTCGTCCTCCCTAGCCTTATTCTTATCTAATAAGGGTTTTTAATCAATTTTGTGCTTCCAATAAGTGATTTTGTGTCTTTGGTTGAACATTTAGGTCATTTTCGTCTTCCCTAGGTTTATTCTAATCCAATTAGGGTTTTTAACCAATATTTTGCATCTAATAAGTGATTTTGTGTCATTCGATTAACATTTAGGTCATTTAATTCCTCCATAGGCTTATTCTAATTCAATTAGGGTTTTTAACCAATCTTTTGCATCCAATAATTGATTTTGTGTCATTGGTTGAACATTTAGGTCATTTTCGTCCTCCCTAGGCTTACTCTTATCCAATTAGGGTTTGTAACCAATCTAGTGCATCCAATAAGTGATTTTGTGTTATTGGTTGAACATTTATGTTATTTTTATCCTCCCTAGGCTTATTCTAATCCAATTAGGGTTTTTTTACCAATCTTGTGCATCCAATAAGTGATTTTGTGTCATTGGTTGAACATTTAGGTCATTTTTGTCCTCCCTTGGCTTATTCTAATGCAATTAGGGTTTTTAACCAATCTTGTGCATCCAATAAGTGATTTTGTGTCATTGGTTGAACATTTAGGTCGTTTTCGTCCACCCTAGGTTTATTCTAATCCAACTAGGGTTTTTAACCAATCTAGTGCATCCAATAAGTGATTTTGTGTCATTGGTTGAACATTTAGGTCATTTTCATCCTCCCTAGGCTTTTTCTAATCCGATTAGGGTTTTTAACCAATCTTGTGCATACAATAAGTGATTTTGTTTTATTGGTTGAACATTTAGGTCATTTTCGTCCCCACTAGGCTTATTCTAATCCAATAAGGGGTTTTAACCAATCTTGTTCATCCAATAAGTGATTTTGTGTCATTGGTTGAACATTTACGTCATTTTTGTTCTCTATAGGCTTATTCTAATCCAATTAGGGTTTTTAACCAATCTTTTGCATCCAATAAGTGCGTTTGTCTCATTGGATTACCATTTAGGTCATGTAATTCCTCCCTATTCTTATTCTAATCCAATTAGGGTTGTTAACCAATTTTGTGCATCCAATAAGTGATTTTATGTCATAGGTTGAACATTAGGTAATTTTCGTACTCCCTAGGCTTATTCTAATCTAATTAGAGTTTTTAAATAATCTTGTGCATCCAATAAGTGATTTTAGGTCATTGGTTAAACATTTAGGTTATTTTCGTCCTCCCTAGCCTTATTCTTATCTAATTAGGGTTTTTAATCAATTTTGTGCTTCCAATAAGTGATTTTGTGTCATTGGTTGAACATTTAGGTCATTTTCGTCTTCCCTAGGTTTATTCTAATCCAATTAGTGTTTTTAACCAATCTTTTGCATCCAATAAGTGATTTTGTGTCATTGGATTAACATTTAGGTCATTTAATTCCTCCCTAGGCTTATTCTAATTCAATTAGGGTTTTTAACCAATCTTTTGCATCCAATAATTGATTTTGTGTCATTGGTTGAACATTTAGGTCATTTTCGTCCTCCCTAGGCTTATTCTAATCCAATTAGGGTTTTTAACAAATCTTGTGCATCCAATAAGTGATTTTGTGTCATTGGTTGAACATTTAGGTCATTTTCGTCCACCCTTGGCTTATTCTAATCCAATTAGGGTTTTTAACCAATCTTGTGCATCCAATAAGAGATTTTGTTTCATTGGTTGAACATTTAGGTCATTTACGTCCTCCCTAGGCTTATTCTTATCCAACTAGGGTTTTTAACCAATCTAGTGCATCCAATAAGTGATTTTGTGTCATTGGTTGAACATTTAGGTCGTTTTTGTCCTCCCTTGGCTTATTCTAATACAATTAGGGTTTTTAACCAATCTAGTGCATCCAATTAGTGATTTTGTGTCATTGGTTGAACATTCAGGTCATTTTCATCCTCCCTAGGTTTATTCTAATCCGATTAGGAATTTTAACCAATCTTGTGCATCCAATAAGTGATTTTGTGTCATTGGTTGAACATTTAGGTCATTTTCGTCCTCCCTAGGTTTATTCTAATCCAATTAGGGTTTTTAACCAATCTTGTGCATCGAATAAGTGATTTTGTGTCATTGGTTGAACATTTAGGTCATTTTCATCCTCCCTAGGCTTTTTCTAATCCGATTAGGGTTTTTAACCAATCTTGTGCATCCAATAAGTGATTTTGTGTCATTGGTTGAACATTTAGGTCATTTTCGTCTTCCCTAGGTTTATTCTAATCCAATTAGGGTTTTTAACCAATCTTTTGCATCCAATAAGTGATTTTGTGTCATTGGATTAACATTTAGGTCATGTAATTCCCTATGCTTATTCTTATCCAATTAGGGTTTTTAACCAATCTAGTGCATCCAATACGGGATTTTGTGTCATTGGTTGAACATTAGGTCATTTTGGTCCTCCTTAGGCTTATTCTTATCTAATTAGGGTTTTTAATCAATCTTGTGCATCCAATAACTGATTTTGTGTCATTGGTTGAACATTTATTTGATTTTCGTCCTCCCTTGGCTTATTCTAATCCAATTAGGGTTTTTATCCAATCTTGTGCATCCAATAAGTGATTTTGTGTCATTCGTTGAACATTTAGGTCATTTACGTCCTCCCTAGGCTTATTCTAATCCAATTAGGGTTTTTAACCAATCTTGTGCATCCAATAAGTGATTTTGTTTCATTGGTTGAACATTTAGGTCATTTACGTCCTCCCTAGGCTTATTCTTATCCAATTAGGGTTTTTAACTGATCTAGTGCATCCAATAAATGATTTTGTGTCATTGGTTGAACATTTAGGTTATTTTTATCCTCCCTAGGCTTATTCTAATCCAATTAGGGTTTTTTTACCAATTTTGTGCATCCAATAAGTGATTTTGTGTCATTGGTTGAACATTTAGGTCATTTTTGTCCTCCCTTGGCTTATTCTAATGCAATTAGGGTTTTTAACCAATCTTGTGCATCCAATAAGTGATTTTGTGTCATTGGTTGAACATTTATATCATTTTCGTCCTCCCTAGGTTTATTCTAATCCAACTAGGGGTTTTAACCAATCTTGTGCATACAATAAGTGATTTTGTTTCATTGGTTGAACATTTAGGTCATTTTCGTCCTCCCTAGGCTTATTCTAATCCAATAAGGGGTTTTAACCAATCTTGTGCATCCAATAAGTGATTTTGTGTCATTGGTTGAACATTTACGTCATTTTTGTTCTCCCTAGGCTTATTCTAATCCAATTAGGGTTTTTAACCAATCTTTTGCATCCAATAAGTGTGTTTGTGTCATTGGATTAACATTTAGGTCATGTAATTCCTCCCTATTCTTATTCTAATCCAATTAGGGTTGTTAACCAATTTTGTGCATCCAATAAGTGATTTTATGTCATAGGTTGAACATTAGGTCATTTTCGTCCTCCCTAGGCTTATTCTAATCTAATTAGAGTTTTTAAATAATCTTGTGCATCCAATAAGTGATTTTAGGTCATTGGTTAAACATTTAGGTTATTTTCGTCCTCCCTAGCCTTATTCTTATCTAATTAGGGTTTTTAATCAATTTTGTGCTTCCAATAAGTGATTTTGTGTCTTTGGTTGAACATTTAGGTAATTTTCGTCTTCCCTAGGTTTATTCTAATCCAATTAGGGTTTTTAACCAATCTTTTGCATCCAATAAGTGATTTTGTGTCATTGGATTAACATTTAGGTCATTTAATTCCTCCCTAGGCTTATTCTAATTCAATTAGGGTTTTTAACCAATCTTTTGCATCCAATAATTGATTTTGTGTCATTGGTTGAACATTTAGGTCATTTTCGTCCTCCCTAGGCTTATTCTAATCCAATTAGGGTTTTTAACAAATCTTGTGCATCCAATAAGTGATTTTGTGTCATTGGTTGAACATTTAGGTCATTTTCGTCCTCCCTAGGCTTATTCTAATCCAATTAGGGTTTTTAACCAATCTTGTGCATCCAATAAGTGATTTTGTTTCATTGGTTGAACATTTAGGTCATTTACGTCCTCCCTAGGCTTATTCTTATCCAATTAGGGTTTTTAACCGATCTAGTGCATCCAATAAATGATTTTGTGTCATTGGTTGAACATTTAGGTTATTTTTATCCTCCCTAGGCTTATTCTAATCCAATTAGGGTTTTTTTACCAATTTTGTGCATCCAATAAGTGATTTTGTGTCATTGGTTGAACATTTAGGTCATTTTTGTCCTCCCTTGGCTTATTCTAATGCAATTAGGGTTTTTAACCAATCTTGTGCATCCAATAAGTGATTTTGTGTCATTGGTTGAACATTTAGGTCATTTTCGTCCTCCCTAGGTTTATTCTAATCCAACTAGGGTTTTTAACCAATCTTGTGCATACAATAAGTGATTTTGTTTCATTGGTTGAACATTTAGGTCATTTTCGTCCTCCCTAGGCTTATTCTAATCCAATAAGGGGTTTTAACCAATCTTGTGCATCCAATAAGTGATTTTGTGTCATTGGTTGAACATTTACGTCATTTTTGTTCTCCCTAGGCTTATTCTAATCCAATTAGGGTTTTTAACCAATCTTTTGCATCCAATAAGTGTGTTTGTGTCATTGGATTAACATTTAGGTCATGTAATTCCTCCCTATTCTTATTCTAATCCAATTAGGGTTGTTAACCAATTTTGTGCATCCAATAAGTGATTTTATGTCATAGGTTGAACATTAGGTCATTTTCGTCCTCCCTAGGCTTATTCTAATCTAATTAGAGTTTTTAAATAATCTTGTGCATCCAATAAGTGATTTTAGGTCATTGGTTAAACATTTAGGTTATTTTCGTCCTCCCTAGCCTTATTCTTATCTAATTCGGGTTTTTAATCAATTTTGTGCTTCCAATAAGTGATTTTGTGTCTTTGGTTGAACATTTAGGTAATTTTCGTCTTCCCTAGGTTTATTCTAATCCAATTAGGGTTTTTAACCAATCTTTTGCATCCAATAAGTGATTTTGTGTCATTGGATTAACATTTAGGTCATTTAATTCCTCCCTAGGCTTATTCTAATTCAATTAGGGTTTTTAACCAATCTTTTGCATCCAATAATTGATTTTGTGTCATTGGTTGAACATTTAGGTCATTTTCGTCCTCCCTAGCCTTATTCTTATCTAATTAGGGTTTTTAATCAACTTTGTCCTTCCGATAAGTGATTTTGTGTCATTGGTTGAACATTTAGGTCACTTTCGTCTTCCCTAGGTTTATTCTAATCTAATTAGGGTTTTTAACCAATCTTTTGCATCCAATAAGTTATTTTGTGTCATTGGATTAACATTTAGGTCATGTAATTCCTCCCTAGGTTTATTCTAATCCGATTAGGGTTTTTAACCAATCTTGTGCATCCAATAAGTGATTTTGAGTCATTGGTTGAACATTTAGGTCATTTTCGTCTTCCCTAGGTTTGTTCTAATCCAATTAGCGTTTTTAACCAATCTTTTGCATCCAATAAGTGATTTTGTGTCATTGGATTAACATTTAGGTCATTTAATTCCTCCCTAGGCTTATTCTAATTCAATTAGGGTGTTTAACCAATCTTTTGCATCCAATAATTGATTTTTTGTCATTGGTTGAACATTTAGGTCATTTTCGTCCTCCCTAGGCTTATTCTAATCCAATTAGGGTTTTTAACAAATCTTGTGCATCCAATAAGTGATTTTGTGTCATTGGTTGAACATTTAGGTCATTTTCGTCCACCCTTGGCTTATTCTAATCCAATTAGGGTTTTTAACCAATCTTGTGCATCCAATAAGTGATTTTGTTTCATTGGTTGAACATTTAGGTCATTTACGTTCTCCCTAGGCTTATTCTTATCCAATTAGGCTTTTTAACCAATCTCGTGCATCCAATAAGTGATTTTGTGTCATTGGTTGAACATTAGGTCATTTTCGTCCTCCCTGGGCTTATTCTTAACTAATTAGGGTTTTTAATCAATCTTGTGCATCCAATAACTGGTTTTGTGTCATTGGTTGAACATTTATTTGATTTTCGTCCTCCCTTGGCTTATTCTAATCCAATTAGGGTTTTTATCCAATCTTGTGCATCCAATAAGTGATTTTGTGTCATTTGTTGAACATTTAGGTCATTTACGTCCTTCCTAGGCTTATTCTAATCCAATT
This sequence comes from Cicer chorassanicum, assembly GCA_037974735.1. Classification (NCBI taxonomy): domain Eukaryota; kingdom Viridiplantae; phylum Streptophyta; class Magnoliopsida; order Fabales; family Fabaceae; genus Cicer; species Cicer chorassanicum. Next base: position 37,297,759 of record JBBPBP010009779.1, read on the forward strand.
AGGGTTTTTAACCAATCTTGTGCATCCAATAACTGATTTTGTTTCATTGGTTGAACATTTAGGTCATTTACGTCCTCCCTATGCTTATTCTCGTCCAATTAGGGTTTTTAACCAATCTTGTGCATCCAATAAGTGATTTTGTGTCATTGGTTGAACATTTAGGTTATTTTTATCCTCCATAGGCTTATTCTAATCCAATTAGGGTTTTTTTACCAATCTTGTGCATCCAATAAGTGATTTTGTGTCATTGGTTGAACATTTAGGTCATTTTCGTCCTCCCTAGGTTTATTCTAATCCAACTAGGGTTTTTAACCAATCTTGTGCATCCAATAAGTGATTTTGTGTCATTGGTAGAACATTTAAGTCATTTTCATCCTCCCTAGGCTTTTTCTAATCCGATTAGGGTTTTTATCCAATCTTGTGCGTACAATAAGTGATTTTGTTTCATTGGTTGAACATTTAGGTCATTTTCGTCCTCCATAGGCTTATTCTAATCCAATAAGGGGTTTTAACCAATCTTGTGCATCCAATAAGTGATTTTGTGTCATTGGTTGAATATTTACGTCATTTTTGTTCTCCCTAGGCTTATTCTAATCCAATTAGGGTTTTTCACCAATCTTTTGCATCCAATAAGTTCGTTTGTGTCATTCGATTAACATTTAGGTCATGTGATTCCTCCCTATTCTTATTCTAATCCAATTAGGGTTGTTTACCAATTTTGTGCATCCAATAAGTGATTTTATGTAATAGGTTGAACATTTGGTCATTTTCGTCCTCCCTAGGCTTATTCTAATCCAATTAGAGTTTTTAACCAATCTTTTGCATCCAATAATTGATTTTGTGTCATTGGTTGAACATTTAGGTCATTTTTGTCCTCCCTAGGCTTATTCTAATCCAATTAGGGTTTTTAACAAATCTTGTGCATCCAATAAGTGATTTTGTGTCATTGGTTGAACATTTAGGTCATGTTCGTCCATCCTTGGCTTATTCTAATCCAATTAGGGTTTTTAACCAATCTTGTGCATCCAATAAGTGATTTTGTTTCATTGGTTGAACATTTAGGTCATTTACGTCCTCCCTAGGCTTTTTCTTATCCAATTAGGGTTTTTAACCAATCTAGTGCATCCAATAAGTGATTTTGTGTCCTTGGTTGAACCTTAGGTTATCTTCGTCCTCCCTAGGCTTATTTTTAACTAATTAGGGTTTTTAATCAATCTTGTGCATCCAATAACTGATTTTGTGTCATTGGTTGAACATTTATTTGATTTTCGTCCTCCCTTGGCTTATTCTAATCCAATTAGGGTTTTTATCCAATCTTGTGCATCCGATAAGTGATTTTGTGTCATTCGTTGAACATTTAGGTCATTTACGTCCTCCCTAGGCTTATTCTAATCCAATTAGGGTTTTTAACCAATCTTGTGCATCCAATAAGTGATTTTGTTTCATTGGTTGAACATTTAGGTCATTTACGTCCTCCCTAGGCTTATTCTTATCCAATTAGGGTTTTTAACCAATCTAGTGTATCCAATAAGTGATTTTGTGTCATTGGTTGAACATTTAGGTTATTTTTATCCTCCCTAGGCTTATTCTAATCCAATTAGGGTTTTTTTACCAATCTTGTGCATCCAATAAGTGATTTGGTGTCACTGGTTGAACATTTAGGTCTTTTCCGTCCTCCCTAGGTTTATTCTAATCCAACTAGGGTTTTTAACCAATCTTGTGCATCCAATAAGTGATTTTGTGTCATTGGTTGAACATTTAGGTCATTTTCATCCTCCCTAGGCTTTTTCTAATCCGATTAGGGTATTTAACCAATCTTGTGCATACAATAAGTGATTTTGTTTCATTAGTTGAACATTTAGGTCATTTACGTCCTCCCTAGGCTTATTCTAATCCAATTAGGATTTTTAACCAATCTTGTGCATCCAATAAGTGATTTTGTTTCATTGGTTGAACATTTAGGTCATTTTCGTCCTCCCTAGGCTTATTCTTATCCAATTAGGGTTTTTAACCAATCTAGTGGATCCAATAAGTGATTTTGTATAATTTGTTGAACATTTAGGTTATTTTTATCCTCCCTAGGCTTATTCTAATCCAATTAGGGTTTTTTTTACCAATCTTGTGCATCCAATGATGAGATTTTGTGTCATTGGTTGAACATTTAGGTCAATTTTGTCCTCCCTTGGCTTAGTCTAATGCAATTAGAGTTTTTAACCAATCTTGTGCATCCAATAAATGATTTTGTGTCATTGGTTGATCATTTAGGTCATTTTCGTCCTCCCTAGGTTTATTCTAATCCAATTAGGGTTTTTAACCAATCTTGTGCATCCAATAAGTGATTTTGTGTCATTGGTTGAACATTTAGGTCATTTTCCTCCTCCCTAGGCTCTTTCTAATCCGATTAGGGTTTTTAACCAATCTTGTGCATACATTAAGTGATTTTGTTTCATTGGTTGAACATTTAGGTCATTTACGTCCTCCCTAGGCTTATTCTAATCCAATTAGGGTTTTTAACCAATCTAGTGTATCCAATAAGTGATTTTGTGTCATTGGTTGAACATTTAGGTTATTTTTATCCTCCCTAGGCTTATTCTAATCCAATTAGGGTTTTTTTTACCAATCTTGTGCATCCAATAAGTGATTTTGTGTCATTGCTTCAACATTTAGGTCATTTTTGTTCTCCCTTGGCTTATTCTAATGCAATTAGGGTTTTTAACCAATCTTGTGCATCCAATAAGTGATTTGGTGTCACTGGTTGAACATTTAGGTCTTTTCCGTCCTCCCTAGGTTTACTCTAATCCAACTAGGGTTTTTAACCAATCTTGTGCATCCAATAAGTGATTTTGTGTCATTGGTTGAACATTTAGGTCATTTTCATCCTCCCTAGGTTTATTCTAATCCAATTAGTGTTTTTAACCAATCTTTTGCATCCAATAAGTGATTTTGTGTCATTGGATTAACATTTAGGTCATTTAATTCCTCCCTAGGCTTATTCTAATTCAATTAGGGTTTTTAACCAATCTTTTGCATCCAATAATTGATTTTGTGTCATTGGTTGAACATTTAGGTCATTTTCGTCCTCCCTAGGCTTATTCTAATCCAATTAGGGTTTTTAACAAATCTTGTGCATCCAATAAGTGATTTTGTGTCATTGGTTGAACATTTAGGTCATTTTCGTCCACCCTTGGCTTATTCTAATCCAATTAGGGTTTTTAACCAATCTTGTGCATCCAATAAGAGATTTTGTTTCATTGGTTGAACATTTAGGTCATTTACGTCCTCCCTAGGCTTATTCTTATCCAACTAGGGTTTTTAACCAATCTAGTGCATCCAATAAGTGATTTTGTGTCATTGGTTGAACATTTAGGTCGTTTTTGTCCTCCCTTGGCTTATTCTAATACAATTAGGGTTTTTAACCAATCTAGTGCATCCAATTAGTGATTTTGTGTCATTGGTTGAACATTCAGGTCATTTTCATCCTCCCTAGGTTTATTCTAATCCGATTAGGAATTTTAACCAATCTTGTGCATCCAATAAGTGATTTTGTGTCATTGGTTGAACATTTAGGTCATTTTCGTCCTCCCTAGGTTTATTCTAATCCAATTAGGGTTTTTAACCAATCTTGTGCATCGAATAAGTGATTTTGTGTCATTGGTTGAACATTTAGGTCATTTTCATCCTCCCTAGGCTTTTTCTAATCCGATTAGGGTTTTTAACCAATCTTGTGCATCCAATAAGTGATTTTGTGTCATTGGTTGAACATTTAGGTCATTTTCGTCTTCCCTAGGTTTATTCTAATCCAATTAGGGTTTTTAACCAATCTTTTGCATCCAATAAGTGATTTTGTGTCATTGGATTAACATTTAGGTCATGTAATTCCCTATGCTTATTCTTATCCAATTAGGGTTTTTAACCAATCTAGTGCATCCAATACGGGATTTTGTGTCATTGGTTGAACATTAGGTCATTTTGGTCCTCCTTAGGCTTATTCTTATCTAATTAGGGTTTTTAATCAATCTTGTGCATCCAATAACTGATTTTGTGTCATTGGTTGAACATTTATTTGATTTTCGTCCTCCCTTGGCTTATTCTAATCCAATTAGGGTTTTTATCCAATCTTGTGCATCCAATAAGTGATTTTGTGTCATTCGTTGAACATTTAGGTCATTTACGTCCTCCCTAGGCTTATTCTAATCCAATTAGGGTTTTTAACCAATCTTGTGCATCCAATAAGTGATTTTGTTTCATTGGTTGAACATTTAGGTCATTTACGTCCTCCCTAGGCTTATTCTTATCCAATTAGGGTTTTTAACCAATCTAGTGCATCCAATAAGTGATTTTGTGTCATTGGTTGAACATTTAGGTCATTTTCGTCCACCCTTGGCTTATTCTAATCCAATTAGGGTTTTTAACCAATCTTGTGCATCCAATAAGTGATTTTGTTTCATTGGTTGAACATTTAGGTCATTTACGTTCTCCCTAGGCTTATTCTTATCCAATTAGGCTTTTTAACCAATCTCGTGCATCCAATAAGTGATTTTGTGTCATTGGTTGAACATTAGGTCATTTTCGTCCTCCCTGGGCTTATTCTTAACTAATTAGGGTTTTTAATCAATCTTGTGCATCCAATAACTGGTTTTGTGTCATTGGTTGAACATTTATTTGATTTTCGTCCTCCCTTGGCTTATTCTAATCCAATTAGGGTTTTTATCCAATCTTGTGCATCCAATAAGTGATTTTGTGTCATTTGTTGAACATTTAGGTCATTTACGTCCTTCCTAGGCTTATTCTAATCCAATTAGGGTTTTTAACCAATCTTGTGCATCCAATAACTGATTTTGTTTCATTGGTTGAACATTTAGGTCATTTACGTCCTCCCTATGCTTATTCTCGTCCAATTAGGGTTTTTAACCAATCTTGTGCATCCAATAAGTGATTTTGTGCCATTGGTTGAACATTTAGGTTATTTTTATCCTCCATAGGCTTATTCTAATCCTATTAGGGTTTTTTTACCAATCTTGTGCATCCAATAAGTGATTTTGTGTCATTGGTTGAACATTTAGGTCATTTTCTTCCTCCCTAGGTTTATTCTAATCCAACTAGGGTTTTTAACCAATCTTGTGCATCCAATAAGTGATTTTGTGTCATTGGTAGAACATTTAAGTCATTTTCATCCTCCCTAGGCTTTTTCTAATCCGATTAGGGTTTTTATCCAATCTTGTGCGTACAATAAGTGATTTTGTTTCATTGGTTGAACATTTAGGTCATTTTCGTCCTCCATAGGCTTATTCTAATCCAATAAGGGGTTTTAACCAATCTTGTGCATCCAATAAGTGATTTTGTGTCATTGGTTGAATATTTACGTCATTTTTGTTCTCCCTAGGCTTATTCTAATCCAATTAGGGTTTTTCACCAATCTTTTGCATCCAATAAGTTCGTTTGTGTCATTCGATTAACATTTAGGTCATGTGATTCCTCCCTATTCTTATTCTAATCCAATTAGGGTTGTTTACCAATTTTGTGCATCCAATAAGTGATTTTATGTAATAGGTTGAACATTTGGTCATTTTCGTCCTCCCTAGGCTTATTCTAATCCAATTAGAGTTTTTAACCAATCTTTTGCATCCAATAATTGATTTTGTGTCATTGGTTGAACATTTAGGTCATTTTTGTCCTCCCTAGGCTTATTCTAATCCAATTAGGGTTTTTAACAAATCTTGTGCATCCAATAAGTAATTTTGTGTCATTGGTTGAACATTTAGGTCATGTTCGTCCATCCTTGGCTTATTCTAATCCAATTAGGGTTTTTAACCAATCTTGTGCATCCAATAAGTGATTTTGTTTCATTGGTTGAACATTTAGGTCATTTACGTCCTCCCTAGGCTTTTTCTTATTCAATTAGGGTTTTTAACCAATCTAGTGCATCCAATAAGTGATTTGGTGTCCTTGGTTGAACCTTAGGTTATCTTCGTCCTCCCTAGGCTTATTTTTAAATAATTAGGGTTTTTAATCAATCTTGTGCATCCAATAACTGATTTTGTGTCATTGGTTGAACATTTATTTGATTTTCGTCCTCCCTTGGCTTATTCTAATCCAATTAGGGTTTTTATCCAATCTTGTGCATCCGATAAGTGATTTTTTGTCATTCGTTGAACATTTAGGTCATTTACGTCCTCCCTAGGCTTATTCTAATCCAATTAGGGTTTTTAACCAATTTTGTGCATCCAATAAGTGATTTTGTTTCATTGGTTGAACATTTAGGTCATTTACGTCCTCCCTAGGCTTATTCTTATCCAATTAGGGTTTTTAACCAATCTAGTGCATCCAATAAGTGATTTTGTGTCATTGGTTGAACATTTAGGTTATTTTTATCCTCCCTAGGCTTATTCTAATCCAATTAGGGTTTTTTTACCAATCTTGTGCATCCAATAAATGATTTTGTGTCATTGGTTCAACATTTAGGTCATTTTTGTCCTCCCTTGGCTTATTCTAATGCAATTAGGGTTTTTAACCAATCTTGTGCATCCAATAAGAGATTTTGTGTCATTGGTTGAACATTTAGGTCGTTTTCGTCCTCCCTAGGTTTATTCTAATCCAACTATGGTTTTTAACCAATCTAGTGCATCCAATAAGTGATTTTGTGTCATTGGTTGAACATTTAGGTTATTTTTATCCTCCCTAGGCTTTATCTAATCCAATTAGGGTTTTTTTACCAATCTTGTGCATCCAATAAGTGATTTTGTGTCATTGATTGAACATTTAGGTCATTTTTGTCCTCCCTTGGCTTATTCTAACGCAATTAGGGTTTTTAACCAATCTTGTGCATCCAATAAGTGATTTTGTGTCATTGGTTGAACATTTAGGTCATTTTCGTCCTCCCTAGGTTTATTCTAATCCAACTAGAGTTTTTAACCAATCTTGTGCATCCAATAAGTGATTTTGTGTCATTGGTTGAACATTTAGGTCATTTTCATCCTCCCTAGGCTTTTTCTAATCCGATTAGGGTTTTTATCCAATCTTGTGCGTACAATAAGTGATTTTGTTTCATTGGTTGAACATTTAGGTAATTTTCGTCCTCCATAGGCTTATTTTAATCCAATAAGGGGTTTTAACCAATCTTGTGCATCCAATAAGTGATTTTGTGTCATTGGTTGAATATTTACGTCATTTTTGTTCTCCCTAGGCTTATTCTAATCCAATTAGGGTTTTTCACCAATCTTTTGCATCCAATAAGTTCGTTTGTGTCATTCGATTAACATTTAGGTCATGTGATTCCTCCCTATTCTTATTCTAATCCAATTAGGGTTGTTTACCAATTTTGTGCATCCAATAAGTGATTTTATGTAATAGGTTGAACATTTGGTCATTTTCGTCCTCCCTAGGCTTATTCTAATCCAATTAGAGTTTTTAACCAATCTTTTGCATCCAATAATTGATTTTGTGTCATTGGTTGAACATTTAGGTCATTTTTGTCCTCCCTAGGCTTATTCTAATCCAATTAGGGTTTTTAACAAATCTTGTGCATCCAATAAGTGATTTTGTGTCATTGGTTGAACATTCAGGTCATGTTCGTCCATCCTTGGCTTATTCTAATCCAATTAGGGTTTTTAACCAATCTTGTGCATCCAATAAGTGATTTTGTTTCATTGGTTGAACATTTAGGTCATTTACGTCCTCCCTAGGCTTATTCTTATCCAATTAGGGTTTTTAACCAATCTAGTGCATCCAATAAGTGATTTTGTGTCATTGGTTGAACATTTAGGTTATTTTTATCCTCCCTAGGCTTATTCTAATCCAATTAGGGTTTTTTTACCAATCTTGTGCATCCAATAAATGATTTTGTGTCATTGGTTCAACATTTAGGTCATTTTTGTCCTCCCTTGGCTTATTCTAATGCAATTAGGGTTTTTAACCAATCTTGTGCATCCAATAAGAGATTTTGTGTCATTGGTTGAACATTTAGGTCGTTTTCGTCCTCCCTAGGTTTATTCTAATCCAACTAGGGTTTTTAACCAATCTAGTGCATCCAATAAGTGATTTTGTGTCATTGGTTGAACATTTAGGTTATTTTTATCCTCCATAGGCTTATTCTAATCCAATTAGGGTTTTTAACAAATCTTGTGCATCCAATAAGTGATTTTGTGTCATTGGTTGAACATTTAGGTCATGTTCGTCCATCCTAGGCTTATTCTAATCCAATTAGGGTTTTTAACCAATCTTGTGCATCCAATAAGTGGTTTTGTTTCATTGGTTGAACATTTAGGTCATTTACGTCCTCCCTAGGCTTATTCTTATCCAATTAGGGTTTTTAACCAATCTAGTGTATCCAATAAGTGATTTTGTGTCATTGGTTGAACATTTAGGTTATTTTTATCCTCCCTAGGATTATTCTAATCCAATTAGGGTTTTTTTACCAATCTTGTGCATCCAATAAGTGATTTTGTGTCATTGGTTCAACATTTAGGTCATTTTTGTCCTTCCTTGGCTTATTCTAATGCAATTACGGTTTTTAACCAATCTTGTGCATCCAATAAGTGATTTGGTGTCACTGGTTGAACATTTAGGTCTTTTCCGTCCTCCCTAGGTTTATTCTAATCCAACTAGGGTTTTTAACCAATCTTGTGCATCCAATAAGTGCTTTTGTGTCATTGGTTGAACATTTAGGTCATTTTCATCCTCCCTAGGCTTTTTCTAATCCGATTAGGGTATTTAACCAATCTTGTGCATACAATAAGTGATTTTGTTTCATTGGTTGAACATTTAGGTCATTTACGTCCTCCCTAGGCTTATTCTAATCCAATTAGGATTTTTAACCAATCTTGTGCATCCAATAAGTGATTTTGTTTCATTGGTTGAACATTTAGGTCATTTTCGTCCTCCCTAGGCTTATTCTTATCCAATTAGGGTTTTTAACCAATCTAGTGGATCCAATAAGTGATTTTGTATAATTTGTTGAACATTTAGGTTATTTTTTTCCTCCCTAGGCTTATTCTAATCCAATTAGGGTTTTTTTTACCAATCTTGTGCATCCAATGATGAGATTTTGTGTCATTGGTTGAACATTTAGGTCAATTTTGTCCTCCCTTGGCTTAGTCTAATGCAATTAGAGTTTTTAACCAATCTTGTGCATCCAATAAATGATTTTGTGTTATTGGTTGATCATTTAGGTCATTTTCGTCCTCCCTAGGTTTATTCTAATCCAATTAGGGTTTTTAACCAATCTTGTGCATCCAATAAGTGATTTTGTGTCATTGGTTGAACATTTAGGTCATTTTCCTCCTCCCTAGGCTCTTTCTAATCCGATTAGGGTTTTTAACCAATCTTGTGCATACATTAAGTGATTTTGTTTCATTGGTTGAACATTTAGGTCATTTACGTCCTCCCTAGGCTTATTCTAATCCAATTAGGGTTTTTAACCAATCTTGTGCATCCAATAAGTGATTTTGTTTCATTGGTTGAACATTTAGGTCATTTACGTCCTCCCTAGGCTTATTCTTATCCAATTAGGGTTTTTAACCAATCTAGTGTATCCAATAAGTGATTTTGTGTCATTGATCGAACATTTAGGTTATTTTTATCCTCCCTAGGCTTATTCTAATCCAATTAGGGTTTTTTATCAATCTTGTGCATCCAATAAGTGATTTTGTGTCATTGGTTCAACATTTAGGTCATTTTTGTTCTCCCTTGGCTTATTCTAATGCAATTAGGGTTTTTAACCAATCTTGTGCATCCAATAAGTGATTTGGTGTCACTGGTTGAACATTTAGGTCTTTTCCGTCCTCCCTAGGTTTATTCTAATCCAACTAGGGTTTTTAACCAATCTTGTGCATCCAATAAGTGATTTTGTGTCATTGGTTGAACATTTAGGTCATTTTCATCCTCCCTAGGCTTTTTCTAATCCGATTAGGGTATTTAACCAATCTTGTGCATACAATAAGTGATTTTGTTTCATTGCTTGAACATTTAGGTCATTTACGTCCTCCCTAGGCTTATTCTAATCCAATTAGGATTTTTAACCAATCTTGTGGATCCAATAAGTGATTTTGTTTCATTGGTTGAACATTTAGGTCATTTTCGTCCTCCCTAGGCTTATTCTTATCCAATTAGGGTTTTTAACCAATCTAGTGGATCCAATAAGTGATTTTGTATAATTGGTTGAACATTTAGGTTATTTTTATCCTCCCTAGGCTTATTCTAATCCAATTAGGTTTTTTTTTTTTACCAATCTTGTGCATCCAATGATGAGATTTTGTGTCATTGGTTGAACATTTAGGTCAATTTTGTCCTCCCTTGGCTTAGTCTAATGCAATTAGTGTTTTTAACCAATCTTGTGCATCCAATAAATTATTTTGTGTCATTGGTTGATCATTTAGGTCATTTTCGTCCTCCCTAGGTTTATTCTAATCCATTTAGGGTTTTTAACCAATCTTGTGCATCCAAAAAGTGATTTTGTGTCATTGGTTGAACATTTAGGTCATTTTCCTCCTCCCTAGGCTCTTTCTAATCCGATTAGGGTTTTTAACCAATCTTGTGCATACATTAAGTGATTTTGTTTCATTGGTTGAACATTTAGGTCATTTTCGTCCTCCCTAGGCTTATTCTAATCCAATAAGGGGTTTTAACCAATCTTGTGCATCCAATAAGTGCGTTTGTGTCATTGGATTAACATTTAGGTCATGTAATTTCTCCCTATGCTTATTTTAAACCAATTAATTTTGTTTACCAATTTTGTGCATCCAATAAGTGATTTTGTGTGATTGGCTAAACATTTAGGTCATTTTCGTCACCCCTAGGCTTATTCTAATCCAATTAGGGTTTTTAACCAATCTTGTGCATCCAATAAGTGATTTTCTGTCATTGGTTGAACATTTAGGTCAATTACATCCTCCCTAGGCTTATTCTAATCCAATTAGGGTTTTTAACCAATCTTTTGCATCCAATAAGTGTGTTTGTGTCATTGGATTAACATTTAGGTCATGTAATTCCTCCCTATACTTATTCTAATCCAGTTAGGGTTCTTAACCAATTTTGTGCATCCAATAAGTGATTTTATGTCATAGGTTGAACATTAGGTCATTTTCGTCCTCCCTAGGCTTATTCTAATCCAATTAGAGTGTTTAAATAATCTTGTGCATCCAATAAGTGATTTTAGGTCATTGGTTAAATATTTAGGTCATTTTCGTCCTCCCTAGCCTTATTCTTATCTAATTAGGGTTTTTAATCAATTTTGTGCTTCCAATAAGTGATTTTGTGTCATTGGTTGAACATTTAGGTCATTTTCATCCTCCCTAGGTTTATTCTAACCCAATTAGGGTTTTTAACCAATCTAGTGCATCCAATAAGTGATTTTGTGTCACTAGTTGTACATTAGGTCATTTTCGTCCTCCCTAGGCTTATTCTTATCTAATTAGGGTTTTTAATCACTCTTGTGCATCCAATACCTGATTTTGTGTCATTGGTTGAAGATTTATTTTATTTTCGTCCTCCCTTGGCTTATTCTATTCCAATTAGGGTTTTTATCCAATCTTGTGCATCCAATAAGTGATTTTGTGTCATTCGTTGAACATTTAGGTCATTTACGTCCTCCCTAGGCTTATTCTAATCCAATTAGGATTTTTAACCAATCTTGTGCATCCAATAAATGATTTTGTTTCATTGGTTGAACATTTAGGTTATTTTCGTCCTCCCTAGGCTTATTCTTATCCAATTAGGGTTTTTAACCAATCTAGTGGATCCAATAAGTGATTTTGTATCATTGGTTGAACATTTAGGTTATTTTTATCCTCCCTAGGCTTATTCTAATCCAATTAGGGTTTTTTTTACCAATCTTGTGCATCCAATAAGTGATTTTGTGTCATTGGTTGAACATTTAGGTCATTTTTGTCCTCCCTTGGCTTATTCTAATGCAATTAGGGTATTTAACCATTGTGCATCCAATAAGTGATTTTGTGTCATTGGTTGAACATTTAGGTCATTTTCGTCCTCCCTAGGTTTATTCTAATCCAACTAGGGTTTTTAACCAATCTTGGGCATCCAATAAGTGATTTTGTGTCATTGGTTGAACATTTAGGTCATTTTCATCCTCCCTGGGCTTTTTCTAATCCGATTAGGGTTTTTAACCAATCTTGTGCATACAATAAGTGATTTTGTTTCATTGGTTGAACATTTAGGTCATTTTCGTCCTCCCTAGGCTTATTCTAATCCAATAAGGGGTTTTAACCAATCTTGTGCATCCAATAAGTGATTTTGTGTCATTGGTTATACATTTACGTCATTTTTGTTCTCCCTAGGCTTATTCTAATCCAATTAGGGTTTTTAACCAATCTTTTGCATCCAATAAGTGCGCTTGTGTCATTGGATTAACATTTTGGTCATGTAATTCCTCCCTATTCTTATTCTACTCCAATTAGTGTTGTTAACCAATTTTGTGCATCCAATAAGTGATTTTATGTCATAGGTTGATCATTAGGTCATTTTCGTCCTCCCTAAGCTTATTCTAATCCAATTAGAGTTTTTAAATAATCTTGTGAATCCAACAAGTGATTTTAGGTCATTGGTTAAACATTTAGGTCATTTTCGTCCTCCCTAGCCTTATTCTTATCTAATTAGGGTTTTTAATCAACTTTGTGCTTGCAATAAGTGATTTTGTGTCATTGGTTGAACATTTAGGTAATTTTCGTCTTCGCTAGGTTTATTCTAGTCCAATTAGGGCTTTTAACCAATCTTTTGCATCCAATAAGTGATTTTGTGTCATTGGATTAACATTTAGGTCATTTAATTCCTCCCTAGGCTTATTCTAATTCAATTAGGGTTTTTAACCAATCTTTTGCATCCAATAATTGATTTTGTGTCATTGGTTGAACATTAAGGTCATTTTCGTCCTCCCTAGGCTTATTCTAATCCAATTAGGGTTTTTAACAAATCCTGTGCATCCAATAAGTGATTTTGTGTCATTGGTTGATCATTTAGGTCATTTTCGTCCACCCTTGGCTTATTCTAATCCAATTAGGGTTTTTAACCAATCTTGTGCATCCCATAAGTGATTTTGTTTCATTGGTTGAACATTTAGGTCATTTACGTCCTCCCTAGGCTTATTCTTATCCAATTAGGGTTTTTAACCAATCTAGTGCATCCAATAAGTGATTTTGTGTCAGTGGTTGAACATTAGGTCATTTTCGTCCTCCTTGGGCTTATTCTTAACTAATTAGGGTTTTTAATAAATCTTGTGCATCCAATAACTGATTTTGTGTCATCGGTTGAACATTTATTTGATTTTCGTCCTCCCTTGGCTTATTCTAATCCAATTAGGGTTTTTATCCAATCTTGTGCATCCAATAAGTGATTTTGTGTCATTTGTTGAATATTTAGGTCATTTACGTCCTCCCTAGGCTTATTCTAATCCAATTAGGGTTTTTAACCAATCTTGTGCATCCAATAAGTGATTTTATTTCATTGGTTGAACATTTAGGTCATTTACGTCCTCCCTAGGCTTATTCTTATCCAATTAGGGTTTTTAACCGATCTAGTGCATCCAATAAATGATTTTGTGTCATTGGTTGAACATTTAGGTTATTTTTATCCTCCCTAGGCTTATTCTAATCCAATTAGGGTTTTTTTTACCAATTTTGTGCATCCAATAAGTGATTTTGTGTCATTGGTTGAACATTTAGGTCATTTTTGTCCTCCGTTGGCTTATTCTAATGCAATTAGGGTTTTTAACCAATCTTGTGCATCCAATAAGTGATTTTGTGTCATTGGTTGAACATTTAGGTCATTTTCGTCCTCCCTAGGCTTTTTCTAATCCGATTAGGGTTTTTAACCAATCTTGTGCATACAATAAGTGATTTTGTTTCATTGGTTGAACATTTAGGTCATTTTCGTCCTCCCTAGGCTTATTCTAATCCAATAAGTGGTTTTAACCAATCTTGTTCATCCAATAATTGATTTTGTGTCATTGGTTGAACATTTACGTCATTTTTGTTCTCCCTAGGCTTATTCTAATCCAATTAGGGTTTTTAACCAATCTTTTGCATCCAATAAGTGTGTTTGTGTCATTGGATTAACATTTAGGTCATGTAATTCCTCCCTATTCTTTTTCTAATCCAATTAGGGTTGTTAACCAATTTTGTGCATCCAATAAGTGATTTTATGTCATAGGTTGAACATTAGGTCATTTTCGTCCTCCCTAGGCTTATTCTAATCTAATTAGAGTTTTTAAATAATCTTGTGCATCCAATAAGTGATTTTAGGTCATTGGTTAAACATTTAGGTTATTTTCGTCCTCCCTAGCCTTATTCTTATCTAATTAGGGTTTTTAATCAATTTTGTGCTTCCAATAAGTGATTTTGTGTCTTTGGTTGAACATTTAGGTCATTTTCGTCTTCCCTAGGTTTATTCTAATCCAATTAGGGTTTTTAACCAATCTTTTGCATCCAATAAGTGATTTTTTGTCATTCGATTAACATTTAGGTCATTTAATTCCTCCCTAGGCTTATTCTAATTCAATTAGGGTTTTTAACCAATCTTGTGCATCCCATAAGTGATTTTGTTTCATTGGTTGAACATTTAGGTCATTTACGTCCTCCCTAGGCTTATTCTTATCCAATTAGGGTTTTTAACCAATCTAGTGCATCCAATAAGTGATTTTGTGTCACTGGTTGAACATTAGGTCATTTTCGTCCTCCTTGGGCTTATTCTTAACTAATTAGGGTTTTTAATAAATCTTGTGCATCCAATAACTGATTTTGTGTCATCGGTTGAACATTTATTTGATTTTCGTCCTCCCTTGGCTTATTCTAATCCAATTAGGGTTTTTATCCAATCTTGTGCATCCAATAAGTGATTTTGTGTCATTTGTTGAATATTTAGGTCATTTACGTCCTCCCTAGGCTTATTCTAATCCAATTAGGGTTTTTAACCAATCTTGTGCATCCAATAAGTGATTTTACTTCATTGGTTGAACATTTAGGTCATTTACGTCCTCCGTAGGCTTATTCTTATCCAATTAGGGTTTTTAACCGATCTAGTGCATCCAATAAGTGATTTTGTGTCATTGGTTGAACATTTAGGTTATTTTTATCCTCCCTAGGCTTATTCTAATCCAATTAGGGTTTTTTTTACCAATTTTGTGCATCCAATAAGTGATTTTGTGTCATTGGTTGAACATTTAGGTCATTTTTGTCCTTCGTTGGCTTATTCTAATGCAATTAGGGTTTTTAACCAATCTTGTGCATCCAATAAGTGATTTTGTGTCATTGGTTGAACATTTAGGTCATTTTCGTCCTCCCTAGGCTTTTTCTAATCCGATTAGGGTTTTTAACCAATCTTGTGCATACAATAAGTGATTTTGTTTCATTGGTTGAACATTTAGGTCATTTTCGTCCTCCCTAGGCTTATTCTAATCCAATAAGGGGTTTTAACCAATCTTGTTCATCCAATAAGTGATTTTGTGTCATTGGTTGAACATTTACGTCATTTTTGTTCTCCCTAGGCTTATTCTAATCCAATTAGGGTTTTTAACCAATCTTTTGCATCCAATAAGTGCGTTTGTGTCATTGGATTAATATTTAGGTCATGTAATTCCTCCCTATTCTTATTCTAATCCAATTAGGGTTGTTAACCAATTTTGTGCATCCAATAAGTGATTTTATGTCATAGGTTGAACATTAGGTCATTTTCGTCCTCCCTAGGCTTATTCTAATCTAATTAGAGTTTTTAAATAATCTTGTGCATCCAATAAGTGATTTTAGGTCATTGGTTAAACATTTAGGTTATTTTCGTCCTCCCTAGCCTTATTCTTATCTAATTAGGGTTTATAATCAATTTTGTGCTTCCAATAAGTGATTTTGTGTATTTGGTTGAACATTTAGGTCATTTTCTTCTTCCCTAGGTTTATTCTAATCCAATTAGGGTTTTTAACCAATCTTTTGCATCCAATAAGTGATTTTGTGTCATTGGATTAACATTTAGGTCATTTAATTCCTCCCTAGGCTTATTCTTATTCAATTAGGGGTTTTAACCAATCTTTTGCATCCAATAATTGATTTTGTGTCATTGGTTGAACATTTAGGTCATTTTCGTCCTCCCTAGGCTTATTCTTATCCAATTAGGGTTTTTAACCAATCTAGTGCATCCAATAAGTGATTTTGTGTCATTGGTTGAACATTAGGTCATTTTCGTCCTCCCTGGGCTTATTCTTAACTAATTAGGGTTTTTAATCAATCTTGTGCATCCAATAACTGATTTTGTGTCATTGGTTGAACATTTATTTGATTTTCGTCCTCCCTTGGCTTATTCTAATCCAATTAGGGTTTTTATCCAATCTTGTGCATCCAATAAGTGATTTTGTGTCATTCGTTGAACATTTAGGTCATTTACGTCCTCCCTAGGCTTATTCTAATCCAATTAGGGTTTTTAACCAATCTTGTGCATCCAATAAGTGATTTTGTTTCATTGGTTGAACATTTAGGTCATTTACGTCCTCCCTAGGCTTATTCTTATCCAATTAGGGTTTTTAACTGATCTAGTGCATCCAATAAATGATTTTGTGTCATTGGTTGAACATTTAGGTTATTTTTATCCTCCCTAGGCTTATTCTAATCCAATTAGGGTTTTTTTACCAATTTTGTGCATCCAATAAGTGATTTTGTGTCATTGGTTGAACATTTAGGTCATTTTTGTCCTCCCTTGGCTTATTCTAATGCAATTAGGGTTTTTAACCAATCTTGTGCATCCAATAAGTGATTTTGTGTCATTGGTTGAACATTTATATCATTTTCGTCCTCCCTAGGTTTATTCTAATCCAACTAGGGGTTTTAACCAATCTTGTGCATACAATAAGTGATTTTGTTTCATTGGTTGAACATTTAGGTCATTTTCGTCCTCCCTAGGCTTATTCTAATCCAATAAGGGGTTTTAACCAATCTTGTGCATCCAATAAGTGATTTTGTGTCATTGGTTGAACATTTACGTCATTTTTGTTCTCCCTAGGCTTATTCTAATCCAATTAGGGTTTTTAACCAATCTTTTGCATCCAATAAGTGTGTTTGTGTCATTGGATTAACATTTAGGTCATGTAATTCCTCCCTATTCTTATTCTAATCCAATTAGGGTTGTTAACCAATTTTGTGCATCCAATAAGTGATTTTATGTCATAGGTTGAACATTAGGTCATTTTCGTCCTCCCTAGGCTTATTCTAATCTAATTAGAGTTTTTAAATAATCTTGTGCATCCAATAAGTGATTTTAGGTCATTGGTTAAACATTTAGGTTATTTTCGTCCTCCCTAGCCTTATTCTTATCTAATTAGGGTTTTTAATCAATTTTGTGCTTCCAATAAGTGATTTTGTGTCTTTGGTTGAACATTTAGGTCATTTTCGTCTTCCCTAGGTTTATTCTAATCCAATTAGGGTTTTTAACCAATCTTTTGCATCCAATAAGTGATTTTTTGTCATTCGATTAACATTTACGTCATTTAATTCCTCCCTAGGCTTATTCTAATTCAATTAGGGTTTTTAACCAATCTTGTGCATCCCATAAGTGATTTTGTTTCATTGGTTGAACATTTAGGTCATTTACGTCCTCCCTAGGCTTATT
>JBBPBP010009779.1:37315774-37328961 GCA_037974735.1 Cicer chorassanicum
GATTTTGTGTCATTGGTTGAACATTTAGGTTATTTTTATCCTCCCTAGGCTTATTCTAATCCAATTAGGGTTTTTTTTACCAATTTTGTGCATCCAATAAGTGATTTTGTGTCATTGGTTGAACATTAAGGTCATTTTTGTCCTCCGTTGGCTTATTCTAATGCAATTAGGGTTTTTAACCAATCTTGTGCATCCAATAAGTGATTTTGTGTCATTGGTTGAACATTTAGGTCATTTTCGTCCTCCCTAGGCTTTTTCTAATCCGATTAGGGTTTTTAACCAATCTTGTGCATACAATAAGTGATTTTGTTTCATTGGTTGAACATTTAGGTCATTTTCGTCCTCCCTAGGCTTATTCTAATCCAATAAGGGGTTTTAACCAATCTTGTGCATCCAATAAGTGATTTTGTGTCATTGGTTGAACATTTACGTCATTTTTGTTCTCCCTAGGCTTATTCTAATCCAATTAGGGTTTTTAACCAATCTTTTGCATCCAATAAGTGTGTTTGTGTCATTGGATTAACATTTAGGTCATGTAATTCCTCCCTATTCTTATTCTAATCCAATTAGGGTTGTTAACCAATTTTGTGCATCCAATAAGTGATTTTATGTCATAGGTTGAACATTAGGTCATTTTCGTCCTCCCTAGGCTTATTCTAATCTAATTAGAGTTTTTAAATAATCTTGTGCATCCAATAAGTGATTTTAGGTCATTGGTTAAACATTTAGGTTATTTTCGTCCTCCCTAGCCTTATTCTTATCTAATTCGGGTTTTTAATCAATTTTGTGCTTCCAATAAGTGATTTTGTGTCTTTGGTTGAACATTTAGGTAATTTTCGTCTTCCCTAGGTTTATTCTAATCCAATTAGGGTTTTTAACCAATCTTTTGCATCCAATAAGTGATTTTGTGTCATTGGATTAACATTTAGGTCATTTAATTCCTCCCTAGGCTTATTCTAATTCAATTAGGGTTTTTAACCAATCTTTTGCATCCAATAATTGATTTTGTGTCATTGGTTGAACATTTAGGTCATTTTCGTCCTCCCTAGGCTTATTCTAATCCAATTAGGGTTTTTAACAAATCTTGTGCATCCAATAAGTGATTTTGTGTCATTGGTTGAACATTTAGGTCATTTTCGTCCACCCTTGGCTTATTCTAATCCAATTAGGGTTTTTAACCAATCTTGTGCATCCAATAAGAGATTTTGTTTCATTGGTTGAACATTTAGGTCATTTACGTCCTCCCTAGGCTTATTCTTATCCAACTAGGGTTTTTAACCAATCTAGTGCATCCAATAAGTGATTTTGTGTCATTGGTTGAACATTTAGGTCGTTTTTGTCCTCCCTTGGCTTATTCTAATACAATTAGGGTTTTTAACCAATCTAGTGCATCCAATTAGTGATTTTGTGTCATTGGTTGAACATTCAGGTCATTTTCATCCTCCCTAGGTTTATTCTAATCCGATTAGGAATTTTAACCAATCTTGTGCATCCAATAAGTGATTTTGTGTCATTGGTTGAACATTTAGGTCATTTTCGTCCTCCCTAGGTTTATTCTAATCCAATTAGGGTTTTTAACCAATCTTGTGCATCGAATAAGTGATTTTGTGTCATTGGTTGAACATTTAGGTCATTTTCATCCTCCCTAGGCTTTTTCTAATCCGATTAGGGTTTTTAACCAATCTTGTGCATCCAATAAGTGATTTTGTGTCATTGGTTGAACATTTAGGTCATTTTCGTCTTCCCTAGGTTTATTCTAATCCAATTAGGGTTTTTAACCAATCTTTTGCATCCAATAAGTGATTTTGTGTCATTGGATTAACATTTAGGTCATGTAATTCCCTATGCTTATTCTTATCCAATTAGGGTTTTTAACCAATCTAGTGCATCCAATACGGGATTTTGTGTCATTGGTTGAACATTAGGTCATTTTGGTCCTCCTTAGGCTTATTCTTATCTAATTAGGGTTTTTAATCAATCTTGTGCATCCAATAACTGATTTTGTGTCATTGGTTGAACATTTATTTGATTTTCGTCCTCCCTTGGCTTATTCTAATCCAATTAGGGTTTTTATCCAATCTTGTGCATCCAATAAGTGATTTTGTGTCTTTGGTTGAACATTTAGGTCATTTTCGTCTTCCCTAGGTTTATTCTAATCCAATTAGGGTTTTTAACCAATCTTTTGCATCCAATAAGTGATATTGTGTCATTCGATTAACATTTAGGTCATTTAATTCCTCCCTAGGCTTATTCTAATTCAATTAGGGTTTTTAACCAATCTTTTGCATCCAATTATTGATTTTGTGTCATAGGTTGATCATTAGGTCATTTTCGTCCTCCCTAGGCTTATTCTAATCTAATTAGAATTTTTAAATAATCTTGTGCATCCAATAAGTGATTTTAGGTCATTGGTTAAACATTTAGGTCATTTTCGTCCTCCCTAGCCTTATTCTTATCTAATTTGGGTTTTTAACCAATTTTGTGCTTCCAATAAGTGATTTTGTGTCATTGGTTGAACATTTAGGTCATTTTCGTCTTCCCTCGGTTTATTCTAATCCAATTAGGGTTCTTAACCAATCTTTTGCATCCAATAAGTGATTTTGTGTCATTGGATTAACATTTAGGTCATTTAATTCCTCCCTAGGCTTATTCTAATTCAATTAGGATTTTTAACCAATCTTTTGCATCCAATAATTGATTTTGTGTCATTGGTTGAACATTTAGGTCATTTTCGTATGCTCTAGGCTTATTCTAATTCAATTAGGGTTTTAAAACAAATCTTGTGCATCCAATAATTGATTTTGTGTCAGTGGTTGAACATTTAGGTCATTTACGTCCTCCCTAGGCTTATTCTTATCCAATTAGGGTTTTTAACAAATCTAGTGCATCCAATAAGTGATTTTGTGTCATTGGTTGAACATTAGGTCTTTTTCGTCCTCCCTAGGCTTATTCTTATCTAATTAGGGTTTTTAATCAATCTTGTGCATCCAATAACTGATTTTGTGTCATTAGTTGAACATTTATTTGATTTTCGTCCTCCCTTGGCTTATTCTAATCCAATTAGGGTTTTTATCCAATATTGTGCATCCAATAAATGATTTTGTGTCATTCGTTGAACATTTAGGTCATTTACGTCCTCCCTAGGCTTATTCTAATCCAATTAGGGTTTTTAACCAATCTTGTGCATCCAATAAGAGATTTTGTTTCATTGGTTGAACATTTAGGTCATTTACGTCCTCCCTAGGCTTATTCTTATCCAATTAGGGTTTTTAACCGATCTAGTGCATCCAATAATTGATTTTGTGTCATTGGTTGAACATTTAGGTCATTTTCATCCTCCCTAGGCTTTTTCTAATCCGATTAGGGTTTTTAACCAATCTTGTGCATACAATAAGTGATTTTGTTTCATTGGTTGAACATTTAGGTCATTTTCGTCCTCCCTAGGATTATTCTAATCCAATAAGGGGTTTTAACCAATCTTGTTCATCCAATAAGTGATTTTGTGTCATTGGTTGAATATTTACGTCATTTTTGTTCTCCCTAGGCTTATTCTAATCCAATTAGGGTTTTTAACCAATCTTTTGCATTCAATAAGTGCGTTTGTGTCATTGGATTAATATTTAGGTCATGTAATTCCTCCCTATTCTTATTCTAATCCAATTAGGGTTGTTAACCAATTTTGTGCATCCAATAAGTGATTTTATGTCATAGGTTGAACATTAGGTCATTTTCGTCCTCCCTAGGCTTATTCTAATCTAATTAGAGTTTTTAAATAATCTTGTGCATCCAATAAGTGATTTTAGGTCATTGGTTAAACATTTAGGTTATTTTTGTCCTCCCTAGCCTTATTCTTATCTAATTAGGGTTTTTAATCAATTTTGTGCTTCCAATAAGTGATTTTGTGTCTTTGGTTGAACATTTAGGTCATTTTCTTCTTCCCTAGGTTTATTCTAATCCAATTAGGGTTTTTAACCAATCTTTTGCATCCAATAAGTGATTTTGTGTCATTGGTTGAACATTTAGGTCATTTTCATCCTCCCTAGGATTTTTCTAATCCGATTAGGGTTTTTAACCAATCTTGTGCATACAATAAGTGATTTTGTTTCATTGGTTGAACATTTAGGTCATTTTCGTCCTCCCTAGGCTTATTCTAATCCAATAAGGGGTTTTAACCAATCTTGTTCATCCAATAAGTGATTTTGTGTCATTGGTTGAATATTTACGTCATTTTTGTTCTCCCTATGCTTATTCTAATCCAATTAGGGTTTTTAACCAATCTTTTGCATCCAATAAGTGCGTTTGTGTCATTGGATTAATATTTAGGTCATGTAATTCCTCCCTATTCTTATTCTAATCCAATTAGGGTTGTTAACCAATTTTGTTCATCCAATAAGTGATTTTATGTCATAGGTTGAACATTAGGTCATTTTCGTCCTCCCTAGGCTTATTCTAATCTAATTAGACTTTTTAAATAATCTTGTGCATCCAATAAGTGATTTTAGGTCATTGGTTAAACATTTAGGTTATTTTCGTCCTCCCTAGCCTTATTCTTATCTAATTAGGGTTTTAAATCAATTTTGTGCTTCCAATAAGTGATTTTGTGTCTTTGGTTGAACATTTAGGTCATTTTCTTCTTCCCTAGGTTTATTCTAATCCAATTAGGGTTTTTAACCAATCTTTTGCATCCAATAAGTGATTTTGTGTCATTGGATTAACATTTAGGTCATTTAATTCCTCCCTAGGCTTATTCTAATTCAATTAGGGTTTTTAACCAATCTTTTGCATCCAATAATTGATTTTGTGTCATTGGTTGAACATTTAGGTCATTTTTGTCCTCCCTAGGCTTATTCTTATCCATTTAGGGTTTTTAACCAATCTAGTGCATCCAATAAGTGATTTTGTGTCATTGGTTGAACATTTAAGTTATTTTTATCCTCCCTAGGCTTATTCTAATGCAATTAGGGTTTTTTTACCAATCTTGTGCATCCAATAAGTGATTTTGTGTCATTGGTTGAACATTTAGGTCATTTTTGTCCTCCCTTGGCTTATTCTAATGCAATTAGGGTTTTTAACCAATCTTGTGCATCCAATAAGTGATTTTGTGTCATTGGTTGAACATTTAGGTCATTTTCGTCCTCCCTAGGTTTATTCTAATCCAACTAGGGTTTTTAACCAATCTTGTGCATCCAATAAGTGATTTTGTGTCATTGGTTGAACATTTAGGTTATTTTTATCCTCCCTAGGCTTATTCTAATCCAATTAGGGTTTTTTTACCAATCTTGTGCATCCAATAAGTGATTTTGTGTCATTGGATTAACATTTAGGTCATTTAATTCCTCCCTAGGCTTATTCTAATTCAATTAGGGTTTTTAACCAATCTTTTGCATCCAATAATGGATTTTGTTTCATTGGTTGAAAAATTAGGTCATTTTCGTCCTGCCTAGGCTTATTCTAATCCAATTAGGGTTTTTAACAAATCTTGTGCATCCAATAAGTGATTTTGTGTCATTGGTTGAACATTTAGGTCATTTTCGTCCACCCTTGGCTTATTCTAATCCAATTAGGGTTTTTAACCAATCTTGTGCATCCAATAAGTGATTTTGTTTCATTGGTTGGACATTTAGGTCATTTACGTCCTCCCTAGGCTTATTCTTATCCAATTAGGGTTTTTAACCAATCTAGTGCATCCAATAAGTGATTTTGTGTCATTGGTTGAACATTTACGTCATTTTTGTTCTCCCTAGGCTTATTCTAATCCAATTAGGGTTTTTAACCAATCTTTTGCATCCAATAAGTGCGTTTGTGTCATTGGATTAACATTTAGGTCATGTAATTCCTCCCTATTCTTATTCTAATCCAATTAGGGTTGTTAACAAATTTTGTGCATCCAATAAGTGATTTTATGTCATAGGTTGAACATTAGGTCATTTTCGTCCTCCCTAGGCTTATTCTAATCTAATTAGAGTTTTTAAATAATCTTGTGCATCCAATAAGTGATTTTAGGTCATTGGTTAAACATTTAGGTTATTTTCGTCCTCCCTAGCCTTATTCTTATCTAATAAGGGTTTTTAATCAATTTTGTGCTTCCAATAAGTGATTTTGTGTCTTTGGTTGAACATTTAGGTCATTTTCGTCTTCCCTAGGTTTATTCTAATCCAATTAGGGTTTTTAACCAATATTTTGCATCTAATAAGTGATTTTGTGTCATTCGATTAACATTTAGGTCATTTAATTCCTCCATAGGCTTATTCTAATTCAATTAGGGTTTTTAACCAATCTTTTGCATCCAATAATTGATTTTGTGTCATTGGTTGAACATTTAGGTCATTTTCGTCCTCCCTAGGCTTACTCTTATCCAATTAGGGTTTGTAACCAATCTAGTGCATCCAATAAGTGATTTTGTGTCATTGGTTGAAATTAGGTTTTTTTGGTCCTCCCTGGGCTTATTCTTAACTAATTAGGGTTTTTTATCAATCTTGTGCATCCAATAATTGACTTTGTGTCATTGGTTGAACATTTATTTGATTTTCGTCCTCCCTTGGCTTATTCTAATCCAATTAGGGTTTTTATCCAATCTTGTGCATCCAATAAGTGATTTTGTGTCATTCGTTGAACATTTAGGTCATTTACGTCCTCCCTAGGCTTATTCTAATCCAATTAGGGTTTTTAACCAATCTTGTGCATCCAATAAGTGATTTTGTTTCATTGGTTGAACATTTAGGTCATTTACGTCCTCCCTAGGCTTATTCTTATCCAATTAGGGTTTTTAACCAATCTAGTGCATCCAATAAGTGATTTTGTGTCATTGGTTAAACATTAGGTCATTTTCGTCCTCCCTAGGCTTATTCTTTTCTAATTAGGGTTTTTAATCAATCTTGTGCATCCAATAATTGATTTTGTGTCATTGGTTGAACATTTATTTGATTTTCGTCCTCCCTTGGCTTATTCTAATCCAATTAGGGTTTTTATCCAACCTTGTGCATCCAATAAGTGATTTTTTGTCATTCGTTGAACATTTAGGTCATTTACGTCCTCCCTAGGCTTATTCTAATCCAATTAGGGTTTTTAACCAAACTTGTGCATCCAATAAGTGATTTTGTTTCATTGGTTGAACATTTAGGTCATTTACGTCCTCCCTAGGCTTATTCTTATCCAATTAGGGTTTTTAACCAATCTAGTGCATCCAATAAGTGATTTTGTGTCATTGGTTGAACATTAGGTCATTTTCGTCCTCCTTGGGCTTATTCTTAACTAATTAGGGTTTTTAATAAATCTTGTGCATCCAATAACTGATTTTGTGTCATTGGTTGAACATTTATTTGATTTTCGTCCTCCCTTGGCTTATTCTAATCCAATTAGGGTTTTTATCCAATCTTGTGCATCCAATAAGTGATTTTGTGTCATTCGTTGAACATTTAGGTCATTTACGTCCTCCCTAGGCTTATTCTAATCCAATTAGGGTTTTTAACCAATCTTGTGCATCCAATAAGTGATTTTGTTTCATTGGTTGAACATTTAGGTCATTTACGTCCTCCCTAGGCTTATTCTTATCCAATTAGGGTTTTTAACTGATCTAGTGCATCCAATAAATGATTTTGTGTCATTGGTTGAACATTTAGGTTATTTTTATCCTCCCTAGGCTTATTCTAATCCAATTAGGGTTTTTTTACCAATTTTGTGCATCCAATAAGTGATTTTGTGTCATTGGTTGAACATTTAGGTCATTTTTGTCCTCCCTTGGCTTATTCTAATGCAATTAGGGTTTTTAACCAATCTTGTGCATCCAATAAGTGATTTTGTGTCATTGGTTGAACATTTATATCATTTTCGTCCTCCCTAGGTTTATTCTAATCCAACTAGGGGTTTTAACCAATCTTGTGCATACAATAAGTGATTTTGTTTCATTGGTTGAACATTTAGGTCATTTTCGTCCTCCCTAGGCTTATTCTAATCCAATAAGGGGTTTTAACCAATCTTGTGCATCCAATAAGTGATTTTGTGTCATTGGTTGAACATTTACGTCATTTTTGTTCTCCCTAGGCTTATTCTAATCCAATTAGGGTTTTTAACCAATCTTTTGCATCCAATAAGTGTGTTTGTGTCATTGGATTAACATTTAGGTCATGTAATTCCTCCCTATTCTTATTCTAATCCAATTAGGGTTGTTAACCAATTTTGTGCATCCAATAAGTGATTTTATGTCATAGGTTGAACATTAGGTCATTTTCGTCCTCCCTAGGCTTATTCTAATCTAATTAGAGTTTTTAAATAATCTTGTGCATCCAATAAGTGATTTTAGGTCATTGGTTAAACATTTAGGTTATTTTCGTCCTCCCTAGCCTTATTCTTATCTAATTAGGGTTTTTAATCAATTTTGTGCTTCCAATAAGTGATTTTGTGTCTTTGGTTGAACATTTAGGTAATTTTCGTCTTCCCTAGGTTTATTCTAATCCAATTAGGGTTTTTAACCAATCTTTTGCATCCAATAAGTGATTTTGTGTCATTGGATTAACATTTAGGTCATTTAATTCCTCCCTAGGCTTATTCTAATTCAATTAGGGTTTTTAACCAATCTTTTGCATCCAATAATTGATTTTGTGTCATTGGTTTAACATTAAGGTCATTTTCGTCCTCCCTAGGCTTATTCTAATCCAATTAGGGTTTTTAACAAATCTTGTGCATCCAATAAGTGATTTTGTGTCATTGGTTGATCATTTAGGTCATTTTCGTCCACCCTTGGCTTATTCTAATCCAATTAGGGTTTTTAACCAATCTTGTGCATCCCATAAGTGATTTTGTTTCATTGGTTGAACATTTAGGTCATTTACGTCCTCCCTAGGCTTATTCTTATCCAATTAGGGTTTTTAACCAATCTAGTGCATCCAATAAGTGATTTTGTGTCAGTGGTTGAACATTAGGTCATTTTCGTCCTCCTTGGGCTTATTCTTAACTAATTAGGGTTTTTAATAAATCTTGTGCATCCAATAACTGATTTTGTGTCATCGGTTGAACATTTATTTGATTTTCGTCCTCCCTTGGCTTATTCTAATCCAATTAGGGTTTTTATCCAATCTTGTGCATCCAATAAGTGATTTTGTGTCATTTGTTGAATATTTAGGTCATTTACGTCCTCCCTAGGCTTATTCTAATCCAATTAGGGTTTTTAACCAATCTTGTGCATCCAATAAGTGATTTTATTTCATTGGTTGAACATTTAGGTCATTTACGTCCTCCCTAGGCTTATTCTTATCCAATTAGGGTTTTTAACCGATCTAGTGCATCCAATAAATGATTTTGTGTCATTGGTTGAACATTTAGGTTATTTTTATCCTCCCTAGGCTTATTCTAATCCAATTAGGGTTTTTTTTACCAATTTTGTGCATCCAATAAGTGATTTTGTGTCATTGGTTGAACATTTAGGTCATTTTTGTCCTCCGTTGGCTTATTCTAATGCAATTAGGGTTTTTAACCAATCTTGTGCATCCAATAAGTGATTTTGTGTCATTGGTTGAACATTTAGGTCATTTTCGTCCTCCCTAGGCTTTTTCTAATCCGATTAGGGTTTTTAACCAATCTTGTGCATACAATAAGTGATTTTGTTTCATTGGTTGAACATTTAGGTCATTTTCGTCCTCCCTAGGCTTATTCTAATCCAATAAGGGGTTTTAACCAATCTTGTGCATCCAATAAGTGATTTTGTGTCATTGGTTGAACATTTACGTCATTTTTGTTCTCCCTAGGCTTATTCTAATCCAATTAGGGTTTTTAACCAATCTTTTGCATCCAATAAGTGTGTTTGTGTCATTGGATTAACATTTAGGTCATGTAATTCCTCCCTATTCTTATTCTAATCCAATTAGGGTTGTTAACCAATTTTGTGCATCCAATAAGTGATTTTATGTCATAGGTTGAACATTAGGTCATTTTCGTCCTCCCTAGGCTTATTCTAATCTAATTAGAGTTTTTAAATAATCTTGTGCATCCAATAAGTGATTTTAGGTCATTGGTTAAACATTTAGGTTATTTTCGTCCTCCCTAGCCTTATTCTTATCTAATTCGGGTTTTTAATCAATTTTGTGCTTCCAATAAGTGATTTTGTGTCTTTGGTTGAACATTTAGGTAATTTTCGTCTTCCCTAGGTTTATTCTAATCCAATTAGGGTTTTTAACCAATCTTTTGCATCCAATAAGTGATTTTGTGTCATTGGATTAACATTTAGGTCATTTAATTCCTCCCTAGGCTTATTCTAATTCAATTAGGGTTTTTAACCAATCTTTTGCATCCAATAATTGATTTTGTGTCATTGGTTTAACATTAAGGTCATTTTCGTCCTCCCTAGGCTTATTCTAATCCAATTAGGGTTTTTAACAAATCTTGTGCATCCAATAAGTGATTTTGTGTCATTGGTTGATCATTTAGGTCATTTTCGTCCACCCTTGGCTTATTCTAATCCAATTAGGGTTTTTAACCAATCTTGTGCATCCCATAAGTGATTTTGTTTCATTGGTTGAACATTTAGGTCATTTACGTCCTCCCTAGGCTTATTCTTATCCAATTAGGGTTTTTAACCAATCTAGTGCATCCAATAAGTGATTTTGTGTCAGTGGTTGAACATTAGGTCATTTTCGTCCTCCTTGGGCTTATTCTTAACTAATTAGGGTTTTTAATAAATCTTGTGCATCCAATAACTGATTTTGTGTCATCGGTTGAACATTTATTTGATTTTCGTCCTCCCTTGGCTTATTCTAATCCAATTAGGGTTTTTATCCAATCTTGTGCATCCAATAAGTGATTTTGTGTCATTTGTTGAATATTTAGGTCATTTACGTCCTCCCTAGGCTTATTCTAATCCAATTAGGGTTTTTAACCAATCTTGTGCATCCAATAAGTGATTTTATTTCATTGGTTGAACATTTAGGTCATTTACGTCCTCCCTAGGCTTATTCTTATCCAATTAGGGTTTTTAACCGATCTAGTGCATCCAATAAATGATTTTGTGTCATTGGTTGAACATTTAGGTTATTTTTATCCTCCCTAGGCTTATTCTAATCCAATTAGGGTTTTTTTTACCAATTTTGTGCATCCAATAAGTGATTTTGTGTCATTGGTTGAACATTTAGGTCATTTTTGTCCTCCGTTGGCTTATTCTAATGCAATTAGGGTTTTTAACCAATCTTGTGCATCCAATAAGTGATTTTGTGTCATTGGTTGAACATTTAGGTCATTTTCGTCCTCCCTAGGCTTTTTCTAATCCGATTAGGGTTTTTAACCAATCTTGTGCATACAATAAGTGATTTTGTTTCATTGGTTGAACATTTAGGTCATTTTCGTCCTCCCTAGGCTTATTCTAATCCAATAAGGGGTTTTAACCAATCTTGTGCATCCAATAAGTGATTTTGTGTCATTGGTTGAACATTTACGTCATTTTTGTTCTCCCTAGGCTTATTCTAATCCAATTAGGGTTTTTAACCAATCTTTTGCATCCAATAAGTGTGTTTGTGTCATTGGATTAACATTTAGGTCATGTAATTCCTCCCTATTCTTATTCTAATCCAATTAGGGTTGTTAACCAATTTTGTGCATCCAATAAGTGATTTTATGTCATAGGTTGAACATTAGGTCATTTTCGTCCTCCCTAGGCTTATTCTAATCTAATTAGAGTTTTTAAATAATCTTGTGCATCCAATAAGTGATTTTAGGTCATTGGTTAAACATTTAGGTTATTTTCGTCCTCCCTAGCCTTATTCTTATCTAATTAGGGTTTTTAATCAATTTTGTGCTTCCAATAAGTGATTTTGTGTCTTTGGTTGAACATTTAGGTCATTTTCTTCTTCCCTAGGTTTATTCTAATCCAATTAGGTTTTTAACCAATCTTTTGCATCCAATAAGTGATTTTGTGTCATTGGATTAACATTTAGGTCATTTAATTCCTCCCTAGGCTTATTCTAACTCAATTAGGGTTTTTAACCAATCTTTTGCATCCAATAATTGATTTTGTGTCATTGGTTGATCATTTAGGTCATTTTTGTCCTCCCTAGGCTTATTCTTATCCATTTAGGGTTTTTAACCAATCTAGTGCATCCAATAAGTGATTTTGTGTCATTGGTTGAACATTTAAGTTATTTTTATCCTCCCTAGGCTTATTCTAATCCAATTAGGGTTTTTTTACCAATCTTGTGCATCCAATAAGTGATTTTGTGTCATTGGTTGAACATTTAGGTCATTTTCGTCCACCCTTGGCTTATTCTAATCCAATTAGGGTTTTTAACCAATCTTGTGCATCCAATAAGTGATTAGGTCATTTTCGTCCTCCCTAGGTTTATTCTAATCCAACTAGGGTTTTTAACCAATCTTGTGCATCCAATAAGTGATTTTGTGTCATTGGTTGAACATTTAGGTCATTTTCATCCTCCCTAGGCTTTTTCTAATCCAATTAGGGTTTTTAACCAATCTTGTGCATACAATAAGTGATTTTGTTTCATTGGTTGAACATTTAGGTCATTTTCGTCCTCCCTAGGCTTATTCTAATCCAATAAGGGGTTTTAACCAATCTTGTTCATCCAATAAGTGATTTTGTGTCATTGGTTGAACATTTACGTCATTTTTGTTCTCCCTAGGCTTATTCTAATCCAATTAGGGTTTTTAACCAATCTTTTGCATCCAATAAGTGCGTTTGTGTCATTGGATTAATATTTAGGTCATGTAATTCCTCCCTATTCTTATTCTAATCCAACTAGGGTTGTTAACCAATTTTGTGCATCCAATAAGTGATTTTATGTCATAGGTTGAACATTAGGTCATTTTCGTCCTCCCTAGGCTTATTCTAATCTAATTAGAGTTTTTAAATAATCTTGTGCATCCAATAAGTGATTTTAGGTCATTGGTTAAACATTTAGGTTATTTTCGTCCTCCCTAGCCTTATTCTTATCTAATTAGGGTTTTTAATCAATTTTGTGCTTCCAATAAGTGATTTTGTGTCTTTGGTTGAACATTTAGGTCATTTTCTTCTTCCCTAGGTTTATTCTAATCCAATTAGGTTTTTAACCAATCTTTTGCATCCAATAAGTGATTTTGTGTCATTGGATTAACATTTAGGTCATTTAATTCCTCCCTAGGCTTATTCTAATTCAATTAGGGTTTTTAACCAATCTTTTGCATCCAATAATTGATTTTGTGTCATTGGTTGA
>JBBPBP010009779.1:37329127-37350128 GCA_037974735.1 Cicer chorassanicum
GGTTTTTAACCAATCTTTTGCATCCAATAAGTGATTTTGTGTCATTGGATTAACATTTAGGTCATTTAATTCCTCCCTAGGCTTATTCTAATTCAATTAGGGTTTTTAACCAATCTTTTGCATCCAATAATTGATTTTGTGTCATTGGTTGATCATTTAGGTCATTTTTGTCCTCCCTAGGCTTATTCTTATCCATTTAGGGTTTTTAACCAATCTAGTGCATCCAATAAGTGATTTTGTGTCATTGGTTGAACATTTAAGTTATTTTTATCCTCCCTAGGCTTATTCTAATCCAATTAGGGTTTTTTTACCAATCTTGTGCATCCAATAAGTGATTTTTTGTCATTGGTTGAACATTTAGGTCATTTTTGTCCTCCCTTGGCTTATTCTAATGCAATTAGGGTTTTTAACCAATCTTGTGCATCCAATAAGTGATTTTGTGTCATTGGTTGAACATTTAGGTCATTTTCGTCCTCCCTAGGTTTATTCTAATCCAACTAGGGTTTTTAACCAATCTTGTGCATCCAATAAGTGATTTTGTGTCATTGGTTGAACATTTAGGTTATTTTTATCCTCCCTAGGCTTATTCTAATCCAATAAGGGGTTTTAACCAATCTTGTTCATCCAATAAGTGATTTTGTGTCATTGGTCGAACATTTACGTCATTTTTGTTCTCCCTAGGCTTATTCTAATCCAATTAGGGTTTTTAACGAATCTTTTGCATCCAATAAGTGCGTTTGTGTCATAGGATAAATATTTAGGTCATGTAATTCCTCCCTATTCTTATTCTAATCCAATTAGGGTTGTTAACCAATTTTGTGCATCCAATAAGTGATTTTATGTCATAGGTTGAACATTAGGTCATTTTCGTCCTCCCTAGGCTTATTCTAATCTAATTAGAGTTTTTAAATAATCTTGTGCATCCAATAAGTGATTTTAGGTCATTGGTTAAACATTTAGGTTATTTTCGTCCTCCCTAGCCTTATTCTTATCTAATTAGGGTTTATAATCAATTTTGTGCTTCCAATAAGTGATTTTGTGTCTTTGGTTGAACATTTAGGTCATTTTCTTCTTCCCTAGGTTTATTCTAATCCAATTAGGGTTTTTAACCAATCTTTTGCATCCAATAAGTGATTTTGTGTCATTGGATTAACATTTAGGTCATTTAATTCCTCCCTAGGCTTATTCTTATTCAATTAGGGGTTTTAACCAATCTTTTGCATCCAATAATTGATTTTGTGTCATTGGTTGAACATTTAGGTCATTTTCGTCCTCCCTAGGCTTATTCTTATCCAATTAGGGTTTTAAACCAATCTAGTGCATCCAATAAGTGATTTTGTGTCATTGGTTGAACATTAGGTCATTTTCGTCCTCCCTGGGCTTATTCTTAACTAATTAGGGTTTTTAATCAATCTTGTGCATCCAATAACTGATTTTGTGTCATTGGTTGAACATTTATTTGATTTTCGTCCTCCCTTGGCTTATTCTAATCCAATTAGGGTTCTTATCCAATCTTGTGCATCCAATAAGTGATTTTGTGTCTTTGGTTGAACATTTAGGTCATTTTCGTCTTCCCTAGGTTTATTCTAATCCAATTAGGGTTTTTAACCAATCTTTTGCATCCAATAAGTGATATTGTGTCATTCGATTAACATTTAGGTCATTTAATTCCTCCCTAGGCTTATTCTAATTCAATTAGGGTTTTTAACCAATCTTTTGCATCCAATAATTGATTTTGTGTCATAGGTTGAACATTAGGTCATTTTCGTCCTCCCTAGGCTTATTCTAATCTAATTAGAATTTTTAAATAATCTTGTGCATCCAATAAGTGATTTTAGGTCATTGGTTAAACATTTAGGTCATTTTCGTCCTCCCTAGCCTTATTCTTATCTAATTTGGGTTTTTAACCAATTTTGTGCTTCCAATAAGTGATTTTGTGTCATTGGTTGAACATTTAGGTCATTTTCGTCTTCCCTCGGTTTATTCTAATCCAATTAGGGTTCTTAACCAATCTTTTGCATCCAATAAGTGATTTTGTGTCATTGGATTAACATTTAGGTCATTTAATTCCTCCCTAGGCTTATTCTAATTCAATTAGGATTTTTAACCAATCTTTTGCATCCAATAATTGATTTTGTGTCATTGGTTGAACATTTAGGTCATTTTCGTATGCTCTAGGCTTATTCTAATTCAATTAGGGTTTTAAAACAAATCTTGTGCATCCAATAATTGATTTTGTGTCAGTGGTTGAACATTTAGGTCATTTACGTCCTCCCTAGGCTTATTCTTATCCAATTAGGGTTTTTAACAAATCTAGTGCATCCAATAAGTGATTTTGTGTCATTGGTTGAACATTAGGTCTTTTTCGTCCTCCCTAGGCTTATTCTTATCTAATTAGGGTTTTTAATCAATCTTGTGCATCCAATAACTGATTTTGTGTCATTAGTTGAACATTTATTTGATTTTCGTCCTCCCTTGGCTTATTCTAATCCAATTAGGGTTTTTATCCAATATTGTGCATCCAATAAATGATTTTGTGTCATTCGTTGAACATTTAGGTCATTTACGTCCTCCCTAGGCTTATTCTAATCCAATTAGGGTTTTTAACCAATCTTGTGCATCCAATAAGAGATTTTGTTTCATTGGTTGAACATTTAGGTCATTTACGTCCTCCCTAGGCTTATTCTTATCCAATTAGGGTTTTTAACCGATCTAGTGCATCCAATAATTGATTTTGTGTCATTGGTTGAACATTTAGGTCATTTTCATCCTCCCTAGGCTTTTTCTAATCCGATTAGGGTTTTTAACCAATCTTGTGCATACAATAAGTGATTTTGTTTCATTGGTTGAACATTTAGGTCATTTTCGTCCTCCCTAGGCTTATTCTAATCCAATAAGGGGTTTTAACCAATCTTGTTCATCCAATAAGTGATTTTGTGTCATTGGTTGAACATTTACGTCATTTTTGTTGTCCCTAGGCTTATTCTAATCCAATTAGGGTTTTTAACCAATCTTTTGCATCCAATAAGTGCGTTTGTGTCATTGGATTAACATTTAGGTCATGTAATTCCTCCCTATTCTTATTCTAATCCAATTAGGGTTGTTACCCAATTTTGTGCATCCAATAAGTGATTTTATGTCATAGGTTGAACATTAGGTCATTTTCGTCCTCCCTAGGCTTATTCTAATCTAATTAGAGTTTTTAAAATAATCTTGTGCATCCAATAAGTGATTTTAGGTAATTGGTTAAACATTTAGGTTATTTTCGTCCTCCCTAGCCTTATTCTTATCTAATTAGGGTTTTTAATCAATTTTGTGCTTCCAATAAGTGATTTTGTGTCTTTGGTTGAACATTTAGGTCATTTTCTTCTTCCCTAGGTTTATTCTAATCCAATTAGGGTTTTTAACCAATCTTTTGCATCCAATAAGTGATTTTGTGACATTGGATTAACATTTAGGTCATTTAATTCCTCCCTAGGCTTATTCTAATTCAATTAGGGTTTTTAACCAATCTTTTGCATCCAATAATTGATTTTGTGTCATTGGTTGAACATTTAGGTCATTTTTGTCCTCCCTAGGCTTATTCTTATCCATTTAGGGTTTTTAACCAATCTAGTGCATCCAATAAGTGATTTTGTGTCATTGGTTGAACATTTAAGTTATTTTTATCCTCCCTAGGCTTATTCTAATGCAATTAGGGTTTTTTTACCAATCTTGTGCATCCAATAAGTGATTTTGTGTCATTGGTTGAACATTTAGGTCATTTTTGTCCTCCCTTGGCTTATTCTAATGCAATTAGGGTTTTTAACCAATCTTGTGCATCCAATAAGTGATTTTGTGTCATTGGTTGAACATTTAGGTCATTTTCGTCCTCCCTAGGTTTATTCTAATCCAACTAGGGTTTTTAACCAATCTTGTGCATCCAATAAGTGATTTTGTGTCATTGGTTGAACATTTAGGTTATTTTTATCCTCCCTAGGCTTATTCTAATCCAATTAGGGTTTTTTTACCAATCTTGTGCATCCAATAAGTGATTTTGTGTCATTGGATTAACATTTAGGTCATTTAATTCCTCCCTAGGCTTATTCTAATTCAATTAGGGTTTTTAACCAATCTTTTGCATCCAATAATGGATTTTGTTTCATTGGTTGAAAAATTAGGTCATTTTCGTCCTGCCTAGGCTTATTCTAATCCAATTAGGGTTTTTAACAAATCTTGTGCATCCAATAAGTGATTTTGTGTCATTGGTTGAACATTTAGGTCATTTTCGTCCACCCTTGGCTTATTCTAATCCAATTAGGGTTTTTAACCAATCTTGTGCATCCAATAAGTGATTTTGTTTCATTGGTTGGACATTTAGGTCATTTACGTCCTCCCTAGGCTTATTCTTATCCAATTAGGGTTTTTAACCAATCTAGTGCATCCAATAAGTGATTTTGTGTCATTGGTTGAACATTTACGTCATTTTTGTTCTCCCTAGGCTTATTCTAATCCAATTAGGGTTTTTAACCAATCTTTTGCATCCAATAAGTGCGTTTGTGTCATTGGATTAACATTTAGGTCATGTAATTCCTCCCTATTCTTATTCTAATCCAATTAGGGTTGTTAACCAATTTTGTGCATCCAATAAGTGATTTTATGTCATAGGTTGAACATTAGGTCATTTTCGTCCTCCCTAGGCTTATTCTAATCTAATTAGAGTTTTTAAATAATCTTGTGCATCCAATAAGTGATTTTAGGTCATTGGTTAAACATTTAGGTTATTTTCGTCCTCCCTAGCCTTATTCTTATCTAATAAGGGTTTTTAATCAATTTTGTGCTTCCAATAAGTGATTTTGTGTCTTTGGTTGAACATTTAGGTCATTTTCGTCTTCCCTAGGTTTATTCTAATCCAATTAGGGTTTTTAACCAATATTTTGCATCTAATAAGTGATTTTGTGTCATTCGATTAACATTTAGGTCATTTAATTCCTCCATAGGCTTATTCTAATTCAATTAGGGTTTTTAACCAATCTTTTGCATCCAATAATTGATTTTGTGTCATTGGTTGAACATTTAGGTCATTTTCGTCCTCCCTAGGCTTACTCTTATCCAATTAGGGTTTGTAACCAATCTAGTGCATCCAATAAGTGATTTTGTGTCATTGGTTGAAATTAGGTTTTTTTGGTCCTCCCTGGGCTTATTCTTAACTAATTAGGGTTTTTTATCAATCTTGTGCATCCAATAATTGACTTTGTGTCATTGGTTGAACATTTATTTGATTTTCGTCCTCCCTTGGCTTATTCTAATCCAATTAGGGTTTTTATCCAATCTTGTGCATCCAATAAGTGATTTTGTGTCATTCGTTGAACATTTAGGTCATTTACGTCCTCCCTAGGCTTATTCTAATCCAATTAGGGTTTTTAACCAATCTTGTGCATCCAATAAGTGATTTTGTTTCATTGGTTGAACATTTAGGTCATTTACGTCCTCCCTAGGCTTATTCTTATCCAATTAGGGTTTTTAACCAATCTAGTGCATCCAATAAGTGATTTTGTGTCATTGGTTGAACATTAGGTCATTTTCGTCCTCCTTGGGCTTATTCTTAACTAATTAGGGTTTTTAATAAATCTTGTGCATCCAATAAATGATTTTGTGTCATTGGTTGAACATTTATTTGATTTTCGTCCTCCCTTGGCTTATTCTAATCCAATTAGGGTTTTTATCCAATCTTGTGCATCCAATAAGTGATTTTGTGTCATTCGTTGAACATTTAGGTCATTTACGTCCTCCCTAGGCTTATTCTAATCCAATTAGGGTTTTTAACCAATCTTGTGCATCCAATAAGTGATTTTGTTTCATTGGTTGAACATTTAGGTCATTTACGTCCTCCCTAGGCTTATTCTTATCCAATTAGGGTTTTTAACCGATCTAGTGCATCCAATAAATGATTTTGTGTCATTGGTTGAACATTTAGGTTATTTTTATCCTCCCTAGGCTTATTCTAATCCAATTAGGGTTTTTTTACCAATTTTGTGCATCCAATAAGTGATTTTGTGTCATTGGTTGAACATTTAGGTCATTTTTGTCCTCCCTTGGCTTATTCTAATGCAATTAGGGTTTTTAACCAATCTTGTGCATCCAATAAGTGATTTTGTGTCATTGGTTGAACATTTAGGTCATTTTCGTCCTCCCTAGGTTTATTCTAATCCAACTAGGGTTTTTAACCAATCTTGTGCATACAATAAGTGATTTTGTTTCATTGGTTGAACATTTAGGTCATTTTCGTCCTCCCTAGGCTTATTCTAATCCAATAAGGGGTTTTAACCAATCTTGTGCATCCAATAAGTGATTTTGTGTCATTGGTTGAACATTTACGTCATTTTTGTTCTCCCTAGGCTTATTCTAATCCAATTAGGGTTTTTAACCAATCTTTTGCATCCAATAAGTGTGTTTGTGTCATTGGATTAACATTTAGGTCATGTAATTCCTCCCTATTCTTATTCTAATCCAATTAGGGTTGTTAACCAATTTTGTGCATCCAATAAGTGATTTTATGTCATAGGTTGAACATTAGGTCATTTTCGTCCTCCCTAGGCTTATTCTAATCTAATTAGAGTTTTTAAATAATCTTGTGCATCCAATAAGTGATTTTAGGTCATTGGTTAAACATTTAGGTTATTTTCGTCCTCCCTAGCCTTATTCTTATCTAATTAGGGTTTTTAATCAATTTTGTGCTTCCAATAAGTGATTTTGTGTCTTTGGTTGAACATTTAGGTCATTTTCTTCTTCCCTAGGTTTATTCTAATCCAATTAGGTTTTTAACCAATCTTTTGCATCCAATAAGTGATTTTGTGTCATTGGATTAACATTTAGGTCATTTAATTCCTCCCTAGGCTTATTCTAACTCAATTAGGGTTTTTAACCAATCTTTTGCATCCAATAATTGATTTTGTGTCATTGGTTGATCATTTAGGTCATTTTTGTCCTCCCTAGGCTTATTCTTATCCATTTAGGGTTTTTAACCAATCTAGTGCATCCAATAAGTGATTTTGTGTCATTGGTTGAACATTTAAGTTATTTTTATCCTCCCTAGGCTTATTCTAATCCAATTAGGGTTTTTTTACCAATCTTGTGCATCCAATAAGTGATTTTGTGTCATTGGTTGAACATTTAGGTCATTTTCGTCCACCCTTGGCTTATTCTAATCCAATTAGGGTTTTTAACCAATCTTGTGCATCCAATAAGTGATTAGGTCATTTTCGTCCTCCCTAGGTTTATTCTAATCCAACTAGGGTTTTTAACCAATCTTGTGCATCCAATAAGTGATTTTGTGTCATTGGTTGAACATTTAGGTCATTTTCATCCTCCCTAGGCTTTTTCTAATCCAATTAGGGTTTTTAACCAATCTTGTGCATACAATAAGTGATTTTGTTTCATTGGTTGAACATTTAGGTCATTTTCGTCCTCCCTAGGCTTATTCTAATCCAATAAGGGGTTTTAACCAATCTTGTTCATCCAATAAGTGATTTTGTGTCATTGGTTGAACATTTACGTCATTTTTGTTCTCCCTAGGCTTATTCTAATCCAATTAGGGTTTTTAACCAATCTTTTGCGTCCAATAAGTGCGTTTGTGTCATTGGATTAACATTTAGGTCATGTAATTCCTCCCTATTCTTATTCTAATCCAATTAGGGTTGTTAACCAATTTTGTGCATCCAATAAGTGATTTTATGTCATAGGTTGAACATTAGGTCATTTTCGTCCTCCCTAGGCTTATTCTAATCTAATTAGAGTTTTTAAATAATCTTGTGCATCCAATAAGTGATTTTAGGTCATTGGTTAAACATTTAGGTTATTTTCGTCCTCCCTAGCCTTATTCTTATCTAATAAGGGTTTTTAATCAATTTTGTGCTTCCAATAAGTGATTTTGTGTCTTTGGTTGAACATTTAGGTCATTTTCGTCTTCCCTAGGTTTATTCTAATCCAATTAGGGTTTTTAACCAATCTTTTGCATCTAATAAGTGATTTTGTGTTATTCGATTAACATTTAGGTCATTTAATTCCTCCATAGGCTTATTCTAATTCAATTAGGGTTTTTAACCAATCTTTTGCATCCAATAATTGATTTTGTGTCATTGGTTGAACATTTAGGTCATTTTCGTCCTCCCTAGGCTTACTCTTATCCAATTAGGGTTTTTAACCAATCTAGTGCATCCAATAAGTGATTTTGTGTCATTGGTTGAAATTAGGTTTTTTTGGTCCTCCCTGGGCTTATTCTTAACTAATTAGGGTTTTTTATCAATCTTGTGCATCCAATAATTGATTTTGTGTCATTGGTTGAACATTTATTTGATTTTCGTCCTCCCTTGGCTTATTCTAATCCAATTAGGGTTTTTATCCAATCTTGTGCATCCAATAAGTGATTTTGTGTCATTCGTTGAACATTTAGGTCATTTACGTCCTCCCTAGGCTTATTCTAATCCAATTAGGGTTTTTAACCAATCTTGTGCATCCAATAAGTGATTTTGTGTCATTGGTTGAACATTTAGGTCATTTTCGTCCACCCTTGGCTTATTCTAATCCAATTAGGGTTTTTAACCAATCTTGTGCATCCAATAAGTGATTTTGTTTCATTGGTTGAACATTTAGGTCATTTACGTTCTCCCTAGGCTTATTCTTATCCAATTAGGCTTTTTAACCAATCTCGTGCATCCAATAAGTGATTTTGTGTCATTGGTTGAACATTAGGTCATTTTCGTCCTCCCTGGGCTTATTCTTAACTAATTAGGGTTTTTAATCAATCTTGTGCATCCAATAACTGGTTTTGTGTCATTGGTTGAACATTTATTTGATTTTCGTCCTCCCTTGGCTTATTCTAATCCAATTAGGGTTTTTATCCAATCTTGTGCATCCAATAACTGATTTTGTGTCATTTGTTGAACATTTAGGTCATTTACGTCCTTCCTAGGCTTATTCTAATCCAATTAGGGTTTTTAACCAATCTTGTGCATCCAATAACTGATTTTGTTTCATTGGTTGAACATTTAGGTCATTTACGTCCTCCCTATGCTTATTCTTATCCAATTAGGGTTTTTAACCAATCTAGTGCATCCAATAAGTGATTTTGTGTCATTGGTTGAACATTTAGGTTATTTTTATCCTCCATAGGCTTATTCTAATCCAATTAGGGTTTTTTTTACCAATCTTGTGCATCCAATAAGTGATTTTGTGTCATTGGTTGAACATTTAGGTCTTTTTTGTCCTCCCTTGGCTTATTCTAATGCAATTAGGGTTTTTAACCAATCTTGTGCATCCAATAAGTGATTTTGTGTCATTGGTTGAACATTTAGGTCATTTTCGTCCTCCCTAGGTTTATTCTGATCCAACAAGGGTTTTTAACCAATCTTCTGCATCCAATAAGTGATTTTGTGTCATTGGTTGAACATTTAAGTCATTTTCATCCTCCCTAGGCTTTTTCTAATCCGATTAGGATTTTTATCCAATCTTGTGCGTACAATAAGTGATTTTGTTTCAATGGTTGAACATTTAGGTCATTTTCGTCCTCCATAGGCTTATTCTAATCAAATAAGGGGTTTTAACCAATCTTGTGCATCCAATAAGTGATTTTGTGTCATTGGTTGAATATTTACGTCATTTTTGTTCTCCCTAGGCTTATTCTAATCCAATTAGGGTTTTTCACCAATCTTTTGCATCCAATAAGTTCGTTTGTGTCATTCGATTAACATTTAGGTCATGTGATTCCTCCCTATTCTTATTCTAATCCAATTAGGGTTGTTTACCAATTTTGTGCATCCAATATGTGATTTTATGTAATAGGTTGAACATTTGGCCATTTTCGTCCTCCCTAGGCTTATTCTAATCCAATTAGAGTTTTTAACCAATCTTTTGCATCCAATAATTGATTTTGTGTCATTGGTTGAACATTTAGGTCATTTTTGTCCTCCCTAGGCTTATTCTAATCCAATTAGGGTTTTTAACAAATCTTGTGCATCCAATAAGTGATTTTGTGTCATTGGTTGAACATTTAGGTCATGTTCGTCCATCCTTGGCTTATTCTAATCCAATTAGGGTTTTTAACCAATCTTGTGCATCCAATAAGTGATTTTGTTTCATTGGTTGAACATTTAGGTCATTTACGTCCTCCCTAGGCTTTTTCTTATCCAATTAGGGTTTTTAACCAATCTAGTGCATCCAATAAGTGATTTTGTGTCCTTGGTTGAACCTTAGGTTATCTTCGTCCTCCCTAGGCTTATTTTTAACTAATTAGGGTTTTTAATCAATCTTGTGCATCCAATAACTGATTTTTATGTCATTGGTTGAACATTTATTTGATTTTCGTCCTCCCTTGGCTTATTCTAATCCAATTAGGGTTTTTATCCAATCTTGTGCATCCGATAAGTGATTTTGTGTCATTCGTTGAACATTTAGGTCATTTACGTCCTTCCTAGGCTTATTCTAATCCAATTAGGGTTTTTAACAAATCTTGTGCATCCAATAAGTGATTTTGTGTCATTGGTTGAACATTTAGGTCATTTTCGTCCACCCTAGGCTTATTCTAATTCAATTAGGGTTTTTAACAAATCTTGTGCATCCAATAAGTGATTTTGTGTCATTGGTTGAACATTTAGGTCATTTTCGTCCACCCTTGGCTTATTCTAATCCAATTAGGGTTTTTAACCAATCTTGTGCATCCAATAAGTGATTTTGTTTCATTGGTTGAACATTTAGGTCATTTACGTCCTCCCTAGGCTTATTCTTATCCAATTAGGGTTTTTAACCAATCTAGTGCATCCAATAAGTGATTTTGTGTCATTGGTTTAACATTAGGTCATTTTCGTCCTCCCTGGGCTTATTCTTAACTAATTAGGGTTTTTAATCAATCTTGTGCATCCAATAACTGGTTTTGTGTCATTGGTTGAACATTTATTTGATTTTCGTCCTCCCTTGGCTTATTCTAATCCAATTAGGGTTTTTATCCAATCTTGTGCATCCAATAAGTGATTTTGTGTCATTTGTTGAATATTTAGGTCATTTACGTCCTTCCTAGGCTTATTCTAATCCAATTAGGGTTTTTAACCAATCTTGTGCATCCAATAACTGATTTGGTTTCATTGGTTGAACATTTAGGTCATTTACGTCCTCCCTATGCTTATTCTTATCCAATTAGGGTTTTTAACCAATCTAGTGCATCCAATAAGTGATTTTGTGTCATTGGTTGAACATTTAGGTTATTTTTATCCTCCATAGGCTTATTCTAATCCAATTAGGGTTTTTAACAAATCATGTGCATCCAATAAGTGATTTTGTGTCATTGGTTGAACATTTAGGTCATGTTCGTCCATCCTAGGCTTATTCTAATCCAATTAGGGTTTTTAACCAATCTTGTGCATCCAATAAGTGATTTTGTTTCATTGGTTGAACATTTAGGTCATTTACGTCCTCCCTAGGCTTATTCTTATCCAATTAGGGTTTTTAACCAATCTAGTGTATCTAATAAGTGATTTTGTGTCATTGGTTGAACATTAAGGTTATTTTTATCCTCCCTAGGCTTATTCTAATCCAATTAGGGTTTTTTTACCAATCTTGTGCATCCAATAAGTGATTTTGTGTCATTGGTTCAACATTTAGGTCATTTTTGTCCTCCCTTGGCTTATTCTAATGCAATTACGGTTTTTAACCAATCTTGTGCATCCAATAAGTGATTTGGTGTCACTGGTTGAACATTTAGGTCTTTTCCGTCCTCCCTAGGTTTATTCTAATCCAACTAGGGTTTTTAACCAATCTTGTGCATCCAATAAGTGATTTTGTGTCATTGGTTGAACATTTAGGTCATTTTCATCCTCCCTAGGCTTTTTCTAATCCGTTTAGGGTATTTAACCAATCTTGTGCATACAATAAGTGATTTTGTTTCATTGGTTGAACATTTAGGTCATTTACGTCCTCCCTAGGCTTATTCTAATCCAATTAGGATTTTTAACCAATCTTGTGCATCCAATAAGTGATTTTGTTTCATTGGTTGAACATTTAGGTCATTTTCGTCCTCCCTAGGCTTATTCTTATCCAATTAGGGTTTTTAACCAATCTAGTGGATCCAATAAGTGATTTTGTATAATTGGTTGAACATTTAGGTTATTTTTATCCTCCCTAGGCTTATTCTAATCCAATTAGGGTTTTTTTTACCAATCTTGTGCATCCAATGATGAGATTTTGTGTCATTGGTTGAACATTTAGGTCAATTTTGTCCTCCCTTGGCTTAGTCTAATGGAATTAGAGTTTTTAACCAATCTTGTGCATCCAATAAATGATTTTGTGTCATTGGTTGATCATTTAGGTCATTTTCGTCCTCCCTAGGTTTATTCTAATCCAATTAGGGTTTTTAACCAATCTTGTGCATCCAATAAGTGATTTTGTGTCATTGGTTGAACATTTAGGTCATTTTCCTCCTCCCTAGGCTCTTTCTAATCCGATTAGGGTTTTTAACCAATCTTGTGCATACATTAAGTGATTTTGTTTCATTGGTTGAACATTTAGGTCATTTACGTCCTCCTTAGGCTTATTCTAATCCAATTAGGGTTTTTAACCAATCTTGTGCATCCAATAAGTGATTTTGTTTCATTAGTTGAACATTTAGGTCATTTACGTCCTCCCTAGGCTTATTCTTATCCAATTAGGGTTTTTAACCAATCTAGTGTATCCAATAAGTGATTTTGTGTCATTGGTTGAACATTTAGGTTATTTTTATCCTCCCTAGGCTTATTCTAATCCAATTAGGGTTTTTTTTACCAATCTTGTGCATCCAATAAGTGATTTTGTGTCATTGGTTCAACATTTAGGTCATTTTTGTTCTCCCTTGGCTTATTCTAATGCAATTAGGGTTTTTAACCAATCTTGTGCATCCAATAAGTGATTTGGTGTCAGTGGTTGAACATTTAGGTCTTTTCCGTCCTCCCTAGGTTTATTCTAATCCAATTAGGGTTTTTAACCAATCTTTTGCATCCAATAAGTGATTTTGTTTCATTGGTTGAACATTTAGGTCATTTTCGTCCTCCCTAGGCTTATTCTTATCCAATTAGGGTTTTTAACCAATCTAGTGGATCCAATAAGTGATTTTGTATAATTGGTTGAACATTTAGGTTATTTTTATC
This sequence comes from Cicer chorassanicum, assembly GCA_037974735.1. Taxonomy (NCBI): domain Eukaryota; kingdom Viridiplantae; phylum Streptophyta; class Magnoliopsida; order Fabales; family Fabaceae; genus Cicer; species Cicer chorassanicum. Next base: position 37,342,276 of record JBBPBP010009779.1, read on the forward strand.
CTCCCTAGGCTTATTCTAATCCAATTAGGGTTTTTTTTACCAATCTTGTGCATCCAATGATGAGATTTTGTGTCATTGGTTGAACATTTAGGTCAATTTTGTCCTCCCTTGGCTTAGTCTAATGCAATTAGAGTTTTTAACCAATCTTGTGCATCCAATAAATGATTTTGTGTCATTGGTTGATCATTTAGGTCATTTTCGTCCTCCCTAGGTTTATTCTAATCCAATTAGGGTTTTTAACCAATCTTGTGCATCCAATAAGTGATTTTGTGTCATTGGTTGAACATTTAGGTCATTTTCCTCCTCCCTAGGCTCTTTCTAATCCGATTAGGGTTTTTAACCAATCTTGTGCATACATTAAGTGATTTTGTTTCATTGGTTGAACATTTAGGTCATTTTCGTCCTTCCTAGGCTTATTCTAATACAATAAGGGGTTTTAACCAATCTTGTGCATCCAATAAGTGCGTTTGTGTCATTGGATTAACATTTAGGTCATGTAATTTCTCCCTATGCTTATTTTAAACCAATTAATTTTGTTTACCAATCTTGTGCATCCAATAAGTGATTTTCTGTCATTGGTTGAACATTTAGGTCAATTACATCCTCCCTAGGCTTATTCTAATCCAATTAGGGTTTTTAACCAATCTTTTGCATCCAATAAGTGTGTTTGTGTCATTGGATTAACATTTAGGTCATGTAATTCCTCCCTATACTTATTCTAATCCAGTTAGGGTTCTTAACCAATTTTGTGCATCCAATAAGTGATTTTATGTCATAGGTTGAACATTAGGTCATTTTCGTCCTCCCTAGGCTTATTCTAATCCAATTAGAGTGTTTAAATAATCTTGTGCATCCAATAAGTGATTTTAGGTCATTGGTTAAATATTTAGGTCATTTTCGTCCTCCCTAGCCTTATTCTTATCTAATTAGGGTTTTTAATCAATTTTGTGCTTCCAATAAGTGATTTTGTGTCATTGGTTGAACATTTAGGTCATTTTCATCCTCCCTAGGTTTATTCTAACCCAATTAGGGTTTTTAACCAATCTAGTGCATCCAATAAGTGATTTTGTGTCACTAGTTGTACATTAGGTCATTTTCGTCCTCCCTAGGCTTATTCTTATCTAATTAGGGTTTTTAATCACTCTTGTGCATCCAATACCTGATTTTGTGTCATTGGTTGAAGATTTATTTTATTTTCGTCCTCCCTTGGCTTATTCTATTCCAATTAGGGTTTTTATCCAATCTTGTGCATCCAATAAGTGATTTTGTGTCATTCGTTGAACATTTAGGTCATTTACGTCCTCCCTAGGCTTATTCTAATCCAATTAGGATTTTTAACCAATCTTGTGCATCCAATAAGTGATTTTGTTTCATTGGTTGAACATTTAGGTCATTTTCGTCCTCCCTAGGCTTATTCTTATCCAATTAGGGTTTTTAACCAATCTAGTGGATCCAATAAGTGATTTTGTATAATTGGTTGAACATTTAGGTTATTTTTATCCTCCCTAGGCTTATTCTAATCCAATTAGGGTTTTTTTTACCAATCTTGTGCATCCAATGATGAGATTTTGTGTCATTGGTTGAACATTTAGGTCAATTTTGTCCTCCCTTGGCTTAGTCTAATGCAATTAGAGTTTTTAACCAATCTTGTGCATCCAATAAATGATTTTGTGTCATTGGTTGATCATTTAGGTCATTTTCGTCCTCCCTAGGTTTATTCTAATCCAATTAGGGTTTTTAACCAATCTTGTGCATCCAATAAGTGATTTTGTGTCATTGGTTGAACATTTAGGTCATTTTCCTCCTCCCTAGGCTCTTTCTAATCCGATTAGGGTTTTTAACCAATCTTGTGCATACATTAAGTGATTTTGTTTCATTGGTTGAACATTTAGGTCATTTACGTCCTCCCTAGGCTTATTCTAATCCAATTAGGGTTTTTAACCAATCTAGTGTATCCAATAAGTGATTTTGTGTCATTGGTTGAACATTTAGGTTATTTTTATCCTCCCTAGGCTTATTCTAATCCAATTAGGGTTTTTTTTACCAATCTTGTGCATCCAATAAGTGATTTTGTGTCATTGGTTCAACATTTAGGTCATTTTTGTTCTCCCTTGGCTTATTCTAATGCAATTAGGGTTTTTAACCAATCTTGTGCATCCAATAAGTGATTTGGTGTCAGTGGTTGAACATTTAGGTCTTTTCCGTCCTCCCTAGGTTTATTCTAATCCAATTAGGGTTTTTAACCAATCTTTTGCATCCAATAAGTGATTTTGTTTCATTGGTTGAACATTTAGGTCATTTACGTCCTCCCTAGGCTTATTCTTATCCAATTAGGGTTTTTAACCAATCTAGTGTATCTAATAAGTGATTTTGTGTCATTGGTTGAACATTAAGGTTATTTTTATCCTCCCTAGGCTTATTCTAATCCAATTAGGGTTTTTTTACCAATCTTGTGCATCCAATAAGTGATTTTGTGTCATTGGTTCAACATTTAGGTCATTTTTGTCCTCCCTTGGCTTATTCTAATGCAATTACGGTTTTTAACCAATCTTGTGCATCCAATAAGTGATTTGGTGTCACTGGTTGAACATTTAGGTCTTTTCCGTCCTCCCTAGGTTTATTCTAATCCAACTAGGGTTTTTAACCAATCTTGTGCATCCAATAAGTGATTTTGTGTCATTGGTTGAACATTTAGGTCATTTTCATCCTCCCTAGGCTTTTTCTAATCCGATTAGGGTATTTAACCAATCTTGTGCATACAATAAGTGATTTTGTTTCATTGCTTGAACATTTAGGTCATTTACGTCCTCCCTAGGCTTATTCTAATCCAATTAGGATTTTTAACCAATCTTGTGCATCCAATAAGTGATTTTGTTTCATTGGTTGAACATTTAGGTCATTTTCGTCCTCCCTAGGCTTATTCTTATCCAATTAGGGTTTTTAACCAATCTAGTGGATCCAATAAGTGATTTTGTATAATTGGTTGAACATTTAGGTTATTTTTATCCTCCCTAGGCTTATTCTAATCCAATTAGGGTTTTTTTTACCAATCTTGTGCATCCAATGATGAGATTTTGTGTCATTGGTTGAACATTTAGGTCAATTTTGTCCTCCCTTGGCTTAGTCTAATGCAATTAGAGTTTTTAACCAATCTTGTGCATCCAATAAATGATTTTGTGTCATTGGTTGATCATTTAGGTCATTTTCGTCCTCCCTAGGTTTATTCTAATCCAATTAGGGTTTTTAACCAATCTTGTGCATCCAATAAGTGATTTTGTGTCATTGGTTGAACATTTAGGTCATTTTCCTCCTCCCTAGGCTCTTTCTAATCCGATTAGGGTTTTTAACCAATCTTGTGCATACATTAAGTGATTTTGTTTCATTGGTTGAACATTTAGGTCATTTACGTCCTCCCTAGGCTTATTCTAATCCAATTAGGGTTTTTAACCAATCTAGTGTATCCAATAAGTGATTTTGTGTCATTGGTTGAACATTTAGGTTATTTTTATCCTCCCTAGGCTTATTCTAATCCAATTAGGGTTTTTTTTACCAATCTTGTGCATCCAATAAGTGATTTTGTGTCATTGGTTCAACATTTAGGTCATTTTTGTTCTCCCTTGGCTTATTCTAATGCAATTAGGGTTTTTAACCAATCTTGTGCATCCAATAAGTGATTTGGTGTCAGTGGTTGAACATTTAGGTCTTTTCCGTCCTCCCTAGGTTTATTCTAATCCAATTAGGGTTTTTAACCAATCTTTTGCATCCAATAAGTGATTTTGTTTCATTGGTTGAACATTTAGGTCATTTTCGTCCTCCCTAGGCTTATTCTTATCCAATTAGGGTTTTTAACCAATCTAGTGGATCCAATAAGTGATTTTGTATAATTGGTTGAACATTTAGGTTATTTTTATCCTCCCTAGGCTTATTCTAATCCAATTAGGGTTTTTTTTACCAATCTTGTGCATCCAATGATGAGATTTTGTGTCATTGGTTGAACATTTAGGTCAATTTTGTCCTCCCTTGGCTTAGTCTAATGCAATTAGAGTTTTTAACCAATCTTGTGCATCCAATAAATGATTTTGTGTCATTGGTTGATCATTTAGGTCATTTTCGTCCTCCCTAGGTTTATTCTAATCCAATTAGGGTTTTTAACCAATCTTGTGCATCCAATAAGTGATTTTGTGTCATTGGTTGAACATTTAGGTCATTTTCCTCCTCCCTAGGCTCTTTCTAATCCGATTAGGGTTTTTAACCAATCTTGTGCATACATTAAGTGATTTTGTTTCATTGGTTGAACATTTAGGTCATTTACGTCCTCCCTAGGCTTATTCTAATCCAATTAGGGTTTTTAACCAATCTTGTGCATCCAATAAGTGATTTTGTTTCTTTGGTTGAACATTTAGGTCATTTACGTCCTCCCTAGGCTTATTCTTATCCAATTAGGGTTTTTAACCAATCTAGTGTATCCAATAAGTGATTTTGTGTCATTGGTTGAACATTTAGGTTATTTTTATCCTCCCTAGGCTTATTCTAATCCAATTAGGGTTTTTTTACCAATCTTGTGCATCCAATAAGTGATTTTGTGTCATTGGTTCAACATTTAGGTCATTTTTGTTCTCCCTTGGCTTATTCTAATGCAATTAGGGTTTTTAACCAATCTTGTGCATCCAATAAGTGATTCGGTGTCACTGGTTGAACATTTAGGTCTTTTCCGTCCTCCCTAGGTTTATTCTAATCCAACTAGGGTTTTTAACCAATCTTGTGCATCCAATAAGTGATTTTGTGTCATTGGTTGAACATTTAGGTCATTTTCATCCTCCCTAGGCTTTTTCTAATCCGATTAGGGTATTTAACCAATCTTGTGCATACAATAAGTGATTTTGTTTCATTGCTTGAACATTTAGGTCATTTACGTCCTCCCTAGGCTTATTCTAATCCAATTAGGATTTTTAACCAATCTTGTGCATCCAATAAGTGATTTTGTTTCATTGGTTGAACATTTAGGTCATTTTCGTCCTCCCTAGGCTTATTCTTATCCAATTAGGGTTTTTAACCAATCTAGTGGATCCAATAAGTGATTTTGTATAATTGGTTGAACATTTAGGTTATTTTTATCCTCCCTAGGCTTATTCTAATCCAATTAGGTTTTTTTTTTTTACCAATCTTGTGCATCCAATGATGAGATTTTGTGTCATTGGTTGAACATTTAGGTCAATTTTGTCCTCCCTTGGCTTAGTCTAATGCAATTAGTGTTTTTAACCAATCTTGTGCATCCAATAAATTATTTTGTGTCATTGGTTGATCATTTAGGTCATTTTCGTCCTCCCTAGGTTTATTCTAATCCATTTAGGGTTTTTAACCAATCTTGTGCATCCAAAAAGTGATTTTGTGTCATTGGTTGAACATTTAGGTCATTTTCCTCCTCCCTAGGCTCTTTCTAATCCGATTAGGGTTTTTAACCAATCTTGTGCATACATTAAGTGATTTTGTTTCATTGGTTGAACATTTAGGTCATTTTCGTCCTCCCTAGGCTTATTCTAATCCAATAAGGGGTTTTAACCAATCTTGTGCATCCAATAAGTGCGTTTGTGTCATTGGATTAACATTTAGGTCATGTAATTTCTCCCTATGCTTATTTTAAACCAATTAATTTTGTTTACCAATTTTGTGCATCCAATAAGTGATTTTGTGTGATTGGCTAAACATTTAGGTCATTTTCGTCACCCCTAGGCTTATTCTAATCCAATTAGGGTTTTTAACCAATCTTGTGCATCCAATAAGTGATTTTCTGTCATTGGTTGAACATTTAGGTCAATTACATCCTCCCTAGGCTTATTCTAATCCAATTAGGGTTTTTAACCAATCTTTTGCATCCAATAAGTGTGTTTGTGTCATTGGATTAACATTTAGGTCATGTAATTCCTCCCTATACTTATTATAATCCAGTTAGGGTTCTTAACCAATTTTGTGCATCCAATAAGTGATTTTATGTCATAGGTTGAACATTAGGTCATTTTCGTCCTCCCTAGGCTTATTCTAATCCAATTAGAGTGTTTAAATAATCTTGTGCATCCAATAAGTGATTTTAGGTCATTGGTTAAATATTTAGGTCATTTTCGTCCTCCCTAGCCTTATTCTTATCTAATTAGGGTTTTTAATCAATTTTGTGCTTCCAATAAGTGATTTTGTGTCATTGGTTGAACATTTAGGTCATTTTCATCCTCCCTAGGTTTATTCTAACCCAATTAGGGTTTTTAACCAATCTAGTGCATCCAATAAGTGATTTTGTGTCACTAGTTGTACATTAGGTCATTTTCGTCCTCCCTAGGCTTATTCTTATCTAATTAGGGTTTTTAATCACTCTTGTGCATCCAATACCTGATTTTGTGTCATTGGTTGAAGATTTATTTGATTTTCGTCCTCCCTTGGCTTATTCTATTCCAATTAGGGTTTTTATCCAATCTTGTGCATCCAATAAGTTATTTTGTGTCATTCGTTGAACATTTAGGTCATTTACGTCCTCCCTAGGCTTATTCTAATCCAATTAGGATTTTTAACCAATCTTGTGCATCCAATAAATGATTTTGTTTCATTGGTTGAACATTTAGGTCATTTTCGTCCTCCCTAGGCTTATTCTTATCCAATTAGGGTTTTTAACCAATCTAGTGTATCCAATAAGTGATTTTGTGTCATTGGTTGAACATTTAGGTTATTTTTATCCTCCCTAGGCTTATTCTAATCCAATTAGGGTTTTTTTACCAATCTTGTGCATCCAATAAGTGATTTTGTGTCATTGGTTCAACATTTAGGTCATTTTTGTTCTCCCTTGGCTTATTCTAATGCAATTAGGGTTTTTAACCAATCTTGTGCATCCAATAAATGATTTTGTGTCATTGGTTGATCATTTAGGTCATTTTCGTCCTCCCTAGGTTTATTCTAATCCATTTAGGGTTTTTAACCAATCTTGTGCATCCAATAAGTGATTTATTGTCATTGGTTGAACATTTAGGTCATTTTCATCCTCCCTAGGCTTTTTCTAATCCGATTAGGGTTTTTAACCAATCTTCTGCATCCAATAAATGATTTTGTTTTATTGGTTGAACATTTAGGTCATTTTCGTCCTCCCTAGGCTTATTCTTATCCAATTAGGGTTTTTAACCAATCTAGTGGATCCAATAAGTGATTTTGTATCATTGGTTGAACATTTAGGTTATTTTTATCCTCCCTAGGCTTATTCTAATCCAATTAGGGTTTTTTTTACCAATCTTGTGCATCCAATAAGTGATTTTGTGTCATTGGTTGAACATTTAGGTCATTTTTGTCCTCCCTTGGTTTATTCTAATGCAATTAGGGTATTTAACCATTCTTGTGCATCCAATAAGTGATTTTGTGTCATTGGTTGAACATTTAGGTCATTTTCGTCCTCCCTAGGTTTATTCTAATCCAACTAGGGTTTTTAACCAATCTTGTGCATCCAATAAGTGATTTATTGTCATTGGTTGAACATTTAGGTCATTTTCATCCTCCCTAGGCTTTTTCTAATCCGATTAGGGTTTTTAACCAATCTTCTGCATACAATAAGTGATTTTGTTTCATTGGTTAAACATTTAGGTCATTTTCGTCCTCCCTAGGCTTATTCTTATCCAATTAGGGTTTTTAACCAATCTAGTGGATCCAATAAGTGATTTTGTATAATTGGTTGAACATTTACGTCATTTTTGTCCTCCCTAGGCTTATTCTAATCCAATTAGGGTTTTTTTTTTTACCAATCTTGTGCATCCAATGATGAGATTTTGTGTCATTGGTTGAACATTTAGGTCAATTTTGTCCTCCCTTGGCTTAGTCTAATGCAA
>JBBPBP010009779.1:37350848-37361360 GCA_037974735.1 Cicer chorassanicum
ACCAATCTTGTGCATCCAATAAGTGATTTTCTGTCATTGGTTGAACATTTAGGTCAATTACATCCTCCCTAGGCTTATTCTAATCCAATTAGGGTTTTTAACCAATCTTTTGCATCCAATAAGTGTGTTTGTGTCATTGGATTAACATTTAGGTCATGTAATTCCTCCCTATACTTATTCTAATCCAGTTAGGGTTCTTAACCAATTTTGTGCATCCAATAAGTGATTTTATGTCATAGGTTGAACATTAGGTCATTTTCGTCCTCCCTAGGCTTATTCTAATCCAATTAGAGTGTTTAAATAATCTTGTGCATCCAATAAGTGATTTTAGGTCATTGGTTAAATATTTAGGTCATTTTCGTCCTCCCTAGCCTTATTCTTATCTAATTAGGGTTTTTAATCAATTTTGTGCTTCCAATAAGTGATTTTGTGTCATTGGTTGAACATTTAGGTCATTTTCATCCTCCCTAGGTTTATTCTAACCCAATTAGGGTTTTTAACCAATCTAGTGCATCCAATAAGTGATTTTGTGTCACTAGTTGTACATTAGGTCATTTTCGTCCTCCCTAGGCTTATTCTTATCTAATTAGGGTTTTTAATCACTCTTGTGCATCCAATACCTGATTTTGTGTCATTGGTTGAAGATTTATTTTATTTTCGTCCTCCCTTGGCTTATTCTATTCCAATTAGGGTTTTTATCCAATCTTGTGCATCCAATAAGTGATTTTGTGTCATTCGTTGAACATTTAGGTCATTTACGTCCTCCCTAGGCTTATTCTAATCCAATTAGGATTTTTAACCAATATTGTGCATCCAATAAATGATTTTGTTTCATTGGTTGAACATTTAGGTCATTTTCGTTCTCCCTAGCCTTATTCTTATCTAATTAGGGTTTTTAATCAACTTTGTGCTTGCAATAAGTGATTTTGTATCATTGGTTGAACATTTAGGTCACTTTCGTCTTCCCTAGGTTTATTCTAATCCAATTAGGGTTTTTAACCAATCTTTTGCATCCAATAAGTGATTTTGTGTCATTGGATTAACATTTAGGTTATTTAATTCCTCCCTAGGCTTATTCTAATTCAATTAGGGTTTTTAACCAATCTTTTGCATCCATTAATTAATTTTGTGTCCTTGGTTGAACATTTAGGTCATTTTCGTCCTCCCTAGGCTTATTCTAATCCAATTAGGGTTTTTAACCAATCTTGTGCATCCAATAAGTGATTTTGTGTCATTGGTTGAACATTTAGGTCATTTTCGTCCACCCCTGGCTTATTTTAAGCCATTTAGGGTTTTTAACCAATCTTGTGCATCCAATAAGTGATTTTGTTTCATTGGTTGAACATTTAGGTCATTTACGACCTCCCTAGGCTTATTCTAATCCAATTAGGGTTTTTAACCAATCTAGTGCATCCAATAAGTGATTTTGTGTCATTAGTTGAACATTAGGTCATTTTCGTCCTCCCTAGGCTTATTCTTATCTAATTAGGGTTTTTAATCAATCTTGTGCATCCAATAACTGATTTTGTGTCATTGGTTGAAGATTTATTTGATTTTCATCCTCCCTTGGCTTATTCTATTCCAATTAGGGTTTTTATCTAATCTTGTGCATCCAATAAGTGATTTTGTGTCATTCGTTGAACATTTAGGTCATTTACGTCCTCCCTAGGCTTATTCTAATCCAATTAGGATTTTTAACCAATCTTGTGCATCCAATAAGTGATTTTGTTTCATTGGTTGAACATTTAGGTCATTTTCGTTCACCCTAGGCTTATTCATATCCAATTAGGGTTTTTAACAAATCTAGTGGATCCAATAAGTGATTTTGTATCATTGGTTGAACATTTAGGTTATTTTTATCCTCCCTAGGCTTATTCTAATCCAATTAGGGTTTTTTTTTTACCAATCTTGTGCATCCAATAAGTGATTTTGTGTCATTGGTTGAACATTTAGGTCATTTTTGTCCTCCCTTGGCTTATTCTAATGCAATTAGGGTATTTAACCATTCTTGTGCATCCAATAAGTGATTTTGTGTCATTGGTTGAACATTTAGGTCATTTTCGTCCTCCCTAGGTTTATTCTAATCCAAATAGGGTTTTTAACCAATCTTGTGCATCCAATAAGTGATTTTGTGTCATTGGTTGAACATTTAGGTCATTTTCATCCTCCCTAGGCTTTTTCTAATCCGATTAGGGTTTTTAACCAATCTTGTGCATACAATAAGTGATTTTGTTTCATTGGTTGAACATTTAGGTCATTATCCTCCTCCCTAGGCTTATTCTAATCCAATAAGGGGTTTTAACCAATCTTGTGCATCCAATAAGTGATTTTGTGTCATTGGTTATACATTTACGTCATTTTTGTTCTCCCTATGTTTATTCTAATCCAATTAGGGTTTTTAACCAATCTTTTGCATCCAATAATTGCGTTTGTGTCATTGGATTAACATTTAGGTCATGTAATTCCTCCCTATTCTTATTCTACTCCAATTAGGGTTGTTAACCAATTTTGTGCATCCAATAAGTGATTTTATGTCATAGGTTGAACATTAGGTCATTTTCGTCCTCCCTAGGCTTATTCTAATCCAATTAGAGTGTTTAAATAATCTTGTGCATCCAATAAGTGATTTTAGGTCATTGGTTAAATATTTAGGTCATTTTTGTCCTCCCTAGCCTTATTCTTATCTAATTAGGGTTTTTAATCAATTTTGTGCTTCCAATAAGTGATTTTGTGTCATTGGTTGAACATTTAGGTCACTATCGTCTTCCCTAGGTTTTTTCTAATCCAATTAGGGTTTTTAACCAATCTTTTGCATCCAATAAGTGATTTTGTGTCATTGGATTAACATTTAGGTTATTTAATTCCTCCTTAGGCTTATTCTAATTTAATTAGGGTTTTTAACCAATCTTTTGCATCCAATAATTAATTTTGTGTCCTTGGTTGAACATTTAGGTCATTTTCGTCCTCCCTAGGCTTATTCTAATCCAATTAGGGTTTTTAACCAATATTGTGCATCCAATAATTGATTTTGTGTCATTGGTTGAACATTAGGTCATTTTCATCCTCCCTAGGCTTATTCTTATCTGATTAGGGTTTTTAATCAATCTTGTGCATCCAATAAATGATTTTGTGTCAGTGGTTGAACATTTATTTGATTTTCGTCCTTCCTAGGCTTATTCTAATCCAATTAGGGTTTTTAACCAATCTTGTGCATCCAATAAGTGATTTAGTGTCATTGGTTGAACATTTAGGTCATTTTCGTCCACCCTTGGCTTATTTTAAGCCAATTAGGGTTTTTAACCAATCTTGTGCATCCAATACGTGATTTTGTTTCATTGGATGAACATTTAGGACATTTACGTCCTCCCTAGGCTTATTCTAATCCAATTAGGGTTTTTAACCAATCTAGTGCATCCAATAAGTGATTTTGTGTCATTAGTTGAACATTAGGTCATTTTCGTCCTCTCTAGGCTTATTCTTATCTAATTAGGGTTTTTAATCAATCTTGTCAATCCAATAACTGATTTTGTGTCATTGGTTGAAGATTTATTTGATTTTCGTCCTCCCTTGGCTTATTCTATTCCAATTAGGGTTTTTATCCAATCTTGTGCATCCAATAAGTGATTTTGTGTCATTCGTTGAACATTTAGGTCATTTACGTCCTCCTTAGGCTTATTCTAATCCAATTAGGATTTTTAACCAATCTTGTGCATCCAATAAGTATTTTGTTTCATTGGTTGAATATTTAGGTCATTTTCGTCCTCCCTAGGCTTATTCTTATCCAATTAGGGTTTTTAACCAATCTAGTGGATCCAATAAGTGATTTTGTATCATTGGTTGAACATTTATGTTATTTTTATCCTCCCTAGGCTTATTCTAATCCAATTAGGGTTTTTTTTACCAATCTTGTGCATCCAATAAGTGATTTTGTGTCATTGGTTGAACATTTAGGTCATTTTTGTCCTCCCTTGGCTTATTCTAATGCAATTAGGGTATTTAACCATTCTTGTGCATCCAATAAGTGATTTTGTGTCATTGGTTCAACATTTAGGTCATTTTCGTCCTCCCTAGGTTTATTCTAATCCAACTAGGGTTTTTAACCAATCTTGTGCATCCAATAAGTGATTTTGTTTCATTGGTTGAACATTTAGGTCATTTTCATCCTCCCTAGGCTTTTTCTATTCCGATTAGGGTTTTTAACCAATCTTGTGCATACAATAAGTGATTTTGTTTCATTGGTTGAACATTTAGGTCATTTTTGTCCTCCCTAGGCTTATTCTAATCCAATAAGGGGTTTTCACCAATCTTGTGCATCCAATAAGTGATTTTGTGTCATTGGTTATACATTTACGTTATTTTTGTTCTCCCTAGGCTTATTCTAATCCAATTAGGGTTTTTAACCAATCTTTTGCATCCAATAAGTGCGTTTGTGTCATTGGATTAACATTTAGGTCATGTAATTCCTCCCTATTCTTATTCTACTCCAATTAGGGTTGTTAACCAATTTTGTGCATCCAATAAGTGATTTTATGTCATAGGTTGAACATTAGGTCATTTTCGTCCTCCCTAGGCTTATTCTAATCCAATTAGAGTTTTTAAATAATCTTGTGAATCCAATAAGTGATTTTAGGTCATTGGTTAAACATTTAGGTCATTTTCGTCCTCCCTAGCCTTATTCTTATCAAATTAGGGTTTTTAATCAATTTTGTGCTTGCAATAAGTGATTTTGTGTCATTGGTTGAACATTTAGGTCACTTTCGTCTTCCCTAGGTTTATTCTAATCCAATTAGGGTTTTTAACCAATCTTTTGCATCCAATAAGTGATTTTGTGTCATTGGATTAACATTTAGGTTATTTAATTCCTCCCTAGCCTTATTCTAATTTAATTAGGGTTTTTAACCAATCTTTTGCATCCAATAATTAATTTTGTGTCCTTGGTTGAACATATAGGTCATTTTCGTCCTCCCTAGGCTTATTCTAATCCAATTAGGGTTTTTAACCAATATTGTGCATCCAATAATTGATTTTGTGTCATTGGTTGAACATTATGTCATTTTCATCCTCCCTAGGCTTATTCTTATCTGATTACGGTTTTTAATCAATCTTGTGCATCCAATAAATGATTTTGTGTCACTGGTTGAACATTTATTTGATTTTCGTCCTTCCTAGGCTTATTCTAATCCAATTAGGGTTTTTAACCAATCTTGTGCATCCAATAAGTGATTTTGTGTCATTGGTTGAACATTTAGGTCATTTTCATCCACCCTTGGCTTATTTTAAGCCAATTAGGGTTTTTAACCAATCTTGTGCATCCAATAAGTGATTTTGTTTCATTGGTTGAACATTTAGGACATTTACGTCCTCCCTAGGATTATTCTAATCCAATTAGGGTTTTTAACCAATCTAGTGCATCCAATAAGTGATTTTGTGTCATTAGTTGAACATTAGGTCATTTACGTCCTCCCTAGGCTTATTCTTATCTAATTAGGGTTTTTAATCAATCTTGTATATCCAATTACTGATTTTGTGTCATTGGTTGAAGATTTATTTGATTTTCGTCCTCCCTTGGCTTATTCTATTCCAATTAGTGTTTTTATCCAATCTTGTGCATCCAATAAGTGATTTTGTGTCATTTGTTGAACATTTAGGTCATTTACGTCCTCCCTAGGCTTATTCTAATCCAATTAGGATTTTTAACCAATCTTGTGCATCCAATAAGTGATTTTGTTTCATTGGTTGAACATTTAGGTCATTTTCGTCCTCCCTTGGCTTATTCTTATCCAATTAGGGTTTTTAACCAATCTAGTGGATCCAATAAGTGATTTTGTATCATTGGTTGAACATTTATGTTATTTTTATCCTCCCTAGGCTTATTCTAATCCAATTAGGGTTTTTTTTACCAATCTTGTGCATCCAATAAGTGATTTTGTGTCATTGGTTGAACATTTAGGTCATTTTTGTCCTCCCTTGGCTTATTCTAATGCAATTAGGGTATTTAACCATTCTTGTGCATCCAATAAGTGATTTTGTGTCATTGGTTGAACATTTAGGTCATTTTTGTCCTCCCTAGGTTTATTCTAATCCAACTAGGGTTTTTCACCAATCTTGTGCATCCAATAGGTGATTTTGTGTCATTGGTTGAACATTTAGGTCATTTTCGTCCTCCCTAGGTTTATTCTAATCCAACTAGGGTTTTTAACCAATCTTGTGCATCCAATAGGTGATTTTGTGTCATTGGTTGAACATTTAGGTCATTTTCATCCTCCCTAGGCTTTTTCTAATCCGATTAGGGTTTTTAACCAATCTTGTGCATACAATAAGTGATTTTGTTTCATTGGTTGAACATTTAGGTCATTTTCGTCCTCCCTAGGCTTATTCTAATCCAATAAGGGGTTTTAACCAATCTTGTGCATCCAAAAAGTGATTTTGTGTCATTGGTTATACATTTACGCCATTTTTGTTCTCCCTAGGCTTATTCTAATCCAATTAGGGTTTTTAACCAATCTTTTGCATCCAATAAGTGCGTTTGTGTCATTGGATTAACATTTAGGTCATGTAATTCCTCCCTATTCCTATTCTACTCCAATTAGGGTTGTTAACCAATTTTGTGCATCCAATAAGTGATTTTATGTCATAGGTTGAACATTAGGTCATTTTCGTCCTCCCTAGGCTTATTCTAATCCAATTAGAGTTTTTAAATAATCTTGTGAATACAATAAGTGATTTTAGGTCATTGGTTAAACATTTAGGTCATTTTCGTCCTCCCTAGCCTTATTCTTATCTAATTAGGGTTTTTAATCAATTTTGTGCTTGCAATAAGTGATTTTGTGTCATTGGTTGAACATTTAGGTCACTTTCGTCTTCCCTAGGTTTATTCTAATCCAATTACGGTTTTTAACCAATCTTTTGCATCCAATAAGTGATTTTGTGTCATTGGATTAACATTTAGGTTATTTAATTCCTCCTAGGCTTATTCTAATTCAATTAGGGTTTTTAACCAATCTTTTGCATCCAATAATTAATTTGGTGTCCTTGGTTGAACATTTAGGTCATTTTCGTCCTCCCTAGGCTTATTCTAATCCAATTAGGGTTTTTAACCAATATTGTGCATCCAATAATTGATTTTGTGTCGTTGGTTAAACATTAGGTCATTTTCGTCCTCTCTAGGCTTATTCTTATCTGATTAGGGTTTTTAATCAATCTTGTGCATCCAATAAAAGATTTTGTGTCACTGGTTGAACATTTATTTGATTTTCGTCGTTCCTAAGCTTATTCTAATCCAATTAGGGTTTTTAACCAATCTTGTGCATCCAATAAGTGATTTTGTGTCATTGGTTGAACATTTAGGTCATTTTCGTCCACCCTTGGCTTATTTTAAGCCAATTAGGGTTTTTAACCAATCTTGTGCATCCAATAAGTGAATTTGTTTCATTGGTTGAACATTTAGGTCATTTACGTCCTCCCTAGGCTTATTCTAATCCAATTAGGGTTTTTAACAATTCTAGTGCATCCAATAAGTGATTTTGTGTCATTAGATGGACATTAGGTCATTTTCGTCCTCCCTAGGCTTATTCTTATCTAATTAGGGTTTTTAATCAATCTTTTGCATCCAATAACTGATTTTGTGTCATTGGTTGAAGATTTATTTGATTTTCGTCCTCTCTTGCCTTATTCTATTCCAATTAGGGTTTTTATCCAATCTTGTGCATCCAATAAGTGATTTTGTGTCATTCGTTGAACATTTAGGTCATTTACGTCCTCCCTAGGCTTATTCTAATCCAATTAGGATTTTTAACCAATCTTGTGCATCCAATAAGTGATTTTGTTTCATTGGTTGAACATTTAGGTCATTTTCGTCCTCCCTAGGCTTATTCTTATCCAATTAGGGTTTTTAACCAATCTAGTGGATCCAATATGTGATTTTGTAACATTAGTTGAACATTTAAGTTATTTTTATCCTCCCTAGGCTTATTCTAATCCAATTAGGGTTTTTTTACCAATCTTGTGGATCCAATAAGTGATTTTGTGTCATTGGTTGAACATTTATGTCATTTTTATCCTCCCTAGGCTTATTCCAATCCAATTAGTGTTTTTAACCAATCTTGTGCATCCAATAAGTGCGTTTGTGTCATTGGATTAACATTTAGGTCATGTAATTCCTCCTTATTCTTATTCTAATCCAATTAGGGTTATTAACCAATTTTGTGCATCAAATAAGTGATTTTATGTCATAGGTTGAACATTAGGTCATTTTCATCTTCCCTAGGCTTATTCTAATCCTATTAGGGGTTTTAAATAATCCTGTGCATCCAATAAGTGATTTTAGGTCATTGGTTGAACATTTAGGTCATTTTCGTCCTCCCTAGCCTTATTCTTATCTAATTAGGGTTTTTAATCTATTTTGTGCATCCATTAAGTGATTTTGTGTCATTGGTTGAACATTTAGGTCATTTTCGTCCTCCCTAGGCTTATTCTAATCCAATTAGGGTTTTTAACAAATCATGTGCATCCAATAAGTGATTTTGTGTAATTGGTTGAACATTTAGGTCATTTTCATCCACCCTTTGCTTATTCTAATCCAATTAGGGTTTTTAACCAATCTTGTGCATCCAATAAGTGATTTTGTTTCATTGGTTGAAGATTAGGTCATTTTCGTCCTCCCTAGGCTTATTCTTATCTAATTAGGGTTTTTAATCATTCTTGTGCATCCAATAAATGATTTTATGTCATTGGTTGAACATTTATTTGATTTTTCGTTCTTCCTAGGCTTATTCTAATCCAATTAGGGTTTTTAACCAATCTTGTGCATCCAATAAGTGATTTTGTGTCACTGGTTGAACATTTAGGTCATTTTTCGTCCACAATTGGCTTATTCTAATCCAAGTAGGGTTTTTAACAAATCTTGTGCATCCAATAAGTGATTTTGTGTCATTGGTTGAACATTTAGGTCATTTTCGTCCACCCTTGGCTTATTCTAATCTAATTATGGTTTTTAACCAATCTTGTGCATCCAATAAGTGATTTTGTTTTATTGGTTGAACATTTAGGTCATATACGTCCTCCCTAGGCTTATTCTTATCCAATTAGGGTTTTTAACCAATCTAGTGCATCCAATAAGTGATTTTGTGTCATTGGTTGAACATTACGTCATTTTCGTCCTCCCTATGCTTATCATTACGTCATTTTCGTCCTCCCTAGGCTTATTCTTATGTAATTAGAGTTTTTCATCAATCTTGTGCATCCAATAACTAATTTTGTGTCATTGGTTGAACATTTATTTGATTTTCGTCCTCCCATGGCTTATTCTAATCAAATTAGGGTTTTTATCCAATCTTGTGCATCCAATATGTGATTTTGTGTCATTCGTTGAACATTTAGGTCATTTACGTCCTCCCTAGGCTTATTCTAATCCAATTAGGGTTTTTAACAAATCTTGTGCACCCAGTAAGTGATTTTGTTTCATTGGTTGAACATTTAGGTCATTTACGTCCTCCCTAGGCTTATTCTTATCCAATTAGGGTTTTTAACCAATCTAGTGCATCCAATAAGTGATTTTGTGTCATTGGTTGAACATTTAGGTTATTTTTATCCTCCCTAGGCTTATTCTAATACAATTAGGGTTTTTTTACAAATCTTGTGCATCCAATAAGTGATTTTGTGTCATTGGTTGAACATTAAGGTCATTTTTGTCCTCCCTTGGCTTATTCTAATACAATTAGTGTTTTTAACCAATCTTGTGCATCTAATAAGTGATTTTGTGTCATTGGTTGAACATTTAGGTCATTTTCGTCCTGCCTAGGTTTATTCTAATCCAATTAGGGTTTTTAACCAACCTTGTGCATCCAATAAGTGATTTTGTGTCATTGGTTGAACATTTAGGTCATTTTCATCCTCCTAGGCTTTTTCTTATCCGATTAGGGTTTTTAACCAATCTCTTGCATACAATAAGTGATTTTCTTTCATTGGTTGAACATTTAGGTCATTTTCGTCCTCCCTAGGCTTATTCTAATCCATTAAGGGGTTTTAACCAATCTTGTGCATCCAATAAGTGATTTTGTTTCATTGGTTGAACATTTAGGTCATTTTCGTCCTCCCTAGGCTTATTCTTATCCAATTAGGGTTTTTAACCAATCTAGTGGATCCAATATGTGATTTTGTAACATTAGTTGAACATTTAAGTTATTTTTATCCTCCCTAGGCTTATTCTAATCCAATTAGGGTTTTTTTACCAATCTTGTGGATCCAATAAGTGATTTTGTGTCATTGGTTGAACATTTATGTCATTTTTATCCTCCCTAGGCTTATTCCAATCCAATTAGTGTTTTTAACCAATCTTGTGCATCCAATAAGTGCGTTTGTGTCATTGGATTAACATTTAGGTCATGTAATTCCTCCTTATTCTTATTCTAATCCAATTAGGGTTATTAACCAATTTTGTGCATCAAATAAGTGATTTTATGTCATAGGTTGAACATTAGGTCATTTTCATCTTCCCTAGGCTTATTCTAATCC
>JBBPBP010009779.1:37364742-37376741 GCA_037974735.1 Cicer chorassanicum
GTCCTCCCTAGGCTTATTCTAATCCATTAAGGGGTTTTAACCAATCTTGTGCATCCAATAAGTGCGTTTGTGTCATTGGATTAACATTTAGGTCATGTAATTTCTCCCTATGCTTATTTTAATCCAATTAGGGTTGTTAACCAATTTTGTGCATCCAATAAGTGATTGTGTCATTGGCAGAACATTTAGGTCATTTTCGTCACCCCTAGGCTTATTCTAATCCAGGGTTTTTAACCAATCTTTTGCATCCAATAAGTGATTTTCTGTCATTGGTTGAACATTTAGGTCATTTACGTCCTCCCTAGGCTTATTCTAATCCAATTAGGGTTTTTAACCAATCTTGCGCATCCAATAAGTGATTTTGTGTCGTTTGTTGAACATTTACGTCATTTTTGTCCTCCCTAGGCTTATTCTAATCCAATTAGGGTTTTTAACCAATATTGTGCATCCAATAAGTGCGTTTGTGTCATTGGATTATCATTTAGGTCATGTAATTCCTCCCTATTCTTATTCTAATCCAATTAGGGTTGTTAACCAATTTTTATCATCCAATAAATGATTTTATGTCATAGGTTGAACATTAGGTCATTTTCGTCCTCCCTAGGCTTATTCTAATCCAATTAGGGTTTTAAAATAATCTTGTGCATCCAATAAGTGATTTTAGGTCATTGGTTGAACATTTACGTCATTTTCGTCCTCCCTAGCCTTATTCTTATCTAATTAGGGTTTTTAACCAATCTAGTGCATCCAATAAGTGATTTTGTGTCATTAGTTGAACATTTAGGTTATTTTTATCCTCCCTAGGCTTATTCTAATACAATTAGGGTTTTTTACCAATCTTGTGCATCCAATAAGTGATTTTGTGTCATTGGTTGAACATTTAGGTCATTTTTGTCCTCCCTTGGCTTATTCTAATACAATTAGGGTTTTTAAACAATCTTGTGCATCCAATAAGTGATTGTGTGTCATTGGTTGAACATTTAGGTCATTTTCGTCCTCCCTAGGTTTATTCTAATCCAATTAGGGTTTTTAACCAATCTTGTGCATCCAATAAGTGATTTTGTGGTATTGGTTGAACATTTAGGTCATTTTCATCCTCCTAGGCTTTTTCTTATCCGATTAGGGTTTTTAACCAATCTTGTACATACATTAAGTGATTTTGTTTCATTGGTTGAACATTTAGGTCATTTTAGTCCTCCCTAGGCTTATTCTAATCCATTAAGGGGTTTTAACCAATCTTGTGCATCCAATAAGTGCGTTTGTGTCATTGGATGAACATTTAGGTCATGTAATTTCTCCCTATGCTTATTTTAATCCAATTAGGGTTGTTAACCAATTTTGTGCATCCAATAAGTGATTGTGTTATTGGCTGAACATTTAGGTCATTTTCGTCACCCCTAGGCTTATTCTAATCCAATTAGGGTTTTTAACCAATCTTTTGCATTCAATAAGTGATTTTCTGTCATTGGTTGAACATTTAGGTCATTTACGTCCTCCCTAGGCTTATTCTAATCCAATTAGGGTTTTTAACCAATCTTGCGCATCCAATAAGTGATTTTGTGTCATTGGTTGAACATTTACGTCATTTTTGTCCTCCCTAGGCTTATTCTAATCCAATTAGGGTTTTTAACCAATATTGTCCATCCAATAAGTGCATTTGTGTCATTGGATTATCATTTAGGTCATGTAATTCCTCCCTATTCTTATTCTAATCCAATTAGGGTTGTTAACCAATTTTGTGCATCCAATAAGTGATTTTATGTCAAAGGTTGAACATTAGGTCATTTTTTTCCTCCCTAGGCTTATTCTAATCCAATTAGGGTTTTAAAATAATCTTGTGCATCCAATAAGTGATTTTAGGTCATTGGTTGAACATTTACGTCATTTTCGTCTTCCCTAGCCTTTTTCTGATCTAATTAGGGTTTTTAACCAATCTAGTGCATCCAATAAGTGATTTTGTGTCATTGGTTGAACATGTAGGTTATTTTTATCCTCCCTAGGCTTATTCTAATACAATTAGGGTTTTTTTACCAATCTTGTGCATCCAATAAGTGATTTTGTGTCATTGGTTGAACATTTAGGTCATTTTTGTCCTCCCTTGGCTTATTCTAATACAATTAGGGTTTTTAACCAATCTTGTGCATCCAATATGTGATTTTGTGTCATTGGTTGAACATTTAGGTCATTTTCGTCCACCCTAGGTTTATTCTAATCCAATTAGGGTTTTTAACCAATCTTGTGCATCCAATAAGTGATTTTGTGTCATTGGTTGAACATTTAGGTCATTTTCATCCTCCTAGGCTTTTTCTTATCCGATTAAGGTTTTTAACCAATCTTGTGCATACAATAAGTGAGTTTGTTTCATTGGTTGAACATTTAGGTCATTTTCGTCCTCCCTAGGCTTATTCTAATCCATTAAGGGGTTTTAACCAATCTTGTGCATCCAATAAGTGCGTTTGTGTCATTGGATTAATATTTAGGTCATGTAATTTCTCCCTATGCTTATTTTAATCCAATTAGCGTTGTTAACCAATTTTGTGCATCCAATAAGTGATTGTGTCATTGGCTAAACATTTAGGTCATTTTCGTCACCCCTAGGCTTATTCTAATCCAATTAGGGTTTTTAACCAATCTTTTGCATCCAATAAGTGATTTTCTGTTATTGGTTGAACATTTAGGTCATTTACGTCCTCCCTAGGCTTATTCTAATCCAATTAGGGTTTTTAACCAATCTTGCGCATCGAATAAGTGATTTTGTGTCATTGGTTGAACATTTACGTCATTTTTGTCCTCCCTAGGCTTATTCTAATCCAATTAGGGTTTTTAACCAATATTGTGCATCCAATAAGTGCGTTTGTGTCATTGGATTATCATTTAGGTCATGTAATTCCTCCCTATTCTTATTCTAATCCAATTAGGGTTGTTAACCAATTTTTATCATCCAATAAATGATTTTATGTCATAGGTTGAACATTAGGTCATTTTCGTCCTCCCTAGGCTTATTCTAATCCAATTAGGGTTTTAAAATAATCTTGTGCATCCAATAAGTGATTTTAGGTCATTGGTTGAACATTTACGTCATTTTCGTCCTCCCTAGCCTTATTCTTATCTAATTAGGGTTTTTAACCAATCTAGTGCATCCAATAAGTGATTTTGTGTCATTAGTTGAACATTTAGGTTATTTTTATCCTCCCTAGGCTTATTCTAATACAATTAGGGTTTTTTACCAATCTTGTGCATCCAATAAGTGATTTTGTGTCATTGGTTGAACATTTAGGTCATTTTTGTCCTCCCTTGGCTTATTCTAATACAATTAGGGTTTTTAAACAATCTTGTGCATCCAATAAGTGATTGTGTGTCATTGGTTGAACATTTAGGTCATTTTCGTCCTCCCTAGGTTTATTCTAATCCAATTAGGGTTTTTAACCAATCTTGTGCATCCAATAAGTGATTTTGTGGTATTGGTTGAACATTTAGGTCATTTTCATCCTCCTAGGCTTTTTCTTATCCGATTAGGGTTTTTAACCAATCTTGTACATACATTAAGTGATTTTGTTTCATTGGTTGAACATTTAGGTCATTTTAGTCCTCCCTAGGCTTATTCTAATCCATTAAGGGGTTTTAACCAATCTTGTGCATCCAATAAGTGCGTTTGTGTCATTGGATTAACATTTAGGTCATGTAATTTCTCCCTATGCTTATTTTAATCCAATTAGGGTTGTTAACCAATTTTGTGCATCCAATAAGTGATTGTGTCATTGGCAGAACATTTAGGTCATTTTCGTCACCCCTAGGCTTATTCTAATCCAGGGTTTTTAACCAATCTTTTGCATCCAATAAGTGATTTTCTGTCATTGGTTGAACATTTAGGTCATTTACGTCCTCCCTAGGCTTATTCTAATCCAATTAGGGTTTTTAACCAATCTTGCGCATCCAATAAGTGATTTTGTGTCATTGGTTGAACATTTACGTCATTTTTGTCCTCCCTAGGCTTATTCTAATCCAATTAGGGTTTTTAACCAATATTGTGCATCCAATAAGTGCGTTTGTGTCATTGGATTATCATTTAGGTCATGTAATTCCTCCCTATTCTTATTCTAATCCAATTAGGGTTGTTGACCAATTTTTATCATCCAATAAATGATTTTATGTCATAGGTTGAACATTAGGTCATTTTCGTCCTCCCTAGGCTTATTCTAATCCAATTAGGGTTTTAAAATAATCTTGTGCATCCAATAAGTGATTTTAGGTCATTGGTTGAACATTTACGTCATTTTCGTCCTCCCTAGCCTTATTCTTATCTAATTAGGGTCTTTAACCAATCTAGTGCATCCAATAAGTGATTTTGTGTCATTAGTTGAACATTTAGGTTATTTTTATCCTCCCTAGGCTTATTCTAATACAATTAGGGTTTTTTACCAATCTTGTGCATCCAATAAGTGATTTTGTGTCATTGGTTGAACATTTAGGTCATTTTTGTCCTCCCTTGGCTTATTCTAATACAATTAGGGTTTTTAAACAATCTTGTGCATCCAATAAGTGATTGTGTGTCATTGGTTGAACATTTAGGTCATTTTCGTCCTCCCTAGGTTTATTCTAATCCAATTAGGGTTTTTAACCAATCTTGTGCATCCAATAAGTGATTTTGTGGTATTGGTTGAACATTTAGGTCATTTTCATCCTCCTAGGCTTTTTCTTATCCGATTAGGGTTTTTAACCAATCTTGTACATACATTAAGTGATTTTGTTTCATTGGTTGAACATTTAGGTCATTTTAGTCCTCCCTAGGCTTATTCTAATCCATTAAGGGGTTTTAACCAATCTTGTGCATCCAATAAGTGCGTTTGTGTCATTGGATGAACATTTAGGTCATGTAATTTCTCCCTATGCTTATTTTAATCCAATTAGGGTTGTTAACCAATTTTGTGCATCCAATAAGTGATTGTGTTATTGGCTGAACATTTAGGTCATTTTCGTCACCCCTAGGCTTATTCTAATCCAATTAGGGTTTTTAACCAATCTTTTGCATTCAATAAGTGATTTTCTGTCATTGGTTGAACATTTAGGTCATTTACGTCCTCCCTAGGCTTATTCTAATCCAATTAGGGTTTTTAACCAATCTTGCGCATCCAATAAGTGATTTTGTGTCATTGGTTGAACATTTACGTCATTTTTGTCCTCCCTAGGCTTATTCTAATCCAATTAGGGTTTTTAACCAATATTGTCCATCCAATAAGTGCATTTGTGTCATTGGATTATCATTTAGGTCATGTAATTCCTCCCTATTCTTATTCTAATCCAATTAGGGTTGTTAACCAATTTTGTGCATCCAATAAGTGATTTTATGTCAAAGGTTGAACATTAGGTCATTTTTTTCCTCCCTAGGCTTATTCTAATCCAATTAGGGTTTTAAAATAATCTTGTGCATCCAATAAGTGATTTTAGGTCATTGGTTGAACATTTACGTCATTTTCGTCTTCCCTAGCCTTTTTCTGATCTAATTAGGGTTTTTAACCAATCTAGTGCATCCAATAAGTGATTTTGTGTCATTGGTTGAACATGTAGGTTATTTTTATCCTCCCTAGGCTTATTCTAATACAATTAGGGTTTTTTTACCAATCTTGTGCATCCAATAAGTGATTTTGTGTCATTGGTTGAACATTTAGGTCATTTTTGTCCTCCCTTGGCTTATTCTAATACAATTAGGGTTTTTTTACCAATCTTGTGCATCCAATAAGTGATTTTGTGTCATTGGTTGAACATTTAGGTCATTTTTGTCCTCCCATGGCTTATTCTAATACAATTAGGGTTTTTAACCAATCTTGTGCATCCAATAAGTGATTGTGTGTCATTGGTGGAACATTTAGGTCATTTTCGTCCTCCCTAGGTTTATTCTAATCCAATTAGGGTTTTTAACCAATCCTGTGCATCCAATAAGTGATTTTGTGGTATTGGTTGAACATTTAGGTCATTTTCATCCTCCTAGGCTTTTTCTTATCCGATTAGGGTTTTTAACCAATCTTGTGCATACAATAAGTGATTTTGTTTCATTGGTTGAACATTTAGGTCATTTTCTTCCTCCCTAGGCTTATTCTAATCCATTAAGGGGTTTTAACCAATCTTGTGCATCCAATAAGTGCGTTTGTGTCATTGGATTAACATTTAGGTCATGTAATTTCTCCCTATGCTTATTTTAATCCAATTCGGGTGGTTAACCAATTTTGTGCATCCAATAAGTGATTGTGTTATTGGCTGAACATTTAGGTCATTTTCGTCACCCCTAGGCTTATTCTAATCCAATTAGGGTTTTTAACCAATCTTTTGCATTCAATAAGTGATTTTCTGTCATTGGTTGAACATTTAGGTCATTTACGTCCTCCCTAGGCTTATTCTAATCCAATTAGGGTTTTTAACCAATCTTGCTCATCCAATAAGTGATTTTGTGTCATTGGTTGAGCATTTACGTCATTTTTGTCCTCCCTAGACTTATTCTAATCCAATTAGGGTTTTTAACCAATATTGTGCATCCAATACGTGCGTTTGTGTCATTGGATTATCATTTAGTTCATGTAATTCCTCCCTATTCTTATTCTAATCCAATTAGGGTTGTTAACCAATTTTGTGCATCCAATAAGTGATTTTATGTCATAGGTTGAACATTAGGTCATTTTCGTCCTCCCAAGGCTTATTCTAATCCAATTAGGGTTTTTAAATAATCTTGTGCATCCAATAAGTGATTTTAGGTCATTGGTTGAACATTTACGTCATTTTCGTCCTCCCTAGCCTTATTCTTATCTAATTAGGGTTTGTAACCAATCTAGTGCATCCAATAAGTGATTTTGTGTCATTGGTTGAACATGTAGGTTATTTTTATCCTCCGTAGGCTTATTCTAATACAATTAGGGTTTTTTTACCAATCTTGTGCATCCAATAAGTGATTTTGTGTCATTGGTTGAACATTTAGGTCATTTTTGTCCTCCCTTGGCTTATTCTAATACAATTAGGGTTTTTAACCAATCTTGTGCATCCAATAAGTGATTTTGTGTCATTGGTTGAACATTTATGTCATTTTTGCCTCACTAGGTTTATTCTAATCCAATTAGGGTTTTTAACCAATCTTGTGCATCCAATAAGTGATTTTGTGTCATTCGTTGAACATTTAGGTCATTTTCGTCCTCCCTAGGTTTATTCTAATCCAATTAGGGTTTTTAACCAATCTTGTGGATCCAATAAGTGATTTTGTGTCATTGGTTGAACATTTAGGTCATTTTCATCCTCCTAGGCTTTTTCTTATCCGATTAGGGTTTTTAACCAATCTTGTGCATACAATAAGTGATTTTGTTTCATTGGTTGAACATTTAGGTCATTTTCGTCCTCCCTAGGCTTATTCTAATCCATTAAGGGGTTTTAACCAATCTTGTGCATCCAATAAGTGCGTTTGTGTCATTGGATTAACATTTAGGTCATGTAATTTCTCCCTATGCTTATTTTAATACAATTAGGGTTGTTAACCAATTTTGTGCATCCAATAAGTGATTGTGTCATTGGCAGAACATTTAGGTCATTTTCGTCACCCCTAGACTTATTCTAATCCAATTAGGGTTTTTAACCAATCTTTTGCATCCAATAAGTGATTTTCTGTCATTGGTTGAACATTTAGGTCATTTACGTCCTCCCTAGGCTTATTCTAATCCAATTAGGGTTTTTAACCAATCTTGCGCATCCAATAAGTGATTTTGTGTCATTGGTTGAACATTTACGTCATTTTTGTCCTCCCTAGGCTTATTCTAATCCAATTAGGGTTTTTAACCAATATTGTGCATCCAATAAGTGCGTTTGTGTCATTGGATTATCATTTAGGTCATGTAATTCCTCCCTATTCTTATTCTAATCCAATTAGGGTTGTTGACCAATTTTTATCATCCAATAAATGATTTTATGTCATAGGTTGAACATTAGGTCATTTTCGTCCTCCCTAGGCTTATTCTAATCCAATTAGGGTTTTAAAATAATCTTGTGCATCCAATAAGTGATTTTAGGTCATTGGTTGAACATTTACGTCATTTTCGTCCTCCCTAGCCTTATTCTTATCTAATTAGGGTCTTTAACCAATCTAGTGCATCCAATAAGTGATTTTGTGTCATTAGTTGAACATTTAGGTTATTTTTATCCTCCCTAGGCTTATTCTAATACAATTAGGGTTTTTTACCAATCTTGTGCATCCAATAAGTGATTTTGTGTCATTGGTTGAACATTTAGGTCATTTTTGTCCTCCCTTGGCTTATTCTAATACAATTAGGGTTTTTAAACAATCTTGTGCATCCAATTAGTGATTGTGTGTCATTGGTTGAACATTTAGTTCATTTTCGTGCTCCCTAGGTTTATTCTAATCCAATTAGGGTTTTTAACCAATCTTGTGCATCCAATAAGTGATTTTGTGGTATTGGTTGAACATTTAGGTCATTTTCATCCTCCTAGGCTTTTTCTTATCCGATTAGGGTTTTTAACCAATCTTGTACATACAATAAGTGATTTTGTTTCAATTGTTGAACATTTAGGTCATTTTAGTCCTCCCTAGGCTTATTCTAATCCATTAAGGGGTTTTAACCAATCTTGTGCATCCAATAAGTGCGTTTGTGTCATTGGATTAACATTTAGGTCATGTAATTTCTCCCTATGCTTATTTTAATCCAATTAGGGTTGTTAACCAATTTTGTGCATCCAATAAGTGATTGTGTTATTGGCTGAACATTTAGGTCATTTTCGTCACCCCTAGGCTTATTCTAATCCAATTAGGGTTTTTAACCAATCTTTTCCATTCAATAAGTGATTTTCTGTCATTGGTTGAACATTTAGGTCATTTACGTCCTCCCTAGGCTTATTCTAATCCAATTAGGGTTTTTAACCAATCTTGCGCATCCAATAAGTGATTTTGTGTCATTGGTTGAACATTTACGTCATTTTTGTCCTCCCTAGGCTTATTCTAATCCAATTAGGGTTTTTAACCAATATTGTCCATCCAATAAGTGCATTTGTGTCATTGGATTATCATTTAGGTCATGTAATTCCTCCCTATTCTTATTCTAATCCAATTAGGGTTGTTAACCAATTTTGTGCATCCAATAAGTGATTTTATGTCATAGGTTGAACATTAGGTCATTTTTTTCCTCCCTAGGCTTATTCTAATCCAATTAGGGTTTTAGGTCATTGGTTGAACATTTACGTCATTTTCGTCTTCCCTAGCCTTTTTCTGATCTAATTAGGGTTTTTAACCAATCTAGTGCATCCAATAAGTGATTTTGTGTCATTGGTTGAACATGTAGGTTATTTTTATCCTCCCTAGGCTTATTCTAATACAATTAGGGTTTTTTTACCAATCTTGTGCATCCAATAAGTGATTTTGTGTCATTGGTTGAACATTTAGGTCATTTTTGTCCTCCCTTGGCTTATTCTAATACAATTAGGGTTTTTTTACAAATCTTGTGCATCCAATAAGTGATTTTGTGTCATTGGTTGAACATTTAGGTCATTTTTGTCCTCCCTTGGCTTATTCTAACACAATTAGGGTTTTTAACCAATCTTGTGCATCCAATAAGTGATTGTGTGTCATTGGTGGAACATTTAGGTCATTTTCGTCCTCCCTAGGTTTATTCTAATCCAATTAGGGTTTTTAACCAATCTTGTGCATCCAATAAGTGATTTTGTGGTATTGGTTGAACATTTAGGTCATTTTCATCCTCCTAGGCTTTTTCTTATCCGATTAGGGTTTTTAACCAATCTTGTGCATACAATAAGTGATTTTGTTTCATTGGTTGAACATTTAGGTCATTTTCTTCCTCCCTAGGCTTATTCTAATCCATTAAGGGGTTTTAACCAATCTTGTGCATCCAATAAGTGCTTTTGTGTCATTGGATTAACATTTAGGTCATGT
Organism: Cicer chorassanicum; assembly: GCA_037974735.1. Taxonomy (NCBI): domain Eukaryota; kingdom Viridiplantae; phylum Streptophyta; class Magnoliopsida; order Fabales; family Fabaceae; genus Cicer; species Cicer chorassanicum. Next base: position 37,374,674 of record JBBPBP010009779.1, read on the forward strand.
AATTTCTCCCTATGCTTATTTTAATCCAATTAGGGTTGTTAACCAATTTTGTGCATCCAATAAGTGACTTTATGTCATAGGTTGAACATTAGGTCATTTTTTTCCTCCCTAGGCTTATTCTAATCCAATTAGGGTTTTAAAATAATCTTGTGCATCCAATAAGTGATTTTAGGTCATTGGTTGAACATTTACGTCATTTTCGTCCTCCCTAGCCTTATTCTTATCTAATTAGGGTTTTTAACCAATCTAGTGCATCCAATAAGTGATTTTGTGTCATTGGTTGAACATGTAGGTTATTTTTATCCTCCCTAGGCTTATTTTAATACAATTAGGGTTTTTTTTACCAATCTTGTGCATCCAATAAGTGATTTTGTGTCATTGGTTGAACATTTAGGTCATTTTTGTCCTCCCTTGGCTTATTCTAATACAATTAGGGTTTTTAACCAATCTTTTGCATCCAATAAGTGATTTTCTGTCATTGGTTGAACATTTAGGTCATTTACGTCCTCCCTAGGCTTATTCTAATCCAATTAGGGTTTTTAACCAATCTTGCGCATCCAATAAGTGATTTTGTATCATTGGTTGAACATTTACGTCATTTTTGTCCTCCCTAGGCTTATTCTAATCCAATTAGGGTTTTTAACCAATATTGTGCATCCAATAAGTGCGTTTGTGTCATTGGATTATCATTTAGGTCATGTAATTCCTCCCTATTCTTATTCTAATCCAATTAGGGTTGTTAACCAATTTTGTGCATCCAATAAGTGATTTTATGTCATAGGTTGAACATTAGGTCATTTTCGTCCTCCCTAGGCTTATTCTAATCCAATTAAGGTTTTTAAATAATCTTGTGCATCCAATAAGTGATTTTAGGTCATTGGTTGAACATTTACGTCATTTTCGTCCTCCCTAGCCTTATTCTTATCTAATTAGGGTTTTTAACCAATCTAGTGCATCCAATAAGTGATTTTGTGTCATTGGTTGAACGTGTAGGTTATTTTTATCCTCCCTAGGCTTATTTTAATACAATTAGGGTTTTTTTACCAATCTTGTGCATCCAATAAGTGATTTTGTGTCATTGGTTGAACATTTAGGTCATTTTTGTCCTCCCTTGGCTTATTCTAATACAATTAGGGTTTTTAACCAATATTGTGCATCCAATAAGTGCGTTTGTGTCATTGGATTAACATTTAGGCCATGTAATTTCTCCCTATGCTTATTTTAATCCAATTAGGGTTGTTAACCAATTTTGTGCATCCAATAAGTGATTGTGTCATTGGCTGAACATTTAGGTCATTTTCGTCACCCCTAGGCTTATTCTAATCTAATTAGGGTTTTTAACCAATCTTTTGCATCCAATAAGTGATTTTCTGTCATTGGTTGAACATTTAGGTCATTTACGTCCTCCCTAGGCTTATTCTAATCCAATTAGGGTATTTAACCAATCTTGCGCATCCAATAAGTGATTTTGTATCATTGGTTGAACATTTACGTCATTTTTGTCCTTCCTAGGCTTATTCTAATCCAATTAGGGTTTTTAACCAATATTGTGCATCCAATATGTGCGTTTGTGTCATTGGATTATCATTTAGGTCATGTAATTCCTCCCTATTCTTATTCTAATCCAATTAGGGTTGTTAACCAATTTTGTGCATCCAATAAGTGATTTTATGTCATAGGTTGAACATTAGGTCATTTTTGTCCTCCCTTGGCTTATTCTAATCCAATGAGGGTTTTTAAATAATCTTGTGCATCCAATAAGTGATTTTAGGTCATTGGTTGAACATTTACGTCATTTTCGTCCTCCCTAGCCTTATTCTTATCTAATTAGGCTTTTTAACCAATCTAGTGCATCCAATAAGGGATTTTGTGTCATTGGTTGAACATTTAGGTTATTTTTATCCTCCTTAGGCTTATTCTAATACAATTAGGGTTTTTTTTACCAATCTTGTGCATCCAATAAGTGATTTTGTGTCCTTGGTTGAACATTTAGGTCATTTTTGTCCTCCCGTGGCTTATTCTAATACAATTAGGGTTTTTAACCAATCTTGTGCATCCAATAAGTGAT
>JBBPBP010009779.1:37378160-37389853 GCA_037974735.1 Cicer chorassanicum
ACAATTAGGGTTTTTAACCAATCTTGTGCATCCAATAAGTGATTGTGTGTCATTGGTGGAACATTTAGGTCATTTTCGTCCTCCCTAGGTTTATTCTAATCCAATTAGGGTTTTTAACCAATCTTGTGCATCCAATAAGTGATTTTGTGGTATTGGTTGAACATTTAGGTCATTTTCATCCTCCTAGGCTTTTTCTTATCCGATTAGGGTTTTTAACCAATCTTGTGCATACAATAAGTGATTTTGTTTCATTGGTTGAACATTTAGGTCATTTTCTTCCTCCCTAGGCTTATTCTAATCCATTAAGGGGTTTTAACCAATCTTGTGCATCCAATAAGTGCGTTTGTGTCATTGGATTAACATTTAGGTCATGTAATTTCTCCCTATGCTTATTTTAATCCAATTCGGGTGGTTAACCAATTTTGTGCATCCAATAAGTGATTGTGTTATTGGCTGAACATTTAGGTCATTTTCGTCACCCCTAGGCTTATTCTAATCCAATTAGGGTTTTTAACCAATCTTTTGCATTCAATAAGTGATTTTCTGTCATTGGTTGAACATTTAGGTCATTTACGTCCTCCCTAGGCTTATTCTAATCCAATTAGGGTTTTTAACCAATCTTGCTCATCCAATAAGTGATTTTGTGTCATTGGTTGAGCATTTACGTCATTTTTGTCCTCCCTAGACTTATTCTAATCCAATTAGGGTTTTTAACCAATATTGTGCATCCAATACGTGCGTTTGTGTCATTGGATTATCATTTAGTTCATGTAATTCCTCCCTATTCTTATTCTAATCCAATTAGGGTTGTTAACCAATTTTGTGCATCCAATAAGTGATTTTATGTCATAGGTTGAACATTAGGTCATTTTCGTCCTCCCAAGGCTTATTCTAATCCAATTAGGGTTTTTAAATAATCTTGTGCATCCAATAAGTGATTTTAGGTCATTGGTTGAACATTTACGTCATTTTCGTCCTCCCTAGCCTTATTCTTATCTAATTAGGGTTTGTAACCAATCTAGTGCATCCAATAAGTGATTTTGTGTCATTGGTTGAACATGTAGGTTATTTTTATCCTCCGTAGGCTTATTCTAATACAATTAGGGTTTTTTTACCAATCTTGTGCATCCAATAAGTGATTTTGTGTCATTGGTTGAACATTTAGGTCATTTTTGTCCTCCCTTGGCTTATTCTAATACAATTAGGGTTTTTAACCAATCTTGTGCATCCAATAAGTGATTTTGTGTCATTGGTTGAACATTTATGTCATTTTTGCCTCACTAGGTTTATTCTAATCCAATTAGGGTTTTTAACCAATCTTGTGCATCCAATAAGTGATTTTGTGTCATTGGTTGAACATTTAGGTCATTTTCGTCCTCCCTAGGTTTATTCTAATCCAATTAGGGTTTTTAACCAATCTTGTGCATCCAATAAGTGATTTTGTGTCATTGGTTGAACATTTAGGTCATTTTCATCCTCCTAGGCTTTTTCTTATCCGATTAGGGTTTTTAACCAATCTTGTGCATACAATAAGTGATTTTGTTTCATTGGTTGAACATTTAGGTCATTTTCGTCCTCCCTAGGCTTATTCTAATCCATTAAGGGGTTTTAACCAATCTTGTGCATCCAATAAGTGCGTTTGTGTCATTGGATTAACATTTAGGTCATGTAATTTCTCCCTATGCTTATTTTAATACAATTAGGGTTGTTAACCAATTTTGTGCATCCAATAAGTGATTGTGTCATTGGCAGAACATTTAGGTCATTTTCGTCACCCCTAGGCTTATTCTAATCCAATTAGTGTTTTTAACCAATCTTTTGCATCCAATAAGTGATTTTCTGTCATTGGTTGAACATTTAGGTCATTTACGTCCTCCCTAGGCTTATTCTAATCCAATTAGGGTTTTTAACCAATCTTGCGCATCCAATAAGTGATTTTGTGTCATTGGTTGAACATTTACGTCATTTTTGTCCTCCCTAGGCTTATTCTAATCCAATTAGGGTTTTTAACCAATATTGTGCATCCAATAAGTGCGTTTGTGTCATTGGATTATCATTTAGGTCATGTAATTCCTCCCTATTCTTATTCTAATCCAATTAGGGTTGTTGACCAATTTTTATCATCCAATAAATGATTTTATGTCATAGGTTGAACATTAGGTCATTTTCGTCCTCCCTAGGCTTATTCTAATCCAATTAGGGTTTTAAAATAATCTTGTGCATCCAATAAGTGATTTTAGGTCATTGGTTGAACATTTACGTCATTTTCGTCCTCCCTAGCCTTATTCTTATCTAATTAGGGTCTTTAACCAATCTAGTGCATCCAATAAGTGATTTTGTGTCATTAGTTGAACATTTAGGTTATTTTTATCCTCCCTAGGCTTATTCTAATACAATTAGGGTTTTTTACCAATCTTGTGCATCCAATAAGTGATTTTGTGTCATTGGTTGAACATTTAGGTCATTTTTGTCCTCCCTTGGCTTATTCTAATACAATTAGGGTTTTTAAACAATCTTGTGCATCCAATAAGTGATTGTGTGTCATTGGTTGAACATTTAGGTCATTTTCGTCCTCCCTAGGTTTATTCTAATCCAATTAGGGTTTTTAACCAATCTTGTGCATCCAATAAGTGATTTTGTGGTATTGGTTGAACATTTAGGTCATTTTCATCCTCCTAGGCTTTTTCTTATCCGATTAGGGTTTTTAACCAATCTTGTACATACATTAAGTGATTTTGTTTCATTGGTTGAACATTTAGGTCATTTTAGTCCTCCCTAGGCTTATTCTAATCCATTAAGGGGTTTTAACCAATCTTGTGCATCCAATAAGTGCGTTTGTGTCATTGGATGAACATTTAGGTCATGTAATTTCTCCCTATGCTTATTTTAATCCAATTAGGGTTGTTAACCAATTTTGTGCATCCAATAAGTGATTGTGTTATTGGCTGAACATTTAGGTCATTTTCGTCACCCCTAGGCTTATTCTAATCCAATTAGGGTTTTTAACCAATCTTTTGCATTCAATAAGTGATTTTCTGTCATTGGTTGAACATTTAGGTCATTTACGTCCTCCCTAGGCTTATTCTAATCCAATTAGGGTTTTTAACCAATCTTGCGCATCCAATAAGTGATTTTGTGTCATTGGTTGAACATTTACGTCATTTTTGTCCTCCCTAGGCTTATTCTAATCCAATTAGGGTTTTTAACCAATATTGTCCATCCAATAAGTGCATTTGTGTCATTGGATTATCATTTAGGTCATGTAATTCCTCCCTATTCTTATTCTAATCCAATTAGGGTTGTTAACCAATTTTGTGCATCCAATAAGTGATTTTATGTCAAAGGTTGAACATTAGGTCATTTTTTTCCTCCCTAGGCTTATTCTAATCCAATTAGGGTTTTAAAATAATCTTGTGCATCCAATAAGTGATTTTAGGTCATTGGTTGAACATTTACGTCATTTTCGTCTTCCCTAGCCTTTTTCTGATCTAATTAGGGTTTTTAACCAATCTAGTGCATCCAATAAGTGATTTTGTGTCATTGGTTGAACATGTAGGTTATTTTTATCCTCCCTAGGCTTATTCTAATACAATTAGGGTTTTTTTACCAATCTTGTGCATCCAATAAGTGATTTTGTGTCATTGGTTGAACATTTAGGTCATTTTTGTCCTCCCTTGGCTTATTCTAATACAATTAGGGTTTTTTTACCAATCTTGTGCATCCAATAAGTGATTTTGTGTCATTGGTTGAACATTTAGGTCATTTTTGTCCTCCCTTGGCTTATTCTAATACAATTAGGGTTTTTAACCAATCTTGTGCATCCAATAAGTGATTGTGTGTCATTGGTGGAACATTTAGGTCATTTTCGTCCTCCCTAGGTTTATTCTAATCCAATTAGGGTTTTTAACCAATCCTGTGCATCCAATAAGTGATTTTGTGGTATTGGTTGAACATTTAGGTCATTTTCATCCTCCTAGGCTTTTTCTTATCCGATTAGGGTTTTTAACCAATCTTGTGCATACAATAAGTGATTTTGTTTCATTGGTTGAACATTTAGGTCATTTTCTTCCTCCCTAGGCTTATTCTAATCCATTAAGGGGTTTTAACCAATCTTGTGCATCCAATAAGTGCGTTTGTGTCATTGGATTAACATTTAGGTCATGTAATTTCTCCCTATGCTTATTTTAATCCAATTCGGGTTGTTAACCAATTTTGTGCATCCAATAAGTGATTGTGTTATTGGCTGAACATTTAGGTCATTTTCGTCACCCCTAGGCTTATTCTAATCCAATTAGGGTTTTTAACCAATCTTTTGCATTCAATAAGTGATTTTCTGTCATTGGTTGAACATTTAGGTCATTTACGTCCTCCCTAGGCTTATTCTAATCCAATTAGGGTTTTTAACCAATCTTGCTCATCCAATAAGTGATTTTGTGTCATTGGTTGAGCATTTACGTCATTTTTGTCCTCCCTAGACTTATTCTAATCCAATTAGGGTTTTTAACCAATATTGTGCATCCAATACGTGCGTTTGTGTCATTGGATTATCATTTAGTTCATGTAATTCCTCCCTATTCTTATTCTAATCCAATTAGGGTTGTTAACCAATTTTGTGCATCCAATAAGTGATTTTATGTCATAGGTTGAACATTAGGTCATTTTCGTCCTCCCAAGGCTTATTCTAATCCAATTAGGGTTTTTAAATAATCTTGTGCATCCAATAAGTGATTTTAGGTCATTGGTTGAACATTTACGTCATTTTCGTCCTCCCTAGCCTTATTCTTATCTAATTAGGGTTTGTAACCAATCTAGTGCATCCAATAAGTGATTTTGTGTCATTGGTTGAACATGTAGGTTATTTTTATCCTCCGTAGGCTTATTCTAATACAATTAGGGTTTTTTTACCAATCTTGTGCATCCAATAAGTGATTTTGTGTCATTGGTTGAACATTTAGGTCATTTTTGTCCTCCCTTGGCTTATTCTAATACAATTAGGGTTTTTAACCAATCTTGTGCATCCAATAAGTGATTTTGTGTCATTGGTTGAACATTTATGTCATTTTTGCCTCACTAGGTTTATTCTAATCCAATTAGGGTTTTTAACCAATCTTGTGCATCCAATAAGTGATTTTGTGTCATTCGTTGAACATTTAGGTCATTTTCGTCCTCCCTAGGTTTATTCTAATCCAATTAGGGTTTTTAACCAATCTTGTGGATCCAATAAGTGATTTTGTGTCATTGGTTGAACATTTAGGTCATTTTCATCCTCCTAGGCTTTTTCTTATCCGATTAGGGTTTTTAACCAATCTTGTGCATACAATAAGTGATTTTGTTTCATTGGTTGAACATTTAGGTCATTTTCGTCCTCCCTAGGCTTATTCTAATCCATTAAGGGGTTTTAACCAATCTTGTGCATCCAATAAGTGCGTTTGTGTCATTGGATTAACATTTAGGTCATGTAATTTCTCCCTATGCTTATTTTAATACAATTAGGGTTGTTAACCAATTTTGTGCATCCAATAAGTGATTGTGTCATTGGCAGAACATTTAGGTCATTTTCGTCACCCCTAGACTTATTCTAATCCAATTAGGGTTTTTAACCAATCTTTTGCATCCAATAAGTGATTTTCTGTCATTGGTTGAACATTTAGGTCATTTACGTCCTCCCTAGGCTTATTCTAATCCAATTAGGGTTTTTAACCAATCTTGCGCATCCAATAAGTGATTTTGTGTCATTGGTTGAACATTTACGTCATTTTTGTCCTCCCTAGGCTTATTCTAATCCAATTAGGGTTTTTAACCAATATTGTGCATCCAATAAGTGCGTTTGTGTCATTGGATTATCATTTAGGTCATGTAATTCCTCCCTATTCTTATTCTAATCCAATTAGGGTTGTTGACCAATTTTTATCATCCAATAAATGATTTTATGTCATAGGTTGAACATTAGGTCATTTTCGTCCTCCCAAAGCTTATTCTAATCCAATTAGGGTTTTTAAATAATCTTGTGCATCCAATAAGTGATTTTAGGTCATTGGTTGAACATTTACGTCATTTTCGTCCTCCCTAGCCTTATTCTTATCTAATTAGGGTTTTTAACCAATCTAGTGCATCCAATAAGTGATTTTGTGTCATTGGTTGAACATGTAGGTTATTTTTATCCTCCGTAGGCTTATTCTAATAAAATTAGGGTTTTTTTTACCAATCTTGTGCATCCAATAAGTGATTTTGTGTCATTGGTTGAACATTTAGGTCATTTTTGTCCTCCCTTGGCTTATTCTAATACAATTAGGGTTTTTAACCAATCTTGTGCATCCAATAAGTGATTTTGTGTCATTGGTTGAACATTTATGTCATTTTTGCCTCACTAGGTTTATTCTAATCCAATTAGGGTTTTTAACCAATCTTGTGCATCCAATAAGTGATTTTGTGTCATTGGTTGAACATTTAGGTCATTTTCGTCCTCCCTAGGTTTATTCTAATCCAATTAGGGTTTTTAACCAATCTTGTGCATCCAATAAGTGATTTTGTGTCATTGGTTGAACATTTAGGTCATTTTCATCCTCCTAGGCTTTTTCTTATCCGATTAGGGTTTTTAACCAATCTTGTGCATACAATAAGTGATTTTGTTTCATTGGTTGAACATTTAGGTCATTTTCGTCCTCCCTAGGCTTATTCTAATCCATTAAGGGGTTTTAACCAATCTTGTGCATCCAATAAGTGCGTTTGTGTCATTGGATTAACATTTAGGTCATGTAATTTCTCCCTATGCTTATTTTAATCCAATTAGGGTTGTTAACCAATTTTGTGCATCCAATAAGTGATTGTGTCATTGGCAGAACATTTAGGTCATTTTCGTCACCCCTAGGCTTATTCTAATCCAGGGTTTTTAACCAATCTTTTGCATCCAATAAGTGATTTTCTGTCATTGGTTGAACATTTAGGTCATTTACGTCCTCCCTAGGCTTATTCTAATCCAATTAGGGTTTTTAACCAATCTTGCGCATCCAATAAGTGATTTTGTGTCATTGGTTGAACATTTACGTCATTTTTGTCCTCCCTAGGCTTATTCTAATCCAATTAGGGTTTTTAACCAATATTGTGCATCCAATAAGTGCGTTTGTGTCATTGGATTATCATTTAGGTCATGTAATTCCTCCCTATTCTTATTCTAATCCAATTAGGGTTGTTAACCAATTTTGTGCATCCAATAAGTGATTTTATTTCATAGGTTGAACATTAGGTCATTTTCGTCCTCCCTAGGCTTATTCTAATCCAATTAGGGTTTTTAAATAATCTTGTGCATCCAATAAGTGATTTTAGGTCATTGGTTGAACATTTACGTCATTTTCGTCCTCCCAAGCCTTATTCTTATCTAATTAGGGTTTTTAACCAATCTAGTGCATCCAATAAGTGATTTTGTGTCATTGGTTGAACGTGTAGGTTATTTTTATCCTCCCTAGGCTTATTTTAATACAATTAGGGTTTTTTTACCAATCTTGTGCATCCAATAAGTGATTTTGTGTCATTGGTTGAACATTTAGGTCATTTTTGTCCTCCCTTGGCTTATTCTAATACAATTAGGGTTTTTAACCAATATTGTGCATCCAATAAGTGCGTTTGTGTCATTGGATTAACATTTAGGCCATGTAATTTCTCCCTATGCTTATTTTAATCCAATTAGGGTTGTTAACCAATTTTGTGCATCCAATAAGTGATTGTGTCATTGGCTGAACATTTAGGTCATTTTCGTCACCCCTAGGCTTATTCTAATCCAATTAGGGTTTTTAACCAATCTTTTGCATCCAATAAGTGATTTTCTGTCATTGGTTGAACATTTAGGTCATTTACGTCCTCCCTAGGCTTATTCTAATCCAATTAGGGTTTTTAACCAATCTTGCGCATCCAATAAGTGATTTTGTGTCATTGGTTGAACATTTACGTCATTTTTGTCCTCCCTAGGCTTATTCTAATCCAATTAGGGTTTTTAACCAATATTGTGCATCCAATAAGTGCGTTTGTGTCATTGGATTATCATTTAGGTCATGTAATTCCTCCCTATTCTTATTCTAATCCAATTAGGGTTGTTAACCAATTTTGTGCATCCAATAAGTGATTTTATGTCATAGGTTGAACATTAGGTCATTTTCGTCCTCCCTAGGCTTATTCTAATCCAATTAGGGTTTTTAAATAATCTTGTGCATCCAATAAGTGATTTTAGGTCATTGGTTGAACATTTACGTCATTTTCGTCCTCCCTAGCCTTATTCTTATCTAATTAGGGTTTTTAACCAATCTAGTGCATCCAATAAGTGATTTTGTGTCATTGGTTGAACGTGTAGGTTATTTTTATCCTCCCTAGGCTTATTTTAATACAATTAGGGTTTTTTTTACCAATCTTGTGCATCCAATAAGTGATTTTGTGTCATTGGTTGAACATTTAGGTCATTTTTGTCCTCCCTTGGCTTATTCTAATACAATTAGGGTTTTTAACCAATATTGTGCATCCAATAAGTGCGTTTGTGTCATTGGATTAACATTTAGGCCATGTAATTTCTCCCTATGCTTATTTTAATCCAATTAGGGTTGTTAACCAATTTTGTGCATCCAATAAGTGATTGTGTCATTGGCTGAACATTTAGGTCATTTTCGTCACCTCTAGGCTTATTCTAATCTAATTAGGGTTTTTAACCAATCTTTTGCATCCAATAAGTGATTTTCTGTCATTGGTTGAACATTTAGGTCATTTACGTCCTCCCTAGGCTTATTCTAATCCAATTAGGGTTTTTAACCAATCTTGCGCATCCAATAAGTGATTTTGTATCATTGGTTGAACATTTACGTCATTTTTGTCCTCCCTAGGCTTATTCTAATCCAATTAGGATTTTTAACCAATATTGTGCATCCAATATGTGCGTTTGTGTCATTGGATTATCATTTAGGTCATGTAATTCCTCCCTATTCTTATTCTAATCCAATTAGGGGTTTTAACCAATTTTGTGCATCCAATAAGTGATTTTATGTCATAGGTTGAACATTAGGTCATTTTTGTCCTCCCTTGGCTTATTCTAATCCAATGAGGGTTTTTAAATAATCTTGTGCATCCAATAAGTGATTTTAGGTCATTGGTTGAACATTTACGTCATTTTCGTCCTCCCTAGCCATATTCTTATCTAATTAGGATTTTTAACCAATCTAGTGCATCCAATAAGGGATTTTGTGTCATTGGTTGAACATTTAGGTTATTTTTATCCTCCTTAGGCTTATTCTAATACAATTAGGGTTTTTTTTACCAATCTTGTGCATCCAATAAGTGATTTTGTGTCCTTGGTTGAACATTTAGGTCATTTTTGTCCTCCCGTGGCTTATTCTAATACAATTAGGGTTTTTAACCAATCTTGTGCATCCAATAAGTGATTGTGTGTCATTGGTTGAACATTTAGGTCATTTTCGTCCTCCCTAGGTTTATTCTAATCCAATTAGGGTTTTTAACCAATCTTGTGCATCCAATAAGTGATTTTGTGTCATTGGTTGAACATTTAGGTCATTTTCATCCTCCTAGGCTTTTTCTTATCCGATTAGGGTTTTTAACCAATCTAGTGCATACAATAAGTGATTTTGTTTCATTGGTTGAACATTTAGGTCATTTTCGTCCTCCCTAGGGTTATTCTAATCCATTAAGGGGTTTTAACCAATCTTGTGCATCCAATAAGTGCGTTTGTGTCATTGGATTAACATTTAGGTCATGTAATTTCTCCCTATGCTTATTTTAATCCAATTAGGGTTGTTAACCAATTTTGTGCATCCAATAAGTGATTGTGTCATTGGCTGAACATTTAGGTCATTTTCGTCACCCCTAGGCTTATTCTAATCCAATTAGGGTTTTTAACCAATCTTTTGCATCCAATAAGTGATTTTCTGTCATTGGTTGAACATTTAGGTCATTTACGTCCTCCCTAGGCTTATTCTAATCCAATTAGGGTTTTTAACCAATCTTGCGCATCCAATAAGTGATTTTGTGTCATTGGTTGAACATTTACGTCATTTTTGTCCTCCCTAGGCTTATTCTAATCCAATTAGGGTTTTTAACCAATATTGTGCATCCAATAAGTGCGTTTGTGTCATTGGATTATCATTTAGGTCATGTAATTCCTCCCTATTCTTATTCTAATCCAATTAGGGTTGTTAACCAATTTTGTGCATCCAATAAGTGATTTTATTTCATAGGTTGAACATTAGGTCATTTTCGTCCTCCCTAGGCTTATTCTAATCCAATTAGGGTTTTTAAATAATCTTGTGCATCCAATAAGTGATTTTAGGTCATTGGTTGAACATTTACGTCATTTTCGTCCTCCCAAGCCTTATTCTTATCTAATTAGGGTTTTTAACCAATCTAGTGCATCCAATAAGTGATTTTGTGTCATTGGTTGAACGTGTAGGTTATTTTTATCCTCCCTAGGCTTATTTTAATACAATTAGGGTTTTTTTACCAATCTTGTGCATCCAATAAGTGATTTTGTGTCATTGGTTGAACATTTAGGTCATTTTTGTCCTCCCTTGGCTTATTCTAATACAATTAGGGTTTTTAACCAATATTGTGCATCCAATAAGTGCGTTTGTGTCATTGGATTAACATTTAGGCCATGTAATTTCTCCCTATGCTTATTTTAATCCAATTAGGGTTGTTAACCAATTTTGTGCATCCAATAAGTGATTGTGTCATTGGCTGAACATTTAGGTCATTTTCGTCACCTCTAGGCTTATTCTAATCTAATTAGGGTTTTTAACCAATCTTTTGCATCCAATAAGTGATTTTCTGTCATTGGTTGAACATTTAGGTCATTTACGTCCTCCCTAGGCTTATTCTAATCCAATTAGGGTTTTTAACCAATCTTGCGCATCCAATAAGTGATTTTGTATCATTGGTTGAACATTTACGTCATTTTTGTCCTCCCTAGGCTTATTCTAATCCAATTAGGGTTTTTAACCAATATTGTGCATCCAATATGTGCGTTTGTGTCATTGGATTATCATTTAGGTCATGTAATTCCTCCCTATTCTTATTCTAATCCAATTAGGGTTGTTAACCAATTTTGTGCATCCAATAAGTGATTTTATGTCATAGGTTGAACATTAGGTCATTTTTGTCCTCCCTTGGCTTATTCTAATCCAATGAGGGTTTTTAAATAATCTTGTGCATCCAATAAGTGATTTTAGGTCATTGGTTGAACATTTACGTCATTTTCGTCCTCCCTAGCCTTATTCTTATCTAATTAGGATTTTTAACCAATCTAGTGCATCCAATAAGGGATTTTGTGTCATTGGTTGAACATTTAGGTTATTTTTATCCTCCTTAGGCTTATTCTAATACAATTAGGGTTTTTTTTACCAATCTTGTGCATCCAATAAGTGATTTTGTGTCCTTGGTTGAACATTTAGGTCATTTTTGTCCTCCCGTGGCTTATTCTAATACAATTAGGGTTTTTAACCAATCTTGTGCATCCAATAAGTGATTGTGTGTCATTGGTTGAACATTTAGGTCATTTTCGTCCTCCCTAGGTTTATTCTAATCCAATTAGGGTTTTTAACCAATCTTGTGCATCCAATAAGTGATTTTGTGTCATTGGTTGAACATTTAGGTCATTTTCATCCTCCTAGGCTTTTTCTTATCCGATTAGGGTTTTTAACCAATCT
>JBBPBP010009779.1:37398086-37421690 GCA_037974735.1 Cicer chorassanicum
TCTAATTATGGTTTTTAATCAATTTTGTGCAATCAATAAGTGATTTTGTGTCATTGGTTGAACATTTAGGTCATTTTCGTCTTCCCTAGGTTTATTCATATCCAATTAGGGTTTTTAACCAATCTTTTGCATCCAATAAGTGATTTTGTGTCATTGGATTAACATTTAGGTCATTTAAATCCTCCCTAGGCTTATTCTAATTCAATTAGTGTTTTTAACCAATCTTTTGCATTCAGTAAATGATTTTGTGTCATTGGTTGAACATTTAGGTCATTTTCGTCCTCCCTAGGCTTATTCTAATCTAATTAGGGTTTTTAACCAATCTTGTGGATCTAATAACCGATTTTGTGTCATTGGTTGAACATAAGGTCATTTTCGTCGTCCCTACGGTTATTCTTATCTAATTAGGGTTTTTAATCAATCTTGTGCATCCAATAACTGATTTTGTGTCATTGGTTGAACATTTATTTGATTTTTGTCCTTCCTAGGCTTATTCTAATCCAATTAGGGTTTTTAACCAATCTTGTGCATCCAATAAGTGATTTTGTGTAATTCATTGAACATTTAGTTCATTTAGGTACTCCCATGGCTTATTCTAATCCAATTATGGTTTTTCACCATTCTTGTGCATCCAATAAGTGATTTTGTTTCATTTGTTGAACATTTAGTTCATTTAGGTACTCCCTTGGCTTATTCTAATCCAATTATGGTTTTTAACCATTCTTGTGCATCCAATAACTGATTTTGTGTCATTGGTTGAACATTTAGGTCATTTTCATCCTCCCTAGGCTTATTCTAATCCAATTAGGGTTTTTAACAAATCTTGTGCATCCAATAAGTGATTTGGTGTCATTGGTTGAACATTTAGGTCATATTCGTCCACCCTTGGCTTATTCTAATCCAATTAGGGTTTTTAACCAATCTTGTGCATCCAATAAGTGATTTTGATTCATTGGTTGAACATTTAGGTCATTTACTTCCTCCCTAGGCTTATTCTAATCCAATTAGGGTTTTTAACCAATCTACTGCATCCGATAAGTGATTTTGTGTCATTGGTTGAACATTAGGTCATTTTCGTCCTCCCTAGGCTTATTCTTATCTAATTAGGGTTTTCAATCAATCTTGTGCATCCAATAACTGATTTTGTGTCATTGGTTGAACATTTATTTGATTTTCGTGCTCCCTTGGCTTATTCTAATCCAATTAGTGTTTTTATCTAATCTTGTGCATCCAATAAGTGATTTTGTGTCATTGGTTGAACATTAAGGTCATTTTTGTCCTCCCTTGGCTTATTCTAATGCAATTAGGGTTTTTAACCAATCTTGTGCATCCAATAAAATATTTTGTGTCATTGGTTTAACATTTAGGTCTTTTTCGTCCTCCCTAGGCTTTTTCTTATCCGATTAGCGTTTTTAACCAATCTTGTGCATACAATAAGTGATTTTGTTTCATTGGTTGAACATTTAGGTCATTTTCGTCCTCCCTAGGCTTATTCTAATCCAATAAGGGGTTTTAACCAATCTTGTGCATCCAATAAGTGCGTTTGTGTCATTGGATTAACATTTAGGTCATGTAATTTCTCCCTATGCTTATTTTAATCCAATTAGGGTTGTTAACCAACTTTGTGCATCCAATAAGTGATTATGTCATTGGCTGAACATTTAGGTCATTTTCGTCACCGCTAGGCTTATTCTAATCCAATTAGGGTTTTTAACCAATCTTGTGCATCCAATAAGTAATTTTGTTTCATTGGTTGAACATTTAGGTCATTTACGTCCTCCCTAGGCTTATTCTAATCCAATTAGGGTTTTTAACCAATCTACTGCATCCGATAAGTGATTTTGTGTCATTGGTTGAACATTAGGTCATTTTCGTCCTCCCTAGGCTTATTCTTATCTAATTAGGGTTTTCAATCAATCTTGTGCATCCAATAACTGATTTTGTGTCATTGGTTGAACATTTATTTTATTTTCGTCCTCCCTTGGCTTATTCTAATCCAATTAGGGTTTTTATCTAATCTTGTGCATCCAATAAGTGATTTTGTGTCATTCGTTGAACATTTAGGTCATTTACGTCCTCCCTAGGCTTATTCTAATTCAATTAGGGTTTTTAACCAATCTTGTGCATCCAATAAGTGATTTTGTTTCATTGGTTGAACATTTAGGTCATTTACGTCCTCCCTAGGCTTATTCTTATCCAATTAGGGTTTTTAACTAATCTAGTGCATCCAATAAGTGATTTTGTGTCATTGGTTGAATATTTAGGTTATTTTTATCCTCCCTTGGCTTATTCTAATCCAATTAGGGTTTTTATCTAATCTTGTGCATCCAATAAGTGATTTTGTGTCATTCGTTGAACATTTAGGTCATTTACGTCCTCCCTAGGCTTATTCTAATTCAATAAGGGTTTTTAACCAATCTTGTGCATCCAATAAGTGATTTTGTTTCATTGGTTGAACATTTAGGTCATTTACGTCCTCCCTAGGCTTATTCTTATCCAATTAGGGGTTTTAACCAATTTAGTGCATCCAATAAGTGATTTTGTTTCATTCGTTGAACATTTAGTTCATTTACGTACTCCCTTGGCTTATTCTAATCCATATATGGTTTTTAACCATTCTTGTGCGTCCAATAAGTGATTTTGTTTCATTCGTTGAACATTTAGTTCATTTAGGTACTCCTTTGGCTTATTCTAATCCAATTAGGGTTTTTAACCAATCTTGTGCATCCAATAAGTGATTTTGTATCATTGGTTGAACATTTAGGTCATTTTCGTCCACCCTTGGCTTATTCTAATCCAATTAGGGTTTTTAATCAATCTTGTGCGTCCAATAAGTGATTTTTTTTTCATTCGTTGAACATTTAGTTCATTTACGTACTCCCTTGGCTTATTCTAATCCAATTATGGTTTTTAACCATTCTTGTGCATCCAATAAGTGATTTTGTTTCATTCGTTGAACATTTAGTTCATTTAGGTAATCCTTTGGCTTATTCTAATCCAATTATGGTTTTTAACCATTCTTGTGCATCCAATAAGTGATTTTGTGTCATTGGTTGAACATTTAGGTTATTTTCATCCTCCCTAGGCTTATTCTAATCCAATTAGGGTTTTTAACCAATATTGTGCATCCAATAAGTGCGTTTGTGTCATTGGATTATCATTTAGGTCATGTAATTCGTCCCTATTCTTATTCTAATCCAATTAGGGTTGTTAACCAATTTTGTGCATCCAATAAGTGATTTTATGTCATAGGTTGAACATTAGGTCTTTTTCGTCCTCCCTAGGCTTATTCTAATCCAATTAGGGTTTTTAAATAATCTTGTGCATCCAATAAGTGATTTTAGGTCATTGGTTGAACATTTAGGTTATTTTCGTCCTCCCTAGTCTTATTCTTATCTATTTAGGGTTTTTAATCAATTTTGTGCATCCAATAAGTGATTTTGTGTCATTGGTTGAACATTTAGGTCATTTTCGTCTTCCCTAGGTTTATTCTAATACAATTAGTGTTTTTAACCAATCTTTTGCATCCAATAAGTGATTTTGTGTCATTGGATTAACATTTAGGTCATTTAATTCCTCCCTAGGCTTATTCTAATTCAATAAGGGTTTTTAACCAATCTTTTGCATCCAATAATTGATTTTGTGTCATTGGTTGAACATTTAGGTCATTTTCATCCTCCCTAGGCTTATTCTAATCCAATTAGGGTTTTAATCCAATCTTGTGCATCCAATAAGTGATTTTGTGTCATTGGTTGAACATTTAGGTCATTTGCGTCCTCCCTAGGCTTATTCTAATCCAATTAGGGTTTTTAACAAATCTTGTGCATCCAATAAGTGATTTGATGTCATTGGTTGAACATTTAGGTCATTTTTCGTCCACCCTTGACTTATTCTAATCCAATTAGGGTTTTTAACAAATCTTGTGCATACAATAAGTGATTTCGTGTCATTGGTTGAACATTTAGGTCATTTTCGTCCACCCTTGGCTTATTCTAATCCAATTAGGGTTTTTAACCAATCTTGTGCATCCAATAAGTGATTTTGTTTCATTGGTTGAACATTTAGGTCATTTACGTCCTCCCTAGGCTTATTCTAATCCAATTAGGGTTTTTAACCAATCTACTGCATCCGATAAGTGATTTTGTGTCATTGGTTGAACATTAGGTCATTTTCGTCCTCCCAAGGCTTATTCTTATCTAATTAGGGTTTTCAATCAATCTTGTGCATCCAATAACTGATTTTGTCTCATTGGTTGAACATTTATTTGATTTTCGTCTTCCCTTGGCTTATTCTAATACAATTAGGGTTTTTATCTAATCTTGTGCATCCAATAAGTGATTTTGTGTCATTGGTTGAACATTTAGGTCATTTTTGTCGTCCCTTGGCTTATTCTAATGCAATTAGGGTTTTTAACCAATCTTGTGCATCCAATAAATGATTTTGTGTCATTGGTTGAACATTTAGGTCTTTTTCGTCCTCCCTATGTTTATTCTAATCCAATTAGTGTTTTTAAACAATCTTGTGCATCCAATAAGTGATTTTGTGTCATTGGTTGAACATTTAGGTCATTTTCATCCTCCCTAGGCTTTTTCTAATCCGATTAGGGTTTTTAACCAATCTTGTGCATACAATAAGTGATTTTGTTTCATTGGTTGAACATTTAGGTCGTTTTCGTCCTCCCTAGGCTTATTCTAATCCAATAAGGGGTTTTAACCAATCTTGTGCATCCAATAAGTGCGTTTGTGTCATTGGATTAATATTTAGGTCATGTAATTTCTCCCTATGCTTATTTTAATCCAATTAGAGTTGTTAACCAACTTTGTGCATCCAATAAGTGATTGTGTCATTGGCTGAACATTTAGGTCATTTTCGTCACCGCTAGGCTTATTCTAATCCAATTAGGGTTTTTAACCAATCTTGTGCATCCAATAAGTGATTTTGTTTCATTGGTTGAACATTTAGGTCATTTACGTCCTCCCTAGGCTTATTCTAATCCAATTAGGGTTTTTAACCAATCTACTGCATCCGATAAGTAATTTTGTGTCATTGGTTGAACATTAGGTCATTTTCGTCCTCCCTAGGCTTATTCTTATCGAATTAGGGTTTTCAATCAATCTTGTGCATCCAATAACTGATTTTGTGTCATTGGTTGAACATTTATTTGATTTTTATCCTCCCTTGGCTTATTCTAATCCAATTAGGGTTTTTAACCAATCTTGTGCATCCAATAAGTGATTTTGTTTCATTGGTTGAACATTTAGGTCATTTTCGTCCTCCCTAGGCTTATTCTTATCCAATTAGGGTTTTTAACCAATCTAGTGCATCCAATAAGTGATTTTTTGTCATTGGTTGAACATTTAGGTTATTTTTATCCTCCCTAGGCTTATTCTAATCCAATTAGAGTTTTTTTACCAATCTTGTGCATCCAATAAGTGATTTTGGGTCATTGGTTGAACATTTAGGTCATTTTTGTCCTCCCTTGGCTTATTCTAATGCAATTAGGGTTTTTAACCAATCATGTGCATCCAATAAGTGATTTTGTGTCATTGGTTGAACATTTAGATCATTTTCATCCTCCATTGGCTTTTTCTAATCCGATTAGGGTTTTTAACCAATCTTGTGCATACAATAAGTGATTTTGTTTCATTGGTTGAACATTTAGGTCATTTTCGTCCTCCGTAGGCTTATTCTAATCCAATAAGGGGTTTTAACCAATCTTGTGCATCCAATAAGTGCGTTTGTGTCATTGGATTAACATTTAGGTCATGTAATTTCTCCCTATGCTTATTTTAATCCAATTAGGGTTGTTAACCAACTTTGTGCATCCAATAAGTGATTGTGTCATTGGCTGAACATTTAGGTTATTTTCGTCACCGCTAGGCTTATTCTAATCCAATTAGGGTTTTTAACCAATCTTGTGCATCCAATAAGTAATTTTTAGTCATTGGTTGAACATTTAGGTCATTTATGTCCTCCCTAGGCTTATTTTTAGTCAACGATTGAACATTTAGGTCATTTTCGTCTTCCCTAGGTTTATTCTACTCCAATTAGGGTTTTTAACCAATCTTCTGCATCCAATAAGTGATTTTATGTCATTGGATTAACATTTAGGTCATTTAATTCCTCCCTAGGCTTATTCTAATTCAATTAGGGTTTTTAACCAATCTTTTGCATCCAGTAATTGATTTTGTGTCATTGGTTAAACATTTAGGTCATTTTCTTCCTCCCTAGGCTTATTCTAATCCAATTAGGGTTTTTAACCAATCTTTTGCAACCAGTAATTGATTTTGTGTCATTGGTTGAACATTTACGTCATTTTCGTCCTCCCTAGGCTTATTCTAATCCAATTAGGGTTTTTAACCAATCTTGTGCATCCAATAAGTAATTTTTAGTCATTGGTTGAACATTTAGGTCATTTATGTCCTCCCTAGGCTTATTCTAATCCAATTAGGGTTGTTAACCAATCTTGCAAATCCAATAAGTGATTTTGTGACATTGGTTGAATATTTACGTCATTTTTGTCCTCCCTAGGCTTATTCTAATCCAATTAGGGTTTTTAACCAATCTTGTGCATCCAATAAGTGCGTTTGTGTCATCGGATTAACATTTAGGTCATGTAATTCCTCCCTATTCTTATTCAAATCCAATAAGGGTTGTTAACATATTTTGTGCATCCAATATGTGATTTTATGTCATAGGTTGAACATTAGGTCATTTTCTTCCTCCCTAGGCTTATTATAATCCAATTAGGGTTTTTAAATAATCTTGTGCATCCAATAAGTGATTTTGGATCATTGGTTAACCTTTAGGTCATTTTCGTCCTCCCTAGCCTTAATCTTATCTAATTAGGGTTTTTAATCAATTTTGTGCATCCAATTAGTGATTTTGTGTCATCGGTTGAACATTTAGGTCATTTTCGTCTTCCCTAGGTTTATTCTACTCCAATTAGGGTTTTTAACCAATCTTTTGCATCCAATAAGTGATTTTATGTCATTGGATTAACATTTAGGTCATTTAATTCCTCCCTAGGCTTATTCTAATTCAATTAGGGTTTTTAACCAATCTTTTGCATCCAGTAATTGATTTTGTGTCATTGGTTGAACATTTAGGTCATTTTCTTCCTCCCTAGGCTTATTCTAATCGAATTAGGGTTTTTAACCAATCTTTTGCAACCAGTAATTGATTTTGTGTCATTGGTTGAACATTTACGTCATTTTCGTCCTCCCTAGGCTTATTCTAATCCAATTAGGGTTTTTAACCAATCTTGTGCATCCAATAATTGATTTTGTGTCATTGGTTGAACATTAGGTCATTTTGGTCCTCCTTAGGCTTATTCTTATCTAATTAGGGTTTTTAATCAATCTTGTGCATCCAATAACTGATTTTAGGTCATTGGTTGAACACTTATTTGATTTTCGTCCTTCCTAGGCTTATTCTAATCCAATTAGGGTTTTTAACCAATCTTGTGCATCGAATAAGTGATTTTGTGTCATTCGTTGAACATTTAGGTCATTTACGTCCTCCCTAGGCTTATTCTAATCCAATTAGGGTTTTTAACTAATCTTGGGCATCCAATAAGTGATTTTGTATCATTCGTTGAACATTTAGTTCATTTACGTACTCCCTTGGCTTATTCTAATCCATATATGGTTTTTAACCATTCTTGTGCATCCAATAAGTGATTTTGTGTCATTGGTTGAACATTTAGTTCATTTACGTACTCCCTTGGCTTACTCTAATCCAATTATGGTTTTTAACCATTCAAGTGCATCCAATAAGTGATTTTGTGTCATTGGTTGAACGTTTATTTGATTTTCGTCCTCCCTTGGCTTATTTTAATCCAATTAGGGTTTTTATCTAATCTTGTGCATCCAATAAGTGATTTTGTGTCATTCGTTGAACATTTCGGTCATTTACGTCCTCCCTAGGCTTATTCTAATTCAATTAGGGTTTTTAACCAATCTTGTGCGTCCAATAAGTGATTTTGTTTCATTGGTTGAACATTTAGGTCATTTTCGTCCTCCCTAGGCTTATTCTTATCGAATTAGGGTTTTTAACCAATCTAGTGCATCCAATAAGTGATTTTGTGTCATTGGTTGAACATTTAGGTTATTTTTATCCTCCCTAGGCTTATTCTAATCCAATTAGAGTTTTTTTTACCAATCTTGTGCATCCAATAAGTGATTTTGTGTCATTGGTTGAACATTTAGGTCATTTTTGTCCTCCCTTGGCTTATTCTAATGCAATTAGGGTTTTTAACCAATCTTGTGCATCCAATAAATGATTTTGTGTCATTGGTTGAACATTTAGGTCTTTTTCGTCCTCCCTAGGTTTATTCTAATCCAATTAGGGTTTTTTAAACAATCTTGTGCATCCAATAAGTGATTTTGTGTCATTGGTTGAACATTTAGATCATTTTCATCCTCCCTAGGCTTTTTCCAATCCGATTAGGGTTTTTAACCAATCTTGTGCATACAATAAGTGATTTTGTTTCATTGGTTGAACATTTACGTCATTTTCGTCCTCCGTAGGCTTGTTCTAATCCAATAAGGGGTTTTAACCAATCTTCTGCATCCAATAAGTGCGTTTGTGTCATTGGATTAACATTTAGGTCATGTAATTTCTCCCTATGCTTATTTTAATCCAATTAGGGTTGTTAACCAACTTTGTGCATCCAATAAGTGATTGTGTCATTGGCTGAACATTTAGGGCATTTTCTTCACCGCTAGGCTTATTCCAATCCAATTACGGTTTTTAACCAATCTTGTGCATCCAATAAGTAATTTTTAGTCATTGGTTGAACATTTACGTCATTTACGTCCTCCCTAGGCTTATTCTAATCCAATAAGGGTTATTAACCAATTTTGTGCATCCAATATGTGATTTTATGTCATAGGTTGAACACTAGGTCATTTTCTTCCTCCCTAGGCTTATTATAATGCAATTAGGGTTTTTAAATAATCTTGTGCATCCAATAAGTGATTTTGGGTCATTGGTTAACATTTAGGTCATTTTCGTCCTTCCTAGCCTTATTCTTATCTAATTAGGGTTTTTAATCAATTTTGTGCATCCAATAAGTGATTTTGTGTCATTGGTTGAACATTTAGGTCATTTTCGTCTTCCCTAGGTTTATTCTAATCCAATTAGGGTTTTTAACCCATCTTTTGCATCCAATAAGTGATTTTATGTCATTGGATTAACATTTAGGTCATTTAATTCCTCCCTAGGCTTATTCTAATTCAATTAGGGTTTTTAACCAATCTTTTGCATCCAGTAATTGATTTTGTATCATTGGTTGAACATTTAGGTCATTTTCGTCCTCCCTAGGCTTATTCTAATCCAATTAGGGTTTTTAACCAATCTTTTGCATCCAGTAATTGATTTTGTGTCATTGGTTGAACATTTACGTCATTTTTCGTCCTCCCTAGGCTTATTCTAATCCAATTAGGGTTTTTAACCAATCTTGTGCATCCAATAATTGATTTTGTGTCATTGGTTGAACATTAGGTCATTTTGGTCCTCCCTAGGCTTATTCTTATCTAATTAGGGTTTTTAATCAATCTTGTGCATCCAATAACTGATTTTGGGTCATTGGTTGAACATTTATTTGATTTTCGTCCTTCCTAGGCTTATTCTAATCCAATTAGGGTTTTTAACCAATCTTGTGCATCGAATAAGTGATTTTGTGTCATTCGTTGAACATTTAGGTCATTTACGTCCTCCCTAGGCTTATTCTTATCCAATTAGGGTTTTTAACTAATCTTGGGCATCCAATAAGTGATTTTGTTTCATTCGTTGAACATTTAGTTCATTTACGTACTCCCTTGGCTTATTCTAATCCATATATGGTTTTTAACCATTCTTGTGCATCCAATAAGTGATTTTGTGTCATTGGTTGAATATTTAGGTCATTTTCATCCTCCCTAGGCTTATTCTAATCCAATTAGGGTTTTTATCCAATCTTGTGCATCCAATAAGTGATTTTGTGTCATTGGTTGAACATTTAGGTCATTTCCGTCCTCCCTACGCTTATTCTAATCCAATTAGGGTTTTTAACGAATCTTGTTCATCCAATAATTGATTTTGTGTCATTGGTTGAACATTATGCCATTTTCGTCCTCCCTAGGCTTATTCTAATCTAATTAGGGTTTTTAACCAATCTTGTGCATCCAATAAGTGATTTTGTATCATTGGTTGAACATTTAGGTCATTTTCATCCTCCCTAGGCTTATTCTAATCCAATTAGGTTTTTTATCCAATCTTGTGCATCCAATAAGTGATTTTGTGTCACTGGTTGAACATTTAGGTCATTTCCGACCTCCCTACGCTTATTCTAATCCAATTAGGGTTTTTAACCAATCTTGTTCATCCAATAATTGATTTTGTGTCATTGGTTGAACATTAGGCCATTTTCGTCCTCCCTAGGCTTATTCTAATCTAATTAGGGTTTTTAACCAATCTTGTGCATCCAATAAGTGATTTTGTATCATTGGTTGAACATTTAGGTCATTTTCGTCCACCCTTGGCTTATTCTAATCCAATTAGGGTTTTTAATCAATCTTGTGCGTCCAATAAGTGATTTTGTTTCATTCGTTGAACATTTAGTTCATTTACGTACACCCTTGGCTTATTCTAATCCAATTATGGTTTTTAACCATTCTTGTGAATCGAATAAGTGATTTTGTGTCATTGGTTGAACATTTAGGTCATTTTCATCCTCCCTAGGCTTATTCTAATCCAATTAGGGTTTTTATCCAATCTTGTGCATCCAATAAGTGATTTTGTGTCATTGGTTGAACATTTAGATCATTTGCGTCCTCGCTAGGCTTATTCTAATCCAATAAGGGTTTTTAACCAATCTTGTTCATCAAATAATTGATTTTGTGTCATTGGTTGAACATTAGGTCATTTTCGTCCTCCCAAGGCTTATTCTTATCTAATTAGGGTTTTTAATCAATCTTGTACATCCTATAACTGATTTTGTGTCATTGGTTGAACATTTATTTGATTTTCGTCCTTCTTAGGCTTATTCTAATCCAATTAGGGTTTTTAACCAATCTTGTGCATCCAATAAGTGATTTTGTTTCATTGGTTGAACATTTAGGTCATTTTCGTCCTCCCTAGGCTTATTCTTATCCAATTAGGGTTTTTAACCAATCTAGTGCATCCAATAAGTGATTTTGTGTCATTGGTTGAACATTTAGGTTATTTTTATCCTCCTTAGGCTTATTCTAATCTAATTAGGGTTTTTTTTACCAATCTTGTGCATCCAAAAAGTGATTTTGTGTCATTGGTTGAACATTTAGGTCATTTTTGTCCTCCCTTGGCTTTTTCTAATGCAATTATGGGTCTTAACCTATATTGTGCATCCAGTAAATGATTTTTTGTTATCGGTTGAACATTTATGTCATTTTCGTCCTCCCTAGGTTTATTCTAATCCAATTAGGGTTTCTAACCAATCTTGTGCATCCAATAAGTGATTTTGTGTCATTGGTTGAACATTTAGGTCATTTTCATCCTCCCTAGGCTTTTTCTAATCCGATTAAAGTTTTTAACCAATCATGTGCTTACAATAAGTGATTTTGTTTCATTGGTTGAACATTTAGGTCATTTTCGTCCTCCCTAAGCTTATTCTAATCCAATAAGAGGTTTTAACCAATATTGTGCATCCAATAAGTGCGTTTGTGTCATTGGATTAACATTTAGGCCATGTAATTTCTCCATATGCTTATTTTAATCCAATTAGGGTTGTTAACCATTCTTGTGCATCCAATAAGTGATTTTGTGTCATTGGTTGAACATTTAGGTCATTTTTATCCTCCCTAGGTTTATTCTAATCCAATTAGGGTTTTTATCCAATCTTGTGCATCAATTAAGTGATTTTGTGTCATTGGTTGAACATTTAGATCATTTGCGTCCTCGCTAGGCTTATTCTAATCCAATAAGGGTTTTTAACCAATCTTGTTCATCCAATAATTGATTTTGTGTCATTGGTTGAACATTTAGGTCATTTTTGTCCTCCCTTGGCTTTTTCTAATGCAATTAGGGGTTTTAACCAATCTTGTGCATCCAATAAATGATTTTGTGTCATTGGTTGAACATTTAGGTCATTTTCGTCCTACCTAGGTTTATTCTAATCCAATTAGGGTTTCTAACCAATCTTGTGCATCCAATAAGTGATTTTGTGTCATTGGTTGAACATTTAGGTCATTTTCATCCTCCCTAGGCTTTTTCTAATCCGATTAGGGTTTTTAACCAATCATGTGCATACAATAAGTGATTTTGTTTCATTGGTTGAACATTTAGGTCATTTTTGTCCTCCCTAAGCTTATTCTAATCCAATAAGGGGTTTTAACCAATCTTGTGCATCCAATAAGTGCGTTTGTGTCATTGGATTAACATTTAGGCCATGTAATTTCTCCTTATGCTTATTTTAATCCAATTAGGGTTGTTAACCAATTTTGTGCATCCAATAAGTGATTGTGTCATTGGTTGAACATTTAGGTCATTTTCGTCGCAGCTAGGGTTATTCTAATCCAATTAGGGTTTTAAACCAATCTTGCGCATCCAATAAGTGATTTTGTGTCATTGGTTGAACATTTAGGTCATTTTCATCCTCCCTAGGCTTATTCTAATCCAATTAGGTTTTTTATCCAATCTTGCGCATCTAATAAGTGATTTTGAGTCATTGGTTGAACATTTAGGTCATTTTCGTCCTCCATAGGCTTATTCTAATCCAATTAGGGTTTTTAAATAATCTTGTTCATCCAATAATTGATTTTGTGTCATTGGTTGAACATTAGGCCATTTTCATCCTCCCTAGGCTTATTCTAATCTAATTAGGGTTTTTAACCAATCTTGTGCATCCAATAAGTGATTTTGTGTCATTGGTTGAACATTTAGGTCATTTTCGTCCTCCATAGGCTTATTCTAATCCAATTAAGGTTTTTAACCAATCTTGTGCATCCAATAATTGATTTTGTGTCATTGGTTGAACATTAGGTCATTTTCGTCCTCCCTAGGCTTATTCTAATCCAATTAGGGTTTTTAACCAATCTTGTGCATCCAATAAGTGATTTTGTATCATTCGTTGAACATTTAGTTCATTTACGTACTCCCTTGGCTTATTCTAATCCAATTATGGGTTTTAACCATTCTTGTGCATCCAATAAGTGATTTTGTGTCATTGGTTGAACATTTAGGTCATTTTCATCCTCCCTAGGCTTATTCTAATCCAATTAGGTTTTTTATCCAATCTTGTGCATCCAATAAGTGATTTTGTGTCATTGGTTGATCATTTAGGTCATTTTCGTCCTCCATAGGCTTATTCTAATCCAATTAAGGTTTTTAACCAATCTTGTGCATCCAATAATTGATTTTGTGTCATTGGTTGAACATTAGGTCATTTTCGTCGTCCCTAGGCTTATTCTAATCCAATTAGGGTTTTTAACCAATCTTGTGCATCCAATAAGTGATTTTGTGTCATTGGTTATACATTTAGGTCATTTTCATCCTCCCTAGGCTTATTCTAATCCAATTAGGGTTTTTATCCAATCTTGTGCATCCAATAAGTGATTTTGTGTCATTGGTTGAACATTTAGGTCATTTTCGTCCTCCATAGGCTTATTCTAACCAATCTTGGGCCTCCAATAATTGATTTTGTGTCATTGGTTGAACATTAGGTCATTTTCGTCCTCCCTAGTCTTATTCTAATCCAATTAGGGTTTTTAACAAATCTTGTGCATCCAATAAGTGATTTTGTATCATTCGTTGAACATTTAGTTCATTTACGTACTCCCTTGGCTTATTCTAATCCAATTATGGGTTTTAACCGTTCTTGTGCATCCAATAAGTGATTTTGTGTCATTGGTTGAACATTTAGGTCATTTTCATCCTCCCTAGGCTTATTCTAATCCAATTAGGTTTTTTATCCAATCTTGTGCATCCAATTAGTGATTTTGTGTCATTGGTTGATCATTTAGGTCATTTTCGTCCTCCATAGGCTTATTCTAATCCTATTAGGGTTTTTAACCAATCCTGTGCATCCAATAAGTGCGTTTGTGTCAATGGATTAACATTTGAGTCATGTAATTCCTCCCTATTCTTATTCTAATCCAATAAGGGTTGTTAACCAAATTTGTGCATCCAATAAGTGATTTTATGTCATAGGTTGAACATTAGGTCATTTTCGTCCTCCCTAGGCTTATTATAATCCAATTAGGGTTTTTAAATAATCTTGTTTATCCAATAATTGATTTTGTGTCATTGGTTGAACATTAGGCCATTTTCGTCCTCGCTAGGCTTATTCTAATCTAGTTAGGGTTTTTAACCAATCTTGTGCATCCAATAAGTGATTTTGTATCATTGGTTGAACATTAAGGTCATTTTCGTCCACCCTGGCTTATTCTAATCCAATTAGGGTTTTTAATCAATCTTGTGCGTCCAATAAGTGATTTTGTTTCATTCGTTGAACATTTAGTTCATTTACGTACTCCCTTGGTTTATTCTAATCCAATTATGGTTTTTAACCATTCTTGTGCATCCAATAAGTGATTTTGTGTCATTGGTTGAACATTTAGGTCATTTTCATCCTCCCTAGGCTTATTCTAATCCAATTAGGGTTTTTATCCTATCTTGTGCATCCAATAAGTGATTTTGTGTCATTGGTTGAACATTTAGATCATTTGCGTCCTCGCTAGGCTTAATCTAATCCAATAAGGGTTTTTAACGAATCTTGTTCATCCAATAATTGATTTTGTGTCATTGGTTGAACATTAGGCCATTTTCGTCCTCCCTAGGCTTATTCTAATCTAGTTAGGGTTTTTAACCAATCTTGTGCATCCAATAAGTGATTTTGTATCATTGGTTGAACATTTAGGTCATTTTCGTCCACCCTTGGCTTATTCTAATCCAATTAGGGTTTTTAATCAATATTGTGCGTCCAATAAGTGATTTTGTTTCATTCATTGAACATTTAGTTCATTTACGTACTCCCTTGGTTTATTCTAATCCAATTATGGTTTTTAACCATTCTTGTGCATCCAATAAGTGATTTTGTGTCATTGGTTGAACATTTAGGTCATTTTCATCCTCCCTAGGATTATTCTAATCCAATTAGGGTTTTTATCCTATCTTGTGCATCCAATAAGTGATTTTGTGTCATTGGTTGAACATTTAGATCATTTGCGTCCTCGCTAGGCTTAATCTAATCCAATAAGGGTTTTTAACGAATCTTGTTCATCCAATAATTGATTTTGTGTCATTGGTTGAACATTAGGTCATTTTCGTCCTCCCAAGGCTTATTCTTAACTAATTAGGGTTTTTAATCAATCTTGTACATACAATAACTGATTTTGTGTCATTGGTTGAACATTTATTTGATTTTCGTCCTTCTTAGGCTTATTCTAATCCAATTAGGGTTTTTAACGAATCTTGTGCATCCAATAAGTGATTTTGTTTCATTGGTTGAACATTTAGGTCATTTTTGTCCTCCCTTGGTTTATTCTAATCCAATTAGGTTTCTAACCAATCTTGTGCATCCAATAAGTGATTTTGCGTCATTGGTTGAACATTTAGGTCATTTTCATCCTCCCTAGACTTTTTCTAATCCGATTAGGGTTTTTAACCAATCATGTGCATACAATAAGTGATTTTGTTTCATTGGTTGAACATTTAGGTCATTTTCGTCCTCCCTAAGCTTATTCTAATCCAATAAGGGGTTTTAACCAATCTTGTGCATCCAATAAGTGCGTTTGTGTCATTGGATTAACATTTAGGCGATGTAATTTCGCCTTATGCTTATTTAAATCCAATTAGGGTTGTTAACCAATTTTGTGCATCCAATAAGTGATTGTGTCATTGGCTGAACATTTAGCTCATTTTCGTCGCCGTTAGGCTTATTCTAATCTAATTAGGGTTTTTAACCAATCTTGTGCATCCAATAAGTAATTTTCTGTCATTGGTTGAACATTTAGGTCATTTACGTCCTCCCAAGGCTTATTCTAATCCAATTAGGGTTTTAAACCAATCTTGCGCATCCAATAAGTGATTTTGTGTCATTGGTTGAACATTTAGGTCATTTTCATCCTCCCTAGGCTTATTCTAATCCAATTAGGTTTTTTATCCAATCTTGTGCATCCAATAAGTGATTTTGTGTCATTGGTTGAACATTTAGGTCATTTTCGTCCTCCATAGGCTTATTCTAATCCAATTAAGGTTTTTAACCAATCTTGTGCATCCAATAATTGATTTTGTGTCATTGGTTGAACATTAGGTCATTTTCGTCGTCCCTAGGCTTATTCTAATCCAATTAGGGTTTTTAACCAATCTTGTGCATCCAATAAGTGATTTTGTGTCATTGGTTAAACATTTAGGTCATTTTCATCCTCCATAGGCTTATTCTAATCCAATTAGGGTTTTTATCCAATCTTGTGCATCCAATAAGTGATTTTGTGTCATTGGTTGAACATTAAGGTCATTTTCGTCCGCCATAGGCTTATTCTAACCAATCTTGGGCCTCCAATAATTGATTTTGTGTCATTGGTTGAACATTAGGTCATTTTCGTCCTCCCTAGTCTTATTCTAATCCAATTAGGGTTTTTAACGAAACTTGTGCATCCAATAAGTGATTTTGTATCATTCGTTGAACATTTAGTTCATTTACGTACTCCCTTGGCTTATTCTAATCCAATTATGGGTTTTAACCATTCTTGTGCATCCAATAAGTGATTTTGTGTCATTGGTTGAACATTTAGGTCATTTTCATCCTCCCTAGGCTTATTCTAATCCAATTAGGTTTTTTATCCAATCTTGTGCATCCAATTAGTGATTTTGTGTCATTGGTTGATCATTTAGGTCATTTTCGTCCTCCATAGGCTTATTCTAATCCTATTAGGGTTTTTAACCAATCCTGTGCATCCAATAAGTGCGTTTGTGTCAATGGATTAACATTTGGGTCATGTAATTCCTCCCTATTCTTATTCTAATCCAATAAGGGTTGTTAACCAAATTTGTGCATCCAATAAGTGATTTTATGTCATAGGTTGAACATTAGGTCATTTTCGTCCTCCCTAGGCTTATTATAATCCAATTAGGGTTTTTAAATAATCTTGTTCATCCAATAATTGATTTTGTGTCATTGGTTGAACATTAGGCCATTTTCGTCCCCCCTAGGCTTATTCTAATCTAGTTAGGGTTTTTAACCAATCTTGTGCATCCAATAAGTGATTTTGTATCATTGGTTGAACAATTAGGTCATTTTCGTCCACCCTTGGCTTATTCTAATCCAATTAGGGTTTTTAATCAATCTTGTGCGTCCGATAAGTGATTTTGTTTAATTCGTTGAACATTTAGTTCATTTACGTACTCCCTTGGTTTATTCTAATCCAATTATGGTTTTTAACCATTCTTGTGCATCCAATAAGTGATTTTGTGTCATTGGTTGAACATTTAGGTCATTTTCATCCTCCCTAGGCTTATTCTAATCCAATTAGGGTTTTTATCCTATATTGTGCATCCAATAAGTGATTTTGTGTCATTGGTTGAACATTTAGATCATTTGCGTCCTCGCTAGGCTTAATCTAATCCAATAAGGGTTTTTAACGAATCTTGTTCATCCAATAATTGATTTTGTGTCATTGGTTGAACATTAGGTCATTTTCGTCCTCCCAAGGCTTATTCTTATCTAATTAGGGTTTTTAATCAATCTTGTACATCCAATAACTGATTTTGTGTCATTGGTTAAACATTTATTTGATTTTCGTCCTTCTTAGGCTTATTCTAATCCAATTAGGGTTTTTAACGAATCTTGTGCATCCAATAAGTGATTTTGTTTCATTGGTTGAACATTTAGGTCATTTTTGTCCTCCCTTGGTTTATTCTAATCCAATTAGGTTTCTAACCAATCTTGTGCATCCAATAAGTGATTTTGTGTCATTGGTTGAACATTTAGGTCATTTTCATCCTCCCTAGGCTTTTTCTAATCCGATTAGGGTTTTTAACCAATCATGTGCATACAATAAGTGATTTTGTTTCATTGGTTGAACATTTAGGTCATTTTCGTCCTCCCTAAGCTTATTCTAATCCAATAAGGGGTTTTAACCAATCTTGTGCATCCAATAAGTGCGTTTGTGTCATTGGATTAACATTTAGGCCATGTAATTTCTCCCTATGCTTATTTTAATCCAATTAGGGTTGTTAACCAATTTTGTGCATCCAATAAGTGATTGTGTCATTGGCTGAACATTTAGGTCATTTTCGTCGCCGCTAGGCTTATTCTAATCCAATTAGGGTTTTTAACCAATCTTGTGCATCCAATAAGTAATTTTCTGTCATTGGTTGAACATTTAGGTCATTTACGTCCTCCCAATGCTTATTCTAATCCAATTAGGGTTTTAAACCAATCTTGCGCATCCAATAAGTGATTTTGTGTCATTGGTTGAACATTTACGTCATTTTTGTCCTCCCTAGGCTTATTCTAATCCTATTAGGGTTTTTAACCAATCTTGTGCATCCAATAAGTGCTTTTGTGTCAATGGATTAACATTTGGGTCATGTAATTCCTCCCTATTCTTATTCTAATCCAATAAGGGTTTTTAATCATTTTTGTGCATCCAGTAATTGATTTTGTGTCATTGGTTGAACATTTAGGTCATTTTCGTCCTCCCTAGGCTTATTCTAATCCAATTAGGGTTTTTAACCAATCTTGTGCATCCAATAATTGATTTTGTGTCATTGGTTGAACATTAGGTCATTTTCGTCCTCCCTAGGCTTATTCTTATCTAATTAGGGTTTTTAATCAATCTTGTGCATCCAATAACTGATTTTGTGTCATTGGTTGAACATTTATTTGATTTTCGTCGTTCCTAGGCTTATTCTAATCCAATTAGGGTTTTTAACCAATCTTGTGCATCGAATAAGTGATTTTGTGTCATTCGTTGAACATTTAGGTCATTTACGTCTTCCCTAGGCTTATTCTAATCCAATTAGGGTTTTTAACCAATCTTGTGCATCCAATAAGTGATTTTGTTTCATTCGTTGAACATTTAGTTCATTTATGTACTCCCTTGGCTTATTCTAATATAATTATGGTTTTTAACTATTCTTGTGCATCCAATAAGTGATTTTGTGTCATTGGTTGAACATTTAGGTCATTTTAATCCTCCTCGGGCTTATTCTAATCCAATTAGGGTTTTTTACCAATCTTGTGCATCCAATAAGTGATTTTGTGTCATTGGTTGATCATTTAGGTCATTTTCGTCCTCCCTAGGTTTATTCTAATCCAGTTAGGGTTTTTAACTAATCTTGTGCATCCAATAAGTGATTTTGTTTCATTGGATTGACATTTAGGTCATTTAATTCCTCCCTAGGCTTCTTCTAATTCAATTAGGATTTTCAATCAATCTTGTGCACCCAATAAGTGATTTTGTGTCATTGGTTGAACATTTAGGTCATTTACGACCTCCCTAGGCTTATTCTAATCCGATTAGGGTTTTTAGCCAATCTTGTGCATCCAATAAGTGATTTTTTGTCATTGGTTGAACATTTAGGTCATTTTCGTCCTCCCTAGGTTTATTCTAATCCAATAAGGGTTTTTAACCAATCTTGTGCATCCAATAAGTGATTTTGTGTCATTGGATGAAAATTTAGGTCATTTTCGTCCTCCCTAGGATTATTCTAATTCAATTAGGGTTTTTAACCAATCTTTTGCATCCAATAATTGATTGTGTGTCATTGGTTGAACATTAGATCATTTTCGTCCTCCCTAGGCTTATTGTTATCTAATTAGGGTTTTTAATCAATCTTGTGCATCCAATAACTGATTTTGTGTCATTGGTTGAACATTTATTTGATTTTCGTCCTTCCTAGGCTTATTCTAATCGATTTAGGGTTTTTAACCAATCTTGTGCGTCGAATAAGTGATTTTGTTTCATTCGTTGAACATTTAGTTCATTTACGTACTCCCTTGGCTTATTCTAATCCAATTATAGTTTTTAACCATTCTTGTGCATCCAATAATTGATTTTGTGTCATTGGTTGAACATTTAGGTCATTTTAATCCTCCCTAGGCTTATTCTAATCCAATTAGGGTTTTTAACCAATCTTGTGCATCCAATAAGTGATTTTGTGTCATTGGTTGAACATTTAGGTCATTTTCGTCCTCCCTAGGTTTATTCTAATCCAGTTAGGGTTTTTAACTAATCTTGTGCATCCAATAAGTGATTTTGTTTCATTGGATTGACATTTAGGTCATTTAATTCCTCCCTAGGCTTCTTCTAATTCAATTAGGATTTTCAATCAATCTTGTGCACCCAATAAGTGATTTTGTGTCATTGGTTGAACATTTAGGTCATTTACGACCTCCCTAGGCTTATTCTAATCTGATTGGGGTTTTTAACCAATCTTGTGCATCCAATAAGTGATTTTTTGTCATTGGTTGAACATTTAGGTCATTTTCGTCCTCCCTCGGTTTATTCTAATCCAATAAGGGTTTTTAACCAATCTTGTGCATCCAATAAGTGATTTTGTGTCATTGGATGAACATTTAGGTCATTTTCGTCCTCCCTAGGATTATTCTAATTCAATTAGGGTTTTTAACCAATCTTTTGCATCCAATAATCGATTTTGTGTCATTGGTTGATCATTTAGGTCATTTTCGTCCTCCCTTGGCTTATTCTAATCTAATTAGGGTTTTTAAAAAATCTTGTGCATCCAATAAGGGATTTTGTGTCATTGGTTGAACATTTAGGTCATTTTCGTCCACCCTTGGCTTATTCTAATCCAATTAGGGTTTTTAACCAATTTTGTGCATCCAATAAGTGATTTTGTTTCATTGGTTGAACATTTAGGTCATTTTCGTCCTCCCTAGGCTTATTTAATCCAATTAGGGTTTTTAACCAATCTTGTGCATCCAATAATTGATTGTGTGTCATTGGTTGCACATTAGGTCATTTTCGTCCTCCCTAGGCTTATTCTTATCTAATTAGGGTTTTTAATCATTCTTGTGCATCCAATAAATGATTTTGTGTCATTGGTTGAACATTTATTTGATTTTCGTCCTTCCTAGGCTTATTCTAATCCAATTAGGGTTTTTAACCAATCTGGTGCATCGAATAAGTGATTTTGTGTCATTCGTTGAACATTTAGGTCATTTACGTCCTCCCTAGGCTTATTCTAATCGAATTAGGGTTTTGAACCAATCTTGTCCATCCAATAAGTGATTTTGTTTCATTCGTTGAACATTTAGTGCATTTACGTACTCCCTTGGCTTATTCTAATCCAATTATGGTTTTTAACCATTCTTGTGCATCCAATAAGTGATTTTGTGTCATTGGTTGAACATTTCGGTCATTTTAATCCTCCCTCGGCATATTCTAATCCAATTAGGGTTTTTAACCAATCTTGTGCATCCAATAAGTGATTTTGTGTCATTGGTGGAACATTTAGGTCATTTTCGCCCTCCCTAGGTTTATTCTAATCCAGTTAGGGTTTTTAACTAATCTTGTGCATCCAATAAGTGATTTTGTTTCATTGGATTGACATTTAGCTCATTTAATTCCTCCCTAGGCTTCTTCTAATTCAATTAGGATTTTCAATCAATCTTGTGCACCCAATAAGTGATTTTGTGTCATTGGTTGAACATTTAGGTCATTTACGACCTCCCTAGGCTTATTCTAATCCGATTAGGGTTTTTAACCAATCTCTTACATCCAATAAGTGATTTTTTGTCATTGGTTGAACATTTAGGTCATTTTCATCCTCCCTAGGTTTATTCTAATCCAATAAGGGTTTTTAACCAATCTTGTGCATCCAATAAGTGATTTTGTGTCATTGGATGAACATTTAGGTCATTTTCGTCCTCCCTAGGATTATTCTAATTCAATTAGGGTTTTTAACCAATCTTTTGCATCCAATAATTGATTTTGTGTCATTGGTTGAACATTTAGGTCATTTTCGTCCTCCCTAGGCTTATTATAATCTAATTAGGGTTTTTAATAAATTTTGTGCATCCAATAAGGGATTTTGTGTCATTGATTGAACATTTAGGTCATTTTCGTCCACCCTTGGCTTATTTTAATCCAATTAGGGTTTTTAACCAATCTTGTGCATCCAATAAGTGATTTTGTGTCATTCGTTGAACATTTAGGTCATTTACGTCCTCCCTAGGCTTATTCTAATCCAATTAGGGTTTTTAACCAGTCTTGTGCATCCAATAAGTGATTTTGGTTCATTCGTTGAACATTTAGTTCATTCACGTACTCCCTTGTCTTATTCTAATCCAAATATGGTTTTTAACCATTCTTGTGCATCAAATAAGTGATTTTGTGTCATTGGTTGAACATTTAGGTCATTTTCGTCCTCCCTAGGCTTATTCTAATCAAATTAGGGTTTTTAACCAATCTTGTGCGTCCAATAAGTGATTTTGTGTCATTGGATGAACATTTAGGTCATTTTCGTCCTCCCTAGGCTTATTCTAATTCAATTAGGGTTTTTAGCCAATCTTTTGCATCCAATAATTGATTTTGTGTCATTGGTTGAACATTTAGGTCATCCTCCCTAGGCTTATTCTAATCCAATTAGGGTTTTTAACAAATCTTGCGCAACCAATAAGGGATTTTGTGTCATTGGTTGAACATTTAGGTCATTTTCGTCCAACCTTGGCTTATTCTAATCCAATTAGGGTTTTTAACCAATCTTGTGCATCCAATAAGTGATTTTGTGTCATTCGTTGAACATTTAGGTCATTTACGTCCTCCCTAGGCTTATTCTAATCCAATTAGGGTTTTTAACCAGTCTTGTGCATCCAATAAGTGATTTTGGTTCATTCGTTGAACATTTAGTTCATTCACGTACTCCCTTGTCTTATTCTAATCCAAATATGGTTTTTAACCATTCTTGTGCATCAAATAAGTGATTTTGTGTCATTGATTGAACATTTAGGTCATTTTCGTCCACCCTTGGCTTATTTTAATCCAATTAGGGTTTTTAACCAATCTTGTGCATCCAATAAGTGATTTTGTGTCATTCGTTGAACATTTAGGTCATTTACGTCCTCCCTAGGCTTATTCTAATCCAATTAGGGTTTTTAACCAGTCTTGTGCATCCAATAAGTGATTTTGGTTCATTCGTTGAACATTTAGTTCATTCACGTACTCCCTTGTCTTATTCTAATCCAAATATGGTTTTTAACCATTCTTGTGCATCAAATAAGTGATTTTGTGTCATTGGTTGAACATTTAGGTCATTTTCGTCCTCCCTAGGCTTATTCTAATCAAATTAGGGTTTTTAACCAATCTTGTGCGTCCAATAAGTGATTTTGTGTCATTGGATGAACATTTAGGTCATTTTCGTCCTCCCTAGGCTTATTCTAATTCAATTAGGGTTTTTAGCCAATCTTTTGCATCCAATAATTGATTTTGTGTCATTGGTTGAACATTTAGGTCATCCTCCCTAGGCTTATTCTAATCCAATTAGGGTTTTTAACAAATCTTGCGCAACCAATAAGGGATTTTGTGTCATTGGTTGAACATTT
The DNA here is from genome assembly GCA_037974735.1 of Cicer chorassanicum. Taxonomy (NCBI): domain Eukaryota; kingdom Viridiplantae; phylum Streptophyta; class Magnoliopsida; order Fabales; family Fabaceae; genus Cicer; species Cicer chorassanicum. Next base: position 37,421,617 of record JBBPBP010009779.1, read on the forward strand.
AGGTCATTTTCGTCCAACCTTGGCTTATTCTAATCCAATTAGGGTTTTTAACCAATCTTGTGCATCCAATAAGT
>JBBPBP010009779.1:37421700-37436933 GCA_037974735.1 Cicer chorassanicum
GATTTTGTGTCATTGATTGAACATTTAGGTCATTTTCGTCCACCCTTGGCTTATTTTAATCCAATTAGGGTTTTTAACCAATCTTGTGCATCCAATAAGTGATTTTGTGTCATTCGTTGAACATTTAGGTCATTTACGTCCTCCCTAGGCTTATTCTAATCCAATTAGGGTTTTTAACCAATCTTGTGCATCCAATAAGTGATTTTGTTTCATTCGTTGAACATTTAGTTCATTTACGTACTCCCTTGGCTTATTCTAATCCAATTATGGTTTTTAACCATTCTTGTGCATCAAATAAGTGATTTTGTGTCATTAGTTGAACATTTAGGTCATTTTCGTCCTCCCTAGGCTTATTCTAATCAAATTTGGGTTTTTAACTAATCTTGTGCATCCAATAATTGATTTTGTATCATTGGATGAACATTTAGGTCATTTTCGTCCTCCCTAGGCTTATTCTAATTCAATTAGGGTTTTTAACCAATCTTTTGCATCCAATAATTGATTTTGTGTCATTGGTTGAACATTTAGGTCATTTTCGTCCTCCGTAGGCTTATTCTAATCCAATTAGAGTTTTAACAAATCTTGCGCAACCAATAAGGGATTTTGTGTCATCGGTTGAACATTTAGGTCATTTTCGTCCACCCTTGGCTTATTCTAATCCAATTAGGCTTTTTAACCAATCTTGTGCATCCAATAAGTGATTTTGTGTCATTGGTATAACATTTAGGTCATTTTCTTCCTCCGTAGGCTTATTCTAATCCAATTAGGGTTTTTAACCAATCTTGTGCATCCAATAAGTGATTTTGTGTCATTCGTTGAACATTTAGGTCATTTACGTCCTCCCTAGGCTTATTCTAATCCAATTAGGGTTTTGAACCAATCTTGTGCATCCAATAAGTGATTTTGTTTCATTCGTTGAACATTTAGTTCATTTACGTACTCCCTTGGCTTATTCTAATCCAATTATGGTTTTTAACCATTCTTGTGCATCAAATAAGTGATTTTGTGTCATTGGGGTAACATTTAGGTCATTTTCGTCCTCCCTAGGCTTATTCTAATCAAATTAGGGTTTTTAACTAATCTTGTGCATCCAATAAGTGATTTTGTGTCATTGGATGAACATTTAGGTCATTTTCGTCCTCCCTAGGCTTACTCTAATTCAATTAGGGTTTTTAACCAATCTTTTGCATCCAATAATTGATTTTGTGTCATTGGTTGAACATTTAGGTCATTTTCGTCATCCCTAGGCTTATTCTAATCCAATTAGGGTTTTAACAAATCTTGCGCAACCAATAAGGGATTTTGTGTCATTGGTTGAACATTTAGGTCATTTTCGTCCACCCTTGGCTTATTCTAATCCAATTAGGGTTTTTAACCAATCTTGTGCATCCAATAAGTGATTTTGTGTCATTGGTGTAACATTTAGGTCATTTTCTTCCTCCCTAGGCTTATTTTAATCCAATTAGGGTTTTTAACCAATCTTGTGCATCCAATAAGTGATTCTGTGTCATTCGTTGAACATTTAGGTCATTTACGTCCTCCCTAGGCTTATTCTAATCCAATTAGGGTTTTTAACCAATCTTGTGCATCCAATATGTGATTTTGTTTCATTCGTTGAACATTTAGTTCATTTACGTACTCCCTTGGCTTATTCTAATCCAATTATGGTTTTTAACCATTCTTGTGCATCAAATAAGTGATTTTGTGTCATTAGTTGAACATTTAGGTCATTTTCGTCCTCCCTAGGCTTATTCTAATCAAATTTGGGTTTTTAACTAATCTTGTGCATGCAATAAGTGATTTTGTATCATTGGAAGAACATTTAGGTCATTTTCGTCCTCCTTAGGCTTATTCTAATTCAATTAGGGTTTTTAACCAATCTTTTGCATCCAATAATTGATTTGGTGTCATTGGTTGAACATTTAGGTCATTTTCGTCCACCCTTGGCTTATTCTAATCCAATTAGGGTTTTTAACCAATCTTGTGCATCCAATAAGTGATTTTTTGTCATTGGTGTAACATTTAGGTCATTTTCTTCCTCCTTAGGCTTATTCTAATCCAATTAGGGTTTTTAACCAATCTTTTGCATCCAATAATTGATTGTGTGTCATTGGTTGAACATTAGGTCTTTTTCGTCCTCCCTAGGCTTATTCTTATCTAATTAGGGTTTTTAAATAATCTTGTGCATCCAATAACTGATTTTGTGTCATTGGTTGAACATTTATTTGATTTTCGTCCTTCTTAGGCTTATTCTAATCCAATTAGGGTTTTTCACCAATCTTGTGCATCCAATAAGTGATTTTGTTTCATTCGTTGAACATTTAGTTCATTTACGTACTCCCTTGGCTTATTCTAATCCAATTATGGTTTTTAACCATTCTTGTGCATCAAATAAGTGATTTTGTGTCATTGGGGTAACATTTAGGTCATTTTCGTCCTCCCTAGGCTTGTTCTAATCAAATTAGGGTTTTTAACTAATCTTGTGCATCCAATAAGTGATTTTGTGTCATTGGATGAACATTTAGGTCATTTTCGTCCTCCCTAGGCTTACTCTAATTCAATTAGGGTTTTTAACCAATCTTTTGCATCCAATAATTGATTTTGTGTCATTGGTTGAACATTTAGGTCATTTTCGTCCTCCCTAGGCTTATTCTAATCCAATTATGGTTTTAACCAATCTTGCGCAACCAATAAGGGATTTTGTGTCATTGGTTGAACATTTAGGTCATTTTCGTCCACCCTTGGCTTATTCTAATCCAATTAGGGTTTTTAACCAATCTTGTGCATCCAATAAGTGATTTTGTATCATTGGTGTAACATTTAGGTCATTTTCTTCCTCCGTAGGCTTATTCTAATCCAATTAGGGTTTTTAACCAATCTTGTGCATCCAATAAGTGATTTTGTGTCATTCGTTGAACATTTAGGTCATTTACGTCCTCCCTAGGCTTATTCTAATCCAATTAGGGTTTTTAACCAGTCTTGTGCATCCAATAAGTGATTTTGGTTCATTCGTTGAACATTTAGTTCATTCACGTACTCCCTTGTCTTATTCTAATCCAAATATGGTTTTTAACCATTCTTGTGCATCAAATAAGTGATTTTGTGTCATTGATTGAACATTTAGGTCATTTTCGTCCACCCTTGGCTTATTTTAATCCAATTAGGGTTTTTAACCAATCTTGTGCATCCAATAAGTGATTTTGTGTCATTCGTTGAACATTTAGGTCATTTACGTCCTCCCTAGGCTTATTCTAATCCAATTAGGGTTTTTAACCAGTCTTGTGCATCCAATAAGTGATTTTGGTTCATTCGTTGAACATTTAGTTCATTCACGTACTCCCTTGTCTTATTCTAATCCAAATATGGTTTTTAACCATTCTTGTGCATCAAATAAGTGATTTTGTGTCATTGGTTGAACATTTAGGTCATTTTCGTCCTCCCTAGGCTTATTCTAATCAAATTAGGGTTTTTAACCAATCTTGTGCGTCCAATAAGTGATTTTGTGTCATTGGATGAACATTTAGGTCATTTTCGTCCTCCCTAGGCTTATTCTAATTCAATTAGGGTTTTTAGCCAATCTTTTGCATCCAATAATTGATTTTGTGTCATTGGTTGAACATTTAGGTCATCCTCCCTAGGCTTATTCTAATCCAATTAGGGTTTTTAACAAATCTTGCGCAACCAATAAGGGATTTTGTGTCATTGGTTGAACATTTAGGTCATTTTCGTCCAACCTTGGCTTATTCTAATCCAATTAGGGTTTTTAACCAATCTTGTGCATCCAATAAGTCATTTTGTGTTATTGGTGTAACATTTAGGTCATTTTCTTCCTCCCTAGGCTTATTCTAATCCAATTAGGGTTTTTAACCAATCTTTTGCATCCAATAATTGATTTTGTGTCATTGATTGAACATTTAGGTCATTTTCGTCCTCCCTAGGCTTATTCTAATCCAATTAGGGTTTTTAACCAATCTTGTGCATCCAATAAGTAATTTTGTGTCATTGGTGTAACATTTAGGTCATTGTCTTCCTCCCTAGGCTTATTCTAATCCAATTAGGGTTTTTAACCAATCTTGTGCATCCAATAAGTGATTTTGTGTGATTCGTTGAACATTTAGGTCATTTTCGTCCTCCCTAGGTTTATTCTAATCCAGTTAGGGTTTTTAACTAATCTTGTGCATCCAATAAGTGATTTTGTTTCATTGGATTGACATTTAGCTCATTTAATTCCTCCCTAGGCTTCTTCTAATTCAATTAGGATTTTCAATCAATCTTGTGCACCCAATAAGTGATTTTGTGTCATTGGTTGAACATTTAGGTCATTTACGACCTCCCTAGGCTTATTCTAATCCGATTAGGGTTTTTAACCAATCTCTTGCATCCAATAAGTGATTTTTTGTCATTGGTTGAACATTTAGGTCATTTTCATCCTCCCTAGGTTTATTCTAATCCAATAAGGGTTTTTAACCAATCTTGTGCATCCAATAAGTGATTTTGTGTCATTGGATGAACATTTAGGTCATTTTCGTCCTCCCTAGGATTATTCTAATTCAATTAGGGTTTTTAACCAATCTTTTGCATCCAATAATTGATTTTGTGTCATTGGTTGAACATTTAGGTCATTTTCGTCCTCCCTAGGCTTATTCTAATCTAATTAGGGTTTTTAAAAAATTTTGTGCATCCAATAAGGGATTTTGTGTCATTGATTGAACATTTAGGTCATTTTCGTCCACCCTTGGCTTATTCTAATCCAATTAGGGTTTTTAACCAATCTTGTGCATCCAATAAGTGATTTTGTGTCATTCGTTGAACATTTAGGTCATTTACGTCCTCCCTAGGCTTATTCTAATCCAATTAGGGTTTTTAACCAGTCTTGTGCATCCAATAAGTGATTTTGGTTCATTCGTTGAACATTTAGTTCATTGACGTACTCCCTTGTCTTATTCTAATCCAAATATGGTTTTTAACCATTCTTGTGCATCAAATAATTGATTTTGTGCCATTGGTTGAACATTTAGGTCATTTTCGTCCTCCCTAGGCTTATTCTAATCAAATTAGGGTTTTTAACCAATATTGTGCGTCCAATAAGTGATTTTGTGTCATTGGATGAACATTTAGGTCATTTTCGTTCTCCCTAGGCTTATTCTAATTCAATTAGGGTTTTTAGTCAATCTTTTGCTTCCAATAATTGATTTTGTGTCATTGGTTGAACATTTAGGTCATCCTCCCTAGGCTTATTCTAATCCAATTAGGGTTTTTAACAAATCTTGCGCAACCAATAAGGGATTTTGTGTCATTGGTTGAACATTTAGGTCATTTTCGTCCAACCTTGGCTTATTCTAATCCAATTAGGGTTTTTAACCAATCTTGTGCATCCAATAAGTCATTTTGTGTCATTGGTGTAACATTTAGGTCATTTTCTTCCTCCCTAGGCTTATTCTAATCCAATTAGGGTTTTTAACCAATCTTTTGCATCCAATAATTGATTTTGTGTCATTGATTGAATATTTAGGTCATTTTCGTCCTCCCTAGGCTTATTCTAATCCAATTAGGGTTTTTAACCAATCTTGTGCATCCAATAAGTGATTTTGTGTCATTGGTGTAACATTTAGGTCATTGTCTTCCTCCTTAGGCTTATTCTAATCCAATTAGGGTTTTTAACCAATCTTGTGCATCCAATAATTGATTTTGTGTCATTCGTTGAACATTTAGGTCATTTACGTCCTCCCTAGGCTTATTCTAATCCAATTAGGGTTTTTAACCAATCTTGTGCATCCAATAAGTGATTTTGTTTCATTCGTTGAACATTTAGTTCATTTACGTACTCCCTTGGCTTATTCTAATCCAATTATAGTTTTTAGCCATTCTTGTGCATCAAATAAGTGATTTTGTGTCATTAGTTGAACATTTAGGTCATTTTCATCCTCCCTAGGCTTATTTTAATCCAATTTGGGTTTTTAACTAATCTTGTGCATCCAATAATTGATTTTGTATCATTGGATGAACATTTAGGTCATTTTCGTCCTCCCTAGGCTTATTCTAATTCAATTAGGGTTTTTAACCAATCTTTTGCATCCAATAATTGATTTTGTGTCATTGGTTGAACATTTAGGTCATTTTCGTCCTCCGTAGGCTTATTCTAATCCAATTAGGGTTTTAACAAATCTTGCACAACCAATAAGGGATTTTGTGTCATCGGTTGAACATTTAGGTCATTTTCGTCCACCCTTGGCTTATTCTAATCCAATTAGGGTTTTTAACCAATCTTGTGCATCCAATAAGGGATTTTGTGTCATTGGTGTAACATTTAGGTCATTTTCTTCCTCCATAGGCTTATTCTAATCCAATTAGGGTTTTTAACCAATCTTGTGCATCCAATAAGTGATTTTGTGTCATTCGTTGAACATTTAGGTCATTTATGTCCTCCCTAGGCTTATTCTAATCCAATTAGGGTTTTGAACCAATCTTGTGCATCCAATAAGTGATTTTGTTTCATTCGTTGAACATTTAGTTCATTTACGTACTCCCTTGGCTTATTCTAATCCAATTATGGTTTTTAACCATTCTTGTGCATCAAATAAGTGATTTTGTGTCATTGGGGTAACATTTAGGTCATTTTCGTCCTCCCTAGGCTTATTCTAATCAAATTAGGGTTTTTAACTAATCTTGTGCATCCAATAAGTGATTTTGTGTCATTGGTTGAACATTTAGGTCATTTTCGTCCTCCCTAGGCTTACTCTAATTCAATTAGGGTTTTTAACCAATCTTTTGCAACCAATAATTGATTTTGTGTCATTGGTTGTACATTTAGGTCATTTTCGTCCTCCCTAGGCTTATTCTAATCAAATTAGGGTTTTAACAAATCTTGCACAACCAATAAGGGATTTTGTGTCATTGGTTGAACATTTAGGTCATTTTCGTCCACCCTTGGCTTATTCTAATCCAATTAGGGTTTTTAACCAATCTTGTGCATCCAATAAGGGATTTTGTGTCATTGGTGTAACATTTAGGTCATTTTCTTCCTCCATAGGCTTATTCGAATCCAATTAGGGTTTTTAACCAATCTTGTGCATCCAATAAGTGATTTTGTGTCATTCGTTGAACATTTAGGTCATTTTCTTCCTCCCTAGGCTTATTCCAATCCAATTAGGGTTTTTAACCAATCTTGTGCATCCAATAAGTGATTTTGTGTCATTCGTTGAACATTTAGGTCATTTACGTCCTCCCTAGGCTTATTCTAATCCAATTAGGGTTTTTAACCAATCTTGTGCATCCAATAAGTGATTTTGTTTCATTCGTTGAACATTTAGTTCATTTACGTACTCCCTTGGCTTATTCTAATCCAATTATGGTTTTTAACCATTCTTGTGCATCAAATAAGTGATTTTGTGTCATTAGTTGAACATTTAGGTCATTTTCGTCCTCCCTAGGCTTATTCTAATCAAATTTGGGTTTTTAACTAATCTTGTGCATCCAATAAGTGATTTTGTATCATTGGATGAACATTTAGGTCATTTTCGTCCTCCCTAGGCTTGTTCTATTTCAATTAGGGTTTTTAACCAATCTTTTGCATCCAATAATTGATTTTGTGTCATTGGTTGAACATTTAGGTCATTTTCGTCCACCCTTGGCTTATTCTAATCCAATTAGGGTTTTTAACCAATCTTGTGCATCCAATAAGTGATTTTGTGTCATTGGTGTAACATTTAGGTCATTTTCTTCCTCCTTAGGCTTATTCTAATCCAATTAGGGTTTTTAACCAATCTTTTGCATCCAATAATTGATTGTGTGTCATTGGTTGAACATTAGGTCTTTTTCGTCCTCCCTAGGCTTATTCTTATCTAATTAGGGTTTTTAAATAATCTTGTGCATCCAATAACTGATTTTGTGTCATTGGTTGAACATTTATTTGATTTTCGTCCTTCTTAGGCTTATTCTAATCCAATTAGGGTTTTTCACCAATCTTGTGCATCCAATAAGTGATTTTGAGTCATTCGTTGAACATTTAAGTCATTCACGTCCTCCCTAGTCTTATTCTAATCCAATTAGGGTTTTAAACCAATCTTGTGCATCCAATAAGTGACTTTGTTTGATTCGTTGAACACTTAGTTCATTTACGTACTCCCTTGGCTTATTCTAATTCAATTATGGTTTTTAACAATTCTTGTGCATCAAATAAGTGATTTTGTGTCATTAGTTGAACATTTAGGTCATTTTCGTCGTCCCTAGGCTTATTCTAATCAAATTTGGGTTTTTAACTAATCTTGTACATCCAATAAGTGATTTTGTGTCGTTGGATGAACATTTAGGTCATTTTCGTCCTCCCTAGGCTTATTCTAATTCAATTAGGGTTTTTAACCAATCTTTTGCATCCAATAATTGATTTTGTGTCATTGGTTGAACATTTAGGTCATTTTCGTCCTCCCTAGGCTGATTCTAATCAAATTTGGGTTTTTAACTAATCTTGTGCATCCAATAAGTGATTTTGTGTCATTGGATGAACATTTAGGTCATTTTCGTCCTCCCTAGGCTTATTCTAATTCAATTAGGGTTTTTAACCAATCTTTTGCATCCAATAATTGATTTTGTGTCATTGGTTGAACATTTAGGTCATTTTCGTCCTCCGTAGGCTTATTCTAATCCAATTAGGGTTTTAACAAATCTTGCGCAACCAATAAGGGATTTTGTGTCATCGGTTGAACATTTAGGTCATTTTCGTCCACCCTTGGCTTATTCTAATCCACTTAGGGTTTTTAACCAATCTTGTGCATCCAATAAGTGATTTTGTGTCATTGGTATAACATTTAGGTCATTTTCATCCTCCGTAGGCTTATTCTAATCCAATTAGGGTTTTTAACCAATCTTGTGCATCCAATAAGTGATTTTGTGTCATTCGTTGAACATTTAGGTCATTTACGTCCTCCCTAGGCTTATTCTAATCCAATTAGGGTTTTGAACCAATCTTGTGCATCCAATAAGTGATTTTGTTTCATTCGTTGAACATTTAGTTCATTTACGTACTCCCTTGGCTTATTCTAATCCAATTATGGTTTTTAACCATTCTTGTGCATCAAATAAGTGATTTTGTGTCATTGGGGTAACATTTAGGTCATTTTCGTCCTCCCTAGGCTTATTCTAATCAAATTAGGGTTTTTAACTAATCTTGTGCATCCAATAAGTGATTTTGTGTCATTGGATGAACATTTAGGTCATTTTCGTCCTCCCTAGGCTTACTCTAATTCAATTAGGGTTTTTAACCAATCTTTTGCATCCAATAATTGATTTTGTGTCATTGGTTGAACATTTAGGTCATTTTCGTCATCCCTAGGCTTATTCTAATCCAATTAGGGTTTTAACAAATCTTGCGCAACCAATAAGGGATTTTGTGTCATTGGTTGAACATTTAGGTCATTTTCGTCCACCCTTGGCTTATTCTAATCCAATTAGGGTTTTTAACCAATCTTGTGCATCCAATAAGTGATTTTGTGTCATTGGTGTAACATTTAGGTCATTTTCTTCCTCCCTAGGCTTATTTTAATCCAATTAGGGTTTTTAACCAATGTTGTGCATCCAATAAGTGATTTTGTGTCATTCGTTGAACATTTAGGTCATTTACGTCCTCCCTAGGCTTATTCTAATCCAATTAGGGTTTTTAACCAATCTTGTGCATCCAATATGTGATTTTGTTTCATTCCTTGAACATTTAGTTCATTTACGTACTCCCTTGGCTTATTCTAATCCAATTATGGTTTTTAACCATTCTTGTGCATCAAATAAGTGATTTTGTGTCATTAGTTGAACATTTAGGTCATTTTCGTCCTCCCTAGGCTTATTCTAATCAAATTTGGGTTTTTAACTAATCTTGTGCATCCAATAAGTGATTTTGTGTCATTGGATGAACATTTAGGTCATTTTCGTCCTCCTTAGGCTTATTCTAATTCAATTAGGGTTTTTAACCAATCTTTTGCATCCAATAATTGATTTGGTGTCATTGGTTGAACATTTAGGTCATTTTCGTCCACCCTTGGCTTATTCTAATCCAATTAGGGTTTTTAACCAATCTTGTGCATCCAATAAGTGATTTTGTGTCATTGGTGTAACATTTAGGTCATTTTCTTCCTCCTTAGGCTTATTCTAATCCAATTAGGGTTTTTACAAATCTTGCACAACCAATAAGGGATTTTGTTTCATTCGTTGAACATTTAGTTCATTTACGTACTCCCTTGGCTTATTCTAATCCAATTATGGTTTTTAACCATTCTTGTGCATCAAATAAGTGATTTTGTGTCATTAGTTGAACATTTAGGTCATTTTCGTCCTCCCTAGGCTTATTCTAATCAAATTTGGGTTTTTAACTAATCTTGTGCATGCAATAAGTGATTTTGTATCATTGGATGAACATTTAGGTCATTTTCGTCCTCCCTAGGCTTATTCTAATTCAATTAGGGTTTTTAACCAATCTTTTGCATCCAATAATTGATTTGGTGTCATTGGTTGAACATTTAGGTCATTTTCGTCCACCCTTGGCTTATTCTAATCCAATTAGGGTTTTTAACCAATCTTGTGCATCCAATAAGTGATTTTGTGTCATTGGTGTAACATTTAGGTCATTTTCTTCCTCCTTAGGCTTATTCTAATCCAATTAGGGTTTTTAACCAATCTTTTGCATCCAATAATTGATTGTGTGTCATTGGTTGAACATTAGGTCTTTTTCGTCCTCCCTAGGCTTATTCTTATCTAATTAGGGTTTTTAAATAATCTTGTGCATCCAATAACTGATTTTGTGTCATTGGTTGAACATTTATTTGATTTTCGTCCTTCTTAGGCTTATTCTAATCCAATTAGGGTTTTTCACCAATCTTGTGCATCCAATAAGTGATTTTGTGTCATTCGTTGAACATTTAAGTCATTCACGTCCTCCCTAGTCTTATTCTAATCCAATTAGGGTTTTAAACCAATCTTGTGCATCCAATAAGTGACTTTGTTTCATTCGTTGAACATTTAGTTCATTTACGTACTCCCTTGGCTTATTCTAATCCAATTATGGTTTTTAACAATTCTTGTGCATCAAATAAGTGATTTTGTGTCATTAGTTGAACATTTAGGTCATTTTCGTCCTCCCTAGGCTTATTCTAATCAAATTTGGGTTTTTAACTAATCTTGTGCATCCAATAAGTGATTTTGTGTCATTGGATGAACATTTAGGTCATTTTCGTCCTCCCTAGGCTTATTCTAATTCAATTAGGGTTTTTAACCAATCTTTTGCATCCAATAATTGATTTTGTGTCATTGGTTGAACATTTAGGTCATTTTCGTCCTCCGTAGGCTTATTCTAATCCAATTAGGGTTTTAACAAATCTTGCGCAACCAATAAGGGATTTTGTGTCATCGGTTGAACATTTAGGTCATTTTCGTCCACCCTTGGCTTATTCTAATCCACTTAGGGTTTTTAACCAATCTTGTGCATCCAATAAGTGATTTTGTGTCATTGGTATAACATTTAGGTCATTTTCTTCCTCCGTAGGCTTATTCTAATCCAATTAGGGTTTTTAACCAATCTTGTGCATCCAATAAGTGATTTTGTGTCATTCGTTGAACATTTAGGCCATTTACGTCCTCCCTAGGCTTATTCTAATCCAATTAGGGTTTTGAACCAATCTTGTGCATCCAATAAGTGATTTTGTTTCATTCGTTGAACATTTAGTTCATTTACGTACTCCCTTGGCTTATTCTAATCCAATTATGGTTTTTAACCATTCTTGTGCATCAAATAAGTGATTTTGTGTCATTGGGGTAACATTTAGGTCATTTTCGTCCTCCCTAGGCTTATTCTAATCAAATTAGGGTTTTTAACTAATCTTGTGCATCCAATAAGTGATTTTGTGTCATTGGATGAACATTTAGGTCATTTTCGTCCTCCCTAGGCTTACTCTAATTCAATTAGGGTTTTTAACCAATCTTTTGCATCCAATAATTGATTTTGTGTCATTGGTTGAACATTTAGGTCATTTTCGTCATCCCTAGGCTTATTCTAATCCAATTAGGGTTTTAACAAATCTTGCGCAACCAATAAGGGATTTTGTGTCATTGGTTGAACATTTAGGTCATTTTCGTCCACCCTTGGCTTATTCTAATCCAATTAGGGTTTTTAACCAATCTTGTGCATCCAATAAGTGATTTTGTGTCATTGGTGTAACATTTAGGTCATTTTCTTCCTCCCTAGGCTTATTTTAATCCAATTAGGGTTTTTAACCAATGTTGTGCATCCAATAAGTGATTTTGTGTCATTCGTTGAACATTTAGGTCATTTACGTCCTCCCTAGGCTTATTCTAATCCAATTAGGGTTTTTAACCAATCTTGTGCATCCAATATGTGATTTTGTTTCATTCCTTGAACATTTAGTTCATTTACGTACTCCCTTGGCTTATTCTAATCCAATTATGGTTTTTAACCATTCTTGTGCATCAAATAAGTGATTTTGTGTCATTAGTTGAACATTTAGGTCATTTTCGTCCTCCCTAGGCTTATTCTAATCAAATTTGGGTTTTTAACTAATCTTGTGCATCCAATAAGTGATTTTGTGTCATTGGATGAACATTTAGGTCATTTTCGTCCTCCTTAGGCTTATTCTAATTCAATTAGGGTTTTTAACCAATCTTTTGCATCCAATAATTGATTTGGTGTCATTGGTTGAACATTTAGGTCATTTTCGTCCACCCTTGGCTTATTCTAATCCAATTAGGGTTTTTAACCAATCTTGTGCATCCAATAAGTGATTTTGTGTCATTGGTGTAACATTTAGGTCATTTTCTTCCTCCTTAGGCTTATTCTAATCCAATTAGGGTTTTTACAAATCTTGCACAACCAATAAGGGATTTTGTTTCATTCGTTGAACATTTAGTTCATTTACGTACTCCCTTGGCTTATTCTAATCCAATTATGGTTTTTAACCATTCTTGTGCATCAAATAAGTGATTTTGTGTCATTAGTTGAACATTTAGGTCATTTTCGTCCTCCCTAGGCTTATTCTAATCAAATTTGGGTTTTTAACTAATCTTGTGCATCCAATAATTGATTTTGTATCATTGGTTGAACATTTAGGTCATTTTCGTCCTCCCTAGGCTTATTCTAATTCAATTAGGGTTTTTAACCAATCTTTTGCATCCAATAATTGATTTTGTGTCATTGGTTGAACATTTAGGTCATTTTCGTCCTCCGTAGGCTTATTCTAATCCAATTAGGGTTTTAACAAATCTTGCGCAACCAATAAGGGATTTTGTGTCATCGGTTGAACATTTAGGTCATTTTCGTCCACCCTTGGCTTATTCTAATCCACTTAGGGTTTTTAACCAATCTTGTGCATCCAATAAGTGATTTTGTGTCATTGGTATAACATTTAGGTCATTTTCATCCTCCGTAGGCTTATTCTAATCCAATTAGGGTTTTTAACCAATCTTGTGCATCCAATAAGTGATTTTGTGTCATTCGTTGAACATTTAGGTCATTTACGTCCTCCCTAGGCTTATTCTAATCCAATTAGGGTTTTGAACCAATCTTGTGCATCCAATAAGTGATTTTGTTTCATTCGTTGAACATTTAGTTCATTTACGTACTCCCTTGGCTTATTCTAATCCAATTATGGTTTTTAACCATTCTTGTGCATCAAATAAGTGATTTTGTGTCATTGGGGTAACATTTAGGTCATTTTCGTCCTCCCTAGGCTTATTCTAATCAAATTAGGGTTTTTAACTAATCTTGTGCATCCAATAAGTGATTTTGTGTCATTGGATGAACATTTAGGTAATTTTCGTCCTCCCTAGGCTTACTCTAATTCAATTAGGGTTTTTAACCAATCTTTTGCATCCAATAATTGATTTTGTGTCATTGGTTGAACATTTAGGTCATTTTCGTCATCCCTAGGCTTATTCTAATCCAATTAGGGTTTTAACAAATCTTGCGCAACCAATAAGGGATTTTGTGTCATTGGTTGAACATTTAGGTCATTTTCGTCCACCCTTGGCTTATTCTAATCCAATTAGGGTTTTTAACCAATCATATGCATCCAATAAGTGATTTTGTGTCATTGGTGTAACATTTAGGTCATTTTCTTCCTCCCTAGGCTTATTTTAATCCAATTAGGGTTTTTAACCAATCTTATGCATCCAATAAGTGATTTTGTGTCATTCGTTGAACATTTAGGTCATTTACGTCCTCCCTAGGCTTATTCTAATCCAATTAGGGTTTTTAACCAATCTTGTGCATCCAATATGTGATTTTGTTTCATTCGTTGAACATTTAGTTCATTTACGTACTCCCTTGGCTTATTCTAATCCAATTATGGTTTTTAACCATTCTTGTGCATCAAATAAGTGATTTTGTGTCATTAGTTGAACATTTAGGTCATTTTCGTCCTCCCTAGGCTTATTCTAATCAAATTTGGGTTTTTAACTAATCTTGTGCATCCAATAAGTGATTTTGTATCATTGGATGAACATTTAGGTCATTTTCGTCCTCCTTAGGCTTATTCTAATTCAATTAGGGTTTTTAACCAATCTTTTGCATCCAATAATTGATTTGGTGTCATTGGTTGAACATTTAGGTCATTTTCGTCCACCCTTGGCTTATTCTAATCCAATTAGGGTTTTTAACCAATCTTGTGCATCCAATAAGTGATTTTGTGTCATTGGTGTAACATTTAGGTCATTTTCTTCCTCCTTAGGCTTATTCTAATCCAATTAGGGTTTTTACAAATCTTGCACAACCAATAAGGGATTTTGTTTCATTCGTTGAACATTTAGTTCATTTACGTACTCCCTTCGCTTATTCTAATCCAATTATGGTTTTTAACCATTCTTGTGCATCAAATAAGTGATTTTGTGTCATTAGTTGATTATTTAGGTCATTTTCGTCCTCCCTAGGCTTATTCTAATCAAATTTGGGTTTTTAACTAATCTTGTGCATCCAATAATTGATTTTGTATCATTGGATGAACATTTAGGTCATTTTCGTCCTCCCTAGGCTTATTCTAATTCAATTAGGGTTTTTAACCAATCTTTTGCATCCAATAATTGATTTTGTGTCATTGGTTGAACATTTAGGTCATTTTCGTCCTCCGTAGGCTTATTCTAATCCAATTAGGGTTTTAACAAATCTTGCGCAACCAATAAGGGATTTTGTGTCATCGGTTGAACATTTAGGTCATTTTCGTCCACCCTTGGCTTATTCTAATCCA
>JBBPBP010009779.1:37437095-37507886 GCA_037974735.1 Cicer chorassanicum
AATTAGGGTTTTTAACCAATCTTGTGCATCCAATAAGTGATTTTGTGTCATTCGTTGAACATTTAGGTCATTTACGTCCTCCCTAGGCTTATTCTAATCCAATTAGGGTTTTGAACCAATCTTGTGCATCCAATAAGTGATTTTGTTTCATTCGTTGAACATTTAGTTCATTTACGTACTCCCTTGGCTTATTCTAATCCAATTATGGTTTTTAACCATTCTTGTGCATCAAATAAGTGATTTTGTGTCATTGGGGTAACATTTAGGTCATTTTCGTCCTCCCTAGGCTTATTCTAATCAAATTAGGGTTTTTAACTAATCTTGTGCATCCAATAAGTGATTTTGTGTCATTGGATGAACATTTAGGTCATTTTCGTCCTCCCTAGGCTTACTCTAATTCAATTAGGGTTTTTAACCAATCTTTTGCATCCAATAATTGATTTTGTGTCATTGGTTGAACATTTAGGTCATTTTCGTCATCCCTAGGCTTATTCTAATCCAATTAGGGTTTTAACAAATCTTGCGCAACCAATAAGGGATTTTGTGTCATTGGTTGAACATTTAGGTCATTTTCGTCCACCCTTGGCTTATTCTAATCCAATTAGGGTTTTTAACCAATCTTGTGCATCCAATAAGTGATTTTGTGTCATTGGTGTAACATTTAGGTCATTTTCTTCCTCCCTAGGCTTATTTTAATCCAATTAGGGTTTTTAACCAATGTTGTGCATCCAATAAGTGATTTTGTGTCATTCGTTGAACATTTAGGTCATTTACGTCCTCCCTAGGCTTATTCTAATCCAATTAGGGTTTTTAACCAATCTTGTGCATCCAATATGTGATTTTGTTTCATTCCTTGAACATTTAGTTCATTTACGTACTCCCTTGGCTTATTCTAATCCAATTATGGTTTTTAACCATTCTTGTGCATCAAATAAGTGATTTTGTGTCATTAGTTGAACATTTAGGTCATTTTCGTCCTCCCTAGGCTTATTCTAATCAAATTTGGGTTTTTAACTAATCTTGTGCATCCAATAAGTGATTTTGTGTCATTGGATGAACATTTAGGTCATTTTCGTCCTCCTTAGGCTTATTCTAATTCAATTAGGGTTTTTAACCAATCTTTTGCATCCAATAATTGATTTGGTGTCATTGGTTGAACATTTAGGTCATTTTCGTCCACCCTTGGCTTATTCTAATCCAATTAGGGTTTTTAACCAATCTTGTGCATCCAATAAGTGATTTTGTGTCATTGGTGTAACATTTAGGTCATTTTCTTCCTCCTTAGGCTTATTCTAATCCAATTAGGGTTTTTACAAATCTTGCACAACCAATAAGGGATTTTGTTTCATTCGTTGAACATTTAGTTCATTTACGTACTCCCTTGGCTTATTCTAATCCAATTATGGTTTTTAACCATTCTTGTGCATCAAATAAGTGATTTTGTGTCATTAGTTGAACATTTAGGTCATTTTCGTCCTCCCTAGGCTTATTCTAATCAAATTTGGGTTTTTAACTAATCTTGTGCATCCAATAATTGATTTTGTATCATTGGTTGAACATTTAGGTCATTTTCGTCCTCCCTAGGCTTATTCTAATTCAATTAGGGTTTTTAACCAATCTTTTGCATCCAATAATTGATTTTGTGTCATTGGTTGAACATTTAGGTCATTTTCGTCCTCCGTAGGCTTATTCTAATCCAATTAGGGTTTTAACAAATCTTGCGCAACCAATAAGGGATTTTGTGTCATCGGTTGAACATTTAGGTCATTTTCGTCCACCCTTGGCTTATTCTAATCCACTTAGGGTTTTTAACCAATCTTGTGCATCCAATAAGTGATTTTGTGTCATTGGTATAACATTTAGGTCATTTTCATCCTCCGTAGGCTTATTCTAATCCAATTAGGGTTTTTAACCAATCTTGTGCATCCAATAAGTGATTTTGTGTCATTCGTTGAACATTTAGGTCATTTACGTCCTCCCTAGGCTTATTCTAATCCAATTAGGGTTTTGAACCAATCTTGTGCATCCAATAAGTGATTTTGTTTCATTCGTTGAACATTTAGTTCATTTACGTACTCCCTTGGCTTATTCTAATCCAATTATGGTTTTTAACCATTCTTGTGCATCAAATAAGTGATTTTGTGTCATTGGGGTAACATTTAGGTCATTTTCGTCCTCCCTAGGCTTATTCTAATCAAATTAGGGTTTTTAACTAATCTTGTGCATCCAATAAGTGATTTTGTGTCATTGGATGAACATTTAGGTCATTTTCGTCCTCCCTAGGCTTACTCAAATTCAATTAGGGTTTTTAACCAATCTTTTGCATCCAATAATTGATTTTGTGTCATTGGTTGAACATTTAGGTCATTTTCGTCCTCCCTAGGCTTATTCTATTCCAATTAGGGTTTTAACAAATCTTGCGCAACCAATAAGGGATTTTGTGTCATTGGTTGAACATTTAGGTCATTTTCGTCCACCCTTGGCTTATTCTAATCCAATTAAGGTTTTTAACCAATCTTGTGCATCCAATAAGTGATTTTGTGTCATTGGTGTAACATTTAGGTCATTTTCTTCCTCCCTAGGCTTATTTTAATCCAATTAGGGTTTTTAACCAATCTTGTGCATCCAATAAGTGATTTTGTGTCATTCGTTGAACATTTAGGTCATTTACGTCCTCCCTAGGCTTATTCTAATCCAATTAGGGTTTTTAACCAATCTTGTGCATCCAATATGTGATTTTGTTTCATTCGTTGAACATTTAGTTCATTTACGTACTCCCTTGGCTTATTCTAATCCAATTATGGTTTTTAACCATTCTTGTGCATCAAATAAGTGATTTTGTGTCATTAGTTGAACATTTAGGTCATTTTCGTCCTCCCTAGGCTTATTCTATTCCAATTAGGGTTTTAACAAATCTTGCGCAACCAATAAGGGATTTTGTGTCATTGGTTGAACATTTAGGTCATTTTCGTCCACCCTTGGCTTATTCTAATCCAATTAGGGTTTTTAACCAATCTTGTGCATCCAATAAGTGATTTTGTGTCATTGGTGTAACATTTAGGTCATTTTCTTCCTCCCTAGGCTTATTTTAATCCAATTAAAGTTTTTAACCATTCTTGTGCATCAAATAAGTAATTTTGTGTCATTAGTTGAACATTTAGGTCATTTTCGTCCTCCCTAGGCTTATTCTAATCAAATTTGGGTTTTTAACTAATCTTGTGCATCCAACAAGTGATTTTGTATCATTGGATGAACATTTAGGTCATTTTCGTCCTCCCTAGGCTTATTCTAATTCAATTAGGGTTTTTAACCAATCTTTTGCATCCAATAATTGATTTGGTGTCATTGGTTGAACATTTAGGTCATTTTCGTCCACCCTTGGCTTATTCTAATCCAATTAGGGTTTTTAACCAATCTTGTGCATCCAATATGTGATTTTGTTTCATTCGTTGAACATTTAGTTCATTTACGTACTCCCTTGGCTTATTCTAATCCAATTATGGTTTTTAACCATTCTTGTGCATCAAATAAGTGATTTTGTGTCATTAGTTGAACATTTAGGTCATTTTCGTCCTCCCTAGGCTTATTCTAATCAAATTTGGGTTTTTAACTAATCTTGTGCATCCAATAATTGATTTTGTATCATTGGATGAACATTTAGGTCATTTTCGTCCTCCCTAGGCTTATTCTAATTCAATTAGGGTTTTTAACCAATCTTTTGCATCCAATAATTGATTTTGTGTCATTGGTTGAACATTTAGGTCATTTTCGTCCTCCGTAGGCTTATTCTAATCCAATTAGGGTTTTAACAAATCTTGCGCAACCAATAAGGGATTTTGTGTCATCGGTTGAACATTTAGGTCATTTTCGTCCACCCTTGGCTTATTCTAATCCACTTAGGGTTTTTAACCAATCTTGTGCATCCAATAAGTGATTTTGTGTCATTGGTATAACATTTAGGTCATTTTCTTCCTCCGTAGGCTTATTCTAATCCAATTAGGGTTTTTAACCAATCTTGTGCATCCAATAAGTGATTTTGTGTCATTCGTTGAACATTTAGGTAATTTACGTCCTCCCTAGGCTTATTCTAATCCAATTAGGGTTTTGAACCAATCTTGTGCATCCAATAAGTGATTTTGTTTCATTCGTTGAACATTTAGTTCATTTACGTACTCCCTTGGCTTATTCTAATCCAATTATGGTTTTTAACCATTCTTGTGCATCAAATAAGTGATTTTGTGTCATTGGGGTAACATTTAGGTCATTTTCGTCCTCCCTAGGCTTATTCTAATCAAATTAGGGTTTTTAACTAATCTTGTGCATCCAATAAGTGATTTTGTGTCATTGGATGAACATTTAGGTCATTTTCGTCCTCCCTAGGCTTACTCTAATTCAATTAGGGTTTTTAACCAATCTTTTGCATCCAATAATTGATTTTGTGTCATTGGTTGAACATTTAGGTCATTTTCGTCATCCCTAGGCTTATTCTAATCCAATTAGGGTTTTAACAAATCTTGCGCAACCAATAAGGGATTTTGTGTCATTGGTTGAACATTTAGGTCATTTTCGTCCACCCTTGGCTTATTCTAATCCAATTAGGGTTTTTAACCAATCTTGTGCATCCAATAAGTGATTTTGTGTCATTGGTGTAACATTTAGGTCATTTTCTTCCTCCCTAGGCTTATTTTAATCCAATTAGGGTTTTTAACCAATGTTGTGCATCCAATAAGTGATTTTGTGTCATTCGTTGAACATTTAGGTCATTTACGTCCTCCCTAGGCTTATTCTAATCCAATTAGGGTTTTTAACCAATCTTGTGCATCCAATATGTGATTTTGTTTCATTCCTTGAACATTTAGTTCATTTACGTACTCCCTTGGCTTATTCTAATCCAATTATGGTTTTTAACCATTCTTGTGCATCAAATAAGTGATTTTGTGTCATTAGTTGAACATTTAGGTCATTTTCGTCCTCCCTAGGCTTATTCTAATCAAATTTGGGTTTTTAACTAATCTTGTGCATCCAATAAGTGATTTTGTGTCATTGGATGAACATTTAGGTCATTTTCGTCCTCCTTAGGCTTATTCTAATTCAATTAGGGTTTTTAACCAATCTTTTGCATCCAATAATTGATTTGGTGTCATTGGTTGAACATTTAGGTCATTTTCGTCCACCCTTGGCTTATTCTAATCCAATTAGGGTTTTTAACCAATCTTGTGCATCCAATAAGTGATTTTGTGTCATTGGTGTAACATTTAGGTCATTTTCTTCCTCCTTAGGCTTATTCTAATCCAATTAGGGTTTTTACAAATCTTGCACAACCAATAAGGGATTTTGTTTCATTCGTTGAACATTTAGTTCATTTACGTACTCCCTTGGCTTATTCTAATCCAATTATGGTTTTTAACCATTCTTGTGCATCAAATAAGTGATTTTGTGTCATTAGTTGAACATTTAGGTCATTTTCGTCCTCCCTAGGCTTATTCTAATCAAATTTGGGTTTTTAACTAATCTTGTGCATACAATCATTGATTTTGTATCATTGGATGAACATTTAGGTCATTTTCGTCCTCCCTAGGCTTATTCTAATTCAATTAGGGTTTTTAACCAATCTTTTGCATCCAATAATTGATTTTGTGTCATTGGTTGAACATTTAGGTCATTTTCGTCCTCCGTAGGCTTATTCTAATCCAATTAGGGTTTTAACAAATCTTGCGCAACCAATAAGGGATTTTGTGTCATCGGTTGAACATTTAGGTCATTTTCGTCCACCCTTGGCTTATTCTAATCCACTTAGGGTTTTTAACCAATCTTGTGCATCCAATAAGTGATTTTGTGTCATTGGTATAACATTTAGGTCATTTTCATCCTCCGTAGGCTTATTCTAATCCAATTAGGGTTTTTAACCAATCTTGTGCATCCAATAAGTGATTTTGTGTCATTCGTTGAACATTTAGGTCATTTACGTCCTCCCTAGGCTTATTCTAATCCAATTAGGGTTTTGAACCAATCTTGTGCATCCAATAAGTGATTTTGTTTCATTCGTTGAACATTTAGTTCATTTACGTACTCCCTTGGCTTATTCTAATCCAATTATGGTTTTTAACCATTCTTGTGCATCAAATAAGTGATTTTGTGTCATTGGGGTAACATTTAGGTCATTTTCGTCCTCCCTAGGCTTATTCTAATCAAATTAGGGTTTTTAACTAATCTTGTGCATCCAATAAGTGATTTTGTGTCATTGGATGAACATTTAGGTAATTTTCGTCCTCCCTAGGCTTACTCTAATTCAATTAGGGTTTTTAACCAATCTTTTGCATCCAATAATTGATTTTGTGTCATTGGTTGAACATTTAGGTCATTTTCGTCATCCCTAGGCTTATTCTAATCCAATTAGGGTTTTAACAAATCTTGCGCAACCAATAAGGGATTTTGTGTCATTGGTTGAACATTTAGGTCATTTTCGTCCACCCTTGGCTTATTCTAATCCAATTAGGGTTTTTAACCAATCTTGTGCATCCAATAAGTGATTTTGTGTCATTGGTGTAACATTTAGGTCATTTTCTTCCTCCCTAGGCTTATTTTAATCCAATTAGGGTTTTTAACCAATCTTGTGCATCCAATAAGTGATTCTGTGTCATTCGTTGAACATTTAGGTCATTTACGTCCTCCCTAGGCTTATTCTAATCCAATTAGGGTTTTTAACCAATCTTGTGCATCCAATATGTGATTTTGTTTCATTCGTTGAACATTTAGTTCATTTACGTACTCCCTTGGCTTATTCTAATCCAATTATGGTTTTTAACCATTCTTGTGCATCAAATAAGTGATTTTGTGTCATTAGTTGAACATTTAGGTCATTTTCGTCCTCCCTATGCTTATTCTAATCGAATTTGGGTTTTTAACTAATCTTGTGCATCCAATAAGTGATTTTGTATCATTGGATGAACATTTAGGTCATTTTCGTCCTCCTTAGGCTTATTCTAATTCAATTAGGGTTTTTAACCAATCTTTTGCATCCAATAATTGATTTGGTGTCATTGGTTGAACATTTAGGTCATTTTCGTCCACCCTTGGCTTATTCTAATCCAATTAGGGTTTTTAACCAATCTTGTGCATCCAATAAGTGATTTTGTGTCATTGGTGTAACATTTAGGTTATTTTCTTCCTCCTTAGGCTTATTCTAATCCAATTAGGGTTTT
Source organism: Cicer chorassanicum (assembly GCA_037974735.1). Classification (NCBI taxonomy): domain Eukaryota; kingdom Viridiplantae; phylum Streptophyta; class Magnoliopsida; order Fabales; family Fabaceae; genus Cicer; species Cicer chorassanicum. Next base: position 37,444,298 of record JBBPBP010009779.1, read on the forward strand.
TACAAATCTTGCACAACCAATAAGGGATTTTGTTTCATTCGTTGAACATTTAGTTCATTTACGTACTCCCTTCGCTTATTCTAATCCAATTATGGTTTTTAACCATTCTTGTGCATCAAATAAGTGATTTTGTGTCATTAGTTGAACATTTAGGTCATTTTCGTCCTCCCTAGGCTTATTCTAATCAAATTTGGGTTTTTAACTAATCTTGTGCATACAATCATTGATTTTGTATCATTGGATGAACATTTAGGTCATTTTCGTCCTCCCTAGGCTTATTCTAATTCAATTAGGGTTTTTAACCAATCTTTTGCATCCAATAATTGATTTTGTGTCATTGGTTGAACATTTAGGTCATTTTCGTCCTCCGTAGGCTTATTCTAATCCAATTAGGGTTTTAACAAATCTTGCGCAACCAATAAGGGATTTTGTGTCATCGGTTGAACATTTAGGTCATTTTCGTCCTCCCTTGGCTTATTCTAATCCAATTAGGGTTTTTAACCAATCTTGTGCATCCAATAAGTGATTTTGTGTCATTGGTGTAACATTTAGGTTATTTTCTTCCTCCTTAGGCTTATTCTAATCCAATTAGGGTTTTTACAAATCTTGCACAACCAATAAGGGATTTTGTTTCATTCGTTGAACATTTAGTTCATTTACGTACTCCCTTCGCTTATTCTAATCCAATTATGGTTTTTAACCATTCTTGTGCATCAAATAAGTGATTTTGTGTCATTAGTTGAACATTTAGGTCATTTTCGTCCTCCCTAGGCTTATTCTAATCAAATTTGGGTTTTTAACTAATCTTGTGCATACAATCATTGATTTTGTATCATTGGATGAACATTTAGGTCATTTTCGTCCTCCCTAGGCTTATTCTAATTCAATTAGGGTTTTTAACCAATCTTTTGCATCCAATAATTGATTTTGTGTCATTGGTTGAACATTTAGGTCATTTTCGTCCTCCGTAGGCTTATTCTAATCCAATTAGGGTTTTAACAAATCTTGCGCAACCAATAAGGGATTTTGTGTCATCGGTTGAACATTTAGGTCATTTTCGTCCACCCTTGGCTTATTCTAATCCAATTAGGGTTTTTAACCAATCTTGTGCATCCAATAAGTGATTTTGTGTCATTGGTGTAACATTTAGGTCATTTTCTTCCTCCCTAGGCTTATTTTAATCCAATTAGGGTTTTTAACCAATCTTGTGCATCCAATAAGTGATTTTGTGTCATTCGTTGAACATTTAGGTTATTTACGTCCTCCCTAGGCTTATTCTAATCCAATTAGGGTTTTTAACCAATCTTGTGCATCCAATATGTGATTTTGTTTCATTCGTTGAACATTTAGTTCATTTACGTACTCCCTTGGCTTATTCTAATCCAATTATGGTTTTTAACCATTCTTGTGCATCAAATAAGTGATTTTGTGTCATTAGTTGAACATTTAGGTCATTTTCGTCCTCCCTAGGCTTATTCTAATCAAATTTGGGTTTTTAACTAATCTTGTGCATCCAACAAGTGATTTTGTATCATTGGATGAACATTTAGGTCATTTTCATCCTCCCTAGGCTTATTCTAATTCAATTAGGGTTTTTAACCAATCTTTTGCATCCAATAATTGATTTGGTGTCATTGGTTGAACATTTAGGTCATTTTCGTCCACCCTTGGCTTATTCTAATCCAATTAGGGTTTTTAACCAATCTTGTGCATCCAATAAGTGATTTTGTGTCATTGGTGTAACATTTAGGTCATTTTCTTCCTCCTTAGGCTTATTCTAATCCAATTAGGGTTTTTAACCAATCTTTTGCATCCAATAATTGATTGTGTGTCATTGGTTGAACATTAGGTCTTTTTCGTCCTCCCTAGGCTTATTCTTATCTAATTAGGGTTTTTAAATAATCTTGTGCATCCAATAACTGATTTTGTGTCATTGGTTGATCATTTATTTGATTTTCGTCCTTCTTAAGCTTATTCTAATCCAATTAGGGTTTTTCACCAATCTTGTGCATCCAATAAGTGATTTTGTGTCATTCGTTGAACATTTAGGTCATTTTCGTCCTCCCTAGGCTTATTCTAATCAAATTTGGGTTTTTAACTAATCTTGTGCATCCAATAAGTGATTTTGTTTCATTCGTTGAACATTTAGTTCATTTACGTACTCCCTTGGCTTATTCTAATCCAATTATGGTTTTTAACCATTCTTTTGCATCCAATAATTGATTTTGTGTCATTGGTTGAACATTTAGGTCATTTTCGTCCTCCTTAGGCTTATTCTAATCAAATTTGGGTTTTTAACTAATCTTGTGCATCCAATAAGTGATTTTGTGTCATTGGATGAACATTTAGGTCATTTTCGTCCTCCCTAGGCTTATTCTAATTCAATTAGGGTTTTTAACCAATCTTTTGCATCCAATAATTGATTTTGTGTCATTGGTTGAACATTTAGGTCATTTTCGTCCTCCCTAGGCTTATTCTAATCCAATTAGGGTTTTTACAAATCTTGCGCAACCAATAAGGGATTTTGTGTCATTGGTTGAACATTTAGTTCATTTTCGTCCACCCTTGGCTTATTCTAATCCAATTAGGGTTTTTAACCAATCTTGTGCATCCAATAAGTGATTTTGTGTCATTGGTGTAACATTTAGGTCATTTTCTTCCTCCCTAGGCTTATTCTAATCCAATTAGGGTTTTTAACCAATCTTTTGCATCCAATAATTGATTGTGTGTCATTGGTTGAACATTTGGTCTTTTTCGTCCTCCCTAGGCTTATTCTTATCTAATTAGGGTTTTTAATCAATCTTGTGCATCGAATAACTGATTTTGTGTCATTGGTTGAACATTTATTTGATTTTCGTCCTTCTTAGGCTTATTCTAATCCAATTAGGGTTTTTCACCAATCTTGTGCATCCAATAAGTGATTTTGTTTCATTCGTTGAACATTTAGTTCATTTACGTACTCCCTTGGCTTATTCTAATCCAATTATGGTTTTTAACCATTCTTGTGCATCAAATAAGTGATTTTGTGTCATTGGGGTAACATTTAGGTAATTTTCGTCCTCCCTAGGCTTATTCTAATCAAATTAGGGTTTTTAACTAATCTTGTGCATCCAATAAGTGATTTTGTGTCATTGGATGAACATTTAGGTCATTTTCGTCCTCCCTAGGCTTACTCTAATTCAATTAGGGTTTTTAACCAATCTTTTGCATCCAATAATTGATTTTGTGTCATTGGTTGAACATTTAGGTCATTTTCGTCCTCCCTAGGCTTATTCTAATCCAATTAAGGTTTTAACAAATCTTGCACAACCAATAAGGGATTTTGTGTCATTGGTTGAACATTTAGGTCATTTTCGTCCTCCCTAGGCTTATTCTAATCAAATTAGGGTTTTTAACTAATCTTGTGCATCCAATAAGTGATTTTGTGTCATTGGATGAACATTTAGGTCATTTTCGTCCTCCCTAGGCTTACTCTAATTCAATTAGGGTTTTTAACCAATCTTTTGCATCCAATAATTGATTTTGTGTCATTGGTTGAACATTTAGGTCATTTTCGTCCTCCCTAGGCTTATTCTAATCCAATTAGGGTTTTAACAAATCTTGCGCAACCAATAAGGGATTTTGTGTCATTGGTTGAACATTTAGGTCATTTTCGTCCACCCTTGGCTTATTCTAATCCAATTAGGGTTTTTAACCAATCTTGTGCATCCAATAAGTGATTTTGTGTCATTGGTGTAACATTTAGGTCATTTTCTTCCTCCCTAGGCTTATTTTAATCCAATTAGGGTTTTTAACCAATGTTGTGCATCCAATAAGTGATTTTGTGTCATTCGTTGAACATTTAGGTCATTTACGTCCTCCCTAGGCTTATTCTAATCCAATTAGGGTTTTTAACCAATCTTGTGCATCCAATATGTGATTTTGTTTCATTCCTTGAACATTTAGTTCATTTACGTACTCCCTTGGCTTATTCTAATCCAATTATGGTTTTTAACCATTCTTGTGCATCAAATAAGTGATTTTGTGTCATTAGTTGAACATTTAGGTCATTTTCGTCCTCCCTAGGCTTATTCTAATCAAATTTGGGTTTTTAACTAATCTTGTGCATCCAATAAGTGATTTTGTGTCATTGGATGAACATTTAGGTCATTTTCGTCCTCCTTAGGCTTATTCTAATTCAATTAGGGTTTTTAACCAATCTTTTGCATCCAATAATTGATTTGGTGTCATTGGTTGAACATTTAGGTCATTTTCGTCCACCCTTGGCTTATTCTAATCCAATTAGGGTTTTTAACCAATCTTGTGCATCCAATAAGTGATTTTGTGTCATTGGTGTAACATTTAGGTCATTTTCTTCCTCCTTAGGCTTATTCTAATCCAATTAGGGTTTTTACAAATCTTGCACAACCAATAAGGGATTTTGTTTCATTCGTTGAACATTTAGTTCATTTACGTACTCCCTTGGCTTATTCTAATCCAATTATGGTTTTTAACCATTCTTGTGCATCAAATAAGTGATTTTGTGTCATTAGTTGAACATTTAGGTCATTTTCGTCCTCCCTAGGCTTATTCTAATCAAATTTGGGTTTTTAACTAATCTTGTGCATACAATCATTGATTTTGTATCATTGGATGAACATTTAGGTCATTTTCGTCCTCCCTAGGCTTATTCTAATTCAATTAGGGTTTTTAACCAATCTTTTGCATCCAATAATTGATTTTGTGTCATTGGTTGAACATTTAGGTCATTTTCGTCCTCCGTAGGCTTATTCTAATCCAATTAGGGTTTTAACAAATCTTGCGCAACCAATAAGGGATTTTGTGTCATCGGTTGAACATTTAGGTCATTTTCGTCCACCCTTGGCTTATTCTAATCCACTTAGGGTTTTTAACCAATCTTGTGCATCCAATAAGTGATTTTGTGTCATTGGTATAACATTTAGGTCATTTTCATCCTCCGTAGGCTTATTCTAATCCAATTAGGGTTTTTAACCAATCTTGTGCATCCAATAAGTGATTTTGTGTCATTCGTTGAACATTTAGGTCATTTACGTCCTCCCTAGGCTTATTCTAATCCAATTAGGGTTTTGAACCAATCTTGTGCATCCAATAAGTGATTTTGTTTCATTCGTTGAACATTTAGTTCATTTACGTACTCCCTTGGCTTATTCTAATCCAATTATGGTTTTTAACCATTCTTGTGCATCAAATAAGTGATTTTGTGTCATTGGGGTAACATTTAGGTCATTTTCGTCCTCCCTAGGCTTATTCTAATCAAATTAGGGTTTTTAACTAATCTTGTGCATCCAATAAGTGATTTTGTGTCATTGGATGAACATTTAGGTCATTTTCGTCCTCCCTAGGCTTACTCAAATTCAATTAGGGTTTTTAACCAATCTTTTGCATCCAATAATTGATTTTGTGTCATTGGTTGAACATTTAGGTCATTTTCGTCCTCCCTAGGCTTATTCTATTCCAATTAGGGTTTTAACAAATCTTGCGCAACCAATAAGGGATTTTGTGTCATTGGTTGAACATTTAGGTCATTTTCGTCCACCCTTGGCTTATTCTAATCCAATTAAGGTTTTTAACCAATCTTGTGCATCCAATAAGTGATTTTGTGTCATTGGTGTAACATTTAGGTCATTTTCTTCCTCCCTAGGCTTATTTTAATCCAATTAGGGTTTTTAACCAATCTTGTGCATCCAATAAGTGATTTTGTGTCATTCGTTGAACATTTAGGTCATTTACGTCCTCCCTAGGCTTATTCTAATCCAATTAGGGTTTTTAACCAATCTTGTGCATCCAATATGTGATTTTGTTTCATTCGTTGAACATTTAGTTCATTTACGTACTCCCTTGGCTTATTCTAATCCAATTATGGTTTTTAACCATTCTTGTGCATCAAATAAGTGATTTTGTGTCATTAGTTGAACATTTAGGTCATTTTCGTCCTCCCTAGGCTTATTCTATTCCAATTAGGGTTTTAACAAATCTTGCGCAACCAATAAGGGATTTTGTGTCATTGGTTGAACATTTAGGTCATTTTCGTCCACCCTTGGCTTATTCTAATCCAATTAGGGTTTTTAACCAATCTTGTGCATCCAATAAGTGATTTTGTGTCATTGGTGTAACATTTAGGTCATTTTCTTCCTCCCTAGGCTTATTTTAATCCAATTAAAGTTTTTAACCATTCTTGTGCATCAAATAAGTAATTTTGTGTCATTAGTTGAACATTTAGGTCATTTTCGTCCTCCCTAGGCTTATTCTAATCAAATTTGGGTTTTTAACTAATCTTGTGCATCCAACAAGTGATTTTGTATCATTGGATGAACATTTAGGTCATTTTCGTCCTCCCTAGGCTTATTCTAATTCAATTAGGGTTTTTAACCAATCTTTTGCATCCAATAATTGATTTGGTGTCATTGGTTGAACATTTAGGTCATTTTCGTCCACCCTTGGCTTATTCTAATCCAATTAGGGTTTTTAACCAATCTTGTGCATCCAATAAGTGATTTTTTGTCATTGGTGTAACATTTAGGTCATTTTCTTCCTCCTTAGGCTTATTCTAATCCAATTAGGGTTTTTAACCAATCTTTTGCATCCAATAATTGATTGTGTGTCATTGGTTGAACATTAGGTCTTTTTCGTCCTCCCTAGGCTTATTCTTATCTAATTAGGGTTTTTAAATAATCTTGTGCATCCAATAACTGATTTTGTGTCATTGGTTGAACATTTATTTGATTTTCGTCCTTCTTAAGCTTATTCTAATCCAATTAGGGTTTTTCACCAATCTTGTGCATCCAATAAGTGATTTTGTGTCATTCGTTGAACATTTAAGTCATTCACGTCCTCCCTAGTCTTATTCTAATCCAATTAGGGTTTTAAACCAATCTTGTGCATCCAATAAGTGACTTTGTTTCATTCGTTGAACATTTAGTTCATTAACGTACTCCCTTGGCTTATTCTAATCCAATTATGGTTTTTAACAATTCTTGTGCATCAAATAAGTGATTTTGTGTCATTAGTTGAACATTTAGGTCATTTTCGTCCTCCCTAGGCTTATTCTAATCAAATTTGGGTTTTTAACTAATCTTGTGCATCCAATAAGTGATTTTGTGTCGTTGGATGAACATTTAGGTCATTTTCGTCCTCCCTAGGCTTATTCTAATTCAATTAGGGTTTTTAACCAATCTTTTGCATCCAATAATTGATTTTGTGTCATTGGTTGAACATTTAGGTCATTTTCGTCCTCCTTAGGCTTATTCTAATCAAATTTGGGTTTTTAACTAATCTTGTGCATCCAATAAGTGATTTTGTGTCATTGGATGAACATTTAGGTCATTTTCGTCCTCCCTAGGCTTATTCTAATTCAATTAGGGTTTTTAACCAATCTTTTGCATCCAATAATTGATTTTGTGTCATTGGTTGAACATTTAGGTCATTTTCGTCCTCCCTAGGCTTATTCTAATCCAATTAGGGTTTTTACAAATCTTGCGCAACCAATAAGGGATTTTGTGTCATTGGTTGAACATTTAGTTCATTTTCGTCCACCCTTGGCTTATTCTAATCCAATTAGGGTTTTTAACCAATCTTGTGCATCCAATAAGTGATTTTGTGTCATTGGTGTAACATTTAGGTCATTTTCTTCCTCCCTAGGCTTATTCTAATCCAATTAGGGTTTTTAACCAATCTTTTGCATCCAATAATTGATTGTGTGTCATTGGTTGAACATTTGGTCTTTTTCGTCCTCCCTAGGCTTATTCTTATCTAATTAGGGTTTTTAAATAATCTTGTGCATCCAATAACTGATTTTGTGTCATTGGTTGAACATTTATTTGATTTTCGTCCTTCTTAGGCTTATTCTAATCCAATTAGGGTTTTTCACCAATCTTGTGCATCCAATAAGTGATTTTGTTTCATTCGTCGAACATTTAGTTCATTTACGTACTCCCTTGGCTGATTCTAATCCAATTATGGTTTTTAACCATTCTTCTGCATCAAATAAGTGATTTTGTGTCATTGGGGTAACATTTAGGTCATTTTCGTCCTCCCTAGGCTTATTCTAATCAAATTAGGGTTTTTAACTAATCTTGTGCATCCAATAAGTGATTTTGTGTCATTGGATGAACATTTAGGTCATTTTCGTCCTCCCTAGGCTTACTCTAATTCAATTAGGGTTTTTAACCAATCTTTTGCATCCAATAATTGATTTTGTGTCATTGGTTGAACATTTAGGTCATTTTCGTCCTCCCTAGGCTTATTCTAATCCAATTAGGGTTTTAACAAATCTTGCGCAACCAATAAGGGATTTTGTGTCATTGGTTGAACATTTAGGTCATTTTCGTCCACCCTTGGCTTATTCTAATCCAATTAGGGTTTTTAACCAATCTTGTGCATCCAATAAGTGATTTTGTGTCATCGGTGTAACATTTAGGTCATTTTCTTCCTCCCTAGGCTTATTTTAATCCAATTAGGGTTTTTAACCAATCTTGTGCATCCAATAAGTGATTTTGTGTCATTCGTTGAACATTTAGGTCATTTACGTCCTCCCTAGGCTTATTCTAATCCAATTAGGGTTTTTAACCAATCTTGTGCATCCAATATGTGATTTTGTTTCATTCGTTGAACATTTAGTTCATTTACGTACTCCCTTGGCTTATTCTAATCCAATTATAGTTTTTAACCATTCTTGTGCATCAAATAAGTGATTTTGTGTCATTAGTTGAACATTTAGGTCATTTTCGTCCTCCCTAGGCTTATTCTAATCAAATTTGGGTTTTTAACTAATCTTGTGCATCCAACAAGTGATTTTGTATCATTGGATGAACATTTAGGTCATTTTCATCCTCCCTAGGCTTATTCTAATTCAATTAGGGTTTTTAACCAATCTTTTGCATCCAATAATTGATTTGGTGTCATTGGTTGAACATTTAGGTCATTTTCGTCCACCCTTGGCTTATTCTAATCCAATTAGGGTTTTTAACCAATCTTGTGCATCCAATATGTGATTTTGTTTCATTCGTTGAACATTTAGTTCATTTACGTACTCCCTTGGCTTATTCTAATCCAATTATGGTTTTTAACCATTCTTGTGCATCAAATAAGTGATTTTGTGTCATTAGTTGAACATTTAGGTCATTTTCGTCCTCCCTAGGCTTATTCTAATCAAATTTGGGTTTTTAACTAATCTTGTGCATCCAACAAGTGATTTTGTATCATTGGATGAACATTTAGGTCATTTTCATCCTCCCTAGGCTTATTCTAATTCAATTAGGGTTTTTAACCAATCTTTTGCATCCAATAATTGATTTGGTGTCATTGGTTGAACATTTAGGTCATTTTCGTCCACACTTGGCTTATTCTAATCCAATTAGGGTTTTTAACCAATCTTGTGCATCCAATAAGTGATTTTGTGTCATTGGTGTAACATTTAGGTCATTTTCTTCCTCCTTAGGCTTATTCTAATCCAATTAGGGTTTTTAACCAATCTTTTGCATCCAATAATTGATTGTGTGTCATTGGTTGAACATTAGGTCTTTTTCGTCTTCCCTAGGCTTATTCTTGTCTAATTAGGGTTTTTAAATAATCTTGTGCATCCAATAACTGATTTTGTGTCATTGGTTGAACATTTATTTGATTTTCGTCCTTCTTAAGCTTATTCTAATCCAATTAGGGTTTTTCACCAATCTTGTGCATCCAATAAGTGATTTTGTGTCATTCGTTGAACATTTAAGTCATTCACGTCCTCCTTAGTCTTATTCTAATCCAATTAGGGTTTTAAACCAATCTTGTGCATCCAATAAGTGACTTTGTTTCATTCGTTGAACATTTAGTTCATTTACGTACTCCCTTGGCTTATTCTAATCCAATTATGGTTTTTAACCATTCTTGTGCATCAAATAAGTGATTTTGTGTCATTAGTTGAACATTTAGGTCATTTTCGTCCTCCCTAGGCTTATTCTAATCAAATTTGGGTTTTTAACTAATCTTGTGCATCCAATAATTGATTTTGTATCATTGGATGAACATTTAGGTCATTTTCGTCCTCCCTAGGCTTATTCTAATTCAATTAGGATTTTTAACCAATCTTTTGCATCCAATAATTGATTTTGTGTCATTGGTTGAACATTTAGGTCATTTTCGTCCTCCGTAGGCTTATTCTAATCCAATTAGGGTTTTAACAAATCTTGCGCAACCAATAAGGGATTTTGTGTCATCGGTTGAACATTTAGGTCATTTTCGTCCACCCTTTGCTTATTCTAATCCAATTAGGGTTTTTAACCAATCTTGTGCATCCAATAAGTGATTTTGTGTCATTGGTATATTATTTAGGTCAGTTTCTTCCTCCGTAGGCTTATTCTAATCCAATTAGGGTTTTTAACCAATCTTGTGCATCCAATAAGTGATTTTGTGTCATTCGTTGAACATTTAGGTCATTTACGTCCTCCCTAGGCTTATTCTAATCCAATTAGGGTTTTGAACCAATCTTGTGCATCCAATAAGTGATTTTGTTTCATTCGTTGAACATTTAGTTCATTTACGTACTCCCTTGGCTTATTCTAATCCAATTATGGTTTTTAACCATTCTTGTGCATCAAATAAGTGATTTTGTGTCATTGGGGTAACATTTAGGTCATTTTCGTCCTCCCTAGGCTTATTCTAATCAAATTAGGGTTTTTAACCAATCTTGTGCATCCAATAAGTGATTTTGTGTCATTGGTGTAACATTTAGGTCATTTTCTTCCTCCTTAGGCTTATTCTAATCCAATTAGGGTTTTTAACCAATCTTTTGCATCCAATAATTGATTGTGTGTCATTGGTTGAATATTAGGTCTTTTTCGTCCTCCCTAGGCTTATTCTTATCTAATTAGGGTTTTTAAATAATCTTGTGCATCCAATAACTGATTTTGTCATTGGTTGAACATTTATTTGATTTTCGTCCTTCTTAAGCTTATTCTAATCCAATTAGGGTTTTTCACCAATCTTGTGCATCCAATAAGTGATTTTGTGTCATTCGTTGAACATTTAAGTCATTCACGTCCTCCCTAGTCTTATTCTAATCCAATTAGGGTTTTAAACCAATCTTGTGCATCCAATAAGTGACTTTGTTTCATTCGTTGAACATTTAGTTCATTTACGTACTCCCTTGGCTTATTCTAATCCAATTATGGTTTTTAACAATTCTTGTGCATCAAATAAGTGATTTTGTGTCATTAGTTGAACATTTAGGTCATTTTCGTCCTCCCTAGGCTTATTCTAATCAAATTTGGGTTTTTAACTAATCTTGTGCATCCAATAAGTGATTTTGTGTCGTTAGATGAACATTTAGGTCATTTTCGTCCTCCCTAGGCTTATTCTAATTCAATTAGGGTTTTTGACCAATCTTTTGCATCCAATAATTGATTTTGTGTCATTGGTTGAACATTTAGGTCATTTTCGTCCTCCTTAGGCTTATTCTAATCAAATTTGGGTTTTTAACTAATCTTGTGCATCCAATAAGTGATTTTGTGTCATTGGATGAACATTTAGGTCATTTTCGTCCTCCCTAGGCTTATTCTAATTCAATTAGGGTTTTTAACCAATCTTTTGCATCCAATAATTGATTTTGTGTCATTGGTTGAACATTTAGGTCATTTTCGTCCTCCCTAGGCTTATTCTAATCCAATTAGGGTTTTTACAAATCTTGCACAACCAATACGGGATTTTGTGTCATTGGTTGAACATTTAGTTCATTTTCGTCCACCCTTGGCTTATTCTAATCCAATTAGGGTTTTTAACCAATCTTGTGCATCCAATAAGTGATTTTGTGTCATTGGTGTAACATTTAGGTCATTTTCTTCCTCCCTAGGCTTATTCTAATCCAATTAGGGTTTTTAACTAATCTTTTGCATCCAATAATTGATTGTGTGTCATTGGTTGAACATTTGGTCTTTTTCGTCCTCCCTAGGCTTATTCTTATCTAATTAGGGTTTTTAAATAATCTTGTGCATCCAATAACTGATTTTGTGTCATTGGTTGAACATTTATTTGATTTTCGTCCTTCTTAGGCTTATTCTAATCCAATTAGGGTTTTTCACCAATCTTGTGCATCCAATAAGTGATTTTGTTTCATTCGTCGAACATTTAGTTCATTTACGTACTCTCTTGGCTGATTCTAATCCAATTATGGTTTTTAACCATTCTTGTGCATCAAATAAGTGATTTTGTGTCATTGGGGTAACATTTAGGTCATTTTCGTCCTCCCTAGGATTATTCTAATCAAATTAGGGTTTTTAACTAATCTTGTGCATCCAATAAGTGATTTTGTGTCATTGGATGAACATTTAGGTCATTTTCGTCCTCCCTAGGCTTACTCTAATTCAATTAGGGTTTTTAACCAATCTTTTGCATCCAATAATTGATTTTGTGTCATTGGTTGAACATTTAGGTCATTTTCGTCCTCCCTAGGCTTATTCTAATCCAATTAGGGTTTTAACAAATCTTGCGCAACCAATAAGGGATTTTGTGTCATTGGTTGAACATTTAGGTCATTTTCGTCCACCCTTGGCTTATTCTAATCCAATAGGGTTTTTAACCATTCTTGTGCATCAAATAAGTGATTTTGTGTCATTGGGGTAACATTTAGGTCATTTTCGTCCTCCCTAGGCTTATTCTAATCAAATTAGGGTTTTTAACTAATCTTGTGCATCCAATAAGTGATTTTGTGTCATTCGTTGAACATTTAGGTCATTTACGTCCTCCCTAGGCTTATTCTAATCCAATTAGGGTTTTTAACCAATCTTGTGCATCCAATATGTGATTTTGTTTCATTCGTTGAACATTTAGTTCATTTACGTACTCCCTTGGCTTATTCTAATCCAATTATGGTTTTTAACCATTCTTGTGCATCAAATAAGTGATTTTGTGTCATTAGTTGAACATTTAGGTCATTTTCGTCCTCCCTAGGCTTATTCTATTCCAATTAGGGTTTTAACAAATCTTGCGCAACCAATAAGGGATTTTGTGTCATTGGTTGAACATTTAGGTCATTTTCGTCCACCCTTGGCTTATTCTAATCCAATTAGGGTTTTTAACCAATCTTGTGCATCCAATAAGTGATTTTGTGTCATTCGTTGAACATTTAGGTCATTTACGTCCTCCCTAGGCTTATTCTAATCCAATTAGGGTTTTTAACCAATCTTGTGCATCCAATATGTGATTTTGTTTCATTCCTTGAACATTTAGTTCATTTACGTACTCCCTTGGCTTATTCTAATCCAATTATGGTTTTTAACCATTCTTGTGCATCAAATAAGTGATTTTGTGTCATTAGTTGAACATTTAGGTCATTTTCGTCCTCCCTAGGCTTATTCTAATCAAATTTGGGTTTTTAACTAATCTTGTGCATCCAATAAGTGATTTTGTGTCATTGGATGAACATTTAGGTCATTTTCGTCCTCCTTAGGCTTATTCTAATTCAATTAGGGTTTTTAACCAATCTTTTGCATCCAATAATTGATTTGGTGTCATTGGTTGAACATTTAGGTCATTTTCGTCCACCCTTGGCTTATTCTAATCCAATTAGGGTTTTTAACCAATCTTGTGCATCCAATAAGTGATTTTGTGTCATTGGTGTAACATTTAGGTCATTTTCTTCCTCCTTAGGCTTATTCTAATCCAATTAGGGTTTTTACAAATCTTGCACAACCAATAAGGGATTTTGTTTCATTCGTTGAACATTTAGTTCATTTACGTACTCCCTTGGCTTATTCTAATCCAATTATGGTTTTTAACCATTCTTGTGCATCAAATAAGTGATTTTGTGTCATTAGTTGAACATTTAGGTCATTTTCGTCCTCCCTAGGCTTATTCTAATCAAATTTGGGTTTTTAACTAATCTTGTGCATCCAACAAGTGATTTTGTATCATTGGATGAACATTTAGGTCATTTTCATCCTCCCTAGGCTTATTCTAATTCAATTAGGGTTTTTAACCAATCTTTTGCATCCAATAATTGATTTGGTGTCATTGGTTGAACATTTAGGTCATTTTCGTCCACCCTTGGCTTATTCTAATCCAATTAGGGTTTTTAACCAATCTTGTGCATCCAATAAGTGATTTTGTGTCATTGGTGTAACATTTAGGTCATTTTCTTCCTCCTTAGGCTTATTCTAATCCAATTAGGGTTTTTAACCAATCTTTTGCATCCAATAATTGAGTGTGTGTCATTGGTTGAACATTAGGTCTTTTTCGTCCTCCCTAGGCTTATTCTTATCTAATTAGGGTTTTTAAATAATCTTGTGCATCCAATAACTGATTTTGTGTCATTGGTTGATCATTTATTTGATTTTCGTCCTTCTTAAGCTTATTCTAATCCAATTAGGGTTTTTCACCAATCTTGTGCATCCAATAAGTGATTTTGTGTCATTCGTTGAACATTTAGGTCATTTTCGTCCTCCCTAGGCTTATTCTAATCAAATTTGGGTTTTTAACTAATCTTGTGCATCCAATAAGTGATTTTGTGTCGTTGGATGAACATTTAGGTCATTTTCGTCCTCCCTAGGCTTATTCTAATTCAATTAGGGTTTTTAACCAATCTTTTGCATCCAATAATTGATTTTGTGTCATTGGTTGAACATTTAGGTCATTTTCGTCCTCCTTAGGCTTATTCTAATCAAATTTGGGTTTTTAACTAATCTTGTGCATCCAATAAGTGATTTTGTGTCATTGGATGAACATTTAGGTCATTTTCGTCCTCCCTAGGCTTATTCTAATTCAATTAGGGTTTTTAACCAATCTTTTGCATCCAATAATTGATTTTGTGTCATTGGTTGAACATTTAGGTCATTTTCGTCCTCCCTAGGCTTATTCTAATCCAATTAGGGTTTTTACAAATCTTGCTCAACCAATAAGGGATTTTGTGTCATTGGTTGAACATTTAGTTCATTTTCGTCCACCCTTGGCTTATTCTAATCCAATTAGGGTTTTTAACCAATCTTGTGCATCCAATAAGTGATTTTGTGTCATTGGTGTAACATTTAGGTCATTTTCTTCCTCCCTAGGCTTATTCTAATCCAATTAGGGTTTTTAACCAATCTTTTGCATCCAATAATTGATTGTGTGTCATTGGTTGAACATTTGGTCTTTTTCGTCCTCCCTAGGCTTATTCTTATCTAATTAGGGTTTTTAAATAATCTTGTGCATCCAATAACTGATTTTGTGTCATTGGTTGAACATTTATTTGATTTTCGTCCTTCTTAGGCTTATTCTAATCCAATTAGGGTTTTTCACCAATCTTGTGCATCCAATAAGTGATTTTGTGTCATTCGTTGAACATTTAAGTCATTCACGTCCTCCCTAGTCTTATTCTAATCCAATTAGGGTTTTAAACCAATCTTGTGCATCCAATAAGTGACTTTGTTTCATTCGTTGAACATTTAGTTCATTTACGTACTCCCTTGGCTTATTCTAATCCAATTATGGTTTTTAACAATTCTTGTGCATCAAATAAGTGATTTTGTGTCATTAGTTGAACATTTAGGTCATTTTTGTCCTCCCTAGGCTTATTCTAATCAAATTTGGGTTTTTAACTAATCTTGTGCATCCAATAAGTGATTTTGTGTCGTTGGATGAATATTTAGGTCATTTTCGTCCTCCCTAGGCTTATTCTAATTCAATTAGGGTTTTTAACCAATCTTTTGCATCCAATAATTGATTTTGTGTCATTGGTTGAACATTTAGGTCATTTTCGTCCTCCCTAGCCTTATTCTAATCCAATTAGGGTTTTTACAAATCTTGCGCAACCAATAAGGGATTTTGTGTCATTGGTTGAACATTTAGGTCATTTTCGTCCACCCTTGGCTTATTCTAATCCAATTAGGGTTTTTAACCAATCTTGTGCATCCAATAAGTGATTTTGTGTCATTGGTGTAACATTTAGGTCATTTTCTTCCTCCCTAGGCTTATTATAATCCAATTAGGGTTTTTAACCAATCTTTTGCATCCAATAATTGATTGTGTGTCATTGGTTGAACATTTGGTCTTTTTCGTCCTCCCTAGGCTTATTCTTATCTAATTAGGGTTTTTAAATAATCTTGTGCATCCAATAACTGATTTTGTGTCATTGGTTGAACATTTATTTGATTTTCGTCCTTCTTAGGCTTATTCTAATCCAATTAGGGTTTTTCACCAATCTTGTGCATCCAATAAGTGATTTTGTGTCATTCGTTGAACATTTAAGTCATTCACGTCCTCCCTAGTCTTATTCTAATCCAATTCGGGTTTTAAACCAATCTTGTGCATCCAATAAGTGACTTTGTTTCATTCGTTGGACATTTAGTTCATTTACGTACTCCCTTGCCTTATTCTAATCCAATTATGGTTTTTAACAATTCTTGTGCATCAAATAAGTGATTTTGTGTCATTAGTTGAACATTTAGGTCATTTTCGTCCTCCCTAGGCTTATTGTAATCAAATTTGGGTTTTTAACTAATCTTGTGCATCCAATAAGTGATTTTGTGTCATTGGATGAACATTTAGGTCATTTTCGTCCTCCCTAGGCTTATTCTAATTCAATTAGGGTTTTTAACCAATCTTTTGCATCCAATAATTGATTTTGTGTCATTGGTGTAACATTTAGGTCATTTTCTTCCTCCCTAGGCTTATTCTAATCCAATTAGGGTTTTTAACCAATCTTTTGCATCCAATAATTGATTTTGTGTCATTGGTTGAACATTTAGGTCATTTTCGTCCTCCCTAGGCTTATTCTAATCCAATTAGGGTTTTTAACCAATCTTGTGCATCCAATAAGTGATTTTGTGTCATTGGTGTAACATTTAGGTCATTGTCTTCCTCCCTAGGCTTATTCTAATCCAATTAGGGTTTTTAACCAATCTTGTGCAACCAATAAGTGATTTTGTGTCATTCGTTGAACATTTAGGTCATTTACGTCCTCCCTAGGCTTATTCTAATCCAATTTGGGTTTTTAACCAATCTTGTGCATCCAATAAGTGATTTTGTTTCATTCGTTGAACATTTAGTTCATTTACGTACTCCCTTGGCTTATTCTAATCCAATTATGGTTTTTAACCATTCTTGTGCATCAAATAAGTGATTTTGTGTCATTGGGGTAACATTTAGGTCATTTTCGTCCTCCCTAGGCTTATTCTAATCAAATTAGGGTTTTTAACTAATCTTGTGCATCCAATAAGTGATTTTGTGTCATTGGATGAACATTTAGGTAATTTTCGTCCTCCCTAGGCTTACTCTAATTCAATTCGGGTTTTTAACCAATCTTTTGCATCCAATAATTGATTTTGTGTCATTGGTTGAACATTTAGGTCATTTTCGTCATCCCTAGGCTTATTCTAATCCAATTAGGGTTTTAACAAATCTTGCGCAACCAATAAGGGATTTTGTGTCATTGGTTGAACATTTAGGTCATTTTCGTCCACCCTTGGCTTATTCTAATCCAATTAGGGTTTTTAACCAATCTTGTGCATCCAATAAGTGATTTTGTGTCATTGGTGTAACATTTAGGTCATTTTCTTCCTCCCTAGGCTTATTTTAATCCAATTAGGGTTTTTAACCAATGTTGTGCATCCAATAAGTGATTTTGTGTCATTCGTTGAACATTTAGGTCATTTACGTCCTCCCTAGGCTTATTCTAATCCAATTAGGGTTTTTAACCAATCTTGTGCATCCAATATGTGATTTTGTTTCATTCCTTGAACATTTAGTTCATTTACGTACTCCCTTGGCTTATTCTAATCCAATTATGGTTTTTAACCATTCTTGTGCATCAAATAAGTGATTTTGTGTCATTAGTTGAACATTTAGGTCATTTTCGTCCTCCCTAGGCTTATTCTAATCAAATTTGGGTTTTTAACTAATCTTGTGCATCCAATAAGTGATTTTGTGTCGTTGGATGAACATTTAGGTCATTTTCGTCCTCCCTAGGCTTATTCTAATTCAATTAGGGTTTTTAACCAATCTTTTGCATCCAATAATTGATTTTGTGTCATTGGTTGAACATTTAGGTCATTTTCGTCCACCCTTGGCTTATTCTAATCCAATTAGGGTTTTTAACCAATCTTGTGCATCCAATAAGTGATTTTGTGTCATTGGTGTAACATTTAGGTCATTTTCTTCCTCCTTAGGCTTATTCTAATCCAATTAGGGTTTTTAACCAATCTTTTGCATCCAATAATTGAGTGTGTGTCATTGGTTGAACATTAGGTCTTTTTCGTCCTCCCTAGGCTTATTCTTATCTAATTAGGGTTTTTAAATAATCTTGTGCATCCAATAACTGATTTTGTGTCATTGGTTGAACATTTATTTGATTTTCGTCCTTCTTAAGCTTATTCTAATCCAATTAGGGTTTTTCACCAATCTTGTGCATCCAATAAGTGATTTTGTGTCATTCGTTGAACATTTAAGTCATTCACGTCCTCCCCAGTCTTATTCTAATCCAATTAGGGTTTTAAACCAATGTTGTGCATCCAATAAGTGACTTTGTTTCATTCGTTGAACATTTAGTTCATTTATGTAGTCCCTTGGCTTATTCTAATCCAATTATGGTTTTTAACAATTCTTGTGCATCAAATAAGTGATTTTGTGTCATTAGTTGAACATTTAGGTCATTTTCGTCCTCCCTAGGCTTATTCTAATCAAATTTGGGTTTTTAACTAATCTTGTGCATCCAATAAGTGATTTTGTGTCGTTGGATGAACATTTAGGTCATTTTCGTCCTCCCTAGGCTTATTCTAATTCAATTAGGGTTTTTAACCAATCTTTTGCATCCAATAATTGATTTTGTGTCATTGGTTGAACATTTAGGTCATTTTCGTCCTCCCTAGGCTTATTCTTATCTAATTAGGGTTTTTAAATAATCTTGTGCATCCAATAACTGATTTTGTGTCATTAGTTGAACATTTAGGTCATTTTCGTCCTCCCTAGGCTTATTCTAATCAAATTTGGGTTTTTAACTAATCTTGTGCATCCAATAAGTGATTTTGTGTCGTTGGATGAACATTTAGGTCATTTTCGTCCTCCCTAGGCTTATTCTAATTCAATTAGGGTTTTTAACCAATCTTTTGCATCCAATAATTGATTTGGTGTCATTGGTTGAACATTTAGGTCATTTTCGTCCACCCTTGGCTTATTCTAATCCAATTAGGGTTTTTAACCAATCTTGTGCATCCAATAAGTGATTTTGTGTCATTGGTGTAACATTTAGGTCATTTTCTTCCTCCTTAGGCTTATTCTAATCCAATTAGGGTTTTTACAAATCTTGCGCAACCAATAAGGGATTTTGTTTCATTCGTTGAACATTTAGTTCATTTACGTACTCCCTTCGCTTATTCTAATCCAATTATGGTTTTTAACCATTCTTGTGCATCAAATAACTGATTTTGTGTCATTAGTTGAACATTTAGGTCATTTTCTTCCTCCCTAGGCTTATTCTAATCAAATTTGGGTTTTTAACTAATCTTGTGCATCCAATAATTGATTTTGTATCATTGGATGAACATTTAGGTCATTTTCGTCCTCCCTAGGCTTATTCTAATTCAATTAGGGTTTTTAACCAATCTTTTGCATCCAATAATTGATTTTGTGTCATTGGTTGAACATTTAGGTCATTTTCGTCCTCCGTAGGCTTATTCTAATCCAATTAGAGTTTTAACAAATCTTGCGCAACCAATAAGGGATTTTGTGTCATCGGTTGAACATTTAGGTCATTTTCGTCCACCCTTGGCTTATTCTAATCCAATTAGGCTTTTTAACCAATCTTGTGCATCCAATAAGTGATTTTGTGTCATTGGTATAACATTTAGGTCATTTTCTTCCTCCGTAGGCTTATTCTAATCCAATTAGGGTTTTTAACCAATCTTGTGCATCCAATAAGTGATTTTGTGTCATTCGTTGAACATTTAGGTCATTTACGTCCTCCCTAGGCTTATTCTAATCCAATTAGGGTTTTGAACCAATCTTGTGCATCCAATAAGTGATTTTGTTTCATTCGTTGAACATTTAGTTCATTTACGTACTCCCTTGGCTTATTCTAATCCAATTATGGTTTTTAACCATTCTTGTGCATCAAATAAGTGATTTTGTGTCATTGGGGTAACATTTAGGTCATTTTCGTCCTCCCTAGGCTTATTCTAATCAAATTAGGGTTTTTAACTAATCTTGTGCATCCAATAAGTGATTTTGTGTCATTGGATGAACATTTAGGTCATTTTCGTCCTCCCTAGGCTTACTCAAATTCAATTAGGGTTTTTAACCAATCTTTTGCATCCAATAATTGATTTTGTGTCATTGGTTGAACATTTAGGTCATTTTCGTCCTCCCTAGGCTTATTCTATTCCAATTAGGGTTTTAACAAATCTTGCGCAACCAATAAGGGATTTTGTGTCATTGGTTGAACATTTAGGTCATTTTCGTCCACCCTTGGCTTATTCTAATCCAATTAAGGTTTTTAACCAATCTTGTGCATCCAATAAGTGATTTTGTGTCATTGGTGTAACATTTAGGTCATTTTCTTCCTCCCTAGGCTTATTTTAATCCAATTAGGGTTTTTAACCAATCTTGTGCATCCAATAAGTGATTTTGTGTCATTCGTTGAACATTTAGGTCATTTACGTCCTCCCTAGGCTTATTCTAATCCAATTAGGGTTTTTAACCAATCTTGTGCATCCAATATGTGATTTTGTTTCATTCGTTGAACATTTAGTTCATTTACGTACTCCCTTGGCTTATTCTAATCCAATTATGGTTTTTAACCATTCTTGTGCATCAAATAAGTGATTTTGTGTCATTAGTTGAACATTTAGGTCATTTTCGTCCTCCCTAGGCTTATTCTATTCCAATTAGGGTTTTAACAAATCTTGCGCAACCAATAAGGGATTTTGTGTCATTGGTTGAACATTTAGGTCATTTTCGTCCACCCTTGGCTTATTCTAATCCAATTAGGGTTTTTAACCAATCTTGTGCATCCAATAAGTGATTTTGTGTCATTGGTGTAACATTTAGGTCATTTTCTTCCTCCTTAGGCTTATTCTAATCCAATTAGGGTTTTTAACCAATCTTTTGCATCCAATAATTGATTGTGTGTCATTGGTTGAACATTAGGTCTTTTTCGTCCTCCCTAGGCTTATTCTTATCTAATTAGGGTTTTTAAATAATCTTGTGCATCCAATAACTGATTTTGTGTCATTGGTTGAACATTTATTTGATTTTCGTCCTTCTTAAGCTTATTCTAATCCAATTAGGGTTTTTCACCAATCTTGTGCATCCAATAAGTGATTTTGTGTCATTCGTTGAACATTTAAGTCATTCACGTCCTCCCTAGTCTTATTCTAATCCAATTAGGGTTTTAAACCAATCTTGTGCATCCAATAAGTGACTTTGTTTCATTCGTTGAACATTTAGTTCATTTACGTACTCCCTTGGCTTATTCTAATCCAATTATGGTTTTTAACAATTCTTGTGCATCAAATAAGTGATTTTGTGTCATTAGTTGAACATTTGGGTCATTTTCGTCCTCCCTAGGCTTATTCTAATCAAATTTGGGTTTTTAACTAATCTTGTGCATCCAATAAGTGATTTTGTGTCGTTGGATGAACATTTAGGTCATTTTCGTCCTCCCTAGGCTTATTCTAATTCAATTAGGGTTTTTAACCAATCTTTTGCATCCAATAATTGATTTTGTGTCATTGGTTGAACATTTAGGTCATTTTCGTCCTCCTTAGGCTTATTCTAATCAAATTTGGGTTTTTAACTAATCTTGTGCATCCAATAAGTGATTTTGTGTCATTGGATGAACATTTAGGTCATTTTCGTCCTCCCTAGGCTTATTCTAATTCAATTAGGGTTTTTAACCAATCTTTTGCATCCAATAATTGATTTTGTGTCATTGGTTGAACATTTAGGTCATTTTCGTCCTCCCTAGGCTTATTCTAATCCAATTAGGGTTTTTACAAATCTTGCGCAACCAATAAGGGATTTTGTGTCATTGGTTGAACATTTAGTTCATTTTCGTCCACCCTTGGCTTATTCTAATCCAATTAGGGTTTTTAACCAATCTTGTGCATCCAATAAGTGATTTTGTGTCATTGGTGTAACATTTAGGTCATTTTCTTCCTCCCTAGGTTTATTCTAATCCAATTAGGGTTTTTAACCAATCTTTTGCATCCAATAATTGATTGTGTGTCATTGGTTGAACATTTGGTCTTTTTCGTCCTCCCTAGGCTTATTCTTATCTAATTAGGGTTTTTAAATAATCTTGTGCATCCAATAACTGATTTTGTGTCATTGGTTGAACATTTATTTGATTTTCGTCCTTCTTAGGCTTATTCTAATCTAATTAGGGTTTTTCACCAATCTTGTTCATCCAATAAGTGATTTTGTTTCATTCGTTGAACATTTAGTTCATTTACGTACTCCCTTGGCTTATTCTAATCCAATTAGGGTTTTTAACCATTCTTGTGCATCAAATAAGTGATTTTGTGTCATTTGGGTAACATTTAGGTCATTTTCGTCCTCCTTAGGCTTATTCTAATCAAATTTGGGTTTTTAACTAATCTTGTGCATCCAATAAGTGATTTTGTGTCATTGGATGAACATTTAGGTCATTTTCGTCCTCCCTAGGCTTATTCTAATTCAATTAGGGTTTTTAACCAATCTTTTGCATCCAATAATTGATTTTGTGTCATTGGTTGAACATTTAGGTCATTTTCGTCCTCCCTAGGCTTATTCTAATCCAATTAGGGTTTTTACAAATCTTGCGCAACCAATAAGGGATTTTGTGTCATTGGTTGAACATTTAGTTCATTTTCGTCCACCCTTGGCTTATTCTAATCCAATTAGGGTTTTTAACCAATCTTGTGCATCCAATAAGTGATTTTGTGTCATTGGTGTAACATTTAGGTCATTTTCTTCCTCCCTAGGCTTATTCTAATCCAATTAGGGTTTTTAACCAATCTTTTGCATCCAATAATTGATTGTGTGTCATTGGTTGAACATTTAGTCTTTTTCGTCCTCCCTAGGCTTATTCTAATCTAATTAGGGTTTTTAAATAATCTTGTGCATCCAATAACTGATTTTGTGTCATTGGTTGAACATTTATTTGATTTTCGTCCTTCTTAGGCTTATTCTAATCCAATTAGGGTTTTTCACCAATCTTGTTCATCCAATAAGTGATTTTGTTTCATTCGTTGAACATTTAGGTAATTTTTCGTCCACCCTTGGCTTATTCTAATCCAATTAGGGTTTTTAACCAATCTTGTGCATCCAATAAGTGATTTTGTGTCATTGGTGTAACATTTAGGTCATTTTCTTCCTCCTTAGGCTTATTCTAATCCAATTAGGGTTTTTAACCAATCTTTTGCATCCAATAATTGATTGTGTGTCATTGGTTGAACATTAGGTCTTTTTCGTCCTCCCTAGGCTTATTCTTATCTAATTAGGGTTTTTAAATAATCTTGTGCATCCAATAACTGATTTTGTGTCATTGGTTGAACATTTATTTGATTTTCGTCCTTCTTAAGCTTATTCTAATCCAATTAGGGTTTTTCACCAATCTTGTGCATCCAATAAGTGATTTTGTGTCATTCGTTGAACATTTAAGTCATTCACGTCCTCCCTAGTCTTATTCTAATCCAATTAGGGTTTTAAACCAATCTTGTGCATCCAATAAGTGACTTTGTTTCATTCGTTGAACATTTAGTTCATTTACGTACTCCCTGGCCTTATTCTAATCCAATTATGGTTTTTAACAATTCTTGTGCATCAAATAAGTGATTTTGTGTCATTAGTTGAACATTTAGGTCATTTTCGTCCTCCCTAGGCTTATTCTAATCAAATTTGGGTTTTTAACTAATCTTGTGCATCCAATAAGTGATTTTGTGTCGTTGGATGAACATTTAGGTCATTTTCGTCCTCCCTAGGCTTATTCTAATTCAATTAGGGTTTTTAACCAATCTTTTGCATCCAATAATTGATTTGGTGTCATTGGTTGAACATTTAGGTCATTTTCGTCCACCCTTGGCTTATTCTAATCCAATTAGGGTTTTTAACCAATCTTGTGCATCCAATAAGTGATTTTGTGTCATTGGTGTAACATTTAGGTCATTTTCTTCCTCCTTAGGCTTATTCTAATCCAATTAGGGTTTTTACAAATCTTGCGCAACCAATAAGGGATTTTGTTTCATTCGTTGAACATTTAGTTCATTTACGTACTCCCTTCGCTTATTCTAATCCAATTATGGTTTTTAACCATTCTTGTGCATCAAATAAGTGATTTTGTGTCATTAGTTGAACATTTAGGTCATTTTCGTCCTCCCTAGGCTTATTCTAATCAAATTTGGGTTTTTAACTAATCTTGTGCATCCAATAAGTGATTTTGTATCATTGGATGAACATTTAGGTCATTTTCGTCCTCCTTAGGCTTATTCTAATTCAATTAGGGTTTTTAACCAATCTTTTGCATCCAATAATTGATTTGGTGTCATTGGTTGAACATTTAGGTCATTTTCGTCCACCCTTGGCTTATTCTAATCCAATTAGGGTTTTTAACCAATCTTGTGCATCCAATAAGTGATTTTGTGTCATTGGTGTAACATTTAGGTCATTTTCTTCCTCCTTAGGCTTATTCTAATCCAATTAGGGTTTTTAACCAATCTTTTGCATCCAATAATTGAGTGTGTGTCATTGGTTGAACATTAGGTCTTTTTCGTCCTCCCTAGGCTTATTCTTATCTAATTAGGGTTTTTAAATAATCTTGTGCATCCAATAACTGATTTTGTGTCATTGGTTGATCATTTATTTGATTTTCGTCCTTCTTAAGCTTATTCTAATCCAATTAGGGTTTTTCACCAATCTTGTGCATCCAATAAGTGATTTTGTGTCATTCGTTGAACATTTAGGTCATTTTCGTCCTCCCTAGGCTTATTCTAATCAAATTTGGGTTTTTAACTAATCTTGTGCATCCAATAAGTGATTTTGTGTCGTTGGATGAACATTTAGGTCATTTTCGTCCTCCCTAGGCTTATTCTAATTCAATTAGGGTTTTTAACCAATCTTTTGCATCCAATAATTGATTTTGTGTCATTGGTTGAACATTTAGGTCATTTTCGTCCTCCTTAGGCTTATTCTAATCAAATTTGGGTTTTTAACTAATCTTGTGCATCCAATAAGTGATTTTGTGTCATTGGATGAACATTTAGGTCATTTTCGTCCTCCCTAGGCTTATTCTAATTCAATTAGGGTTTTTAACCAATCTTTTGCATCCAATAATTGATTTTGTGTCATTGGTTGAACATTTAGGTCATTTTCGTCCTCCCTAGGCTTATTCTAATCCAATTAGGGTTTTTACAAATCTTGCTCAACCAATAAGGGATTTTGTGTCATTGGTTGAACATTTAGTTCATTTTCGTCCACCCTTGGCTTATTCTAATCCAATTAGGGTTTTTAACCAATCTTGTGCATCCAATAAGTGATTTTGTGTCATTGGTGTAACATTTAGGTCATTTTCTTCCTCCCTAGGCTTATTCTAATCCAATTAGGGTTTTTAACCAATCTTTTGCATCCAATAATTGATTGTGTGTCATTGGTTGAACATTTGGTCTTTTTCGTCCTCCCTAGGCTTATTCTTATCTAATTAGGGTTTTTAAATAATCTTGTGCATCCAATAACTGATTTTGTGTCATTGGTTGAACATTTATTTGATTTTCGTCCTTCTTAGGCTTATTCTAATCCAATTAGGGTTTTTCACCAATCTTGTGCATCCAATAAGTGATTTTGTGTCATTCGTTGAACATTTAAGTCATTCACGTCCTCCCTAGTCTTATTCTAATCCAATTAGGGTTTTAAACCAATCTTGTGCATCCAATAAGTGACTTTGTTTCATTCGTTGAACATTTAGTTCATTTACGTACTCCCTTGGCTTATTCTAATCCAATTATGGTTTTTAACAATTCTTGTGCATCAAATAAGTGATTTTGTGTCATTAGTTGAACATTTAGGTCATTTTCGTCCTCCCTAGGCTTATTCTAATCAAATTTGGGTTTTTAACTAATCTTGTGCATCCAATAAGTGATTTTGTGTCGTTGGATGAACATTTAGGTCATTTTCGTCCTCCCTAGGCTTATTCTAATTCAATTAGGGTTTTTAACCAATCTTTTGCATCCAATAATTGATTTTGTGTCATTGGTTGAACATTTAGGTCATTTTCGTCCTCCTTAGGCTTAGTCTAATCAAATTTGGGTTTTTAACTAATCTTGTGCATCCAATAAGTGATTTTGTGTCATTGGATGAACATTTAGGTCATTTTCGTCCTCCCTAGGGTTATTCTAATTCAATTAGGGTTTTTAACCAATCTTTTGCATCCAATAATTGATTTTGTGTCATTGGTTGAACTTTTAGGTCATTTTCGTCCTCCCTAGGCTTATTCTAATCCAATTAGGGTTTTTATAAATCTTGCGCAACCAATAAGGGATTTTGTGTCATTGGTTGAACATTTAGTTCATTTTCGTCCACCCTTGGCTTATTCTAATCCAATTAGGGTTTTTAACCAATCTTGTGCATCCAATAAGTGATTTTGTGTCATTGGTGTAACATTTAGGTCATTTTCTTCCTCCCTAGGCTTATTCTAATCCAATTAGGGTTTTTAACCAATCTTTTGCATCCAATAATTGATTGTGTGTCATTGGTTGAACATTAGGTCTTTTTCGTCCTCCCTAGGCTTATTCTTATCTAATTAGGGTTTTTAAATAATTTTGTGCATCCAATAACTGATTTTGTGTCATTGGTTGAACATTTATTTGATTTTCGTCCTTCTTAGGCTTATTCTAATCCAATTAGGGTTTTTCACCAATCTTGTGCATCCACTAAGTGATTTTGTGTCATTTGTTGAACATTTAAGTCATTCACATCCTCCCTAGTCTTATTCTAATCCAATTAGGGTTTTAAACCAATCTTGTGCATCCAATAAGTGACTTTGTTTCATTCGTTGAACATTTAGTTCATTTACGTACTCCCTTGGCTTATTCTAATCCAATTATGGTTTTTAACAATTCTTGTGCATCAAATAAGTGATTTTGTGTCATTAGTTGAACATTTAGGTCATTTTTGTCCTCCCTAGGCTTATTCTAATCAAATTTGGGTTTTTAACTAATCTTGTGCATCCAATAAGTGATTTTGTGTCGTTGGATGAATATTTAGGTCATTTTCGTCCTCCCTAGGCGTATTCTAATTCAATTAGGGTTTTTAACCAATCTTTTGCATCCAATAATTGATTTTGTGTCATTGGTTGAACATTTAGGTCATTTTCGTCCTCCTTAGGCTTATTCTAATCAAATTTGGGTTTTTAACTAATCTTGTGCATCCAATAAGTGATTTTGTGTCATTGGATGAACATTTAGGTCATTTTCGTCCTCCCTAGGCTTATTCTAATTCAATTAGGGTTTTTAACCAATCTTTTGCATCCAATAATTGATTTTGTGTCATTGGTTGAACATTTAGGTCATTTTCGTCCTCCCTAGCCTTATTCTAATCCAATTAGGGTTTTTACAAATCTTGCGCAACCAATAAGGGATTTTGTGTCATTGGTTGAACATTTAGGTCATTTTCGTCCACCCTTGGCTTATTCTAATCCAATTAGGGTTTTTAACCAATCTTGTGCATCCAATAAGTGATTTTGTGTCATTGGTGTAACATTTAGGTCATTTTCTTCCTCCCTAGGCTTATTATAATCCAATTAGGGTTTTTAACCAATCTTTTGCATCCAATAATTGATTGTGTGTCATTGGTTGAACATTTGGTCTTTTTCGTCCTCCCTAGGCTTATTCTTATCTAATTAGGGTTTTTAAATAATCTTGTGCATCCAATAACTGATTTTGTGTCATTGGTTGAACATTTATTTGATTTTCGTCCTTCTTAGGCTTATTCTAATCCAATTAGGGTTTTTCACCAATCTTGTGCATCCAATAAGTGATTTTGTGTCATTCGTTGAACATTTAAGTCATTCACGTCCTCCCTAGTCTTATTCTAATCCAATTCGGGTTTTAAACCAATCTTGTGCATCCAATAAGTGACTTTGTTTCATTCGTTGGACATTTAGTTCATTTACGTACTCCCTTGCCTTATTCTAATCCAATTATGGTTTTTAACAATTCTTGTGCATCAAATAAGTGATTTTGTGTCATTAGTTGAACATTTAGGTCATTTTCGTCCTCCCTAGGCTTATTGTAATCAAATTTGGGTTTTTAACTAATCTTGTGCATCCAATAAGTGATTTTGTGTCATTGGATGAACATTTAGGTCATTTTCGTCCTCCCTAGGCTTATTCTAATTCAATTAGGGTTTTTAACCAATCTTTTGCATCCAATAATTGATTTTGTGTCATTGGTGTAACATTTAGGTCATTTTCTTCCTCCCTAGGCTTATTCTAATCCAATTAGGGTTTTTAACCAATCTTTTGCATCCAATAATTGATTTTGTGTCATTGGTTGAACATTTAGGTCATTTTCGTCCTCCCTAGGCTTATTCTAATCCAATTAGGGTTTTTAACCAATCTTGTGCATCCAATAAGTGATTTTGTGTCATTGGTGTAACATTTAGGTCATTGTCTTCCTCCCTAGGCTTATTCTAATCCAATTAGGGTTTTTAACCAATCTTGTGCAACCAATAAGTGATTTTGTGTCATTCGTTGAACATTTAGGTCATTTACGTCCTCCCTAGGCTTATTCTAATCCAATTTGGGTTTTTAACCAATCTTGTGCATCCAATAAGTGATTTTGTTTCATTCGTTGAACATTTAGTTCATTTACGTACTCCCTTGGCTTATTCTAATCCAATTATGGTTTTTAACCATTCTTGTGCATCAAATAAGTGATTTTGTGTCATTAGTTGAACATTTAGGTCATTTTCGTCCTCCCTAGGCTTATTCTAATCAAATTTGGGTTTTTAACTAATCTTGTGCATGCAATAAGTGATTTTGTATCATTGGATGAACATTTAGGTCATTTTCGTCCTCCCTAGGCTTATTCTAATTCAATTAGGGTTTTTAACCAATCTTTTGCATCCAATAATTGATTTGGTGTCATTGGTTGAACATTTAGGTCATTTTCGTCCACCCTTGGCTTATTCTAATCCAATTAGGGTTTTTAACCAATCTTGTGCATCCAATAAGTGATTTTGTGTCATTGGTGTAACATTTAGGTCATTTTCTTCCTCCTTAGGCTTATTCTAATCCAATTAGGGTTTTTAACCAATCTTTTGCATCCAATAATTGATTGTGTGTCATTGGTTGAACATTAGGTCTTTTTCGTCCTCCCTAGGCTTATTCTTATCTAATTAGGGTTTTTAAATAATCTTGTGCATCCAATAACTGATTTTGTGTCATTGGTTGATCATTTATTTGATTTTCGTCCTTCTTAAGCTTATTCTAATCCAATTAGGGTTTTTCACCAATCTTGTGCATCCAATAAGTGATTTTGTGTCATTCGTTGAACATTTAGGTCATTTTCGTCCTCCCTAGGCTTATTCTAATCAAATTTGGGTTTTTAACTAATCTTGTGCATCCAATAAGTGATTTTGTTTCATTCGTTGAACATTTAGTTCATTTACGTACTCCCTTGGCTTATTCTAATCCAATTATGGTTTTTAACCATTCTTTTGCATCCAATAATTGATTTTGTGTCATTGGTTGAACATTTAGGTCATTTTCGTCCTCCTTAGGCTTATTCTAATCAAATTTGGGTTTTTAACTAATCTTGTGCATCCAATAAGTGATTTTGTGTCATTGGATGAACATTTAGGTCATTTTCGTCCTCCCTAGGCTTATTCTAATTCAATTAGGGTTTTTAACCAATCTTTTGCATCCAATAATTGATTTTGTGTCATTGGTTGAACATTTAGGTCATTTTCGTCCTCCCTAGGCTTATTCTAATCCAATTAGGGTTTTAACAAATCTTGCGCAACCAATAAGGGATTTTGTGTCATTGGTTGAACATTTAGGTCATTTTCGTCCACCCTTGGCTTATTCTAATCCAATAGGGTTTTTAACCATTCTTGTGCATCAAATAAGTGATTTTGTGTCATTGGGGTAACATTTAGGTCATTTTCGTCCTCCCTAGGCTTATTCTAATCAAATTAGGGTTTTTAACTAATCTTGTGCATCCAATAAGTGATTTTGTGTCATTGGATGAACATTTAGGTCATTTTCGTCCTCCCTAGGCTTACTCAAATTCAATTAGGGTTTTTAACCAATCTTTTGCATCCAATAATTGATTTTGTGTCATTGGTTGAACATTTAGGTCATTTTCGTCCTCCCTAGGCTTATTCTATTCCAATTAGGGTTTTAACAAATCTTGCGCAACCAATAAGGGATTTTGTGTCATTGGTTGAACATTTAGGTCATTTTCGTCCACCCTTGGCTTATTCTAATCCAATTAAGGTTTTTAACCAATCTTGTGCATCCAATAAGTGATTTTGTGTCATTGGTGTAACATTTAGGTCATTTTCTTCCTCCCTAGGCTTATTTTAATCCAATTAGGGTTTTTAACCAATCTTGTGCATCCAATAAGTGATTTTGTGTCATTCGTTGAACATTTAGGTCATTTACGTCCTCCCTAGGCTTATTCTAATCCAATTAGGGTTTTTAACCAATCTTGTGCATCCAATATGTGATTTTGTTTCATTCGTTGAACATTTAGTTCATTTACGTACTCCCTTGGCTTATTCTAATCCAATTATGGTTTTTAACCATTCTTGTGCATCAAATAAGTGATTTTGTGTCATTAGTTGAACATTTAGGTCATTTTCGTCCTCCCTAGGCTTATTCTAATCAAATTTGGGTTTTTAACTAATCTTGTGCATGCAATAAGTGATTTTGTATCATTGGAAGAACATTTAGGTCATTTTCGTCCTCCTTAGGCTTATTCTAATTCAATTAGGGTTTTTAACCAATCTTTTGCATCCAATAATTGATTTGGTGTCATTGGTTGAACATTTAGGTCATTTTCGTCCACCCTTGGCTTATTCTAATCCAATTAGGGTTTTTAACCAATCTTGTGCATCCAATAAGTGATTTTTTGTCATTGGTGTAACATTTAGGTCATTTTCTTCCTCCTTAGGCTTATTCTAATCCAATTAGGGTTTTTAACCAATCTTTTGCATCCAATAATTGATTGTGTGTCATTGGTTGAACATTAGGTCTTTTTCGTCCTCCCTAGGCTTATTCTTATCTAATTAGGGTTTTTAAATAATCTTGTGCATCCAATAACTGATTTTGTGTCATTGGTTGAACATTTATTTGATTTTCGTCCTTCTTAAGCTTATTCTAATCCAATTAGGGTTTTTCACCAATCTTGTGCATCCAATAAGTGATTTTGTGTCATTCGTTGAACATTTAAGTCATTCACGTCCTCCCTAGTCTTATTCTAATCCAATTAGGGTTTTAAACCAATCTTGTGCATCCAATAAGTGACTTTGTTTCATTCGTTGAACATTTAGTTCATTTACGTACTCCCTGGCCTTATTCTAATCCAATTATGGTTTTTAACAATTCTTGTGCATCAAATAAGTGATTTTGTGTCATTAGTTGAACATTTAGGTCATTTTCGTCCTCCCTAGGCTTATTCTAATCAAATTTGGGTTTTTAACTAATCTTGTGCATCCAATAAGTGATTTTGTGTCGTTGGATGAACATTTAGGTCATTTTCGTCCTCCCTAGGCTTATTCTAATTCAATTAGGGTTTTTAACCAATCTTTTGCATCCAATAATTGATTTTGTGTCATTGGTTGAACATTTAGGTCATTTTCGTCCTCCCTAGGCTGATTCTAATCAAATTTGGGTTTTTAACTAATCTTGTGCATCCAATAAGTGATTTTGTGTCATTGGATGAACATTTAGGTCATTTTCGTCCTCCCTAGGCTTATTCTAATTCAATTAGGGTTTTTAACCAATCTTTTGCATCCAATAATTGATTTTGTGTCATTGGTTGAACATTTAGGTCATTTTCGTCCTCCGTAGGCTTATTCTAATCCAATTAGGGTTTTAACAAATCTTGCGCAACCAATAAGGGATTTTGTGTCATCGGTTGAACATTTAGGTCATTTTCGTCCACCCTTGGCTTATTCTAATCCACTTAGGGTTTTTAACCAATCTTGTGCATCCAATAAGTGATTTTGTGTCATTGGTATAACATTTAGGTCATTTTCTTCCTCCGTAGGCTTATTCTAATCCAATTAGGGTTTTTAACCAATCTTGTGCATCCAATAAGTGATTTTGTGTCATTCGTTGAACATTTAGGTCATTTACGTCCTCCCTAGGCTTATTCTAATCCAATTAGGGTTTTGAACCAATCTTGTGCATCCAATAAGTGATTTTGTTTCATTCGTTGAACATTTAGTTCATTTACGTACTCCCTTGGCTTATTCTAATCCAATTATGGTTTTTTAACCATTCTTGTCCATCAAATAAGTGATTTTGTGTCATTGGGGTAACATTTAGGTCATTTTCGTCCTCCCTAGGCTTGTTCTAATCAAATTAGGGTTTTTAACTAATCTTGTGCATCCAATAAGTGATTTTGTGTCATTGGATGAACATTTAGGTCATTTTCGTTCTCCCTAGGCTTACTCTAATTCAATTAGGGTTTTTAACCAATCTTTTGCATCCAATAATTGATTTTGTGTTATTGGTTGAACATTTAGGTCATTTTCGTCCTCCCTAGGCTTATTCTATTCCAATTAGGGTTTTAACAAATCTTGCGCAACCAATAAGGGATTTTGTGTGATTGGTTGAACATTTAGGTCATTTTCGTCCACCCTTGGCTTATTCTAATCCAATTAGGGTTTTTAACCAATCTTGTGCATCCAATAAGTGATTTTGTGTCATTGGTGTAACATTTACGTCATTTTCTTCCTCCCTAGGCTTATTTTAATCCAATTAGGGTTTTTAACCAATCTTGTGCATCCAATAAGTGATTTTGTGTCATTCGTTGAACATTTAGGTCATTTACGTCCTCCCTAGGCTTATTCTAATCCAATTAGGGTTTTTAACCAATCTTGTGCATCCAATATGTGATTTTGTTTCATTCGTTGAACATTTAGTTCATTTACGTACTCCCTTGGCTTATTCTAATCCAATTATGGTTTTTAACCATTCTTGTGCATCAAATAAGTGATTTTGTGTCATTAGTTGAACATTTAGGTCATTTTCGTCCTCCCTAGGCTTTTTCTATTCCAATTAGGGTTTTAACAAATCTTGCGCAACCAATAAGGGATTTTGTGTCGTTGGTTGAACATTTAGGTCATTTTCGTCCACCCTTGGCTTATTCTAATCCAATTAGGGTTTTTAACCAATCTTGTGCATCCAATAAGTGATTTTGTGTCATTGGTGTAACATTTAGGTCATTTTCTTCCTCCATAGGCTTATTTTAATCCAATTAGGGTTTTTAACCAATCTTGTGCATCCAATAAGTGATTTTGTGTCATTCGTTGAACATTTAGGTCATTTACGTCCTCCCTAGGCTTATTCTAATCCAATTAGGGTTTTTAACCAATCTTGTGCATCCAATATGTGATTTTGTTTCATTCGTTGAACATTTAGTTCATTTACGTACTCCCTTGGCTTATTCTAATCCAATTATGGTTTTTAACCATTCTTGTGCATCAAATAAGTGATTTTGTGTCATTAGTTGAACATTTAGGTCATTTTCGTCCTCCCTAGGCTTATTCTAATCAAATTTGGGTTTTTAACTAATCTTGTGCATGCAATAAGTGATTTTGTATCATTGGAAGAACATTTAGGTCATTTTCGTCCTCCTTAGGCTTATTCTAATTCAATTAGGGTTTTTAACCAATCTTTTGCATCCAATAATTGATTTGGTGTCATTGGTTGAACATTTAGGTCATTTTCGTCCACCCTTGGCTTATTCTAATCCAATTAGGGTTTTTAACCAATCTTGTGCATCCAATAAGTGATTTTTTGTCATTGGTGTAACATTTAGGTCATTTTCTTCCTCCTTAGGCTTATTCTAATCCAATTAGGGTTTTTAACCAATCTTTTGCATCCAATAATTGATTGTGTGTCATTGGTTGAACATTAGGTCTTTTTCGTC
The DNA here is from genome assembly GCA_037974735.1 of Cicer chorassanicum. Classification (NCBI taxonomy): domain Eukaryota; kingdom Viridiplantae; phylum Streptophyta; class Magnoliopsida; order Fabales; family Fabaceae; genus Cicer; species Cicer chorassanicum. The sequence continues at coordinate 37,478,404 of JBBPBP010009779.1, forward strand.
CTCCCTAGGCTTATTCTTATCTAATTAGGGTTTTTAAATAATCTTGTGCATCCAATAACTGATTTTGTGTCATTGGTTGAACATTTATTTGATTTTCGTCCTTCTTAAGCTTATTCTAATCCAATTAGGGTTTTTCACCAATCTTGTGCATCCAATAAGTGATTTTGTGTCATTCGTTGAACATTTAAGTCATTCACGTCCTCCCTAGTCTTATTCTAATCCAATTAGGGTTTTAAACCAATCTTGTGCATCCAATAAGTGACTTTGTTTCATTCGTTGAACATTTAGTTCATTTACGTACTCCCTGGCCTTATTCTAATCCAATTATGGTTTTTAACAATTCTTGTGCATCAAATAAGTGATTTTGTGTCATTAGTTGAACATTTAGGTCATTTTCGTCCTCCCTAGGCTTATTCTAATCAAATTTGGGTTTTTAACTAATCTTGTGCATCCAATAAGTGATTTTGTGTCGTTGGATGAACATTTAGGTCATTTTCGTCCTCCCTAGGCTTATTCTAATTCAATTAGGGTTTTTAACCAATCTTTTGCATCCAATAATTGATTTGGTGTCATTGGTTGAACATTTAGGTCATTTTCGTCCACCCTTGGCTTATTCTAATCCAATTAGGGTTTTTAACCAATCTTGTGCATCCAATAAGTGATTTTGTGTCATTGGTGTAACATTTAGGTCATTTTCTTCCTCCTTAGGCTTATTCTAATCCAATTAGGGTTTTTACAAATCTTGCGCAACCAATAAGGGATTTTGTTTCATTCGTTGAACATTTAGTTCATTTACGTACTCCCTTCGCTTATTCTAATCCAATTATGGTTTTTAACCATTCTTGTGCATCAAATAAGTGATTTTGTGTCATTAGTTGAACATTTAGGTCATTTTCGTCCTCCCTAGGCTTATTCTAATCAAATTTGGGTTTTTAACTAATCTTGTGCATCCAATAAGTGATTTTGTATCATTGGATGAACATTTAGGTCATTTTCGTCCTCCTTAGGCTTATTCTAATTCAATTAGGGTTTTTAACCAATCTTTTGCATCCAATAATTGATTTGGTGTCATTGGTTGAACATTTAGGTCATTTTCGTCCACCCTTGGCTTATTCTAATCCAATTAGGGTTTTTAACCAATCTTGTGCATCCAATAAGTGATTTTTTGTCATTGGTGTAACATTTAGGTCATTTTCTTCCTCCTTAGGCTTATTCTAATCCAATTAGGGTTTTTAACCAATCTTTTGCATCCAATAATTGATTGTGTGTCATTGGTTGAACATTAGGTCTTTTTCGTCCTCCCTAGGCTTATTCTTATCTAATTAGGGTTTTTAAATAATTTTGTGCATCCAATAACTGATTTTGTGTCATTGGTTGAACATTTATTTGATTTTCGTCCTTCTTAGGCTTATTCTAATCCAATTAGGGTTTTTCACCAATCTTGTGCATCCAATAAGTGATTTTGTGTCATTCGTTGAACTTTTAAGTCATTCACGTCCTCCCTAGTCTTATTCTAATCCAATTAGGGTTTTAAACCAATCTTGTGCATCCAATAAGTGACTTTGTTTCATTCGTTGAACATTTAGTTCATTTACGTACTCCCTTGGCTTATTCTAATCCAATTATGGTTTTTAACAATTCTTGTGCATCAAATAAGTGATTTTGTGTCATTAGTTGAACATTTAGGTCATTTTTGTCCTCCCTAGGCTTATTCTAATCAAATTTGGGTTTTTAACTAATCTTGTGCATCCAATAAGTGATTTTGTGTCGTTGGATGAATATTTAGGTCATTTTCGTCCTCCCTAGGCGTATTCTAATTCAATTAGGGTTTTTAACCAATCTTTTGCATCCAATAATTGATTTTGTGTCATTGGTTGAACATTTAGGTCATTTTCGTCCTCCTTAGGCTTATTCTAATCAAATTTGGGTTTTTAACTAATCTTGTGCATCCAATAAGTGATTTTGTGTCATTGGATGAACATTTAGGTCATTTTCGTCCTCCCTAGGCTTATTCTAATTCAATTAGGGTTTTTAACCAATCTTTTGCATCCAATAATTGATTTTGTGTCATTGGTTGAACATTTAGGTCATTTTCGTCCTCCCTAGCCTTATTCTAATCCAATTAGGGTTTTTACAAATCTTGCGCAACCAATAAGGGATTTTGTGTCATTGGTTGAACATTTAGGTCATTTTCGTCCACCCTTGGCTTATTCTAATCCAATTAGGGTTTTTAACCAATCTTGTGCATCCAATAAGTGATTTTGTGTCATTGGTGTAACATTTAGGTCATTTTCTTCCTCCCTAGGCTTATTTTAATCCAATTAAAGTTTTTAACCATTCTTGTGCATCAAATAAGTAATTTTGTGTCATTAGTTGAACATTTAGGTCATTTTCGTCCTCCCTAGGCTTATTCTAATCAAATTTGGGTTTTTAACTAATCTTGTGCATCCAACAAGTGATTTTGTATCATTGGATGAACATTTAGGTCATTTTCGTCCTCCCTAGGCTTATTCTAATTCAATTAGGGTTTTTAACCAATCTTTTGCATCCAATAATTGATTTGGTGTCATTGGTTGAACATTTAGGTCATTTTCGTCCACCCTTGGCTTATTCTAATCCAATTAGGGTTTTTAACCAATCTTGTGCATCCAATAAGTGATTTTGTGTCATTGGTGTAACATTTAGGTCATTTTCTTCCTCCTTAGGCTTATTCTAATCCAATTAGGGTTTTTAACCAATCTTTTGCATCCAATAATTGAGTGTGTGTCATTGGTTGAACATTAGGTCTTTTTCGTCCTCCCTAGGCTTATTCTTATCTAATTAGGGTTTTTAAATAATCTTGTGCATCCAATAACTGATTTTGTGTCATTGGTTGATCATTTATTTGATTTTCGTCCTTCTTAAGCTTATTCTAATCCAATTAGGGTTTTTCACCAATCTTGTGCATCCAATAAGTGATTTTGTGTCATTCGTTGAACATTTAGGTCATTTTCGTCCTCCCTAGGCTTATTCTAATCAAATTTGGGTTTTTAACTAATCTTGTGCATCCAATAAGTGATTTTGTGTCGTTGGATGAACATTTAGGTCATTTTCGTCCTCCCTAGGCTTATTCTAATTCAATTAGGGTTTTTAACCAATCTTTTGCATCCAATAATTGATTTTGTGTCATTGGTTGAACATTTAGGTCATTTTCGTCCTCCTTAGGCTTATTCTAATCAAATTTGGGTTTTTAACTAATCTTGTGCATCCAATAAGTGATTTTGTGTCATTGGATGAACATTTAGGTCATTTTCGTCCTCCCTAGGCTTATTCTAATTCAATTAGGGTTTTTAACCAATCTTTTGCATCCAATAATTGATTTTGTGTCATTGGTTGAACATTTAGGTCATTTTCGTCCTCCCTAGGCTTATTCTAATCCAATTAGGGTTTTTACAAATCTTGCTCAACCAATAAGGGATTTTGTGTCATTGGTTGAACATTTAGTTCATTTTCGTCCACCCTTGGCTTATTCTAATCCAATTAGGGTTTTTAACCAATCTTGTGCATCCAATAAGTGATTTTGTGTCATTGGTGTAACATTTAGGTCATTTTCTTCCTCCCTAGGCTTATTCTAATCCAATTAGGGTTTTTAACCAATCTTTTGCATCCAATAATTGATTGTGTGTCATTGGTTGAACATTTGGTCTTTTTCGTCCTCCCTAGGCTTATTCTTATCTAATTAGGGTTTTTAAATAATCTTGTGCATCCAATAACTGATTTTGTGTCATTGGTTGAACATTTATTTGATTTTCGTCCTTCTTAGGCTTATTCTAATCCAATTAGGGTTTTTCACCAATCTTGTGCATCCAATAAGTGATTTTGTGTCATTCGTTGAACATTTAAGTCATTCACGTCCTCCCTAGTCTTATTCTAATCCAATTAGGGTTTTAAACCAATCTTGTGCATCCAATAAGTGACTTTGTTTCATTCGTTGAACATTTAGTTCATTTACGTACTCCCTTGGCTTATTCTAATCCAATTATGGTTTTTAACAATTCTTGTGCATCAAATAAGTGATTTTGTGTCATTAGTTGAACATTTAGGTCATTTTTGTCCTCCCTAGGCTTATTCTAATCAAATTTGGGTTTTTAACTAATCTTGTGCATCCAATAAGTGATTTTGTGTCGTTGGATGAATATTTAGGTCATTTTCGTCCTCCCTAGGCTTATTCTAATTCAATTAGGGTTTTTAACCAATCTTTTGCATCCAATAATTGATTTTGTGTCATTGGTTGAACATTTAGGTCATTTTCGTCCTCCCTAGCCTTATTCTAATCCAATTAGGGTTTTTACAAATCTTGCGCAACCAATAAGGGATTTTGTGTCATTGGTTGAACATTTAGGTTATTTTCGTCCACCCTTGGCTTATTCTAATCCAATTAGGGTTTTTAACCAATCTTGTGCATCCAATAAGTGATTTTGTGTCATTGGTGTAACATTTAGGTCATTTTCTTCCTCCCTAGGCTTATTATAATCCAATTAGGGTTTTTAACCAATCTTTTGCATCCAATAATTGATTGTGTGTCATTGGTTGAACATTTGGTCTTTTTCGTCCTCCCTAGGCTTATTCTTATCTAATTAGGGTTTTTAAATAATCTTGTGCATCCAATAACTGATTTTGTGTCATTGGTTGAACATTTATTTGATTTTCGTCCTTCTTAGGCTTATTCTAATCCAATTAGGGTTTTTCACCAATCTTGTGCATCCAATAAGTGATTTTGTGTCATTCGTTGAACATTTAAGTCATTCACGTCCTCCCTAGTCTTATTCTAATCCAATTCGGGTTTTAAACCAATCTTGTGCATCCAATAAGTGACTTTGTTTCATTCGTTGGACATTTAGTTCATTTACGTACTCCCTTGCCTTATTCTAATCCAATTATGGTTTTTAACAATTCTTGTGCATCAAATAAGTGATTTTGTGTCATTAGTTGAACATTTAGGTCATTTTCGTCCTCCCTAGGCTTATTGTAATCAAATTTGGGTTTTTAACTAATCTTGTGCATCCAATAAGTGATTTTGTGTCATTGGATGAACATTTAGGTCATTTTCGTCCTCCCTAGGCTTATTCTAATTCAATTAGGGTTTTTAACCAATCTTTTGCATCCAATAATTGATTTTGTGTCATTGGTGTAACATTTAGGTCATTTTCTTCCTCCCTAGGCTTATTCTAATCCAATTAGGGTTTTTAACCAATCTTTTGCATCCAATAATTGATTTTGTGTCATTGGTTGAACATTTAGGTCATTTTCGTCCTCCCTAGGCTTATTCTAATCCAATTAGGGTTTTTAACCAATCTTGTGCATCCAATAAGTGATTTTGTGTCATTGGTGTAACATTTAGGTCATTGTCTTCCTCCCTAGGCTTATTCTAATCCAATTAGGGTTTTTAACCAATCTTGTGCAACCAATAAGTGATTTTGTGTCATTCGTTGAACATTTAGGTCATTTACGTCCTCCCTAGGCTTATTCTAATCCAATTTGGGTTTTTAACCAATCTTGTGCATCCAATAAGTGATTTTGTTTCATTCGTTGAACATTTAGTTCATTTACGTACTCCCTTGGCTTATTCTAATCCAATTATGGTTTTTAACCATTCTTGTGCATCAAATAAGTGATTTTGAGTCATTAGTTGAACATTTAGGTCATTTTCGTCCTCCCTAGGCTTATTCTAATCAAATTTGGGTTTTTAACTAATCTTGTGCATCCAATAATTGATTTTGTATCATTGGATGAACATTTAGGTCATTTTCGTCCTCCCTAGGCTTATTCTAATTCAATTAGGGTTTTTAACCAATCTTTTGCATCCAATAATAAATTTTGTATCATTGGTTGAACATTTAGGTCATTTTCGTCCTCCGTAGGCTTATTCTAATCCAATTAGGATTTTAACAAATCTTGCGCAACCAATAAGGGATTTTGTGTCATCGGTTGAACATTTAGGTCATTTTCGTCCACCCTTGGCTTATTCTAATCCAATTAGGGTTTTTAACCAATCTTGTGCATCCAAGAAGTGATTTTGTGTCATTGGTGTAATATTTAGGTCATTTTCTTCCTCCGTAGGCTTATTCTAATCCAATTAGGGTTTTTAACCAATCTTGTGCATCCAATAAGTGATTTTGTGTCATTCGTTGAACATTTAGGTCATTTACGTCCTCCCTAGGCTTATTCTAATCCAATTAGGGTTTTGAACCAATCTTGTGCATCCAATAAGTGATTTTGTTTCATTCGTTGAACATTTAGTTCATTTACGTACTCCCTTGGCTTATTCTAATCCAATTATGGTTTTTTAACCATTCTTGTGCATCAAATAAGTGATTTTGTGTCATTGGGGTAACATTTAGGTCATTTTCGTCCTCCCTAGCCTTATTCTAATCAAATTAGGGTTTTTAACTAATCTTGTGCATCCAATAAGTGATTTTGTGTCATTGGATGAACATTTAGGTCATTTTCGTCCTCCCTAGGCTTACTCTAATTCAATTAGGGTTTTTAACCAATCTTTTGCATCCAATAATTGATTTTGTGTCATTGGTTGAACATTTAGGTCATTTTCGTCCTCCCTAGGCTTATTCTATTCCAATTAGGGTTTTAACAAATCTTGCGCAACCAATAAGGGATTTTGTGTCATTGGTTGAACATTTAGGTCATTTTCGTCCACCCTTGGCTTATTCTAATCCAATTAGGGTTTTTAACCAATCTTGTGCATCCAATAAGTGATTTTGTGTCATTGGTGTAACATTTAGGTCATTTTCGTCCTCCATAGGCTTATTCTAATCCAATTAGGGTTTTTATCAAATGTTGTGCATCCAATAAGGGATTTTGTGTCATCGGTTGAACATTTAGGTCATTTTCGTCCACCCTTGGCTTATTCTAATCCAATTAGGGTTTTTAACCAATCTTGTGCATCCAATAAGTGATTTTGTTTCATCGGTTGAACATTTAGGGCATTTTCGTCCTCCATAGGCTTATTCTAATCCAATTAGGGTTTTTAACCAATCTTGTGCATCCAATAATTGATTTTGTGTCATTGGTTGAACATTAGGTCATTTTCGTCCTCCCTAGGCTTATTCTAATCCAATTAGGGTTTTTAACCAATCTTGTGCATCCAATAAGTGATTTTGTGTCATTGGTTGAACATTTAGGTCATTTTCGTCCTCCCTAGGCTTATTCTCGTCCAATTAGGGTTTTTAACCAATCTTGTGCATCCAATAAGTACTTTTGTGTCATTGGTTTAACATTTAGGTCATTTTCGTCCTCCCAAGGCTTATTCTCGTCCAATTAGGGTTTTTAACCAATCTTGTGCATCCAATAAGTACATTTGTGTCATTGGTTGAACATTTAGGTCATTTTCGTCCTCCCAAGGCTTATTCTCGTCCAATTAGGGTTTTTAACCAATCTTGTGCATCAAATAAAAACATTTGTGTCATTGGTTGAACATTTAGGTCATTTTCGTCCTCCCAAGGCTTATTCTCGTCCAATTAGGGTTTTTAACCAATCTTGTGCATCCAATAAGTGATTTTGTGTCATTGGTTGAACATTTAGGTCATTTTCGTCCTCCTTATGCTTATTCTCGTCCAATTAGGGTTTTTAACCAATCTTGTGCATCCAATAAGTACATTTGTGTCATTGGTTGAACATGTAGGTCATTTTCGTCCTCCCAAGGCTTATTCTCGTCCAATTAGGGTTTTTAACCAATCTTGTGCATCCAATAAGTACATTTGTGTCATTGGTTGAACATTTAGGTCATTTTCGTCCTCCCTAGGCTTATTCGCGTCCAATTAGGGTTTTTAACCAATCTTGTGCATCCAATAAGTGATTTTGTGTCATTGGTTGAACATTTAGGTCATTTTCGTCCTCCCAAGGCTTATTCTCGTCCAATTAGGGTTTTTAACCAATCGTGTGCATCCAATAAGTGATTTTGTGGCATTGGTTGAACATTTAGGTCATTTTCGTCCTCCCAAGGCTTATTCTCGTCCAATTAGGGTTTTTAACCAGTCTTGTGCATCAAATAAGTGATTTTGTGTCATTGTTTGAACATTTAGGTCATTTTCGTCCTCCCAAGGCTTATTCTCGTCCAATTAGGGTTTTTAACAAATTTGTGCATCCAATAAGTACATTTGTGTCATTGGTTGAACATTTAGGTCATTTTCGTCCTCCCTAGGCTTATTCGCGTCCAATTAGGGTTTTTAACCAATCTTGTGCATCCAATAAGTGATTTTGTGTCATTCGTTGAACATTTAGGTCGTTTTCGTCCTCCCAAGGCTTATTCTCGTCCAATTAGGGTTTTTAACCAATCGTGTGCATCCAATAAGTGATTTTGTGGCATTGGTTGAACATTTAGGTCATTTTTCGTCCTCCCAAGGCTTATTCTCGTCCAATTAGGGTTTTTAACCAATCTTGTGCATCAAATAAGTGATTTTGTGTCATTGTTTGAACAATTAGGTCATTTTCGTCCTCCCAAGGCTTATTCTCGTCCAATTAGGGTTTTAAACAAATTTGTGCATCCAATAAGTACATTTGTGTCATTGGTTGAACATTTAGGTCATTTTCGTCCTCCCTAGGCTTATTCGCGTCCAATTAGGGTTTTTAACCAATCTTGTGCATCCAATAAGTGATTTTGTGTCATTGGTTGAACATTTAGGTCATTTTCGTCCTCCCAAGGCTTATTCTCGTCCAATTAGGGTTTTTAACCAATCTTGTGCATCCAATAAGTGATTTTGTGTCATTGGTTGAATATTTTGGTCATTTTCGTCCTCCCAAGGCTTATTCTCGTCCAATTAGGGTTTTTAACCAATCTTGTGCATCCAATAAGTGATTTTGTGTCATTGGTTGAACATTTAGGTCATTTTCGTCCTCCCTAGGCTTATTCTAATCCAATTAGGGTTTTTAACCAATCTTTTGCATCCAATAATTGATTTTGTGTCATTGGTTGAACATTTAGGTCATTTTCGTCCTCCCTAGGCTTATTCTAATCCAATTAGGGTTTTTAACCAATCTTGTGCATCCAATAAGTGATTTTGTGTCATTGGTGTAACATTTAGGTCATTGTCTTCCTCCCTAGGCTTATTCTAATCCAATTAGGGTTTTTAACCAATCTTGTGCATCCAATAAGTGATTTTGTGTCATTCGTTGAACATTTAGGTCATTTACGTCCTCCCTAGGCTTATTCTAATCAAATTTGGGTTTTTAACCAATCTTGTGCATCCAATAAGTGATTTTGTTTCATTCGTTGAACATTTAGTTCATTTACGTACTCCCTTGGCTTATTCTAATCCAATTATGGTTTTTAACCATTCTTGTGCATCAAATAAGTGATTTTGAGTCATTAGTTGAACATTTAGGTCATTTTCGTCCTCCCTAGGTTTATTCTAATCAAATTTGGGTTTTTAACTAATCTTGTGCATCCAATAATTGATTTTGTATCATTGGATGAACATTTAGGTCATTTTCGTCCTCCCTAGGCTTATTCTAATTCAATTAGGGTTTTTAACCAATCTTTTGCATCCAATAATAAATTTTGTATCATTGGTTGAACATTTAGGTCATTTTCGTCCTCCGTAGGCTTATTCTAATCCAATTAGGATTTTAACAAATCTTGCGCAACCAATAAGGGATTTTGTGTCATCGGTTGAACATTTAGGTCATTTTCGTCCACCCTTGGCTTATTCTAATCCAATTAGGGTTTTTAACCAATCTTGTGCATCCAAGAAGTGATTTTGTGTCATTGGTGTAATATTTAGGTCATTTTCTTCCTCCGTAGGCTTATTCTAATCCAATTAGGGTTTTTAACCAATCTTGTGCATCCAATAAGTGATTTTGTGTCATTCGTTGAACATTTAGGTCATTTACGTCCTCCCTAGGCTTATTCTAATCCAATTAGGGTTTTGAACCAATCTTGTGCATCCAATAAGTGATTTTGTTTCATTCGTTGAACATTTAGTTCATTTACGTACTCCCTTGGCTTATTCTAATCCAATTATGGTTTTTTAACCATTCTTGTCCATCAAATAAGTGATTTTGTGTCATTGGGGTAACATTTAGGTCATTTTCGTCCTCCCTAGGCTTATTCTAATCAAATTAGGGTTTTTAACTAATCTTGTGCATCCAATAAGTGATTTTGTGTCATTGGATGAACATTTAGGTCATTTTCGTCCTCCCTAGGCTTACTCTAATTCAATTAGGGTTTTTAACCAATCTTTTGCATCCAATAATTGATTTTGTGTCATTGGTTGAACATTTAGGTCATTTTCGTCCTCCCTAGGCTTATTCTATTCCAATTAGGGTTTTAACAAATCTTGCGCAACCAATAAGGGATTTTGTGTCATTGGTTGAACATTTAGGTCATTTTCGTCCACCCTTGGCTTATTCTAATCCAATTAGGGTTTTTAACCAATCTTGTGCATCCAATAAGTGATTTTGTGTCATTGGTGTAACATTTAGGTCATTTTCTTCCTCCCTAGGCTTATTTTAATCCAATTAGGGTTTTTAACCAATCTTGTGCATCCAATAAGTGATTTTGTGTCATTCGTTGAACATTTAGGTCATTTACGTCCTCCCTAGGCTTATTCTAATCCAATTAGGGTGTTTAACCAATCTTGTGCATCCAATATGTGATTTTGTTTCATTCGTTGAACATTTAGTTCATTTACGTACTCCCTTGCCTTATTCTAATCCAATTATGGTTTTTAACCATTCTTGTGCATCAAATAAGTGATTTTGTGTCATTAGTTGAACATTTAGGTCATTTTCGTCCTCCCTAGGCTTATTCTAATCAAATTTGGGTTTTTAACTAATCTTGTGCATGCAATAAGTGATTTTGTATCATTGGATGAACATTTAGGTCATTTTCGTCCTCCCTAGGCTTATTCTAATTCAATTAGGGTTTTTAACCAATCTTTTGCATCCAATAATTGATTTGGTGTCATTGGTTGAACATTTAGGTCATTTTCGTCCACCCTTGGCTTATTCTAATCCAATTAGGGTTTTTAACCAATCTTGTGCATCCAATAAGTGATTTTGTGTCATTGGTGTAACATTTAGGTCATTTTCTTCCTCCTTAGGCTTATTCTAATCCAATTAGGGTTTTTAACCAATCTTTTGCATCCAATAATTGATTGTGTGTCATTGGTTGAACATTAGGTCTTTTTCGTCCTCCCTAGGCTTATTCTTATCTAATTAGGGTTTTTAAATAATCTTGTGCATCCAATAACTGATTTTGTGTCATTGGTTGATCATTTATTTGATTTTCGTCCTTCTTAAGCTTATTCTAATCCAATTAGGGTTTTTCACCAATCTTGTGCATCCAATAAGTGATTTTGTGTCATTCGTTGAACATTTAGGTCATTTTCGTCCTCCCTAGGCTTATTCTAATCAAATTTGGGTTTTTAACTAATCTTGTGCATCCAATAAGTGATTTTGTTTCATTCGTTGAACATTTAGTTCATTTACGTACTCCCTTGGCTTATTCTAATCCAATTATGGTTTTTAACCATTCTTTTGCATCCAATAATTGATTTTGTGTCATTGGTTGAACATTTAGGTCATTTTCGTCCTCCTTAGGCTTATTCTAATCAAATTTGGGTTTTTAACTAATCTTGTGCATCCAATAAGTGATTTTGTGTCATTGGATGAACATTTAGGTCATTTTCGTCCTCCCTAGGCTTATTCTAATTCAATTAGGGTTTTTAACCAATCTTTTGCATCCAATAATTGATTTTGTGTCATTGGTTGAACATTTAGGTCATTTTCGTCCTCCCTAGCCTTATTCTAATCCAATTAGGGTTTTTACAAATCTTGCGCAACCAATAAGGGATTTTGTGTCATTGGTTGAACATTTAGGTCATTTTCGTCCACCCTTGGCTTATTCTAATCCAATTAGGGTTTTTAACCAATCTTGTGCATCCAATAAGTGATTTTGTGTCATTGGTGTAACATTTAGGTCATTTTCTTCCTCCCTAGGCTTATTATAATCCAATTAGGGTTTTTAACCAATCTTTTGCATCCAATAATTGATTGTGTGTCATTGGTTGAACATTTGGTCTTTTTCGTCCTCCCTAGGCTTATTCTTATCTAATTAGGGTTTTTAAATAATCTTGTGCATCCAATAACTGATTTTGTGTCATTGGTTGAACATTTATTTGATTTTCGTCCTTCTTAGGCTTATTCTAATCCAATTAGGGTTTTTCACCAATCTTGTGCATCCAATAAGTGATTTTGTGTCATTCGTTGAACATTTAAGTCATTCACGTCCTCCCTAGTCTTATTCTAATCCAATTCGGGTTTTAAACCAATCTTGTGCATCCAATAAGTGACTTTGTTTCATTCGTTGGACATTTAGTTCATTTACGTACTCCCTTGCCTTATTCTAATCCAATTATGGTTTTTAACAATTCTTGTGCATCAAATAAGTGATTTTGTGTCATTAGTTGAACATTTAGGTCATTTTCGTCCTCCCTAGGCTTATTGTAATCAAATTTGGGTTTTTAACTAATCTTGTGCATCCAATAAGTGATTTTGTGTCATTGGATGAACATTTAGGTCATTTTCGTCCTCCCTAGGCTTATTCTAATTCAATTAGGGTTTTTAACCAATCTTTTGCATCCAATAATTGATTTTGTGTCATTGGTGTAACATTTAGGTCATTTTCTTCCTCCCTAGGCTTATTCTAATCCAATTAGGGTTTTTAACCAATCTTTTGCATCCAATAATTGATTTTGTGTCATTGGTTGAACATTTAGGTCATTTTCGTCCTCCCTAGGCTTATTCTAATCCAATTAGGGTTTTTAACCAATCTTGTGCATCCAATAAGTGATTTTGTGTCATTGGTGTAACATTTAGGTCATTGTCTTCCTCCCTAGGCTTATTCTAATCCAATTAGGGTTTTTAACCAATCTTGTGCAACCAATAAGTGATTTTGTGTCATTCGTTGAACATTTAGGTCATTTACGTCCTCCCTAGGCTTATTCTAATCCAATTTGGGTTTTTAACCAATCTTGTGCATCCAATAAGTGATTTTGTTTCATTCGTTGAACATTTAGTTCATTTACGTACTCCCTTGGCTTATTCTAATCCAATTATGGTTTTTAACCATTCTTGTGCATCAAATAAGTGATTTTGTGTCATTAGTTGAACATTTAGGTCATTTTCGTCCTCCCTAGGCTTATTCTAATCAAATTTGGGTTTTTAACTAATCTTGTGCATCCAATAAGTGATTTTGTGTCGTTGGATGAACATTTAGGTCATTTTCGTCCTCCCTAGGCTTATTCTAATTCAATTAGGGTTTTTAACCAATCTTTTGCATCCAATAATTGATTTTGTGTCATTGGTTGAACATTTAGGTCATTTTCGTCCACCCTTGGCTTATTCTAATCCAATTAGGGTTTTTAACCAATCTTGTGCATCCAATAAGTGATTTTGTGTCATTGGTGTAACATTTAGGTCATTTTCTTCCTCCCTAGGCTTATTCTAATCCAATTAGGGTTTTTAACCAATCTTTTGCATCCAATAATTGATTGTGTGTCATTGGTTGAACATTTGGTCTTTTTCGTCCTCCCTAGGCTTATTCTTATCTAATTAGGGTTTTTAAATAATCTTGTGCATCCAATAACTGATTTTGTGTCATTGGTTGAACATTTATTTGATTTTCGTCCTTCTTAGGCTTATTCTAATCCAATTAGGATTTTTCACCAATCTTGTGCATCCAATAAGTGATTTTGTTTCATTCGTTGAACATTTAGTTCATTTACGTACTCCCTTGGCTTATTCTAATCCAATTATGGTTTTTAACCATTCTTGTGCATCAAATAAGTGATTTTGTGCCATTGGGGTAACATTTTGGTCATTTTCGTCCTCCCTAGGCTTGTTCTAATCAAATTAGGGTTTTTAATTAATCTTGTGCATCCAATAAGTGATTTTGTGTCATTGGATGAACATTTAGGTCATTTTCGTCCTCCCTAGGCTTACTCTAATTCAATTAGGGTTTTTAACCAATCTTTTGAATCCAATAACTGATTTTGTGTCATTGGTTGAACATTTAGGTCATTTTCGTCCTCCCTAGGCTTATTCTAATCCAATTAGGGTTTTAACAAATCTTGCGCAACCAATAAGGGATTTTGTGTCATTGGTTGAACATTTAGGTCATTTTCTTCCACCCTTGGCTTATTCTAATCCAATTAAGGTTTTTAACCAATCTTGTGCATCCAATAAGTGATTTTGTGTCATTGGTGTAACATTTAGGTCATTTTCTTCCTCCCTAGGCTTATTCTAATCCAATTAGGGTTTTGAACCAATCTTGTGCATCCAATAAGTGATTTTGTTTCATTCGTTGAACATTTAGTTCATTTACGTACTCCCTTGGCTTATTCTAATCCAATTATGGTTTTTTAACCATTCTTGTGCATCAAATAAGTGATTTTGTGTCATTGGGGTAACATTTAGGTCATTTTCGTCCTCCCTAGGCTTATTCTAATCAAATTAGGGTTTTTAACTAATCTTGTGCATCCAATAAGTGATTTTGTGTCATTGGATGAACATTTAGGTCATTTTCGTCCTCCCTAGGCTTACTCTAATTCAATTAGGGTTTTTAACCAATCTTTTGCATCCAATAATTGATTTTGTGTCATTGGTTGAACATTTAGGTCATTTTCGTCCTCCCTAGGCTTATTCTAATCCAATTAGGGTTTTAACAAATCTTGCGCAACCAATAAGGGATTTTGTGTCATTGGTTGAACATTTAGGTCATTTTCGTCCACCCTTGGCTTATTCTAATCCAATTAGGGTTTTTAACCAATCTTGTGCATCCAATAAGTGATTTTGTGTCATTGGTGTAACATTTAGGTCATTTTCTTCCTCCCTAGGCTTATTTTAATCCAATTAGGGTTTTTAACCAATGTTGTGCATCCAATAAGTGATTTTGTGTCATTCGTTGAACATTTAGGTCATTTACGTCCTCCCTAGGCTTATTCTAATCCAATTAGGGTTTTTAACCAATCTTGTGCATCCAATATGTGATTTTGTTTCATTCCTTGAACATTTAGTTCATTTACGTACTCCCTTGGCTTATTCTAATCCAATTATGGTTTTTAACCATTCTTGTGCATCAAATAAGTGATTTTGTGTCATTAGTTGAACATTTAGGTCATTTTCGTCCTCCCTAGGCTTATTCTAATCAAATTTGGGTTTTTAACTAATCTTGTGCATCCAATAAGTGATTTTGTGTCGTTGGATGAACATTTAGGTCATTTTCGTCCTCCCTAGGCTTATTCTAATTCAATTAGGGTTTTTAACCAATCTTTTGCATCCAATAATTGATTTGGTGTCATTGGTTGAACATTTAGGTCATTTTCGTCCACCCTTGGCTTATTCTAATCCAATTAGGGTTTTTAACCAATCTTGTGCATCCAATAAGTGATTTTGTGTCATTGGTGTAACATTTAGGTCATTTTCTTCCTCCTTAGGCTTATTCTAATCCAATTAGGGTTTTTACAAATCTTGCGCAACCAATAAGGGATTTTGTTTCATTCGTTGAACATTTAGTTCATTTACGTACTCCCTTCGCTTATTCTAATCCAATTATGGTTTTTAACCATTCTTGTGCATCAAATAAGTGATTTTGTGTCATTAGTTGAACATTTAGGTCATTTTCGTCCTCCCTAGGCTTATTCTAATCAAATTTGGGTTTTTAACTAATCTTGTGCATCCAATAATTGATTTTGTATCATTGGATGAACATTTAGGTCATTTTCGTCCTCCCTAGGCTTATTCTAATTCAATTAGGGTTTTTAACCAATCTTTTGCATCCAATAATTGATTTTGTGTCATTGGTTGAACATTTAGGTCATTTTCGTCCTCCGTAGGCTTATTCTAATCCAATTAGGGTTTTAACAAATCTTGCGCAACCAATAAGGGATTTTGTGTCATCGGTTGAACATTTAGGTCATTTTCGTCCACCCTTGGCTTATTCTAATCCACTTAGGGTTTTTAACCAATCTTGTGCATCCAATAAGTGATTTTGTGTCATTGGTATAACATTTAGGTCATTTTCTTCCTCCGTAGGCTTATTCTAATCCAATTAGGGTTTTTAACCAATCTTGTGCATCCAATAAGTGATTTTGTGTCATTCGTTGAACATTTAGGTCATTTACGTCCTCCCTAGGCTTATTCTAATCCAATTAGGGTTTTTAACCAATCTTGTGCATCCAATAAGTGATTTTGTTTCATTCGTTGAACATTTAGTTCATTTACGTACTCCCTTGGCTTATTCTAATCCAATTATGGTTTTTAACCATTCTTGTGCATCAAATAAGTGATTTTGTGTCATTAGTTGAACATTTAGGTCATTTTCGTCCTCCCTAGGCTTATTCTAATCAAATTTGGGTTTTTAACTAATCTTGTGCATGCAATAAGTGATTTTGTATCATTGGATGAACATTTAGGTCATTTTCGTCCTCCCTAGGCTTATTCTAATTCAATTAGGGTTTTTAACCAATCTTTTGCATCCAATAATTGATTTGGTGTCATTGGTTGAACATTTAGGTCATTTTCGTCCACCCTTGGCTTATTCTAATCCAATTAGGGTTTTTAACCAATCTTGTGCATCCAATAAGTGATTTTGTGTCATTGGTGTAACATTTAGGTCATTTTCTTCCTCCTTAGGCTTATTCTAATCCAATTAGGGTTTTTAACCAATCTTTTGCATCCAATAATTGAGTGTGTGTCATTGGTTGAACATTAGGTCTTTTTCGTCCTCCCTAGGCTTATTCTTATCTAATTAGGGTTTTTAAATAATCTTGTGCATCCAATAACTGATTTTGTGTCATTGGTTGATCATTTATTTGATTTTCGTCCTTCTTAAGCTTATTCTAATCCAATTAGGGTTTTTCACCAATCTTGTGCATCCAATAAGTGATTTTGTGTCATTCGTTGAACATTTAGGTCATTTTCGTCCTCCCTAGGCTTATTCTAATCAAATTTGGGTTTTTAACTAATCTTGTGCATCCAATAAGTGATTTTGTGTCGTTGGATGAACATTTAGGTCATTTTCGTCCTCCCTAGGCTTATTCTAATTCAATTAGGGTTTTTAACCAATCTTTTGCATCCAATAATTGATTTTGTGTCATTGGTTGAACATTTAGGTCATTTTCGTCCTCCTTAGGCTTATTCTAATCAAATTTGGGTTTTTAACTAATCTTGTGCATCCAATAAGTGATTTTGTGTCATTGGATGAACATTTAGGTCATTTTCGTCCTCCCTAGGCTTATTCTAATTCAATTAGGGTTTTTAACCAATCTTTTGCATCCAATAATTGATTTTGTGTCATTGGTTGAACATTTAGGTCATTTTCGTCCTCCCTAGGCTTATTCTAATCCAATTAGGGTTTTTACAAATCTTGCTCAACCAATAAGGGATTTTGTGTCATTGGTTGAACATTTAGTTCATTTTCGTCCACCCTTGGCTTATTCTAATCCAATTAGGGTTTTTAACCAATCTTGTGCATCCAATAAGTGATTTTGTGTCATTGGTGTAACATTTAGGTCATTTTCTTCCTCCCTAGGCTTATTCTAATCCAATTAGGGTTTTTAACCAATCTTTTGCATCCAATAATTGATTGTGTGTCATTGGTTGAACATTTGGTCTTTTTCGTCCTCCCTAGGCTTATTCTTATCTAATTAGGGTTTTTAAATAATCTTGTGCATCCAATAACTGATTTTGTGTCATTGGTTGAACATTTATTTGATTTTCGTCCTTCTTAGGCTTATTCTAATCCAATTAGGGTTTTTCACCAATCTTGTGCATCCAATAAGTGATTTTGTGTCATTCGTTGAACATTTAAGTCATTCACGTCCTCCCTAGTCTTATTCTAATCCAATTAGGGTTTTAAACCAATCTTGTGCATCCAATAAGTGACTTTGTTTCATTCGTTGAACATTTAGTTCATTTACGTACTCCCTTGGCTTATTCTAATCCAATTATGGTTTTTAACAATTCTTGTGCATCAAATAAGTGATTTTGTGTCATTAGTTGAACATTTAGGTCATTTTTGTCCTCCCTAGGCTTATTCTAATCAAATTTGGGTTTTTAACTAATCTTGTGCATCCAATAAGTGATTTTGTGTCGTTGGATGAATATTTAGGTCATTTTCGTCCTCCCTAGGCTTATTCTAATTCAATTAGGGTTTTTAACCAATCTTTTGCATCCAATAATTGATTTTGTGTCATTGGTTGAACATTTAGGTCATTTTCGTCCTCCCTAGCCTTATTCTAATCCAATTAGGGTTTTTACAAATCTTGCGCAACCAATAAGGGATTTTGTGTCATTGGTTGAACATTTAGGTCATTTTCGTCCACCCTTGGCTTATTCTAATCCAATTAGGGTTTTTAACCAATCTTGTGCATCCAATAAGTGATTTTGTGTCATTGGTGTAACATTTAGGTCATTTTCTTCCTCCCTAGGCTTATTTTAATCCAATTAGGGTTTTTAACCAATCTTGTGCATCCAATAAGTGATTTTGTGTCATTCGTTGAACATTTAGGTCATTTACGTCCTCCCTAGGCTTATTCTAATCCAATTAGGGTTTTTAACCAATCTTGTGCATCCAATATGTGATTTTGTTTCATTCGTTGAACATTTAGTTCATTTACGTACTCCCTTGGCTTATTCTAATCGAATTATGGTTTTTAACCATTCTTGTGCATCAAATAAGTGATTTTGTGTCATTAGTTGAACATTTAGGTCATTTTCGTCCTCCCTAGGCTTATTCTAATCAAATTTGGGTTTTTAACTAATCTTGTGCATCCAACAAGTGATTTTGTATCATTGGATGAACATTTAGGTCATTTTCATCCTCCCTAGGCTTATTCTAATTCAATTAGGGTTTTTAACCAATCTTTTGCATCCAATAATTGATTTGGTGTCATTGGTTGAACATTTAGGTCATTTTCGTCCACCCTTGGCTAATTCTAATCCAATTAGGGTTTTTAACCAATCTTGTGCATCCAATAAGTGATTTTGTGTCATTGGTGTAACATTTAGGTCATTTTCTTCCTCCTTAGGCTTATTCTAATCCAATTAGGGTTTTTAACCAATCTTTTGCATCCAATAATTGAGTGTGTGTCATTGGTTGAACATTAGGTCTTTTTCGTCCTCCCTAGGCTTATTCTTATCTAATTAGGGTTTTTAAATAATCTTGTGCATCCAATAACTGATTTTGTGTCATTGGTTGAACATTTATTTGATTTTCGTCCTTCTTAAGCTTATTCTAATCCAATTAGGGTTTTTCACCAATCTTGTGCATCCAATAAGTGATTTTGTGTCATTCGTTGAACATTTAAGTCATTCACGTCCTCCCCAGTCTTATTCTAATCCAATTAGGGTTTTAAACCAATCTTGTGCATCCAATAAGTGACTTTGTTTCATTCGTTGAACATTTAGTTCATTTATGTACTCCCTTGGCTTATTCTAATCCAATTATGGTTTTTAACAATTCTTGTGCATCAAATAAGTGATTTTGTGTCATTAGTTGAACATTTAGGTCATTTTCGTCCTCCCTAGGCTTATTCTAATCAAATTTGGGTTTTTAACTAATCTTGTGCATCCAATAAGTGATTTTGTGTCGTTGGATGAACATTTAGGTCATTTTCGTCCTCCCTAGGCTTATTCTAATTCAATTAGGGTTTTTAACCAATCTTTTGCATCCAATAATTGATTTTGTGTCATTGGTTGAACATTTAGGTCATTTTCGTCCTCCTTAGGCTTATTCTAATCAAATTTGGGTTTTTAACTAATCTTGTGCATCCAATAAGTGATTTTGTGTCATTGGATGAACATTTAGGTCATTTTCGTCCTCCCTAGGCTTATTCTAATTCAATTAGGGTTTTTAACCAATCTTTTGCATCCAATAATTGATTTTGTGTCATTGGTTGAACATTTAGGTCATTTTCGTCCTCCCTAGGCTTATTCTAATCCAATTAGGGTTTTTACAAATCTTGCGCAACCAATAAGGGATTTTGTGTCATTGGTTGAACATTTAGTTCATTTTCGTCCACCCTTGGCTTATTCTAATCCAATTAGGGTTTTTAACCAATCTTGTGCATCCAATAAGTGATTTTGTGTCATTGGTGTAACATTTAGGTCATTTTCTTCCTCCCTAGGCTTATTCTAATCCAATTAGGGTTTTTAACCAATCTTTTGCATCCAATAATTGATTGTGTGTCATTGGTTGAACATTTGGTCTTTTTCGTCCTCCCTAGGCTTATTCTTATCTAATTAGGGTTTTTAAATAATCTTGTGCATCCAATAACTGATTTTGTGTCATTGGTTGAACATTTATTTGATTTTCGTCCTTCTTAGGCTTATTCTAATCCAATTATGGTTTTTAACAATTCTTGTGCATCAAATAAGTGATTTTGTGTCATTAGTTGAACATTTAGGTCATTTTCGTCCTCCCTAGGCTTATTCTAATCAAATTTGGGTTTTTAACTAATCTTGTGCATCCAATAAGTGATTTTGTGTCGTTGGATGAACATTTAGGTCATTTTCGTCCTCCCTAGGCTTATTCTAATTCAATTAGGGTTTTTAACCAATCTTTTGCATCCAATAATTGATTTGGTGTCATTGGTTGAACATTTAGGTCATTTTCGTCCACCCTTGGCTTATTCTAATCCAATTAGGGTTTTTAACCAATCTTGTGCATCCAATAAGTGATTTTGTGTCATTGGTGTAACATTTAGGTCATTTTCTTCCTCCTTAGGCTTATTCTAATCCAATTAGGGTTTTTACAAATCTTGCGCAACCAATAAGGGATTTTGTTTCATTCGTTGAACATTTAGTTCATTTACGTACTCCCTTCGCTTATTCTAATCCAATTATGGTTTTTAACCATTCTTGTGCATCAAATAAGTGATTTTGTGTCATTAGTTGAACATTTAGGTCATTTTCGTCCTCCCTAGGCTTATTCTAATCAAATTTGGGTTTTTAACTAATCTTGTGCATCCAATAATTGATTTTGTATCATTGGATGAACATTTAGGTCATTTTCGTCCTCCCTAGGCTTATTCTAATTCAATTAGGGTTTTTAACCAATCTTTTGCATCCAATAATTGATTTTGTGTCATTGGTTGAACATTTAGGTCATTTTCGTCCTCCGTAGGCTTATTCTAATCCAATTAGAGTTTTAACAAATCTTGCGCAACCAATAAGGGATTTTGTGTCATCGGTTGAACATTTAGGTCATTTTCGTCCACCCTTGGCTTATTCTAATCCAATTAGGGTTTTTAACCAATCTTGTGCATCCAATAAGTGATTTTGTGTCATTGGTATAACATTTAGGTCATTTTCTTCCTCCGTAGGCTTATTCTAATCCAATTAGGGTTTTTAACCAATCTTGTGCATCTAATAAGTGATTTTGTGTCATTCGTTGAACATTTAGGTCATTTACGTCCTCCCTAGGCTTATTCTAATCCAATTAGGGTTTTGAACCAATCTTGTGCATCCAATAAGTGATTTTGTTTCATTCGTTGAACATTTAGTTCATTTACGTACTCCCTTGGCTTATTCTAATCCAATTATGGTTTTTAACCATTCTTGTGCATCAAATAAGTGATTTTGTGTCATTGGGGTAACATTTAGGTCATTTTCGTCCTCCCTAGGCTTATTCTAATCAAATTAGGGTTTTTTAACTAATCTTGTGCATCCAATAAGTGATTTTGTGTCATTGGATGAACATTTAGGTCATTTTCGTCCTCCCTAGGCTTACTCTAATTCAATTAGGGTTTTTAACCAATCTTTTGCATCCAATAATTGATTTTGTGTCATTGGTTGAACGTTTAGGTCATTTTCGTCCTCCCTAGGCTTATTCTAATCCAATTAGGGTTTTAACAAATCTTGCGCAACCAATAAGGGATTTTGTGTCATTGGTTGAACATTTAGGTCATTTTCGTCCACCCTTGGCTTATTCTAATCCAATTAGGGTTTTTAACCAATCTTGTGCATCCAATAAGTGATTTTGTGTCATTGGTGTAACATTTAGGTCATTTTCTTCCTCCCTAGGCTTATTTTAATCCAATTAAAGTTTTTAACCATTCTTGTGCATCAAATAAGTAATTTTGTGTCATTAGTTGAACATTTAGGTCATTTTCGTCCTCCCTAGGCTTATTCTAATCAAATTTGGGTTTTTAACTAATCTTGTGCATCCAACAAGTGATTTTGTATCATTGGATGAACATTTAGGTCATTTTCGTCCTCCCTAGGCTTATTCTAATTCAATTAGGGTTTTTAACCAATCTTTTGCATCCAATAATTGATTTGGTGTCATTGGTTGAACATTTAGGTCATTTTCGTCCACCCTTGGCTTATTCTAATCCAATTAGGGTTTTTAACCAATCTTGTGCATCCTATAAGTGATTTTGTGTCATTGGTGTAACATTTAGGTCATTTTCTTCCTCCTTAGGCTTATTCTAATCCAATTAGGGTTTTTAACCAATCTTTTGCATCCAATAATTGATTGTGTGTCATTGGTTGAACATTAGGTCTTTTTCGTCCTCCCTAGGCTTATTCTTATCTAATTAGGGTTTTTAAATAATCTTGTGCATCCAATAACTGATTTTGTGTCATTGGTTGAACATTTATTTGATTTTCGTCCTTCTTAAGCTTATTCTAATCCAATTAGGGTTTTTCACCAATCTTGTGCATCCAATAAGTGATTTTGTGTCATTCGTTGAACATTTAAGTCATTCACGTCCTCCCTAGTCTTATTCTAATCCAATTAGGGTTTTAAACCAATCTTGTGCATCCAATAAGTGACTTTGTTTCATTCGTTGAACATTTAGTTCATTTACGTACTCCCTTGGCTTATTCTAATCCAATTATGGTTTTTAACAATTCTTGTGCATCAAATAAGTGATTTTGTGTCATTAGTTGAACATTTGGGTCATTTTCGTCCTCCCTATGCTTATTCTAATCAAATTTGGGTTTTTAACTAATCTTGTGCATCCAATAAGTCATTTTGTGTCGTTGGATGAACATTTAGGTCATTTTCGTCCTCCCTAGGCTTATTCTAATTCAATTAGGGTTTTTAACCAATCTTTTGCATCCAATAATTGATTTTGTGTCATTGGTTGAACATTTAGGTCATTTTCGTCCTCCTTAGGCTTATTCTAATCAAATTTGGGTTTTTAACTAATCTTGTGCATCCAATAAGTGATTTTGTGTCATTGGATGAACATTTAGGTCATTTTCGTCCTCCCTAGGCTTATTCTAATTCAATTAGGGTTTTTAACCAATCTTTTGCATCCAATAATTGATTTTGTGTCATTGGTTGAACATTTAGGTCATTTTCGTCCTCCCTAGGCTTATTCTAATCCAATTAGGGTTTTTACAAATCTTGCGCAATCAATAAGGGATTTTGTGTCATTGGTTGAACATTTAGTTCATTTTCGTCCACCCTTGGCTTATTCTAATCCAATTAGGGTTTTTAACCAATCTTGTGCATCCAATAAGTGATTTTGTGTCATTGGTGTAACATTTAGGTCATTTTCTTCCTCCTTAGGCTTATTCTAATCCAATTAGGGTTTTTAACCAATCTTTTGCATCCAATAATTGATTGTGTGTCATTGGTTGAACATTAGGTCTTTTTCGTCCTCCCTAGGCTTATTCTTATCTAATTAGGGTTTTTAAATAATCTTGTGCATCCAATAACTGATTTTGTGTCATTGGTTGAACATTTATTTGATTTTCGTCCTTCTTAAGCTTATTCTAATCCAATTAGGGTTTTTCACCAATCTTGCGCATCCAATAAGTGATTTTGTGTCATTCGTTGAACATTTAAGTCATTCACGTCCTCCCTAGTCTTATTCTAATCCAATTAGGGTTTTAAACCAATCTTGTGCATCCAATAAGTGACTTTGTTTCATTCGTTGAACATTTAGTTCATTTACGTACTCCCTTGGCTTATTCTAATCCAATTATGGTTTTTAACAATTCTTGTGCATCAAATAAGTGATTTTGTGTCATTAGTTGAACATTTGGGTTATTTTCGTCCTCCCTAGGCTTATTCTAATCAAATTTGGGTTTTTAACTAATCTTGTGCATCCAATAAGTGATTTTGTGTCGTTGGATGAACATTTAGGTCATTTTCGTCCTCCCTAGGCTTATTCTAATTCAATTAGGGTTTTTAACCAATCTTTTGATCCAATAATTGATTTTGTGTCATTGGTTGAACATTTAGGTCATTTTCGTCCTCCTTAGGCTTATTCTAATCAAATTTGGGTTTTTAACTAATCTTGTGCATCCAATAAGTGATTTTGTGTCATTGGATGAACATTTAGGTCATTTTCGTCCTCCCTAGGGTTATTCTAATTCAATTAGGGTTTTTAACCAATCTTTTGCATCCAATATTTGATTTTGTGTCATTGGTTGAACATTTAGGTCATTTTCGTCCTCCCTAGGCTTATTCTAATCCAATTAGGGTTTTTATAAATCTTGCGCAACCAATAAGGGATTTTGTGTCATTGGTTGAACATTTAGTTCATTTTCGTCCACCCTTGGCTTATTCTAATCCAATTAGGGTTTTTAACCAATCTTGTGCATCCAATAAGTGATTTTGTGTCATTGGTGTAACATTTAGGTCATTTTCTTCCTCCCTAGGCTTATTCTAATCCAATTAGGGTTTTTAACCAATCTTTTGCATCCAATAATTGATTGTGTGTCATTGGTTGAACATTTGGTCTTTTTCGTCCTTCCTAGGCTTATTCTTATCTAATTAGGGTTTTTAAATAATCTTGTGCATCCAATAACTGATTTTGTGTCATTGGTTGAACATTTATTTGATTTTCGTCCTTCTTAGGCTTATTCTAATCCAATTAGGGTTTTTCACCAATCTTGTGCATCCAATAAGTGATTTTGTTTCATTCGTTGAACATTTAGTTCATTTACGTACTCCCTTGGCTTATTCTAATCCAATTATGGTTTTTAACCATTCTTGTGCATCAAATAAGTGATTTTGTGTCATTGGGGTAACATTTAGGTCATTTTCGTCCTCCCTAGGCTTGTTCTAATCAAATTAGGGTTTTTAACTAATCTTGTGCATCCAATAAGTGATTTTGTGTCATTGGATGAACATTTAGGTCATTTTCGTCCTCCCTAGGCTTACTCTAATTCAATTAGGGTTTTTAACCAATCTTTTGCATCCAATAATTGATTTTGTGTCATTGGTTGAACATTTAGGTCATTTTCGTCCTCCCTAGGCTTATTCTAATCCAATTATGGTTTTAACCAATCTTGCGCAACCAATAAGGGATTTTGTGTCATTGGTTGAACATTTAGGTCATTTTCGTCCACCCTTGGCTTATTCTAATCCAATTAGGGTTTTTAACCAATCTTGTGCATCCAATAAGTGATTTTGTATCATTGGTGTAACATTTAGGTCATTTTCTTCCTCCGTAGGCTTATTCTAATCCAATTAGGGTTTTTAACCAATCTTGTGCATCCAATAAGTGATTTTGTGTCATTCGTTGAACATTTAGGTCATTTACGTCCTCCCTAGGCTTATTCTAATCCAATTAGGGATTTTAACCAATCTTGTGCATCAAATAAGTGATTTTGTTTAATTCGTTGAACATTTAGTTCATTTACGTACTCCCATGGCTTATTCTAATCCAATTATGGTTTTTAACCATTCTTGTGCATCAAATAAGTGATTTTGTGTCATTAGTTGAACATTTAGATCATTTTCGTCCTCCCTAGGCTTATTCTAATCAAATTTGGGTTTTTAACTAATCTTGTGCATCCAATAAGTGATTTTGTATCATTAGATGAACATTTAGGTCATTTTCGTCCTCCCTAGGCTTATTCTAATTCAATTAGGGTTTTTAACCAATCTTTTGCATCCAATAATTGATTGTGTGTCATTGGTTGAACATTAGGTCTTTTTCGTCCTCCCTAGGCTTATTCTTATCTAATTAGGGTTTTTAAATAATCTTGTGCATCCAATAACTGATTTTGTGTCATTGGTTGAACATTTATTTGATTTTCGTCCTTCTTAGGCTTATTCTAATCCAATTAGGGTTTTTCACCAATCTTGTGCATCCAATAAGTGATTTTGTGTCATTCGTTGAACATTTAAGTCATTCACGTCCTCCCTAGTCTTATTCTAATCCAATTCGGGTTTTAAACCAATCTTGTGCATCCAATAAGTGACTTTGTTTCATTCGTTGAACATTTAGTTCATTTACGTACTCCCTTGCCTTATTCTAATCCAATTATGGTTTTTAACAATTCTTGTGCATCAAATAAGTGATTTTGTGTCATTAGTTGAACATTTAGGTCATTTTCGTCCTCCCTAGGCTTATTGTAATCAAATTTGGGTTTTTAACTAATCTTGTGCATCCAATAAGTGATTTTGTGTCATTGGATGAACATTTAGGTCATTTTCGTCCTCCCTAGGCTTATTCTAATTCAATTAGGGTTTTTAACCAATCTTTTGCATCCAATAATTGATTTTGTGTCATTGGTGTAACATTTAGGTCATTTTCTTCCTCCCTAGGCTTATTCTAATCCAATTAGGGTTTTTAACCAATCTTTTGCATCCAATAATTGATTTTGTGTCATTGGTTGAACATTTAGGTCATTTTCGTCCTCCCTAGGCTTATTCTAATCCAATTAGGGTTTTTAACCAATCTTGTGCATCCAATAAGTGATTTTGTGTCATTGGTGTAACATTTAGGTCATTGTCTTCCTCCCTAGGCTTATTCTAATCCAATTAGGGTTTTTAACCAATCTTGTGCATCCAATAAGTGATTTTGTGTCATTCGTTGAACATTTAGGTCATTTACGTCCTCCCTAGGCTTATTCTAATCAAATTTGGGTTTTTAACCAATCTTGTGCATCCAATAAGTGATTTTGTTTCATTCGTTGAACATTTAGTTCATTTACGTACTCCCTTGGCTTATTCTAATCCAATTATGGTTTTTAACCATTCTTGTGCATCAAATAAGTGATTTTGAGTCATTAGTTGAACATTTAGGTCATTTTCGTCCTCCCTAGGTTTATTCTAATCAAATTTGGGTTTTTAACTAATCTTGTGCATCCAATAATTGATTTTGTATCATTGGATGAACATTTAGGTCATTTTCGTCCTCCCTAGGCTTATTCTAATTCAATTAGGGTTTTTAACCAATCTTTTGCATCCAATAATAAATTTTGTATCATTGGTTGAACATTTAGGTCATTTTCGTCCTCCGTAGGCTTATTCTAATCCAATTAGGATTTTAACAAATCTTGCGCAACCAATAAGGGATTTTGTGTCATCGGTTGAACATTTAGGTCATTTTCGTCCACCCTTGGCTTATTCTAATCCAATTAGGGTTTTTAACCAATCTTGTGCATCCAAGAAGTGATTTTGTGTCATTGGTGTAATATTTAGGTCATTTTCTTCCTCCGTAGGCTTATTCTAATCCAATTAGGGTTTTTAACCAATCTTGTGCATCCAATAAGTGATTTTGTGTCATTCGTTGAACATTTAGGTCATTTACGTCCTCCCTAGGCTTATTCTAATCCAATTAGGGTTTTGAACCAATCTTGTGCATCCAATAAGTGATTTTGTTTCATTCGTTGAACATTTAGTTCATTTACGTACTCCCTTGGCTTATTCTAATCCAATTATGGTTTTTTAACCATTCTTGTGCATCAAATAAGTGATTTTGTGTCATTGGGGTAACATTTAGGTCATTTTCGTCCTCCCTAGCCTTATTCTAATCAAATTAGGGTTTTTAACTAATCTTGTGCATCCAATAAGTGATTTTGTGTCATTGGATGAACATTTAGGTCATTTTCGTCCTCCCTAGGCTTACTCTAATTCAATTAGGGTTTTTAACCAATCTTTTGCATCCAATAATTGATTTTGTGTCATTGGTTGAACATTTAGGTCATTTTCGTCCTCCCTAGGCTTATTCTATTCCAATTAGGGTTTTAACAAATCTTGCGCAACCAATAAGGGATTTTGTGTCATTGGTTGAACATTTAGGTCATTTTCGTCCACCCTTGGCTTATTCTAATCCAATTAGGGTTTTTAACCAATCTTGTGCATCCAATAAGTGATTTTGTGTCATTCGTTGAACATTTAGGTCATTTACGTCCTCCCTAGGCTTATTCTAATCCAATTAGGGTTTTTAACCAATCTTGTGCATCCAATATGTGATTTTGTTTCATTCGTTGAACATTTAGTTCATTTACGTACTCCCTTGGCTTATTCTAATCCAATTATGGTTTTTAACCATTCTTGTGCATCAAATAAGTGATTTTGTGTCATTAGTTGAACATTTAGGTCATTTTCGTCCTCCCTAGGCTTTTTCTATTCCAATTAGGGTTTTAACAAATCTTGCGCAACCAATAAGGGATTTTGTGTCGTTGGTTGAACATTTAGGTCATTTTCGTCCACCCTTGGCTTATTCTAATCCAATTAGGGTTTTTAACCAATCTTGTGCATCCAATAAGTGATTTTGTGTCATTGGTGTAACATTTAGGTCATTTTCTTCCTCCATAGGCTTATTTTAATCCAATTAGGGTTTTTAACCAATCTTGTGCATCCAATAAGTGATTTTGTGTCATTCGTTGAACATTTAGGTCATTTACGTCCTCCCTAGGCTTATTCTAATCCAATTAGGGTTTTTAACCAATCTTGTGCATCCAATATGTGATTTTGTTTCATTCGTTGAACATTTAGTTCATTTACGTACTCCCTTGGCTTATTCTAATCCAATTATGGTTTTTAACCATTCTTGTGCATCAAATAAGTGATTTTGTGTCATTAGTTGAACATTTAGGTCATTTTCGTCCTCCCTAGGCTTATTCTAATCAAATTTGGGTTTTTAACTAATCTTGTGCATGCAATAAGTGATTTTGTATCATTGGATGAACATTTAGGTCATTTTCGTCCTCCCTAGGCTTATTCTAATCCAATTAGGGTTTTAACAAATCTTGTGCAACCAATAAGGGATTTTGTGTCATTGGTTGAACATTTAGGTCATTTTCTTCCACCCTTGGCTTATTCTAATCCAATTAAGGTTTTTAACCAATCTTGTGCATCCAATAAGTGATTTTGTGTCATTGGTGTAACATTTAGGTCATTTTCTTCCTCCCTAGGCTTATTCTAATCCAATTAGGGTTTTGAACCAATCTTGTGCATCCAATAAGTGATTTTGTTTCATTCGTTGAACATTTAGTTCATTTACGTACTCCCTTGGCTTATTCTAATCCAATTATGGTTTTTTAACCATTCTTATGCATCAAATAAGTGATTTTGTGTCATTGGGGTAACATTTAGGTCATTTTCGTCCTCCCTAGGCTTATTCTAATCAAATTAGGGTTTTTAACTAATCTTGTGCATCCAATAAGTGATTTTGTGTCATTGGATGAACATTTAGGTCATTTTCGTCCTCCCTAGGCTTACTCTAATT
>JBBPBP010009779.1:37507896-37532408 GCA_037974735.1 Cicer chorassanicum
TCATTTACGTACTCCCTTGGCTTATTCTAATCCAATTATGGTTTTTAACCATTCTTGTGCATCAAATAAGTGATTTTGTGTCATTAGTTGAACATTTAGGTCATTTTCGTCCTCCCTAGGCTTTTTCTATTCCAATTAGGGTTTTAACAAATCTTGCGCAACCAATAAGGGATTTTGTGTCGTTGGTTGAACATTTAGGTCATTTTCGTCCACCCTTGGCTTATTCTAATCCAATTAGGGTTTTTAACCAATCTTGTGCATCCAATAAGTGATTTTGTGTCATTGGTGTAACATTTAGGTCATTTTCTTCCTCCTTAGGCTTATTCTAATCCAATTAGGGTTTTTAACCAATCTTTTGCATCCAATAATTGATTGTGTGTCATTGGTTGAACATTAGGTCTTTTTCGTCCTCCCTAGGCTTATTCTTATCTAATTAGGGTTTTTAAATAATCTTGTGCATCCAATAACTGATTTTGTGTCATTGGTTGAACTTTTATTTGATTTTCGTCCTTCTTAGGCTTATTCTAATCCAATTAGGGTTTTTCACCAATCTTGTGCATCCAATAAGTGATTTTGTGTCATTAGTTGAACATTTAAGTCATTCACGTCCTCCCTAGTCTTATTCTAATCCAATTAGGGTTTTAAACCAATCTTGTGCATCCAATAAGTGACTTTGTTTCATTCGTTGAACATTTAGTTCATTTACGTACTCCCATGGCTTATTCTAATCCAATTATGGTTTTTAACAATTCTTGTGCATCAAATAAGTGATTTTGTGTCATTAGTTGAACATTTAGGTCATTTTTGTCCTCCCTAGGCTTATTCTAATCAAATTTGGGTTTTTAACTAATCTTGTGCATCCAATAAGTGATTTTGTGTCGTTGGATGAATATTTAGGTCATTTTCGTCCTCCCTAGGCGTATTCTAATTCAATTAGGGTTTTTAACCAATCTTTTGCATCCAATAATTGATTTTGTGTCATTGGTTGAACATTTAGGTCATTTTCGTCCTCCTTAGGCTTATTCTAATCAAATTTGGGTTTTTAACTAATCTTGTGCATCCAATAAGTGATTTTGTGTCATTGGATGAACATTTAGGTCATTTTCGTCCTCCCTAGGCTTATTCTAATTCAATTAGGGTTTTTAACCAATCTTTTGCATCCAATAATTGATTTTGTGTCATTGGTTGAACATTTAGGTCATTTTCGTCCTCCCTAGCCTTATTCTAATCCAATTAGGGTTTTTACAAATCTTGCGCAACCAATAAGGGATTTTGTGTCATTGGTTGAACATTTAGGTCATTTTCGTCCACCCTTGGCTTATTCTAATCCAATTAGGGTTTTTAACCAATCTTGTGCATCCAATAAGTGATTTTGTGTCATTGGTGTAACATTTAGGTCATTTTCTTCCTCCCTAGGCTTATTATAATCCAATTAGGGTTTTTAACCAATCTTTTGCATCCAATAATTGATTGTGTGTCATTGGTTGAACATTTGGTCTTTTTCGTCCTCCCTAGGCTTATTCTTATCTAATTAGGGTTTTTAAATAATCTTGTGCATCCAATAACTGATTTTGTGTCATTGGTTGAACATTTATTTGATTTTCGTCCTTCTTAGGCTTATTCTAATCCAATTAGGGTTTTTCACCAATCTTGTGCATCCAATAAGTGATTTTGTGTCATTCGTTGAACATTTAAGTCATTCACGTCCTCCCTAGTCTTATTCTAATCCAATTAGGGTTTTAAACCAATCTTGTGCATCCAATAAGTGACTTTGTTTCATTCGTTGAACATTTAGTTCATTTACGTACTCCCTTGGCTTATTCTAATCCAATTATGGTTTTTAACAATTCTTGTGCATCAAATAAGTGATTTTGTGTCATTAGTTGAACATTTAGGTCATTTTCGTCCTCCCTAGGCTTATTCTAATCAAATTTGGGTTTTTAACTAATCTTGTGCATGCAATAAGTGATTTTGAATCATTGGATGAACATTTAGGTCATTTTCGTCCTCCCTAGGCTTATTCTAATTCAATTAGGGTTTTTAACCAATCTTTTGCATCCAATAATTGATTTGGTGTCATTGGTTGAACATTTAGGTCATTTTCGTCCACCCTTGGCTTATTCTAATCCAATTAGGGTTTTTAACCAATCTTGTGCATCCAATATGTGATTTTGTTTCATTCGTTGAACATTTAGTTCATTTACGTACTCCCTTGGCTTATTCTAATCCAATTATGGTTTTTAACCATTCTTGTGCATCAAATAAGTGATTTTGTGTCATTAGTTGAACATTTAGGTCATTTTCGTCCTCCCTAGGCTTATTCTAATCAAATTTGGGTTTTTAACTAATCTTGTGCATGCAATAAGTGATTTTGTATCATTGGATGAACATTTAGGTCATTTTCGTCCTCCCTAGGCTTATTCTAATCCAATTAGGGTTTTAACAAATCTTGTGCAACCAATAAGGGATTTTGTGTCATTGGTTGAACATTTAGGTCATTTTCTTCCACCCTTGGCTTATTCTAATCCAATTAAGGTTTTTAACCAATCTTGTGCATCCAATAAGTGATTTTGTGTCATTGGTGTAACATTTAGGTCATTTTCTTCCTCCCTAGGCTTATTCTAATCCAATTAGGGTTTTGAACCAATCTTGTGCATCCAATAAGTGATTTTGTTTCATTCGTTGAACATTTAGTTCATTTACGTACTCCCTTGGCTTATTCTAATCCAATTATGGTTTTTTAACCATTCTTATGCATCAAATAAGTGATTTTGTGTCATTGGGGTAACATTTAGGTCATTTTCGTCCTCCCTAGGCTTATTCTAATCAAATTAGGGTTTTTAACTAATCTTGTGCATCCAATAAGTGATTTTGTGTCATTGGATGAACATTTAGGTCATTTTCGTCCTCCCTAGGCTTACTCTAATTTAATTAGGGTTTTTAACCAATATTTTGCATCCAATAATTGATTTTGTGTCATTGGTTGAACATTTAGGTCATTTTCGTCCTCCCTAGGCTTATTCTATTCCAATTAGGGTTTTAACAAATCTTGCGCAACCAATAAGGGATTTTGTGTCATTGGTTGAACATTTAGGTCATTTTCGTCCACCCTTGGCTTATTCTAATCCAATTAGGGTTTTTAACCAATCTTGTGCATCCAATAAGTGATTTTGTGTCATTCGTTGAACATTTAGGTCATTTACGTCCTCCCTAGGCTTATTCTAATCCAATTAGGGTTTTTAACCAATCTTGTGCATCCAATATGTGATTTTGTTTCATTCGTTGAACATTTAGTTCATTTACGTACTCCCTTGGCTTATTCTAATCCAATTATGGTTTTTAACAATTCTTGTGCATCAAATAAGTGATTTTGTGTCATTAGTTGAACATTTAGGTCATTTTCGTCCTCCCTAGGCTTATTCTAATCAAATTTGGGTTTTTAACTAATCTTGTGCATGCAATAAGTGATTTTGAATCATTGGATGAACATTTAGGTCATTTTCGTCCTCCCTAGGCTTATTCTAATTCAATTAGGGTTTTTAACCAATCTTTTGCATCCAATAATTGATTTGGTGTCATTGGTTGAACATTTAGGTCATTTTCGTCCAGCCTTGGCTTATTCTAATCCAATTAGGGTTTTTAACCAATCTTGTGCATCCAATAAGTGATTTTTTGTCATTGGTGTAACATTTAGGTCATTTTCTTCCTCCCTAGGCTTATTTTAATCCAATTAGGGTTTTTAACCAATCTTGTGCATCCAATAAGTGATTTTGTGTCATTCGTTGAACATTTAGGTCATTTTCGTACTCCCTAGGCTTATTCTAATCAAATTTGGGTTTTTAACTAATCTTGTGCATGCAATAAGTGATTTTGTATCATTGGATGAACATTTAGGTCATTTTCGTCCTCCCTAGGCTTATTCTATTTCAGTTAGGGTTTTTAACCAATCTTTTGCATCCAATAATTGATTTGGTGTCATTGGTTGAACATTTAGGTCATTTTCGTCCACCCTTGGCTTATTCTAATCCAATTAGGGTTTTTAACCAATCTTGTGCATCCAATAAGTGATTTTTTGTCATTGGTGTAACATTTAGGTCATTTTCTTCCTCCCTAGGCTTATTTTAATCCAATTAGGGTTTTTAACCAATCTTGTGCATCCAATAAGTGATTTTGTGTCATTCGTTGAACATTTAGGTCATTTACGTCCTCCCTAGGCTTATTCTAATCCAATTAGGGTTTTTAACCAATCTTGTGCATCCAATATGTGATTTTGTTTCATTCGTTGAACATTTAGTTCATTTACGTACTCCCTTGGCTTATTCTAATCCAATTATGGTTTTTAACCATTCTTGTGCATCAAATAAGTGATTTTGTGTCATTAGTTGAACATTTAGGTCATTTTCGTCCTCCCTAGGCTTATTCTATTCCAATTAGGGTTTTAACAAATCTTGCGCAACCAATAAGGGATTTTGTGTCATTGGTTGAACATTTAGGTCATTTTCGTCCACCCTTGGCTTATTCTAATCCAATTAGGGTTTTTAACCAATCTTGTGCATCCAATAAGTGATTTTGTGTCATTGGTGTAACATTTAGGTCATTTTCTTCCTCCCTAGGCTTATTTTAATCCAATTAAAGTTTTTAACCATTCTTGTGCATCAAATAAGTAATTTTGTGTCATTAGTTGAACATTTAGGTCATTTTCGTCCTCCCTAGGCTTATTCTAATCAAATTTGGGTTTTTAACTAATCTTGTGCATCCAACAAGTGATTTTGTATCATTGGATGAACATTTAGGTCATTTTCGTCCTCCCTAGGCTTATTCTAATTCAATTAGGGTTTTTAACCAATCTTTTGCATCCAATAATTGATTTGGTGTCATTGGTTGAACATTTAGGTCATTTTCGTCCACCCTTGGCTTATTCTAATCCAATTAGGGTTTTTAACCAATCTTGTGCATCCAATATGTGATTTTGTTTCATTCGTTGAACATTTAGTTCATTTACGTACTCCCTTGGCTTATTCTAATCCAATTATGGTTTTTAACCATTCTTGTGCATCAAATAAGTGATTTTGTGTCATTAGTTGAACATTTAGGTCATTTTCGTCCTCCCTAGGCTTATTCTAATCAAATTTGGGTTTTTAACTAATCTTGTGCATGCAATAAGTGATTTTGTATCATTGGAAGAACATTTAGGTCATTTTCGTCCTCCTTAGGCTTATTCTAATTCAATTAGGGTTTTTAACCAATCTTTTGCATCCAATAATTGATTTGGTGTCATTGGTTGAACATTTAGGTCATTTTCGTCCACCCTTGGCTTATTCTAATCCAATTAGGGTTTTTAACCAATCTTGTGCATCCAATAAGTGATTTTTTGTCATTGGTGTAACATTTAGGTCATTTTCTTCCTCCTTAGGCTTATTCTAATCCAATTAGGGTTTTTAACCAATCTTTTGCATCCAATAATTGATTGTGTGTCATTGGTTGAACATTAGGTCTTTTTCGTCCTCCCTAGGCTTATTCTTATCTAATTAGGGTTTTTAAATAATCTTGTGCATCCAATAACTGATTTTGTGTCATTGGTTGAACTTTTATTTGATTTTCGTCCTTCTTAGGCTTATTCTAATCCAATTAGGGTTTTTCACCAATCTTGTGCATCCAATAAGTGATTTTGTGTCATTCGTTGAACATTTAAGTCATTCACGTCCTCCCTAGTCTTATTCTAATCCAATTAGGGTTTTAAACCAATCTTGTGCATCCAATAAGTGACTTTGTTTCATTCGTTGAACATTTAGTTCATTTACGTACTCCCTTGGCTTATTCTAATCCAATTATGGTTTTTAACAATTCTTGTGCATCAAATAAGTGATTTTGTGTCATTAGTTGATCATTTAGGTCATTTTTGTCCTCCCTAGGCTTATTCTAATCAAATTTGGGTTTTTAACTAATCTTGTGCATCCAATAAGTGATTTTGTGTCGTTGGATGAATATTTAGGTCATTTTCGTCCTCCCTAGGCGTATTCTAATTCAATTAGGGTTTTTAACCAATCTTTTGCATCCAATAATTGATTTTGTGTCATTGGTTGAACATTTAGGTCATTTTCGTCCTCCTTAGGCTTATTCTAATCAAATCTGGGTTTTTAACTAATCTTGTGCATCCAATAAGTGATTTTGTGTCATTGGTTGAACATTTATTTGATTTTCGTCCTTCTTAGGCTTATTCTAATCCAATTAGGGTTTTTCACCAATCTTGTGCATCCAATAAGTGATTTTGTTTCATTCATTGAACATTTAGTTCATTTACGTACTCCCTTGGCTTATTCTAATCCAATTATGGTTTTTAACCATTCTTGTGCATCAAATAAGTGATTTTGTGTCATTGGGGTAACATTTTGGTCATTTTCGTCCTCCCTAGGCTTGTTCTAATCAAATTAGGGTTTTTAACTAATCTTGTGCATCCAATAAGTGATTTTGTGTCATTGGATGAACATTTAGGTCATTTTCGTCCTCCCTAGGCTTACTCTAATTCAATTAGGGTTTTTAACCAATCTTTTGCATCCAATAATTGATTTTGTGTCATTGGTTGAACATTTAGGTCATTTTCGTCCTCCCTAGGCTTATTCTAATCCAATTAGGGTTTTAACAAATCTTGCGCAACCAATAAGGGATTTTGTGTCATTGGTTGAACATTTAGGTCATTTTCGTCCACCCTTGGCTTATTCTAATCCAATTAGGGTTTTTAACCAATCTTGTGCATCCAATAAGTGATTTTGTGTCATTGGTGTAACATTTAGGTCATTTTCTTCCTCCCTAGGCTTATTTTAATCCAATTAGGGTTTTTAACCAATGTTGTGCATCCAATAAGTGATTTTGTGTCATTCGTTGAACATTTAGGTCATTTACGTCCTCCCTAGGCTTATTCTAATCCAATTAGGGTTTTTAACCAATCTTGTGCATCCAATATGTGATTTTGTTTCATTCCTTGAACATTTAGTTCATTTACGTACTCCCTTGGCTTATTCTAATCCAATTATGGTTTTTAACCATTCTTGTGCATCAAATAAGTGATTTTGTGTCATTAGTTGAACATTTAGGTCATTTTCGTCCTCCCTAGGCTTATTCTAATCAAATTTGGGTTTTTAACTAATCTTGTGCATCCAATAAGTGATTTTGTGTCATTGGATGAACATTTAGGTCATTTTCGTCCTCCTTAGGCTTATTCTAATTCAATTAGGGTTTTTAACCAATCTTTTGCATCCAATAATTGATTTGGTGTCATTGGTTGAACATTTAGGTCATTTTCGTCCACCCTTGGCTTATTCTAATCCAATTAGGGTTTTTAACCAATCTTGTGCATCCAATAAGTGATTTTGTGTCATTGGTGTAACATTTAGGTCATTTTCTTCCTCCTTAGGCTTATTCTAATCCAATTAGGGTTTTTACAAATCTTGCACAACCAATAAGGGATTTTGTTTCATTCGTTGAACATTTAGTTCATTTACGTACTCCCTTGGCTTATTCTAATCCAATTATGGTTTTTAACCATTCTTGTGCATCAAATAAGTGATTTTGTGTCATTAGTTGAACATTTAGGTCATTTTCGTCCTCCCTAGGCTTATTCTAATCAAATTTGGGTTTTTAACTAATCTTGTGCATGCAATAAGTGATTTTGTATCATTGGATGAACATTTAGGTCATTTTCGTCCTCCCTAGGCTTATTCTAATTCAATTAGGGTTTTTAACCAATCTTTTGCATCCAATAATTGATTTGGTGTCATTGGTTGAACATTTAGGTCATTTTCGTCCACCCTTGGCTTATTCTAATCCAATTAGGGTTTTTAACCAATCTTGTGCATCCAATAAGTGATTTTGTGTCATTGGTGTAACATTTAGGTCATTTTCTTCCTCCTTAGGCTTATTCTAATCCAATTAGGGTTTTTAACCAATCTTTTGCATCCAATAATTGATTGTGTGTCATTGGTTGAACATTAGGTCTTTTTCGTCCTCCCTAGGCTTATTCTTATCTAATTAGGGTTTTTAAATAATCTTGTGCATCCAATAACTGATTTTGTGTCATTGGTTGATCATTTATTTGATTTTCGTCCTTCTTAAGCTTATTCTAATCCAATTAGGGTTTTTCACCAATCTTGTGCATCCAATAAGTGATTTTGTGTCATTCGTTGAACATTTAGGTCATTTTCGTCCTCCCTAGGCTTATTCTAATCAAATTTGGGTTTTTAACTAATCTTGTGCATCCAATAAGTGATTTTGTTTCATTCGTTGAACATTTAGTTCATTTACGTACTCCCTTGGCTTATTCTAATCCAATTATGGTTTTTAACCATTCTTTTGCATCCAATAATTGATTTTGTGTCATTGGTTGAACATTTAGGTCATTTTCGTCCTCCTTAGGCTTATTCTAATCAAATTTGGGTTTTTAACTAATCTTGTGCATCCAATAAGTGATTTTGTGTCATTGGATGAACATTTAGGTCATTTTCGTCCTCCCTAGGCTTATTCTAATTCAATTAGGGTTTTTAACCAATCTTTTGCATCCAATAATTGATTTTGTGTCATTGGTTGAACATTTAGGTCATTTTCGTCCTCCCTAGGCTTATTCTAATCCAATTAGGGTTTTTACAAATCTTGCACAACCAATACGGGATTTTGTGTCATTGGTTGAACATTTAGTTCATTTTCGTCCACCCTTGGCTTATTCTAATCCAATTAGGGTTTTTAACCAATCTTGGGCATCCAATAAGTGATTTTGTGTCATTGGTGTAACATTTAGGTCATTTTCTTCCTCCCTAGGCTTATTCTAATCCAATTAGGGTTTTTAACTAATCTTTTGCATCCAATAATTGATTGTGTGTCATTGGTTGAACATTTGGTCTTTTTCGTCCTCCCTAGGCTTATTCTTATCTAATTAGGGTTTTTAAATAATCTTGTGCATCCAATAACTGATTTTGTGTCATTGGTTGAACATTTATTTGATTTTCGTCCTTCTTAGGCTTATTCTAATCCAATTAGGGTTTTTCACCAATCTTGTGCATCCAATAAGTGATTTTGTGTCATTCGTTGAACATTTAAGTCATTCACGTCCTCCCTAGTCTTATTCTAATCCAATTAGGGTTTTAAACCAATCTTGTGCATCCAATAAGTGACTTTGTTTCATTCGTTGAACATTTAGTTCATTTACGTACTCCCTTGGCTTATTCTAATCCAATTATGGTTTTTAACAATTCTTGTGCATCAAATAAGTGATTTTGTGTCATTAGTTGAACATTTAGGTCATTTTTGTCCTCCCTAGGCTTATTCTAATCAAATTTGGGTTTTTAACTAATCTTGTGCATCCAATAAGTGATTTTGTGTCGTTGGATGAATATTTAGGTCATTTTCGTCCTCCCTAGGCTTATTCTAATTCAATTAGGGTTTTTAACCAATCTTTTGCATCCAATAATTGATTTTGTGTCATTGGTTGAACATTTAGGTCATTTTCGTCCTCCCTAGCCTTATTCTAATCCAATTAGGGTTTTTACAAATCTTGCGCAACCAATAAGGGATTTTGTGTCATTGGTTGAACATTTAGGTCATTTTCGTCCACCCTTGGCTTATTCTAATCCAATTAGGGTTTTTAACCAATCTTGTGCATCCAATAAGTGATTTTGTGTCATTGGTGTAACATTTAGGTCATTTTCTTCCTCCCTAGGCTTATTTTAATCCAATTAGGGTTTTTAACCAATCTTGTGCATCCAATAAGTGATTTTGTGTCATTCGTTGAACATTTAGGTCATTTACGTCCTCCCTAGGCTTATTCTAATCCAATTAGGGTTTTTAACCAATCTTGTGCATCCAATATGTGATTTTGTTTCATTCGTTGAACATTTAGTTCATTTACGTACTCCCTTGGCTTATTCTAATCCAATTATGGTTTTTAACCATTCTTGTGCATCAAATAAGTGATTTTGTGTCATTAGTTGAACATTTAGGTCATTTTCGTCCTCCCTAGGCTTATTCTATTCCAATTAGGGTTTTAACAAATCTTGCGCAACCAATAAGGGATTTTGTGTCATTGGTTGAACATTTAGGTCATTTTCGTCCACCCTTGGCTTATTCTAATCCAATTAGGGTTTTTAACCAATCTTGTGCATCCAATAAGTGATTTTGTGTCATTGGTGTAACATTTAGGTCATTTTCTTCCTCCTTAGGCTTATTCTAATCCAATTAGGGTTTTTAACCAATCTTTTGCATCCAATAATTGATTGTGTGTCATTGGTTGAACATTAGGTCTTTTTCGTCCTCCCTAGGCTTATTCTTATCTAATTAGGGTTTTTAAATAATCTTGTGCATCCAATAACTGATTTTGTGTCATTGGTTGAACATTTATTTGATTTTCGTCCTTCTTAAGCTTATTCTAATCCAATTAGGGTTTTTCACCAATCTTGTGCATCCAATAAGTGATTTTGTGTCATTCGTTGAACATTTAAGTCATTCACGTCCTCCCTAGTCTTATTCTAATCCAATTAGGGTTTTAAACCAATCTTGTGCATCCAATAAGTGACTTTGTTTCATTCGTTGAACATTTAGTTCATTTACGTACTCCCTTGGCTTATTCTAATCCAATTATGGTTTTTAACAATTCTTGTGCATCAAATAAGTGATTTTGTGTCATTAGTTGAACATTTAGGTCATTTTCGTCCTCCCTAGGCTTATTCTAATCAAATTTGGGTTTTTAACTAATCTTGTGCATCCAATAAGTGATTTTGTGTCATTGGATGAACATTTAGGTCATTTTCGTCCTCCCTAGGCTTATTCTAATTCAATTAGGGTTTTTAACCAATCTTTTGCATCCAATAATTGATTTTGTGTCATTGGTTGAACATTTAGGTCATTTTCGTCCTCCGTAGGCTTATTCTAATCCAATTAGGGTTTTAACAAATCTTGCGCAACCAATAAGGGATTTTGTGTCATCGGTTGAACATTTAGGTCATTTTCGTCCACCCTTGGCTTATTCTAATCCACTTAGGGTTTTTAACCAATCTTGTGCATCCAATAAGTGATTTTGTGTCATTGGTATAACATTTAGGTCATTTTCTTCCTCCGTAGGCTTATTCTAATCCAATTAGGGTTTTTAACCAATCTTGTGCATCCAATAAGTGATTTTGTGTCATTCGTTGAACATTTAGGTCATTTACGTCCTCCCTAGGCTTATTCTAATCCAATTAGGGTTTTGAACCAATCTTGTGCATCCAATAAGTGATTTTGTTT
Source organism: Cicer chorassanicum (assembly GCA_037974735.1). Classification (NCBI taxonomy): domain Eukaryota; kingdom Viridiplantae; phylum Streptophyta; class Magnoliopsida; order Fabales; family Fabaceae; genus Cicer; species Cicer chorassanicum. The sequence continues at coordinate 37,519,162 of JBBPBP010009779.1, forward strand.
CATTCGTTGAACATTTAGTTCATTTACGTACTCCCTTGGCTTATTCTAATCCAATTATGGTTTTTTAACCATTCTTGTGCATCAAATAAGTGATTTTGTGTCATTGGGGTAACATTTAGGTCATTTTCGTCCTCCCTAGGCTTATTCTAATCAAATTAGGGTTTTTAACTAATCTTGTGCGTCCAATAAGTGATTTTGTGTCATGGGATGAACATTTAGGTCATTTTCGTCCTCCCTAGGCTTACTCTAATTCAATTAGGGTTTTTAACCAATCTTTTGCATCCAATAATTGATTTTGTGTCATTGGTTGAACATTTAGGTCATTTTCGTCCTCCCTAGGCTTATTCTATTCCAATTAGGGTTTTAACAAATCTTGCGCAACCAATAAGGGATTTTGTGTCATTGGTTGAACATTTAGGTCATTTTCGTCCACCCTTGGCTTATTCTAATCCAATTAGGGTTTTTAACCAATCTTGTGCATCCAATAAGTGATTTTGTGTCATTGGTGTAACATTTAGGTCATTTTCTTCCTCCCTAGGCTTATTTTAATCCAATTAGGGTTTTTAACCAATCTTGTGCATCCAATAAGTGATTTTGTGTCATTCGTTGAACATTTAGGTCATTTACGTCCTCCCTAGGCTTATTCTAATCCAATTAGGGTTTTTAACCAATCTTGTGCATCCAATATGTGATTTTGTTTCATTCGTTGAACATTTAGTTCATTTACGTACTCCCTTGGCTTATTCTAATCCAATTATGGTTTTTAACCATTCTTGTGCATCAAATAAGTGATTTTGTGTCATTAGTTGAACATTTAGGTCATTTTCGTACTCCCTAGGCTTATTCTAATCAAATTTGGGTTTTTAACTAATCTTGTGCATGCAATAAGTGATTTTGTATCATTGGATGAACATTTAGGTCATTTTCGTCCTCCCTAGGCTTATTCTAATTCAATTAGGGTTTTTAACCAATCTTTTGCATCCAATAATTGATTTGGTGTCATTGGTTGAACATTTAGGTCATTTTCGTCCACCCTTGGCTTATTCTAATCCAATTAGGGTTTTTAACCAATCTTGTGCATCCAATAAGTGATTTTGTGTCATTGGTGTAACATTTAGGTCATTTTCTTCCTCCTTAGGCTTATTCTAATCCAATTAGGGTTTTTAACCAATCTTTTGCATCCAATAATTGATTGTGTGTCATTGGTTGAACATTAGGTCTTTTTCGTCCTCCCTAGGCTTATTCTTATCTAATTAGGGTTTTTAAATAATCTTGTGCATCCAATAACTGATTTTGTGTCATTGGTTGAACTTTTATTTGATTTTCGTCCTTCTTAGGCTTATTCTAATCCAATTAGGGTTTTTCACCAATCTTGTGCATCCAATAAGTGATTTTGTGTCATTAGTTGAACATTTAAGTCATTCACGTCCTCCCTAGTCTTATTCTAATCCAATTAGGGTTTTAAACCAATCTTGTGCATCCAATAAGTGACTTTGTTTCATTCGTTGAACATTTAGTTCATTTACGTACTCCCATGGCTTATTCTAATCCAATTATGGTTTTTAACAATTCTTGTGCATCAAATAAGTGATTTTGTGTCATTAGTTGAACATTTAGGTCATTTTTGTCCTCCCTAGGCTTATTCTAATCAAATTTGGGTTTTTAACTAATCTTGTGCATCCAATAAGTGATTTTGTGTCGTTGGATGAATATTTAGGTCATTTTCGTCCTCCCTAGGCGTATTCTAATTCAATTAGGGTTTTTAACCAATCTTTTGCATCCAATAATTGATTTTGTGTCATTGGTTGAACATTTAGGTCATTTTCGTCCTCCTTAGGCTTATTCTAATCAAATTTGGGTTTTTAACTAATCTTGTGCATCCAATAAGTGATTTTGTGTCATTGGTTGAACATTTATTTGATTTTCGTCCTTCTTAGGCTTATTCTAATCCAATTATGGTTTTTCAGCAATCTTGTGCATCCAATAAGTGATTTTGTTTCATTCGTTGAACATTTAGTTCATTTACGTACTCCCTTGGCTTATTCTAATCCAATTATGGTTTTTAACCATTCTTGTGCATCAAATAAGTGATTTTGTGTCATTGGGGTAACATTTTGGTCATTTTCGTCCTCCCTAGGCTTGTTCTAATCAAATTAGGGTTTTTAACTAATCTTGTGCATCCAATAAGTGATTTTGTGTCATTGGATGAACATTTAGGTCATTTTCGTCCTCCCTAGGCTTACTCTAATTCAATTAGGGTTTTAAACCAATCTTTTGCATCCAATAATTGATTTTGTGTCATTGGTTGAACATTTAGGTCATTTTCGTCCTCCCTAGGCTTATTCTAATCCAATTAGGGTTTTAACAAATCTTGCGCAACCAATAAGGGATTTTGTGTCATTCGTTGAACATTTAGGTCATTTTCTTCCACCCTTGGCTTATTCTAATCCAATTAGGGTTTTTAACCAATCTTGTGCATCCAATAAGTGATTTTGTGTCATTGGTGTAACATTTAGGTCATTTTCTTCCTCCCTAGGCTTATTCTAATCCAATTAGGGTTTTTAACCAATCTTGTGCATCCAATAAGTGATTTTGTGTCATTCGTTGAACATTTAGGTCATTTACGTCCTCCCTAGGCTTATTCTAATCCAATTAGGGTTTTTAACCAATCTTGTGCATCAAATAAGTGATTTTGTTTCTTTCGTTGAACATTTAGTTCATTTACGTACTCCCATGGCTTATTCTAATCCAATTATGGTTTTTAACCATTCTTGTGCATCAAATAAGTGATTTTGTGTCATTAGTTGAACATTTAGGTCATTTTCGTCCTCCCTAGGCTTATTCTAATCAAATTTGGGTTTTTAACTAATCTTGTGCATCCAATAAGTGATTTTGTATCATTGGATGAACATTTAGGTCATTTTCGTCCTCCCTAGGCTTATTCTAATTCAATTAGGGTTTTTAACCAATCTTTTGCATCCAATAATTGATTGTGTGTCATTGGTTGAACATTAGGTCTTTTTCGTCCTCCCTAGGCTTATTCTTATCTAATTAGGGTTTTTAAATAATCTTGTGCATCCAATAACTGATTTGGTGTCATTGGTTGAACATTTTTTTGATTTTCGTCCTTCTTAAGCTTATTCTAATCCAATTAGGGTTTTTCACCAATCTTGTGCATCCAATAAGTGATTTTGTGTCATTCGTTGAACATTTAAGTCATTCACGTCCTCCCTAGTCTTATTCTAATCCAATTCGGGTTTTAAACCAATCTTGTGCATCCAATAAGTGACTTTGTTTCATTCGTTGAACATTTAGTTCATTTACGTACTCCCTTGGCTTATTCTAATCCAATTATGGTTTTTAACAATTCTTGTGCATCAAATAAGTGATTTTGTGTCATTAGTTGAACATTTAGGTCATTTTCGTCCTCCCTAGGCTTATTGTAATCAAATTTGGGTTTTTAACTAATCTTGTGCATCCAATAAGTGATTTTGTGTCATTGGATGAACATTTAGGTCATTTTCGTCCTCCCTAGACTTATTCTAATTCAATTAGGGTTTTTAACCAATCTTTTGCATCCAATAATTGATTTTGTGTCATTGGTTGAACATTTAGGTCATTTTCGTCCTCCCTAGGCTTATTCTAATCAAATTTGGGTTTTTAACTAATCTTGTGCATCCAATAACTGATTTTGTGTCATTGGATGAACATTTAGGTCATTTTCGTCCTCCCTAGGCTTATTCTAATTCAATTAGGGTTTTTAACCAATCTTTTGCATCCAATAATTGATTTTGTGTCATTGGTTGAACATTTAGGTCATTTTCGTCCTCCCTAGGCTTATTCTAATCCAATTAGGGTTTTTACAAATCTTGCGCAACCAATAAGGGATTTTGTGTCATTGGTTGAACATTTAGGTCATTTTCGTCCACCCTTGGCTTATTCTAATCCAATTAGGGTTTTTAACCAATCTTGTGCATCCAATAAGTGATTTTGTGTCATTGGTGTAACATTTAGGTCATTTTCTTCCTCCCTAGGCTTATTCTAATCCAATTTGGGTTTTTAACCAATCTTTTGCATCCAATAATTGATTGTGTGTCATTGGTTGAACATTAGGTCTTTTTCGTCCTCCCTAGGCTTATTCTTATCTAATTAGGGTTTTTAAATAATCTTGTGCATCCAATAACTGATTTTGTGTCATTGGTTGAACATTTATTTGATTTTCGTCCTTCTTAGGCTTATTCTAATCCAATTAGGGTTTTTCACCAATCTTTTGCATCCAGTTAGTGATTTTGTGTCATTCGTTGAACATTTAAGTCATTCACGTCCTCCCTAGTCTTATTCTAATCCAATTAGGGTTTTTAACCAATCATGTGCATCCAATAAGTGACTTTGTTTCATTCGTTGAACATTTAGTTCATTTACGTACTCCCTTGGCTTATTCTAATCCAATTATGGTTTTTAACCACTCTTGTGCATCCAATAAGTGATTTTGTGTCATTGGTTTAACATTAAGGTTATTTTCGTCATCCCTAGGCTTATTCTAATCCAATTAGGGTATTTAATCAATCTTGTGGATCCAATAATTGATTTTGTGTCATTGGTTGAACGTTAGGTCATTTTCGTCCTCCCTAGGCTTATTCTAATCCAATTAGGGTTTTTAACAAATCTTGTGCATCCAATAAGTGATTTTGTATCATTCGTTGAACATTTAGTTCATTTACGTACTCCCTTGACTTATTCTAATCCAATTATGGATTTTAACCATTCTTGTGCATCCAATAAGTGATTTTGTGTCATTGGTTGAACATTTAGGTCATTTTCATCCTCCCTAGGCTTATTCTAATCCAATTAGGGTTTTTATCCAATCTTGTGCATCCAATAAGTGATTTTGTGTCATTGGTTGAACATTTAGGTCATTTTCATTCTCCATAGGCTAATTCTAATCCAATTAAGGTTTTTAACCAATCTTGTGCATCCAATAATTGATTTTGTGTCATTGGTTGAACATTAGGTCATTTTCGTCCTCCCTAGGCTTATTCTTATCTAATTAGGGTTTTTAATCAATCTTGTGCATCCAATAACTGATTTTGTGTCATTGGTTAAACATTTATTTGATTTTCGTCCTTCCTAGGCTTATTCTAATCCAATTAGGGTTTTTAACCAATCTTGTGCATCCAATAAGTGATTTTGTGTCATTCGTTGAACATTTAGGTCATTTACGTCCTCCCTAGGCTTATTCTAATCCAATTAGGGTTTTTAACCAATCTTGTGCATCCAATATGTGATTTTGTTTCATTCCTTGAACATTTAGTTCATTTACGTACTCCCTTGGCTTATTCTAATCCAATTATGGTTTTTAACCATTCTTGTGCATCAAATAAGTGATTTTGTGTCATTAGTTGAACATTTAGGTCATTTTCGTCCTCCCTAGGCTTATTCTAATCAAATTTGGGTTTTTAACTAATCTTGTGCATCCAATAAGTGATTTTGTGTCATTGGATGAACATTTAGGTCATTTTCGTCCTCCTTAGGCTTATTCTAATTCAATTAGGGTTTTTAACCAATCTTTTGCATCCAATAATTGATTTGGTGTCATTGGTTGAACATTTAGGTCATTTTCGTCCACCCTTGGCTTATTCTAATCCAATTAGGGTTTTTAACCAATCTTGTGCATCCAATAAGTGATTTTGTGTCATTGGTGTAACATTTAGGTCATTTTCTTCCTCCTTAGGCTTATTCTAATCCAATTAGGGTTTTTACAAATCTTGCACAACCAATAAGGGATTTTGTTTCATTCGTTGAACATTTAGTTCATTTACGTACTCCCTTGGCTTATTCTAATCCAATTATGGTTTTTAACCATTCTTGTGCATCAAATAAGTGATTTTGTGTCATTAGTTGAACATTTAGGTCATTTTCGTCCTCCCTAGGCTTATTCTAATCAAATTTGGGTTTTTAACTAATCTTGTGCATGCAATAAGTGATTTTGTATCATTGGATGAACATTTAGGTCATTTTCGTCCTCCCTAGGCTTATTCTAATTCAATTAGGGTTTTTAACCAATCTTTTGCATCCAATAATTGATTTGGTGTCATTGGTTGAACATTTAGGTCATTTTCGTCCACCCTTGGCTTATTCTAATCCAATTAGGGTTTTTAACCAATCTTGTGCATCCAATAAGTGATTTTTTGTCATTGGTGTAACATTTAGGTCATTTTCTTCCTCCTTAGGCTTATTCTAATCCAATTAGGGTTTTTAACCAATCTTTTGCATCCAATAATTGATTGTGTGTCATTGGTTGAACATTAGGTCTTTTTCGTCCTCCCTAGGCTTATTCTTATCTAATTAGGGTTTTTAAATAATCTTGTGCATCCAATAACTGATTTTGTGTCATTGGTTGAACATTTATTTGATTTTCGTCCTTCTTAGGCTTATTCTAATCCAATTAGGGTTTTTCACCAATCTTTTGCATCCAGTAAGTGATTTTGTGTCATTCGTTGAACATTTAAGTCATTCACGTCCTCCCTAGTCTTATTCTAATCCAATTAGGGTTTTTAACCAATCATGTGCATCCAATAAGTGACTTTGTTTCATTCGTTGAACATTTAGTTCATTTACGTACTCCCTTGGCTTATTCTAATCCAATTATGGTTTTTAACCACTCTTGTGCATCCAATAAGTGATTTTGTGTCATTGGTTGAACATTAAGGTTATTTTCGTCATCCCTAGGCTTATTCTAATCCAATTAGGGTTTTTAACAAATCTTGTGCATCCAATAAGTGATTTTGTATCATTCGTTGAACATTTAGTTCATTTACGTACTCCCTTGACTTATTCTAATCCAATTATGGATTTTAACCATTCTTGTGCATCCAATAAGTGATTTTGTGTCATTGGTTGAACATTTAGGTCATTTTCATCCTCCCTAGGCTTATTCTAATCCAATTAGGGTTTTTATCCAATCTTGTGCATCCAATAAGTGATTTTGTGTCATTGGTTGAACATTTAGGTCATTTTCATCCTCCATAGGCTAATTCTAATCCAATTAAGGTTTTTAACCAATCTTGTGCATCCAATAATTGATTTTGTGTCATTGGTTGAACATTAGGTCATTTTCGTCCTCCCTAGGCTTATTCTTATCTAATTAGGGTTTTTAATCAATCTTGTGCATCCAATAACTGATTGTGTGTCATTGGTTAAACATTTATTTAATTTTCGTCCTTCCTAGGCTTATTCTAATACAATTAGGGTTTTTAACCAATCTTGTGCATCCAATAATTGATTTTGTGTCATTGGTTGAACATTTTGGTCATTTTCATCCTCCCTAGGCTTATTCTAATTCAATTAGGGTTTTTATCCAATCTTGTGCACCAAATAAGTGATTTTGTGTCATTGGTTGAACATTTAGGTCATTTTCGTCCTCCATAGGCTTATTCTAATCCAATTAGGGTTTTTAACCAATCTTGTGCATCCAATAAGTGATTTTGAGTCATTGGTTGAACATTTAGGTCATTTTCGTCCACCCTTGGCTTATTCTAATCCAATTAGGATTTTTAACCAATCTTGTGCATCCAATAAGTGATTTTGTGTCATTGGTTGAACATTTAGGTCATTTTCGTCCTCCCTAGGCTTATTCTAATCCAATAAGGTTTTTAACCAATCTTGTGCATCCAATAATTGATTTTGTCTCATTGGTTGAACATTAGGCCATTTTTGTCCTCCCTAGGCTTATTCTTATCTAATTAGGGTTTTTAATCAATCTTGTGCATCCAATAACTGATTTTGTGTTATTGGTTAAACATTTATTTGTTTTGTTTCCTTCCTAGGCTTATTCTAATCCAATTAGGGTTTTTAACCAATCTTGTGCATCCAATAATTGATTTTGTGTCATTGGTTGAACATTTAGGTCATTTTCATCCTCCCTAGGCTTATTCTAATCCAATTAGGGTTTTTATCCAATCTTGTGCATCCAATAAGTGATTTTGTGTCATTGGTTGAACATTTAGGTCATTTTCATCCTCCCTAGGCTTATTCTAATCCAATTAGGGTTTTTATCCAATCTTGTGCATCCAATAAGTGATTTTGTGTCATTGGTTGAACATTTAGGTCATTTTCGTCCTCCATAGGCTTATTCTAATCCAATTAAGGTTTTTAACCAATCTTGTGCATCCAATAATTGATTTTGTGTCATTGGTTGAACATTAGGTCATTTTCGTCCTCCCTGGGCTTATTCTTATCTAATTAGGGTTTTTAATCAATCTTGTGCATCCAATAACTGATTTTGTGTCATTGGTTAAACATTTATTTGATTTTCGTCCTTCCTAGGCTTATTCTAATCCAATTAGGGTTTTTAACCAATCTTGTGCATCCAATAAGTGATTTTGTGTCATTCGTTGAACATTGAGGTCATTTACGTCCTCCCTAGGCTTATTCTAATCCAATTAGGGTTTATAACTAATCTTGTGCATCCAATAAGTGATTTTGTATCATTCGTTGAACATTTAGTTCATTTACGTACTCCCTTGGCTTATTCTAATCCAATTATGGTTTTTAACCATTCTTGTGCATCCAATTAGTGATTTTGTGTCATTTGTTGAACATTGAGGTCATTTTCGTCCTCCCTAGGCTTATTCTAATCCAATTAGGGTTTTTAACCAATCTTGTGCATCCAATAATTGATTTTGTGTCATTGGTTGAACATTAGGTCATTTTCGTCCTCCCTAGTCTTATTCTAATCCAATTAGGGTTTTTACCCAATCTTGTGCATCCAATAAGTGATTTTGTATCATTCGTTGAACATTTAGTTCATTTACGTACTCCCTTGGCTTATTCTAATCCAATTATGGTTTTTAACCATTCTTGTGCATCCAATAAGTGATTTTGTGTCATTGGTTGAACATTTAGGTCATTTTCATCCTCCCTAGGCTTATTCTAATCCAATTAGGGTTTTTATCCAATCTTGGGCATCCAATAAGTGATTTTGTGTCATTGGTTGAACATTTAGGTCATTTTCGTCCTCCATAGGCTTTTTCTAATCCAATTAAGGTTTTTAACCAATCTTGTGCATCCAATAATTGATTTTGTGTCATTGGTTGAACATTAGGTCATTTTCGTCCTCCCTAGGCTTATTCTAATCCAATTAGGGTTTTTAACCAATCTTGTGCATCCAATAAGTGATTTTGTATCATTCGTTGAACATTTAGTTCATTTACGTACTCCCTTGGCTTATTCTAATCCAATTATGGGTTTTAACCATTCTTGTGCATCCAATAAGTGATTTTGTGTCATTGGTTGAACATTTAGGTCATTTACATCCTCCCTAGGCTTATTCTAATCCAATTAGGTTTTTTATCCAATCTTGTGCATCCAATAAGTGATTTTGTGTCATTGGTTGAACATTTAGGTCATTTTCGTCCTCCATAGGCTTATTCTAATCCAATTAAGGTTTTTAACCAATCTTGTGCATCCAATAATTGATTTTGTGTCATTGGTTGAACATTAGATCATTTTCGTCGTCCCTAGGCTTATTCTAATCCAATTAGGGTTTTTAACCAATCTTGTGCATCCAATATGTGATTTTGTGTCATTGGTTGAAAATTTTGGTCATTTTCATCCTCCCTAGGCTTATTCTAATTCAATTAGGGTTTTTATCCAATCTTGTGCATCAAATAAGTGATTTTGTGTCATTGGTTGAACATTTAGGTCATTTTCGTCCTCCATAGGCTTATTCTAATCCAATTAGGGTTTTTAACCAATCTTGTGCATCCAATAAGTGATTTTGTGTCATTCGTTGAACATTGAGATCATTTACGTCCTCCCTAGGCTTATTCTAATCCAATTAGGGTTTTTAACTAATCTTGTGCATCCAATAAGTGATTTTGTTTCATTTGTTGAAGATTTAGGTCATTTACGTACTCCCTTGGCTTATTATAATCCAATTATGGTTTTTAAGCAATCTTGTGCATCCAATAATTGATTTTGTGTCATTGGTTGAACATTAGGTCATATTCGCCCTCCCTAGGTTTATTCTAATCCAATTAGGGTTTTTAACCAATCTTGTGCATCCAATAAGTGATTTTGAGTCATTGGTTGAACATTTAGGTCATTTTCGTCCACCCTTGGCTTATTCTAATCCAATTAGGGTTTTTAAACATTCTTGTGCATCCAATAACTGATTTTGTGTCATTGGTTGAACATTTAGGTCATTTTCATCCTCCCTAGGCTTATTCTAATCCAATTAGGGTTTTTATCCAATCTTGTGCATCCAATAAGTGATTTTGTGTCATTGGTTGAACATTTAGGTCATTTTCGTCCTCCATAGGCTTATTCTAATCCAATTAGGTTTTTAACCAATCTTGTGCATCCAATAAGTGATTTTGTGTCATTCGTTGAACATTGAGATCATTTACGTCCTCCCTAGGCTTATTCTAATCCAATTAGGGTTTTTAACCAATCTTGTGCATCCAATATGTGATTTTGTGTCACTGGTTGAACATTTTGGTCATTTACGTACTCCCTTGGCTTATTCTAATCCAATTAGGATTTTCAATCAATCTTGTGCACCCAATAATTGATTTTGTGTCATTGGTTGAACATTTAGGTCATTTACGTCCTCCCTAGTCTTATTCTAATCCAATTCGGGTTTTAAACCAATCTTGTGCATCCAATAAGTGACTTTGTTTCATTTGTTGAACATTTAGTTCATTTACATACTCCCTTGGCTTATTCTAATCCAATTATGGTTTTTAACAATTCTTGTGCATCAAATAAGTGATTTTGTGTCATTAGTTGAACATTTAGGTCATTTTCGTCCTCCCTAGGCTTATTGTAATCAAATTTGGGTTTTTAACTAATCTTGTGCATCTAATAAGTGATTTTGTGTCATTGGATGAACATTTAGGTCATTTTCGTCCTCCCTAGGCTTATTCTAATTCAATTAGGGTTTTTAACCAATCTTTTGCATCCAATAATTGATTTTGTGTCATTGGTTGAACATTTAGGTCATTTTCGTCCTCCCTAGGCTTATTCTAATCAAATTTGGGTTTTTAACTAATCTTGTGCATCCAATAACTGATTTTGTGTCATTGGATGAACATTTAGGTCATTTTCATCCTCCCTAGGCTTATTCTAATTCAATTAGGGTTTTTAACGAATCTTTTGCATCCAATAATTGATTTTGTGTCATTGGTTGAACATTTAGGTCATTTTCGTCCTCCCTAGGCTTATTCTAATCCAATTAGGGTTTTTACAAATCTTGCGCAACCAATAAGGGATTTTGTGTCATTGGTTGAACATTTAGGTCATTTTCGTCCACCCTTGGCTTATTCTAATCCAATTAGGGTTTTTAACCAATCTTGTGCATCCAATAAGTGATTTTGTGTCATTGGTGTAACATTTAGGTCATTTTCTTCCTCCCTAGGCTTATTCTAATCCAATTTGGGTTTTTAACCAATCTTTTGCATCAAATAATTGATTGTGTGTCATTGGTTGAACATTAGGTCTTTTTCGTCCTCCCTAGGCTTATTCTTATCTAATTAGGGTTTTTAAATAATCTTGTGCATCCAATAACTGATTTTGTGTCATTGGTTGAACATTTATTTGATTTTCGTCCTTCTTAGGCTTATTCTAATCCAATTAGGGTTTTTCACCAATCTTTTGCATCCAGTAAGTGATTTTGTGTCATTCGTTGAACATTTAAGTCATTCACGTCCTCCCTAGTCTTATTCTAATCCAATTAGGGTTTTTAACCAATCATGTGCATCCAATAAGTGACTTTGTTTCATTCGTTGAACATTTAGTTCATTTACGTACTCCCTTGGCTTATTCTAATCCAATTATGGTTTTTAACCACTCTTGTGCATCCAATAAGTGATTTTGTGTCATTGGTTGAACATTAAGGTTATTTTCGTCATCCCTAGGCTTATTCTAATCCAATTAGGGTTTTTAACAAATCTTGTGCATCCAATAAGTGATTTTGTATCATTCGTTGAACATTTAGTTCATTTACGTACTCCCTTGACTTATTCTAATCCAATTATGGATTTTAACCATTCTTGTGCATCCAATAAGTGATTTTGTGTCATTGGTTGAACATTTAGGTCATTTTCATCCTCCCTAGGCTTATTCTAATCCAATTAGGGTTTTTATCCAATCTTGTGCATCCAATAAGTGATTTTGTGTCATTGGTTGAACATTTAGGTCATTTTCATCCTCCATAGGCTAATTCTAATCCAATTAAGGTTTTTAACCAATCTTGTGCATCCAATAATTGATTTTGTGTCATTGGTTGAACATTAGGTCATTTTCGTCCTCCCTAGGCTTATTCTTATCTAATTAGGGTTTTTAATCAATCTTGTGCATCCAATAACTGATTGTGTGTCATTGGTTAAACATTTATTTAATTTTCGTCCTTCCTAGGCTTATTCTAATACAATTAGGGTTTTTAACCAATCTTGTGCATCCAATAATTGATTTTGTGTCATTGGTTGAACATTTTGGTCATTTTCATCCTCCCTAGGCTTATTCTAATTCAATTAGGGTTTTTATCCAATCTTGTGCACCAAATAAGTGATTTTGTGTCATTGGTTGAACATTTAGGTCATTTTCGTCCTCCATAGGCTTATTCTAATCCAATTAGGGTTTTTAACCAATCTTGTGCATCCAATAAGTGATTTTGAGTCATTGGTTGAACATTTAGGTCATTTTCGTCCACCCTTGGCTTATTCTAATCCAATTAGGATTTTTAACCAATCTTGTGCATCCAATAAGTGATTTTGTGTCATTGGTTGAACATTTAGGTCATTTTCGTCCTCCCTAGGCTTATTCTAATCCAATAAGGTTTTTAACCAATCTTGTGCATCCAATAATTGATTTTGTCTCATTGGTTGAACATTAGGCCATTTTCGTCCTCCCTAGTCTTATTCTAATCCAATTAGGGTTTTTAACCAATCTTGTGCATCCAATAAGTGATTTTGTATCATTCGTTGAACATTTAGTTCATTTACGTACTCCCTTGGCTTATTCTAATCCAATTATGGGTTTTAACCATTCTTGTGCATCCAATAAGTGATTTTGTTTCATTGGTTGAACATTTAGGTCATTTTCGTCGTCCCTAGGCTTATTCTAATCCAATTAGGGTTTTTATCCAATCTTGTGCATCCAATAAGTGATTTTGTGTCATTGGTTGAACATTTAGGTCATTTTCGTCCTCCATAGGCTTATTCTAATCCAATTAAGGTTTTTAACCA
>JBBPBP010009779.1:37532418-37591478 GCA_037974735.1 Cicer chorassanicum
AATCTTTTGCATCCAATAATTGATTTTGTGTCATTGGTTGAACATTTAGGTCATTTTCGTCCTCCCTAGGCTTATTCTAATCCAATTAGGGTTTTTACAAATCTTGCGCAACCAATAAGGGATTTTGTGTCATTGGTTGAACATTTAGGTCATTTTCGTCCACCCTTGGCTTATTCTAATCCAATTAGGGTTTTTAACCAATCTTGTGCATCCAATAAGTGATTTTGTGTCATTGGTGTAACATTTAGGTCATTTTCTTCCTCCCTAGGCTTATTCTAATCCAATTTGGGTTTTTAACCAATCTTTTGCATCAAATAATTGATTGTGTGTCATTGGTTGAACATTAGGTCTTTTTCGTCCTCCCTAGGCTTATTCTTATCTAATTAGGGTTTTTAAATAATCTTGTGCATCCAATAACTGATTTTGTGTCATTGGTTGAACATTTATTTGATTTTCGTCCTTCTTAGGCTTATTCTAATCCAATTAGGGTTTTTCACCAATCTTTTGCATCCAGTAAGTGATTTTGTGTCATTCGTTGAACATTTAAGTCATTCACGTCCTCCCTAGTCTTATTCTAATCCAATTAGGGTTTTTAACCAATCATGTGCATCCAATAAGTGACTTTGTTTCATTCGTTGAACATTTAGTTCATTTACGTACTCCCTTGGCTTATTCTAATCCAATTATGGTTTTTAACCATTCTTGTGCATCCAATAAGTGATTTTGTGTCATTGGTTGAACATTTAGGTCATTTTCATCCTCCCTAGGCTTATTCTAATCCAATTAGGGTTTTTATCCAATCTTGTGCATCCAATAAGTGATTTTGTGTCATTGGTTGAACATTTAGGTCATTTTCATCCTCCATAGGCTAATTCTAATCCAATTAAGGTTTTTAACCAATCTTGTGCATCCAATAATTGATTTTTTGTCATTGGTTGAACATTAGGTCATTTTCGTCCTCCCTAGGCTTATTCTTATCTAATTAGGGTTTTTAATCAATCTTGTGCATCCAATAACTGATTGTGTGTCATTGGTTAAACATTTATTTAATTTTCGTCCTTCCTAGGCTTATTCTAATACAATTAGGGTTTTTAACCAATCTTGTGCATCCAATAATTGATTTTGTGTCATTGGTTGAACATTTTGGTCATTTTCATCCTCCCTAGGCTTATTCTAATTCAATTAGGGTTTTTATCCAATCTTGTGCATCAAATAAGTGATTTTGTATCATTGGTTGAACATTTAGGTCATTTTCGTCCTCCATAGGCTTATTCTAATCAAATTAGGGTTTTTAACCAATCTTGTGCATCCAATAAGTGATTTTGAGTCATTGGTTGAACATTTAGGTCATTTTCGTCCTCCATAGGCTTATTCTAATCCAATTAGGGTTTTTAACCAATCTTGTGCATCCAATAAGTGATTTTGAGTCATTGGTTGAACATTTAGGTCATTTTCGTCCACCCTTGGCTTATTCTAATCCAATTAGGATTTTTAACCAATCTTGTGCATCCAATAAGTGATTTTGTGTCATTGGTTGAACATTTAGGTCATTTTCGTCCTCCCTAGGCTTATTCTAATCCAATAAGGTTTTTAACCAATCTTGTGCATCCAATAATTGATTTTGTCTCATTGGTTGAACATTAGGCCATTTTCGTCCTCCCTAGGCTTATTCTTATCTAATTAGGGTTTTTAATCAATCTTGTGCATCCAATAACTGATTTTGTGTCATTGGTTAAACATTTATTTGATTTTCGTCCTTCCTAGGCTTATTCTAATCCAATTAGGGTTTTTAACCAATCTTGTGCATCCAATAATTGATTTTGTGTCATTGGTTGAACATTTAGGTCATTTTCATCCTCCCTAGGCTTATTCTAATCCAATTAGGGTTTTTATCCAATCTTGTGCATCAAATAAGTGATTTTGTGTCATTGGTTGAACATTTAGGTCATTTTCGTCCTCCATAGGCTTATTCTAATCCAATTAGGGTTTTTAACCAATCTTGTGCATCCAATAAGTGATTTTGAGTCATTGGTTGAACATTTAGGTCATTTTCGTCCTCCATAGGCTTATTCTAATCCAATTAGGGTTTTTAACCAATCTTGTGCATCCAATAAGTGATTTTGAGTCATTGGTTGAACATTTAGGTCATTTTCGTCCACCCTTGGCTTATTCTAATCCAATTAGGATTTTTAACCAATCTTGTGCATCCAATAAGTGATTTTGTGTCATTGGTTGAACATTTAGGTCATTTTCGTCCTCCCTAGGCTTATTCTAATCCAATAAGGTTTTTAACCAATCTTGTGCATCCAATAATTGATTTTGTCTCATTGGTTGAACATTAGGCCATTTTTGTCCTCCCTAGGCTTATTCTTATCTAATTAGGGTTTTTAATCAATCTTGTGCATCCAATAACTGATTTTGTGTTATTGGTTAAACATTTATTTGTTTTGTTTCCTTCCTAGGCTTATTCTAATCCAATTAGGGTTTTTAACCAATCTTGTGCATCCAATAATTGATTTTGTGTCATTGGTTGAACATTTAGGTCATTTTCATCCTCCCTAGGCTTATTCTAATCCAATTAGGGTTTTTATCCAATCTTGTGCATCCAATAAGTGATTTTGTGTCATTGGTTGAACATTTAGGTCATTTTCGTCCTCCATAGGCTTATTCTAATCCAATTAAGGTTTTTAACCAATCTTGTGCATCCAATAATTGATTTTGTGTCATTGGTTGAACTTAGGTCTTTTTCGTCCTCCCTAGGCTTATTCTTATCTAATTAGGGTTTTTAATCAATCTTGTGCATCCAATAACTGATTTTGTGTCATTGGTTAAACATTTATTTGATTTTCGTCCTTCCTATGCTTATTCTAATCCAATTAGGGTTTTTAACCAATCTTGTGCATCCAATAAGTGATTTTGTGTCATTCGTTGAACATTGAGGTCATTTACGTCCTCCCTAGGCTTATTCTAATCCAATTAGGGTTTTTAACCAATCTTGTGCATCCAATAAGTGATTTTGTGTCATTGGTTGAACATTTAGGTCATTTTCGTCCTCCCTAGGCTTATTCTAATCCAATTAGGGTTTTTAACCAATCTTGTGTATCCAATATGTGATTTTGTGTCATTTTGTGTCATTGGTTCAACATTTAGGTCATTTTCGTCCTCCCTAGGCTTATTCTAATCCAATTAGGGTTTTTAACCAATCTTGTGCATCCAATATGTGATTTTGTGTCATTTTGTGTCATTGGTTGAACATTTAGGTCATTTTCGTCCTCCCTAGGCTAATTCTAATCCAATTAGGTATTTTAACCAATCTTGTGCATCCAATATGTGATTTTGTGTCATTTTGTGTCATTGGTTGAACATTTAGGTCATTTTCGTCTTCCCAAGGCATATTCTCATCCAATTAGGGTTTTTAACCATTCTTGTGCATCCAATAAGTGATTTTGTGTCATTGGTTGAACATTTAGGTCATTTTCGTCCTCCCAAGGCATATTCTCGTCCAATTAGGGTTTTTAACCAATCTTGTGCATTCAATAAGTGATTTTGTTTCATTGGTTGAACATTTAGGTCATTTTCGTCCTCCCAAGGCATATTCTCGTTTAATTAGGGTTTTTAACCAATCTTGTGCATCCAATTAGTACATTTGTGTCATTGGTTGAACATTTAGGTCATTTTCGTCCTCCCAAGGCTTATTCTCGTCCAATTAGGGTTTTTAACCAATCTTGTGCATTCAATAAGTGATTTTGTTTCATTGGTTGAACATTTAGGTCATTTTCGTCCTCCCAAGGCTTATTCTCATCCAATTAGGGTTTTTAACCAATCTTGTGCATCCAATAAGTACATTTGTGTCATTGGTTGAACATTTAGGTCATTTTCGTCCTCCCAAGGCTTATTCTCGTCCAATTAGGGTTTTTAACCAATCTTGTGCATCCAATAAGTACATTTGTGTCATTGGTTGAACATTTAGGTCATTTTCGTCTTCCCAAAGCTTATTCTCGTCCAATTAGGGTTTTTAACCAATCTTGTGAATCCAATAAGTGATTTTCTATCATTCGTTGAACATTTAGGTAATTTTCGTCCTCCCAAGGCTTATTTTCGGATAATTAAGGTTTTTAACCAATCTTGTGCATCCAATAAGTGATTTTGTGTCATTGGTTGAACATTTAGGTCATTTTCGTCCTCCCAAGGCTTATTCTCGTCCAATTAGGGTTTTTAACCAATCTTGTGCATCCAATAAGTGATTTTGTGTCATCTGTTGAACATTTAGGTCATTTTCGTCCTCCCAAGGCTTATTCTCGTCCAATTAGGGTTTTTAACCAATCTTGTGCATCCAATAAGTGATTTTGTGTCATTGGTTGAACATTTAGGTCATTTTCGTCCTCCCAAGGCTTAGTCTCATCCAATTAGGGCTTTTAACCAATCTTGTGCATCCAATAAGTGATTTTGTGTCATTGGTTGAACATTTAGGTCATTATTGTTCTCCCAGGGCTTATTCTCGTCCAATTAGGGTTTTTAACCAATCTTGTGCATCCAATAAGTGATTTTGTGTCATTGGTTGAATATTTAGGTCATTTTCGTCCTCCCTAGGCTTATTCTCATCCAATTAGGGTTTTTAACCAATCTTGTGCATCCAATAAGTGATTTTGTGTCATTGGTTGAACATTTACGTCATTTTCGTCCTCCCTAGGCTCATTCTCATTTAATTAGCGTGTTTAACCTATCTTGTGCATCCAATAAGTACGTTTGTGTCATTGGTTGAAGATTTAGGTCATTTTTTTCCTCCCTAGGCTTATTCTCTTCCAATTAGGGTTTTTAACCATCCTGTGCATCCAATAAGTGATTTTGTGTCATTGGTTGAACATTTACGTCATTTTCGTCCTCGCTAGGATTATTCTCATCCAATTAGGGTTTTTAACCAATTTTGTGCATCCAATAAGTGATTTTGTGTCATTGGATGAACATTTAGGTCATTTTCGTCCTCCCTAGGCTTATTCTAATCCAATTAGGGTTTTTAACCAATCTTGTGCATCCAATAATTGATTTTGTGTCATTGGTTGAACATTTAGGTCATTTTCGTCCTCCCTAGGCTTATTCTAATCCAATTAGGGTTTTTAACCAATCTTGTGCATCCAATAATTGATTTTGTGTCATTGGTTGAACATTAGGTCATTTTCGTCCTCCCTAGTCTTATTCTAATCCAATTAGGGTTTTTACCCAATCTTGTGCATCCAATAAGTGATTTTGTATCATTCGTTGAACATTTAGTTCATTTACGTACTCCCTTGGCTTATTCTAATCCAATTATGGTTTTTAACCATTCTTGTGCATCCAATAAGTGATTTTGTGTCATTGGTTGAACATTTAGGTCATTTTCGTCCTCCATAGGCTTATTCTAATCCAATTAAGGTTTTTAACCAATCTTGTGCATCCAATAATTGATTTTGTGTCATTGGTTGAACATTAGATCATTTTCGTCGTCCCTAGGCTTATTCTAATCCAATTAGGGTTTTTAACCAATCTTGTGCATCCAATATGTGATTTTGTGTCATTGGTTGAAAATTTTGGTCATTTTCATCCTCCCTAGGCTTATTCTAATTCAATTAGGGTTTTTATCCAATCTTGTGCATCAAATAAGTGATTTTGTGTCATTGGTTGAACATTTAGGTCATTTTCGTCCTCCATAGGCTTATTCTAATCCAATTAGGGTTTTTAACCAATCTTGTGCATCCAATAAGTGATTTTGTGTCATTCGTTGAACATTGAGATCATTTACGTCCTCCCTAGGCTTATTCTAATCCAATTAGGGTTTTTAACTAATCTTGTGCATCCAATAAGTGATTTTGTTTCATTTGTTGAAGATTTAGGTCATTTACGTACTCCCTTGGCTTATTCTAATCCAATTATGGTTTTTAACCAATCTTGTGCATCCAATAATTGATTTTGTGTCATTGGTTGAACATTAGGTCATATTCGCCCTCCCTAGGTTTATTCTAATCCAATTAGGGTTTTTAACCAATCTTGTGCATCCAATAAGTGATTTTGAGTCATTGGTTGAACATTTAGGTCATTTTCGTCCACCCTTGGCTTATTCTAATCCAATTAGGGTTTTTAAACAATCTTGTGCATCCAATAAGTGATTTTGTGTCATTGGTTGAACATTTAGGTCATTTTCGTCCTCCCTAGGCTTATTCTAATCCAATAAGGTTTTTAACCAATCTTGTGCATCCAATAATTGATTTTGTCTCATTGGTTGAACATTAGGCCATTTTCGTCCTCCCTAGGCTTATTCTTATCTAATTAGGGTTTTTAATCAATCTTGTGCATCCAATAACTGATTTTGTGTCATTGGTTAAACATTTATTTGTTTTGTTTCCTTCCTAGGCTTATTCTAATCCAATTAGGGTTTTTAACCAATCTTGTGCATCCAATAATTGATTTTGTGTCATTGGTTGAACATTTAGGTCATTTTCATCCTCCCTAGGCTTATTCTAATCCAATTAGGGTTTTTATCCAATCTTGTGCATCCAATAAGTGATTTTGTGTCATTGGTTGAACATTTAGGTCATTTTCGTCCTCCATAGGCTTATTCTAATCCAATTAAGGTTTTTAACCAATCTTGTGCATCCAATAATTGATTTTGTGTAATTGGTTGAACATTAGATCATTTTCGTCGTCCCTAGGCTTATTCTAATCCAATTAGGGTTTTTAACCAATCTTGTGCATCCAATAAGTGATTTTGTGTCATTCGTTGAACATTGAGATCATTTATGTCCTCCCTAGGCTTATTCTAATCCAATTAGGGTTTTTAACTAATCTTGTGCATCCAATAAGTGATTTTGTTTCATTTGTTGAAGATTTAGGTCATTTACGTACTCCCTTGGCTTATTATAATCCAATTATGGTTTTTAAGCAATCTTGTGCATCCAATAATTGATTTTGTGTCATTGGTTGAACATTAGGTCATATTCGCCCTCCCTAGGTTTATTCTAATCCAATTAGGGTTTTTAACCAATCTTGTGCATCCAATAAGTGATTTTGAGTCATTGGTTGAACATTTAGGTCATTTTCGTCCACCCTTGGCTTATTCTAATCCAATTAGGGTTTTTAAACAATCTTGTGCATCCAACAAGTGATTTTGTGTCATTGGTTGAACATTTAGGTCATTTTCGTTCTCCCTAGGCTTATTCTAATCCAATTAGGGTTTTTAACCAATCTTGTGCATCCAATAATTGATTTTGTGTCATTGGTTGAACATTAGGTCATTTTCTTCCTCCATACTCTTATTCTAATCCAATTAGGGTTTTTAACCAATCTTGTGCATCCAATAAGTGATTTTGTGTCATTCGTTGAACATTTAGTTCATTTACGTACTCCCTTGGCTTATTCTAATCCAATTATGGTTTTTAACCATTCTTGTGCATCCAATAAGTGATTTTGTGTCATTGGTTGAACATTTAGGTCATTTTCATCCTCCCTAGGCTTATTCTAATCCAATTAGGGTTTTTATCCAATCTTGTGCATCCAATAAGTGATTTTGTGTCATTGGTTGAACATTTAGGTCATTTTCGTCCTCCATAGGCTTATTCTAATCCAATTAGGTTTTTAACCAATCTTGTGCATCCAATAAGTGATTTTGTGTCATTCGTTGAACATTGAGATCATTTACGTCCTCCCTAGGCTTATTCTAATCCAATTAGGGTTTTTAACCAATCTTGTGCATCCAATATGTGATTTTGTGTCACTGGTTGAACATTTTGGTCATTTACGTACTCCCTTGGCTTATTCTAATCCAATTAGGATTTTCAATCAATCTTGTGCACCCAATAAGTGATTTTGTGTCATTGGTTGAACATTTAGGTCATTTACGTCCTCCCTAGTCTTATTCTAATCCAATTCGGGTTTTAAACCAATCTTGTGCATCCAATAAGTGACTTTGTTTCATTTGTTGAACATTTAGTTCATTTACGTACTCCCTTGGCTTATTCTAATCCAATTATGGTTTTTAACAATTCTTGTGCATCAAATAAGTGATTTTGTGTCATTAGTTGAACATTTAGGTCATTTTCGTCCTCCCTAGGCTTATTGTAATCAAATTTGGGTTTTTAACTAATCTTGTGCATCCAATAAGTGATTTTGTGTCATTGGATGAACATTTAGGTCATTTTCGTCCTCCCTAGGCTTATTCTAATTCAATTAGGGTTTTTAACCAATCTTTTGCTTCCAATAATTGATTTTGTGTCATTGGTTGAACATTTAGGTCATTTTCGTCCTCCCTAGGCTTATTCTAATCAAATTTGAGTTTTTAACTAATCTTGTGCATCCAATAACTGATTTTGTGTCATTGGATGAACATTTAGGTCATTTTCGTCCTCCCTAGGCTTATTCTAATTCAATTAGGGTTTTTAACCAATCTTTTGCATCCAATAATTGATTTTGTGTCATTGGTTGAACATTTAGGTCATTTTCGTCCTCCCTAGGCTTATTCTAATCCAATTAGGGTTTTTACAAATCTTGCGCAACCAATAAGGGATTTTGTGTCATCGGTTGAACATTTAGGTCATTTTCGTCCACCCTTGGCTTATTCTAATCCAATTAGGATTTTTACCCAATCTTGTGCATCCAATAAGTGATTTTGTGTCATTGGTTGAACATTTAGGTCATTTTCGTCCTCCCTAGGCTTATTCTAATCCAATAAGGTTTTTAACCAATCTTGTGCATCCAATAATTGATTTTGTCTCATTGGTTGAACATTAGGCCATTTTCGTCCTCCCTAGGCTTATTCTTATCTAATTAGGGTTTTTAATCAATCTTGTGCATCCAATAACTGATTTTGTGTCATTGGTTAAACATTTATTTGATTTTCGTCCTTCCTAGGCTTATTCTAATCCAATTAGGGTTTTTAACCAATCTTGTGCATCCAATAATTGATTTTGTGTCATTGGTTGAACATTTAGGTCATTTTCATCCTCCCTAGGCTTATTCTAATCCAATTAGGGTTTTTATCCAATCTTGTGCATCAAATAAGTGATTTTGTGTCATTGGTTGAACATTTAGGTCATTTTCGTCCTCCATAGGCTTATTCTAATCCAATTAGGGTTTTTAACCAATCTTGTGCATCCAATAAGTGATTTTGAGTCATTGGTTGAACATTTAGGTCATTTTCGTCCTCCATAGGCTTATTCTAATCCAATTAGGGTTTTTAACCAATCTTGTGCATCCAATAAGTGATTTTGAGTCATTGGTTGAACATTTAGGTCATTTTCGTCCACCCTTGGCTTATTCTAATCCAATTAGGATTTTTAACCAATCTTGTGCATCCAATAAGTGATTTTGTGTCATTGGTTGAACATTTAGGTCATTTTCGTCCTCCCTAGGCTTATTCTAATCCAATAAGGTTTTTAACCAATCTTGTGCATCCAATAATTGATTTTGTCTCATTGGTTGAACATTAGGCCATTTTTGTCCTCCCTAGGCTTATTCTTATCTAATTAGGGTTTTTAATCAATCTTGTGCATCCAATAACTGATTTTGTGTTATTGGTTAAACATTTATTTGTTTTGTTTCCTTCCTAGGCTTATTCTAATCCAATTAGGGTTTTTAACCAATCTTGTGCATCCAATAATTGATTTTGTGTCATTGGTTGAACATTTAGGTCATTTTCATCCTCCCTAGGCTTATTCTAATCCAATTAGGGTTTTTATCCAATCTTGTGCATCCAATAAGTGATTTTGTGTCATTGGTTGAACATTTAGGTCATTTTCATCCTCCCTAGGCTTATTCTAATCCAATTAGGGTTTTTATCCAATCTTGTGCATCCAATAAGTGATTTTGTGTCATTGGTTGAACATTTAGGTCATTTTCGTCCTCCATAGGCTTATTCTAATCCAATTAAGGTTTTTAACCAATCTTGTGCATCCAATAATTGATTTTGTGTCATTGGTTGAACATTAGGTCATTTTCGTCCTCCCTGGGCTTATTCTTATCTAATTAGGGTTTTTAATCAATCTTGTGCATCCAATAACTGATTTTGTGTCATTGGTTAAACATTTATTTGATTTTCGTCCTTCCTAGGCTTATTCTAATCCAATTAGGGTTTTTAACCAATCTTGTGCATCCAATAAGTGATTTTGTGTCATTCGTTGAACATTGAGGTCATTTACGTCCTCCCTAGGCTTATTCTAATCCAATTAGGGTTTATAACTAATCTTGTGCATCCAATAAGTGATTTTGTATCATTCGTTGAACATTTAGTTCATTTACGTACTCCCTTGGCTTATTCTAATCCAATTATGGTTTTTAACCATTCTTGTGCATCCAATTAGTGATTTTGTGTCATTTGTTGAACATTGAGGTCATTTTCGTCCTCCCTAGGCTTATTCTAATCCAATTAAGGTTTTTAACCAATCTTGTGCATCCAATAATTGATTTTGTGTCATTGGTTGAACATTAGGTCATTTTCGTCCTCCCTAGGCTTATTCTTATCTAATTAGGGTTTTTAATCAATCTTGTGCATCCAATAACTGATTTTGTGTCATTGGTTAAACATTTATTTGATTTTCGTCCTTCCTAGGCTTATTCTAATCCAATTAGGGTTTTTAACAAATCTTGTGCATCCAATAAGTGATTTTGTGTCATTCGTTGAACATTGAGGTCATTTACGTCCTCCCTAGGCTTATTCTAATCCAATTAGGGTTTATAACTAATCTTGTGCATCCAATAAGTGATTTTGTATCATTCGTTGAACATTTAGTTCATTTACGTACTCCCTTGGCTTATTCTAATCCAATTATGGTTTTTAACTATTCTTGTGCATCCAATAAGTGATTTTTTGTCATTTGTTGAACATTGAGGTCATTTTCGTCCTCCCTAGGCTTATTCTAATCTAATTAGGGTTTTTAACCAATCTTGTGCATCCAATAATTGATTTTGTGTCATTGGTTGAACATTAAGTCATTTTCGTCCTCCCTAGTCTTATTCTAATCCAATTAGGGTTTTTATCCAATCTTGTGCATCCAATAAGTGATTTTGTGTCATTGGTTGAACATTTAGGTCATTTTCAACCTCCCTAGGCTTATTCTAATCCAATTAGGGTTTTTATCCAATCTTGTGCATCCAATAAGTGATTTTGTGTCATTGGTTGAACATTTAGGTCATTTTCGTCCTCCATAGGCTTATTCTAATCCAATTAAGGTTTTTAACCAATCTTGTGCATCCAATAATTGATTTTGTGTCATTGGTTGAACATTAGATCATTTTCTTCATCCCTAGGCTTATTCTAATCCAATTAGGGTTTTTAACCAATCTTGTGCATCCAATATGTGATTTTGTGTCATTGGTTGAAAATTTTGGTCATTTTCATCCTCCCTAGGCTTATTCTAATCCAATTAGGGTTTTTATCCAATCTTGTGCATCCAATAAGTGATTTTGTGTCATTGGTTGAACATTTAGGTCATTTTCGTCCTCCATAGGCTTATTCTAATCCAATTAGGGTTTTTAACCAATCTTGTGCATCCAATAAGTGATTTTGAGTCATTGGTTGAACATTTAGGTCATTTTCGTCCACCCTTGGCTTATTCTAATCCAATAAGGATTTTTAACCAATCTTGTGCATCCAATAAGTGATTTTGTGTCATTGGTTGAACATTTAGGTCATTTTCGTCCTCCCTAGGCTTATTCTAATCCAATAAGGTTTTTAACCAATCTTGTGCATCCAATAATTGATTTTGTCTCATTGGTTGAACATTAGGCCATTTTCGTCCTCCCTAGGCTTATTCTTATCTAATTAGGGTTTTTAATCAATCTTGTGCATCCAATAACTGATTTTGTGTCATTGGTTAAACATTTATTTGATTTTCGTCCTTCCTATGCTTATTCTAATCCAATTAGGGTTTTTAACCAATCTTGTGCATCCAATAATTGATTTTGTGTCATTGGTTGAACATTTAGGTCATTTTCATCCTCCCTAGGCTTATTCTAATCCAATTAGGGTTTTTATCCAATCTTGTGCATCAAATAAGTGATTTTGTGTCATTGGTTGAACATTTAGGTCATTTTCGTCCTCCATAGGCTTATTCTAATCCAATTAGGGTTTTTAACCAATCTTGTGCATCCAATAAGTGATTTTGAGTCATTGGTTGAACATTTAGGTCATTTTCGTCCACCCTTGGCTTATTCTAATCCAATTAGGATTTTTAACCAATCTTGTGCATCCAATAAGTGATTTTGTGTCATTGGTTGAACATTTAGGTCATTTTCGTCCTCCCTAGGCTTATTCTAATCCAATAAGGTTTTTAACCAATCTTGTGCATCCAATAATTGATTTTGTCTCATTGGTTGAACATTAGGCCATTTTTGTCCTCCCTAGGCTTATTCTTATCTAATTAGGGTTTTTAATCAATCTTGTGCATCCAATAACTGATTTTGTGTTATTGGTTAAACATTTATTTGTTTTGTTTCCTTCCTAGGCTTATTCTAATCCAATTAGGGTTTTTAACCAATCTTGTGCATCCAATAATTGATTTTGTGTCATTGGTTGAACATTTAGGTCATTTTCATCCTCCCTAGGCTTATTCTAATCCAATTAGGGTTTTTATCCAATCTTGTGCATCCAATAAGTGATTTTGTGTCATTGGTTGAACATTTAGGTCATTTTCATCCTCCCTAGGCTTATTCTAATCCAATTAGGGTTTTTATCCAATCTTGTGCATCCAATAAGTGATTTTGTGTCATTGGTTGAACATTTAGGTCATTTTCGTCCTCCATAGGCTTATTCTAATCCAATTAAGGTTTTTAACCAATCTTGTGCATCCAATAATTGATTTTGTGTCATTGGTTGAACATTAGGTCATTTTCGTCCTCCCTGGGCTTATTCTTATCTAATTAGGGTTTTTAATCAATCTTGTGCATCCAATAACTGATTTTGTGTCATTGGTTAAACATTTATTTGATTTTCGTCCTTCCTAGGCTTATTCTAATCCAATTAGGGTTTTTAACCAATCTTGTGCATCCAATAAGTGATTTTGTGTCATTCGTTGAACATTGAGGTCATTTACGTCCTCCCTAGGCTTATTCTAATCCAATTAGGGTTTATAACTAATCTTGTGCATCCAATAAGTGATTTTGTATCATTCGTTGAACATTTAGTTCATTTACGTACTCCCTTGGCTTATTCTAATCCAATTATGGTTTTTAACCATTCTTGTGCATCCAATTAGTGATTTTGTGTCATTTGTTGAACATTGAGGTCATTTTCGTCCTCCCTAGGCTTATTCTAATCCAATTAAGGTTTTTAACCAATCTTGTGCATCCAATAATTGATTTTGTGTCATTGGTTGAACATTAGGTCATTTTCGTCCTCCCTAGGCTTATTCTTATCTAATTAGGGTTTTTAATCAATCTTGTGCATCCAATAACTGATTTTGTGTCATTGGTTAAACATTTATTTGATTTTCGTCCTTCCTAGGCTTATTCTAATCCAATTAGGGTTTTTAACCAATCTTGTGCATCCAATAAGTGATTTTGTGTCATTCGTTGAACATTGAGGTCATTTACGTCCTCCCTAGGCTTATTCTAATCCAATTAGGGTTTATAACTAATCTTGTGCATCCAATAAGTGATTTTGTATCATTCGTTGAACATTTAGTTCATTTACGTACTCCCTTGGCTTATTCTAATCCAATTATGGTTTTTAACTATTCTTGTGCATCCAATAAGTGATTTTTTGTCATTTGTTGAACATTGAGGTCATTTTCGTCCTCCCTAGGCTTATTCTAATCTAATTAGGGTTTTTAACCAATCTTGTGCATCCAATAATTGATTTTGTGTCATTGGTTGAACATTAAGTCATTTTCGTCCTCCCTAGTCTTATTCTAATCCAATTAGGGTTTTTATCCAATCTTGTGCATCCAATAAGTGATTTTGTGTCATTGGTTGAACATTTAGGTCATTTTCAACCTCCCTAGGCTTATTCTAATCCAATTAGGGTTTTTATCCAATCTTGTGCATCCAATAAGTGATTTTGTGTCATTGGTTGAACATTTAGGTCATTTTCGTCCTCCATAGGCTTATTCTAATCCAATTAAGGTTTTTAACCAATCTTGAGCATCCAATAATTGATTTTGTCTCATTGGTTGAACATTAGGCCATTTTCGTCCTCCCTAATCTTATTCTAATCCAATTAGAGTTTTTAACCAATCCTGTGCATCCAATAAGTGGTTTTGTATCATTGGTTGAACATTTAGTTCATTTACGTACTCCCTTGGCTTATTCTAATCCAATTATGGTTTTTAACCATTCTTGTGCATCCAATAAGTGATTTTGTGTCATTGGTTGAACATTTAGGTCATTTTCATCCTCCCTAGGCTTATTCTAATCCAATTAGGGTTTTTATCCAATCTTGTGCATCCAATAAGTGATTTTGTGTCATTGGTTGAACATTTAGGTCATTTTCGTCCTCCATAGGCTTTTTCTAATCCAATTAAGGTTTTTAACCAATCTTGTGCATCCAATAATTGATTTTGTGTCATTGGTTGAACATTAGGTCATTTTCGTCCTCCCTAGGCTTATTCTAATCCAATTAGGGTTTTTAACCAATCTTGTGCATCCAATAAGTGATTTTGTATCATTCGTTGAACATTTAGTTCATTTACGTACTCCCTTGGCTTATTCTAATCCAATTATGGGTTTTAACCATTCTTGTGCATCCAATAAGTGATTTTGTGTCATTGGTTGAACATTTAGGTCATTTACATCCTCCCTAGGCTTATTCTAATCCAATTAGGTTTTTTATCCAATCTTGTGCATCCAATAAGTGATTTTGTGTCATTGGTTGAACATTTAGGTCATTTTCGTCCTCCATAGGCTTATTCTAATCCAATTAAGGTTTTTAACCAATCTTGTGCATCCAATAATTGATTTTGTGTCATTGGTTGAACATTAGATCATTTTCGTCGTCCCTAGGCTTATTCTAATCCAATTAGGGTTTTTAACCAATCTTGTGCATCCAATATGTGATTTTGTGTCATTGGTTGAAAATTTTGGTCATTTTCATCCTCCCTAGGCTTATTCTAATTCAATTAGGGTTTTTATCCAATCTTGTGCATCAAATAAGTGATTTTGTGTCATTGGTTGAACATTTAGGTCATTTTCGTCCTCCATAGGCTTATTCTAATCCAATTAGGGTTTTTAACCAATCTTGTGCATCCAATAAGTGATTTTGTGTCATTCGTTGAACATTGAGATCATTTACGTCCTCCCTAGGCTTATTCTAATCCAATTAGGGTTTTTAACTAATCTTGTGCATCCAATAAGTGATTTTGTTTCATTTGTTGAAGATTTAGGTCATTTACGTACTCCCTTGGCTTATTATAATCCAATTATGGTTTTTAAGCAATCTTGTGCATCCAATAATTGATTTTGTGTCATTGGTTGAACATTAGGTCATATTCGCCCTCCCTAGGTTTATTCTAATCCAATTAGGGTTTTTAACCAATCTTGTGCATCCAATAAGTGATTTTGAGTCATTGGTTGAACATTTAGGTCATTTTCGTCCACCCTTGGCTTATTCTAATCCAATTAGGGTTTTTAAACATTCTTGTGCATCCAATAACTGATTTTGTGTCATTGGTTGAACATTTAGGTCATTTTCATCCTCCCTAGGCTTATTCTAATCCAATTAGGGTTTTTATCCAATCTTGTGCATCCAATAAGTGATTTTGTGTCATTGGTTGAACATTTAGGTCATTTTCGTCCTCCATAGGCTTATTCTAATCCAATTAGGTTTTTAACCAATCTTGTGCATCCAATAAGTGATTTTGTGTCATTCGTTGAACATTGAGATCATTTACGTCCTCCCTAGGCTTATTCTAATCCAATTAGGGTTTTTAACCAATCTTGTGCATCCAATATGTGATTTTGTGTCACTGGTTGAACATTTTGGTCATTTACGTACTCCCTTGGCTTATTCTAATCCAATTAGGATTTTCAATCAATCTTGTGCACCCAATAAGTGATTTTGTGTCATTGGTTGAACATTTAGGTCATTTACGTCCTCCCTAGTCTTATTCTAATCCAATTCGGGTTTTAAACCAATCTTGTGCATCCAATAAGTGACTTTGTTTCATTTGTTGAACATTTAGTTCATTTTCGTCCTCCCTAGGCTTATTCTAATCAAATTTGGGTTTTTAACTAATCTTGTGCATCCAATAACTGATTTTGTGTCATTGGATGAACATTTAGGTCATTTTCGTCCTCCCTAGGCTTATTCTAATTCAATTAGGGTTTTTAACCAATCTTTTGCATCCAATAATTGATTTTGTGTCATTGGTTGAACATTTAGGTCATTTTCGTCCTCCCTAGGCTTATTCTAATCCAATTAGGGTTTTTACAAATCTTGCGCAACCAATAAGGGATTTTGTGTCATTGGTTGAACATTTAGGTCATTTTCGTCCTCCCTAGGCTTATTCTAATCCAATAAGGTTTTTAACCAATCTTGTGCATCCAATAATTGATTTTGTCTCATTGGTTTAACATTAGGCCATTTTCGTCCTCCCTAGGCTTATTCTTATCTAATTAGGGTTTTTAATCAATCTTGTGCATCCAATAACTGATTTTGTGTCATTGGTTAAACATTTATTTGATTTTCGTCCTTCCTAGGCTTATTCTAATCCAATTAGGGTTTTTAACCAATCTTGTGCATCCAATAATTGATTTTGTGTCATTGGATGAACATTTAGGTCATTTTCATCCTCCCTAGGCTTATTCTAATCCAATTAGGGTTTTTATCCAATCTTGTGCATCCAATAAGTGATTTTGTGTCATTGGTTGAACATTTAGGTCATTTTCGTCCTCCATAGGCTTATTCTAATCCAATTAAGGTTTTTAACCAATCTTGTGCATCCAATAATTGATTTTGTGTCATTGGTTGAACATTAGATCATTTTCTTCATCCCTAGGCTTATTCTAATCCAATTAGGGTTTTTAACCAATCTTGTGCATCCAATATGTGATTTTGTGTCATTGGTTGAAAATTTTGGTCATTTTCATCCTCCCTAGGCTTATTCTAATCCAATTAGGGTTTTTATCCAATCTTGTGCATCCAATAAGTGATTTTGTGTCATTGGTTGAACATTTAGGTCATTTTCGTCCTCCATAGGCTTATTCTAATCCAATTAAGGTTTTTAACCAATCTTGAGCATCCAATAATTGATTTTGTCTCATTGGTTGAACATTAGGCCATTTTCGTCCTCCCTAATCTTATTCTAATCCAATTAGAGTTTTTAACCAATCCTGTGCATCCAATAAGTGGTTTTGTATCATTGGTTGAACATTTAGTTCATTTACGTACTCCCTTGGCTTATTCTAATCCAATTATGGTTTTTAACCATTCTTGTGCATCCAATAAGTGATTTTGTGTCATTGGTTGAACAATTAGGTCATTTTCATCCTCCCTAGGCTTATTCTACTCCAATTAGGGTTTTTATCCAATCTTGTGCATCCAATAAGTGATTTTGTGTCATTGGTTGAACATTTAGGTCATTTTCGTCCTCCATAGGCTTATTCTAATCCAATTAAGGTTTTTAACCAATCTTGTGCATCCAATAATTGATTTTGTGTCATTGGTTGAACATTAGGTCATTTTCGTCCTCCCTAGGCTTATTATAATCCAATTAGGGTTTTTAACCAATCTTGTGCATCCAATAAATGATTTTGTGTCATTCGTTGAACATTGAGGTCATTTACATCCTCCCTAGGCTTATTCTAATCCAATTAGTGTTTATAACTAATCTTGTGCATCCAATAAGTGATTATGTATCATTCGTTGAACATTTAGTTCATTTACGTACTCCCTTGGCTTATTTTAAACCAAATATGGTTTTTAACCATTCTTGTGCATCCAATAAGTGATTTTGTGTCATTGGTTGAACATTTAGGTCATTTTCGTCCTCCATAGGCTTATTCTAATCCAATTAAGGTTTTTAACCAATCTTGTGCATCCAATAATTGATTTTGTGTCATTGGTTGAACATTAGGTCATTTTCGTGCTCCCTAGGCTTATTATAATCCAATTAGGGTTTTTAACCAATCTTGTGCATCCAATAAGTGATTTTGTGTCATTCGTTGAACATTGAGGTCATTTACGTCCTCCCTAGGCTTATTCTAATCCAATTAGTGTTTATAACTAATCTTGTGCATCCAATAAGTGATTTTGTATCATTCGTTGAACATTTAGTTCATTTACGTACTCCCTTGGCTTATTCTAATCCAATTATGGTTTTTAACCATTCTTGTGCATCCAATAAGTGATTTTGTGTCATTGGTTGAACATTTAGGTCATTTTCATCCTCCCTAGGCTTATTCTAATTCAATTAGGGTTATTATCCAATCTTGTGCATCAAATAAGTGATTTTGTGTCATTGGTTGAACATTTAGGTCATTTTCGTCCTCCATAGGCTTATTCTAATCCAATTAAGGTTTTGAACCAATCTTGTACATCCAATAATTGATTTTGTGTCATTGGTTGAACATTAGGTCATATTCGTCCTCCCTAGGCTTATTCTAATCCAATTAGGGTTTTTAACCAATCTTGTGCATCCAATAAGTGATTTTGAGTCATTGGTTGAACATTTAGGTCATTTTCGTCCACCCTTGGCTTATTCTAATCCAATTAGGGTTTTTAAACAATCTTGTGCATCCAATAAGTGATTTTGTGTCATTGGTTGAACATTTAGGTCATTTTCGTCCTCCCTAGGCTTATTCTAATCCAATAAGGTTTTTAACCAATCTTGTGCATCCAATAATTGATTTTGTCTCATTGGTTGAACATTAGGCCATTTTCGTCCTCCCTAATCTTATTCTAATCCAATTAGAGTTTTTAACCAATCTTGTGCATCCAATAAGTGGTTTTGTATCATTCGTTGAACATTTAGTTCATTTACGTACTCCCTTGGCTTATTCTAATCCAATTATGGTTTTTAACCATTCTTGTGCATCCAATAAGTGATTTTGTGTCATTGGTTGAACATTTAGGTCATTTTCGTCCTCCATAGGCTTATTCTAATCCAATTAAGGTTTTTAACCAATCTTGTGCATCCAATAATTGATTTTGTGTCATTGGTTGAACATTAGATCATTTTCGTCGTCCCTAGGCTTATTCTAATCCAATTAGGGTTTTTAACCAATCTTGTGCATCCAATATGTGATTTTGTGTCATTGGTTGAAAATTTTGGTCATTTTCATCCTCCCTAGGCTTATTCTAATTCAATTAGGGTTTTTATCCAATCTTGTGCATCAAATAAGTGATTTTGTGTCATTGGTTGAACATTTAGGTCATTTTCGTCCTCCATAGGCTTATTCTAATCCAATTAGGGTTTTTAACCAATCTTGTGCATCCAATAAGTGATTTTGTGTCATTCGTTGAACATTGAGATCATTTACGTCCTCCCTAGGCTTATTCTAATCCAATTAGGGTTTTTAACTAATCTTGTGCATCCAATAAGTGATTTTGTTTCATTTGTTGAAGATTTAGGTCATTTACGTACTCCCTTGGCTTATTATAATCCAATTATGGTTTTTAAGCAATCTTGTGCATCCAATAATTGATTTTGTGTCATTGGTTGAACATTAGGTCATATTCGCCCTCCCTAGGTTTATTCTAATCCAATTAGGGTTTTTAACCAATCTTGTGCATCCAATAAGTGATTTTGAGTCATTGGTTGAACATTTAGGTCATTTTCGTCCACCCTTGGCTTATTCTAATCCAATTAGGGTTTTTAAACATTCTTGTGCATCCAATAACTGATTTTGTGTCATTGGTTGAACATTTAGGTCATTTTCATCCTCCCTAGGCTTATTCTAATCCAATTAGGGTTTTTATCCAATCTTGTGCATCCAATAAGTGATTTTGTGTCATTGGTTGAACATTTAGGTCATTTTCGTCCTCCATAGGCTTATTCTAATCCAATTAGGTTTTTAACCAATCTTGTGCATCCAATAAGTGATTTTGTGTCATTCGTTGAACATTGAGATCATTTACGTCCTCCCTAGGCTTATTCTAATCCAATTAGGGTTTTTAACCAATCTTGTGCATCCAATATGTGATTTTGTGTCACTGGTTGAACATTTTGGTCATTTACGTACTCCTTTGGCTTATTCTAATCCAATTAGGATTTTCAATCAATCTTGTGCACCCAATAAGTGATTTTGTGTCATTGGTTGAACATTTAGGTCATTTACGACCTCCCTAGGCTTATTCTAATCCGATTAGGGTTTTTAACCAATCTTGTGCATCCAATAAGGGACTTTGTGTCATTGGTTGAACATTTTGGTCATTTTCATCCACCCTTGGCTTATTCCAATCCAATTAGGGTTTTTAAACAATCTTGTGCATCCAATAAGTGATTTTGTGTCATTGGTTGAACATTAGGTCATTTTCGTCGTCCCTAGGCTTATTCTAATCCAATTAGGGTTTTTATCCAATCTTGTGCATCCAATAAGTGATTTTGTGTCATTGGTTGAACATTTAGGTCATTTTCGTCCTCCATAGGCTTATTCTAATCCAATTAAGGTTTTTAACCAATCTTGTGCATCCAATAATTGATTTTGTGTCATTGGTTGAACATTTTGGTCATTTTCGTCCTCCATAGGCTTATTCTAATCCAATTAAGGTTTTTAACCAATCTTGTGCATCCAATAATTGATTTTGTTTCATTGGTTGAACATTAGATCATTTTCGTCGTCCCTAGGCTTATTCTAATCCAATTAGGGTTTTTAACCAATCTTGTGCATCCAATATGTGATTTTGTGTCATTGGTTGAACATTAGATCATTTTCGTCGTCCCTAGGCTTATTCTAATCCAATTAGGGTTTTTAACCAATCTTGTGCATCCAATATGTGATTTTGTGTCATTGGTTCAACATTTTGGTCATTTTCGTTCACCCTTGGCTTATTCTAATCCAATTAGAATTTTCAATCAATCTTGTGCACCCAATAAGTGATTTTGTGTCATTGGTTGAACATTTAGGTCATTTACGACCTCCCTAGGCTTATTCTAATCCGATTAGGGTTTTTAACCAATCTTGTGCATCCAATAAGGGACTTTGTGTCATTGGTTGAACATTTTGGTCATTTTCGTCCACCCTTGGCTTATTCTAATCCAATTAGGGTTTTTAAACAATCTTGTGCATCCTATAAGTGATTTTGTGTCATTGGTCGAACATTAGGTCATTTTCGTCGTCCCTAGGCTTATTCTAATCCAATTAGGGTTTTTATCCAATCTTGTGCATCCAATAAGTGATTTTGTGTCATTGGTTGAACATTTAGGTCATTTTCGTCCTCCATAGGCTTATTCTAATCCAATTAATGTTTTTAACCAATCTTGTGCATCCAATAATTGATTTTGTGTCATTGGTTGAACATTTAGGTCATTTTCGTCCTCCATAGGCTTATTCTAATCCAATTAAGGTTTTTAACCAATCTTGTGCATCCAATAATTGATTTTGTGTCATTGGTTGAACATTAGATCATTTTCGTCGTCCCTAGGCTTATTCTAATCCAATTAGGGTTTTTAACCAATCTTGTGCATCCAATATGTGATTTTGTGTCATTGGTTGAACATTTTGGTCATTTTGATCCTCCCTAGGCTTATTCTAATTCAATTAGGGTTTTTACCCAATCATGTGCATCAAATAAGTGATTTTGTGTCATTTGTTGAACATTTAGGTCTTTTTCGTCCTCCATAGGCTTATTCTAATCCAATTAAGGTTTTTAACCAATCTTGTGCATCCAATAATTGATTTTGTGTCATTGGTTGAACATTAGGTCATATTCGTCCTCCCTAGGTTTATTCTAATCTAATTAGGGTTTTTAACCAATCTTGTGCATCCAATAAGTGATTTTGAGTCATTGGTTGAACATTTAGGTCTTTTTCGTCCACCCTTGGTTTATTCTAATCCAATTAGGGTTTTTAAACAATCTTGTGCATCCAATAAGTGATTTTGTGTCATTGGTTGAACATTTAGGTCATTTTCGTCCTCCCTAGGCATATTCTAATCCAATAAGGTTTTTAACCAATCTTGTGCATCCAATAATTGATTTTGTCTCATTGGTTGAACATTAGGCCATTTTCGTCCTCCCTAGTCTTATTCTAATCCAATTAGGGTTTTTAACCAATCTAGTGCATCCAATAAGTGATTTTGTATCATTCGTTGAACATTTAGTTCATTTACGTACTCCCTTGGCTTATTCTAATCCAATTATGGTTTTTAACCATTCTTGTGCATCCAATAAGTGATTTTGTGTCATTGGTTGAACATTTAGGTCATTTTCATCCTCCCTAGGCTTATTCTAATTCAATTAGGGTTATTATCCAATCTTGTGCATCAAATAAGTGATTTTGTGTCATTGGTTGAACATTTAGGTCATTTTCGTCCTCCATAGGCTTATTCTAATCCAATTAAGGTTTTGAACCAATCTTGTACATCCAATAATTGATTTTGTGTCATTGGTTGAACATTAGGTCATATTCGTCCTCCCTAGGCTTATTCTAATCCAATTAGGGTTTTTAACCAATCTTGTGCATCCAATAAGTGATTTTGAGTCATTGGTTGAACATTTAGGTCATTTTCGTCCACCCTTGGCTTATTCTAATCCAATTAGGATTTTTAACCAATCTTGTGCATCCAATAAGTGATTTTGTGTCATTGGTTGAACATTTAGGTCATTTTCGTCCTCCCTAGGCTTATTCTAATCCAATTAGGGTTTTTAACTAATCTTGTGCATCCAATAAGTGATTTTGTTTCATTCGTTGAACATTTAGGTCATTTTCGTCCACCCTTGGCTTATCCTAATCCAATAAGGTTTTTAACCAATCTTGTGCATCCAATAATTGATTTTGTCTCATTGGTTGAACATTAGGCCATTTTCGTCCTCCCTAGGCTTATTCTTATCTAATTAGGGTTTTTAATCAATCTTGTGCATCCAATAACTGATTTTGTGTCATTGTTTGAACATATATTTGATTTTCGTCCTTCCTTGGCTTATTCTAATCCAATAAGAGTTTTTAACCAATCTTGCACATCCAATAAGCGATTTTGTGTCATTCGTTGAACATTGAGGTCATTTACGTCCTCCCTAGGCTTATTTTAATCCAATTAGGGTTTCTAACTAATCTTGTGCATCCAATAAGTGATTTTGTTTCATTCGTTGAACATTTAGGTCATTTACGTACTCCCTTGGCTTATTCTACTCCAATTATGGTTTTTAACCAATCTTGTAAATCCAATAATTGATTTTGTGTCATTGATTGAACATTAGGTCATATTCGCCCTCCCTAGGTTTATTCTAATCCAATTAGGGTTTTTCACCAATCTTGTGCATCCAATAAGTGATTTTGAGTCATTGGTTGAACATTAGGTCATTTTCGTCCTCCCTATGCTTATTCTAATCGAATAAGGTTTTTAACCAATCTTGTGCATCCAATAATTGATTTTGTCTCATTGGTTGAACATTAGGCCATTTTCGTCCTCCCTAGTCTTATTCTAATCCAATTAGGGTTTTTAACCAATCTTGTGCATCCAATAAGTGATTTTGTATCATTCGTTGAACATTTAGTTCATTTACGTACTCCCTTGGCTTATTCTAATCCAATTATGGTTTTTAACCATTCTTGTGCATCCAATAAGTGATTTTGTGTCATTGGTTGAACATTTAGGTCATTTTCATCCTCCCTAGGCTTATTCTAATTCAATTAGGGTTATTATCCAATCTTGTGCATCAAATAAGTGATTTTGTGTCATTGGTTGAACATTTAGGTCATTTTCGTCCTCCATAGGCTTATTCTAATCCAATTAAGGTTTTGAACCAATCTTGTACATCCAATAATTGATTTTGTGTCATTGGTTGAACATTAGGTCATATTCGTCCTCCCTAGGCTTATTCTAATCCAATTAGGGTTTTTAACCAATCTTGTGCATCCAATAAGTGATTTTGAGTCATTGGTTGAACATTTAGGTCATTTTCGTCCACCCTTGGCTTATTCTAATCCAATTAGGGTTTTTAAACAATCTTGTGCATCCAATAAGTGATTTTGTGTCATTGGTTGAACATTTAGGTCATTTTCGTCCTCCCTAGGCTTATTCTAATCCAATAAGGTTTTTAACCAATCTTGTGCATCCAATAATTGATTTTGTCTCATTGGTTGAACATTAGGCCATTTTCGTCCTCCCTAGGCTTATTCTTATCTAATTAGGGTTTTTAATCAATCTTGTGCATCCAATAACTGATTTTGTGTCATTGGTTAAACATTTATTTGTTTTGTTTCCTTCCTAGGCTTATTCTAATCCAATTAGGGTTTTTAACCAATCTTGTGCATCCAATAATTGATTTTGTGTCATTGGTTGAACATTTAGGTCATTTTCATCCTCCCTAGGCTTATTCTAATCCAATTAGGGTTTTTATCCAATCTTGTGCATCCAATAAGTGATTTTGTGTCATTGGTTGAACATTTAGGTCATTTTCGTCCTCCATAGGCTTATTCTAATCCAATTAAGGTTTTTAACCAATCTTGTGCATCCAATAATTGATTTTGTGTCATTGGTTGAACATTAGGTCATTTTCGTTGTCCCTAGGCTTATTCTAATCCAATTAGGGTTTTTAACCAATCTTGTGCATCCAATAAGTGATTTGGTGTCATTGGTTGAACATTTAGGTCATTTTCATCCTCCCTAGGCTTATTCTAATCCAATTAGGGTTTTTATCCAATCTTGTGAATCCAATAAGTGATATTGTGTCATTGGTTGAACATTTAGGTCATTTTCATCCTCCCTAGGCTTATTCTAATCCAATTAGGGTTTTTATCCAATCTTGTGCATCCAATAAGTGATTTGGTGTCATTGGTTGAACATTTAGGTCATTTTCATCCTCCCTAGGCTTATTCTAATCCAATTAGGGTTTTTATCCAATCTTGTGAATCCAATAAGTGATTTTGTGTCATTGGTTGAACATTTAGGTCATTTTCGTCCTCCCTAGGCTTATTCTAATCCAATTAGGGTTTTTAACTAATCTTGTGCATCCAATAAGTGATTTTGTATCATTCGTTGAACATTTAGTTCATTTACGTACTCCCTTGGCTTATTCTAATCCAATTATGGTTTTTAACCATTCTTGTGCATCCAATAAGTGATTTTGTGTCATTTGTTGAACATTGAGGTCATTTTCGTCCTCCCTAGGCTTATTCTAATCCAATTAGGGTTTTTAACCAATCTTGTGCATCCAATAATTGATTTTGTGTCATTGGTTGAACATTAGGTCATTTTCGTCCTCCCTAGTCTTATTCTAATCCAATTAGGGTTTTTACCCAATCTTGTGCATCCAATAAGTGATTTTGTATCATTCGTTGAACATTTAGTTCATTTACGTACTCCCTTGGCTTATTCTAATCCAATTATGGTTTTTAACCATTCTTGTGCATCCAATAAGTGATTTTGTGTCATTGGTTGAACATTTAGGTCATTTTCATCCTCCCTAGGCTTATTCTAATCCAATTAGGGTTTTTATCCAATCTTGGGCATCCAATAAGTGATTTTGTGTCATTGGTTGAACATTTAGGTCATTTTCGTCCTCCATAGGCTTTTTCTAATCCAATTAAGGTTTTTAACCAATCTTGTGCATCCAATAATTGATTTTGTGTCATTGGTTGAACATTAGGTCATTTTCGTCCTCCCTAGGCTTATTCTAATCCAATTAGGGTTTTTAACCAATCTTGTGCATCCAATAAGTGATTTTGTGTCATTGGTTGAACATTTAGGTCATTTTCATCCTCCCTAGGCTTATTCTAATCCAATTAGGGTTTTTATCCAATCTTGTGCATCCAATAAGTGATTTTGTGTCATTGGTTGAACATTTAGGTCATTTTCGTCCTCCATAGGCTTATTCTAATCCAATTAAGGTTTTTAACCAATCGTGTGCATCCAATAATTGATTTTGTGTCATTGGTTGAACATTAGGTCATTTTCGTCCATCCTAGGCTTATTATAATCCAATTAGGGTTTTTAACGATTCTTGTGCATCCAATAAGTGATTTTGTGTCATTCGTTGAACATTGAGGTCATTTACTTCCTCCCTAGGCTTATTCTAAATCAATTAGTGTTTATAACTAATCTTGTGCATCCAATAAGTGATTTGGTGTCATTGGTTGAACATTTAGGTCATTTTCATCCTCCCTAGGCTTATTCTAATCCAATTAGGGTTTTTATCCAATCTTGTGCATCCAATAAGTGATTTTGTGTCATTGGTTGAACATTTAGGTCATTTTCGTCCTCCATAGGCTTATTCTAATCCAATTAAGGTTTTTAACCAATCTTGTGCATCCAATAATTGATTTTGTCTCATTGGTTGAACATTAGGCCATTTTCGTCCTCCCTAATCTTATTCTAATCCAATTAGAGTTTTTAACCAATCTTGTGCATCCAATAAGTGGTTTTGTATCATTGGTTGAACATTTAGTTCATTTACGTACTCCCTTGGCTTATTCTAATCCAATTATGGTTTTTAACCATTCTTGTGCATCCAATAAGTGATTTTGTGTCATTGGTTGATCATTTAGGTCATTTTCATCCTCCATAGGCTTATTCTAATCCAATTAAGGTTTTTAACCAATCTTGTGCATCCAATAATTGATTTTGTGTCATTGGTTGAACATTAGGTCATTTTCGTGCTCCCTAGGCTTATTATAA
Source organism: Cicer chorassanicum (assembly GCA_037974735.1). Lineage (NCBI taxonomy): Eukaryota > Viridiplantae > Streptophyta > Magnoliopsida > Fabales > Fabaceae > Cicer > Cicer chorassanicum. The sequence goes on from JBBPBP010009779.1 coordinate 37,559,152, forward strand.
TCCAATTAGGGTTTTTAACCAATCTTGTGCATCCAATAAGTGATTTTGTGTCATTCGTTGAACATTGAGGTCATTTACGTCCTCCCTAGGCTTATTCTAATCCAATTAGTGTTTATAACTAATCTTGTGCATCCAATAAGTGATTTTGTATCATTCGTTGAACATTTAGTTCATTTACGTACTCCCTTGGCTTATTCTAAACCAATTATGGTTTTTAACCATTCTTGTGCATCCAATAAGTGATTTTGTGTCATTGGTTGAACATTTAGGTCATTTTTATCCTCCCTAGGCTTATTCTAATCCAATTAGGGTTTTTAACCAATCTTGTGCATCCAATAAGTGATTTTGTGTCATTGGTTGAACATTTAGGTCATTTTCGTCCTCCATAGGCTTATTCTAATCCAATTAAGGTTTTTAACCAATCTTGTGCATCCAATAATTGATTTTGTGTCATTGGTTGAACATTAGGTCATTTTCGTCATCCCTAGGCTTATTCTAATCCAATTAGGGTTTTTAACCAATCTTGTGCATCCAATAAGTGATTTGGTGTCATTGGTTGAACATTTAGGTCATTTTCATCCTCCCTAGGCTTATTCTAATCCAATTAGGGTTTTTATCCAATCTTGTGAATCCAATAAGTGATTTTGTGTCATTGGTTGAACATTTAGGTCATTTTCGTCCTCCCTAGGCTTATTCTAATCCAATTAGGGTTTTTAACTAATCTTGTGCATCCAATAAGTGATTTTGTATCATTCGTTGAACATTTAGTTCATTTACGTACTCCCTTGGCTTATTCTAATCCAATTATGGTTTTTAACCATTCTTGTGCATCCAATAAGTGATTTTGTGTCATTTGTTGAACATTGAGGTCATTTTCGTCCTCCATAGGCTTATTCTAATCCAATTAAGGTTTTTAACCAATCTTGTGCATCCAATAATTGATTTTGTGTCATTGGTTGAACATTAGGTCATATTCATCCTCCATAGGCTTATTCTAATCCAATTAAGGTTTTTAACCAATCTTGTGCATCCAATAATTCATTTTGTGTCATTGGTTGAACATTAGATCATTTTCGTCGTCCCTAGGCTTATTCTAATCCAATTAGGGTTTTTATCCAATCTTGTGCATCCAATAAGTGATTTTGTGTCATTGGTTGAACATTTTGGTCATTTTCGTTCACCCTTGGCTTATTCTAATCCAATTAGGATTTTCAATCAATCTTGTGCATCCAATAATTGATTTTGTGTCATTGGTTGAACATTTAGGTCATTTTCGTCCTCCATAGGATTATTCTAATCCGATTAGGGTTTTTAACCAATCTTGTGCATCCAATAATTGATTTTGTGTCATTGGTTGAACATTAGATCATTTTCGTCGTCCCTAGGCTTATTCTAATCCAATTAGGGTTTTTAACCAATCTTGTGCATCCAATATGTGATTTTGTGTCATTGGTTGAACATTTTCGTCATTTTGATCCTCCCTAGGCTTATTCTAATTCAATTAGGGTTTTTATCCAATCTTGTGCATCAAATAAGTGATTTTGTGTCATTTGTTGAACATTTAGGTCTTTTTCGTCTACCCTTGGCTTATTCTAATCCAATTAGGGTTTTTAAACAATCTTGTGCATCCAATAAGTGATTTTGTGTCATTGGTTGAACATTTAGGTCATTTTCGTCCTCCCTAGGCTTATTCTAATCCAATAAGGTTTTTAACCAATCTTGTGCATCCAATAATTGATTTTGTCACATTGGTTGAACATTAGGCCATTTTCGTCCTCCCTAGTCTTATTCTAATCCAATTAGGGTTTTTAACCAATCTTGTGCATCCAATAAGTGATTTTGTATCATTCGTTGAACATTTAGTTCATTTACGTACTTCCTTGGCTTATTCTAATCCAATTATGGTTTTTAACCATTCTTGTGCATCCAATAAGTGATTTTGTGTCATTGGTTAAACATTTAGGTCATTTTCATCCTCCCTAAGCTTATTCTAATTCAATTAGGGTTTTTATCCAATCTTGTGCATCAAATAAGTGATTTTGTGTCATTGGTTGAACATTAGGTCATATTCATCCTCCATAGGCTTATTCTAATCCAATTAAGGTTTTTAACCAATCTTGTGCATCCAATAATTCATTTTGTGTCATTGGTTGAACATTAGATCATTTTCGTCGTCCCTAGGCTTATTCTAATCCAATTAGGGTTTTTATCCAATCTTGTGCATCCAATAAGTGATTTTGTGTCATTGGTTGAACATTTTGGTCATTTTCGTTCACCCTTGGCTTATTCTAATCCAATTAGGATTTTCAATCAATCTTGTGCATCCAATAATTGATTTTGTGTCATTGGTTGAACATTTAGGTCATTTTCGTCCTCCATAGGATTATTCTAATCCGATTAGGGTTTTTAACCAATCTTGTGCATCCAATAATTGATTTTGTGTCATTGGTTGAACATTAGATCATTTTCGTCGTCCCTAGGCTTATTCTAATCCAATTAGGGTTTTTAACCAATCTTGTGCATCCAATATGTGATTTTGTGTCATTGGTTGAACATTTTCGTCATTTTGATCCTCCCTAGGCTTATTCTAATTCAATTAGGGTTTTTATCCAATCTTGTGCATCAAATAAGTGATTTTGTGTCATTTGTTGAACATTTAGGTCTTTTTCGTCTACCCTTGGCTTATTCTAATCCAATTAGGGTTTTTAAACAATCTTGTGCATCCAATAAGTGATTTTGTGTCATTGGTTGAACATTTAGGTCATTTTCGTCCTCCCTAGGCTTATTCTAATCCAATAAGGTTTTTAACCAATCTTGTGCATCCAATAATTGATTTTGTCACATTGGTTGAACATTAGGCCATTTTCGTCCTCCCTAGTCTTATTCTAATCCAATTAGGGTTTTTAACCAATCTTGTGCATCCAATAAGTGATTTTGTATCATTCGTTGAACATTTAGTTCATTTACGTACTTCCTTGGCTTATTCTAATCCAATTATGGTTTTTAACCATTCTTGTGCATCCAATAAGTGATTTTGTGTCATTGGTTAAACATTTAGGTCATTTTCATCCTCCCTAAGCTTATTCTAATTCAATTAGGGTTTTTATCCAATCTTGTGCATCAAATAAGTGATTTTGTGTCATTGGTTGAACATTAGGTCATATTCATCCTCCATAGGCTTATTCTAATCCAATTAAGGTTTTTAACCAATCTTGTGCATCCAATAATTCATTTTGTGTCATTGGTTGAACATTAGATCATTTTCGTCGTCCCTAGGCTTATTCTAATCCAATTAGGGTTTTTATCCAATCTTGTGCATCCAATAAGTGATTTTGTGTCATTGGTTGAACATTTTGGTCATTTTCGTTCACCCTTGGCTTATTCTAATCCAATTAGGATTTTCAATCAATCTTGTGCATCCAATAATTGATTTTGTGTCATTGGTTGAACATTTAGGTCATTTTCGTCCTCCATAGGATTATTCTAATCCGATTAGGGTTTTTAACCAATCTTGTGCATCCAATAATTGATTTTGTGTCATTGGTTGAACATTAGATCATTTTCGTCGTCCCTAGGCTTATTCTAATCCAATTAGGGTTTTTAACCAATCTTGTGCATCCAATATGTGATTTTGTGTCATTGGTTGAACATTTTCGTCATTTTGATCCTCCCTAGGCTTATTCTAATTCAATTAGGGTTTTTATCCAATCTTGTGCATCAAATAAGTGATTTTGTGTCATTTGTTGAACATTTAGGTCTTTTTCGTCTACCCTTGGCTTATTCTAATCCAATTAGGGTTTTTAAACAATCTTGTGCATCCAATAAGTGATTTTGTGTCATTGGTTGAACATTTAGGTCATTTTCGTCCTCCCTAGGCTTATTCTAATCCAATAAGGTTTTTAACCAATCTTGTGCATCCAATAATTGATTTTGTCACATTGGTTGAACATTAGGCCATTTTCGTCCTCCCTAGTCTTATTCTAATCCAATTAGGGTTTTTAACCAATCTTGTGCATCCAATAAGTGATTTTGTATCATTCGTTGAACATTTAGTTCATTTACGTACTTCCTTGGCTTATTCTAATCCAATTATGGTTTTTAACCATTCTTGTGCATCCAATAAGTGATTTTGTGTCATTGGTTAAACATTTAGGTCATTTTCATCCTCCCTAAGCTTATTCTAATTCAATTAGGGTTTTTATCCAATCTTGTGCATCAAATAAGTGATTTTGTTTCATTCGTTGAACATTTAGGTCATTTACGTACTCCCTTGGCTTATTCTAATCCAATTATGGTTTTTAACCAATCTTGTGCATCCAATAATTGTTTTGTGTCATTGGTTGAACATTTAGGTCATTTACGTACTCCCTTGGCTTATTCTAATCCAATTATGGTTTTTAACCAATCTTGTGCATCCAATAATTGATTTTGTGTCATTGGTTGAACATTAGGTCATATTCGCCCTCCCTAGGTTTATTCTAATCCAATTAGGGTTTTTCACCAATCTTGTGCATCCAATAAGTGATTTTGAGTCATTGGTTGAACATTTAGATCATTTTCGTCCTCCCTAGGCTTATTCTAATCCAATAAGGTTTTTAACCAATCTTGTGCATCCAATAATTGATTTTGTCTCATTGGTTGAACATTAGGCCATTTTCGTCCTCCCTTGTCTTATTCTAATCCAATTAGGGTTTTTAACCAATCTTGTGCATCCAATAAGTGATTTTGTATCATTCGTTGAACATTTAGTTCATTTACGTACTCCCTTGGCTTATTCTAATCCAAATATGGTTTTTAACCATTCTTGTGCATCCAATAAGTGATTTTGTGTCATTGGTTGAACATTTAGGTCATTTTCATCCTCCCTAGGCTTATTATAATCCAATTAGGGTTTTTATCCAATCTTGTGCATCCAATAAGTGATTTTGTGTCATTGGTTGAACATTTAGGTCATTTTCGTCCTCCATAGGCTTATTCTAATCCAATTAAGGTTTTTAACCAATCTTGTGCATCCAATAATTGATTTTGTGTCATTGGTTGAACATTAGGTCATTTTCGTTGTCCCTAGGCTTATTCTAATCCAATTAGGGTTTTTAACCAATCTTGTGCATCCAATAAGTGATTTGGTGTCATTGGTTGAACATTTAGGTCATTTTCATCCTCCCTAGGCTTATTCTAATCCAATTAGGGTTTTTATCCAATCTTGTGAATCCAATAAGTGATATTGTGTCATTGGTTGAACATTTAGGTCATTTTCATCCTCCCTAGGCTTATTCTAATCCAATTAGGGTTTTTATCCAATCTTGTGCATCCAATAAGTGATTTTGTGTCATTGGTTGAACATTTAGGTCATTTTCGTCCTCCATAGGCTTATTCTAATCCAATTAAGGTTTTTAACCAATCTTGTGCATCCAATAATTGATTTTGTGTCATTGGTTGAACATTAGATCATTTTCTTCATCCCTAGGCTTATTCTAATCCAATTAGGGTTTTTAACCAATCTTGTGCATCCAATATGTGATTTTGTGTCATTGGTTGAAAATTTTGGTCATTTTCATCCTCCCTAGGCTTATTCTAATCCAATTAGGGTTTTTATCCAATCTTGTGCATCCAATAAGTGATTTTGTGTCATTGGTTGAACATTTAGGTCATTTTCGTCCTCCATAGGCTTATTCTAATCCAATTAAGGTTTTTAACCAATCGTGTGCATCCAATAATTGATTTTGTGTCATTGGTTGAACATTAGGTCATTTTCGTCCATCCTAGGCTTATTATAATCCAATTAGGGTTTTTAACGATTCTTGTGCATCCAATAAGTGATTTTGTGTCATTCGTTGAACATTGAGGTCATTTACTTCCTCCCTAGGCTTATTCTAAATCAATTAGTGTTTATAACTAATCTTGTGCATCCAATAAGTGATTTGGTGTCATTGGTTGAACATTTAGGTCATTTTCATCCTCCCTAGGCTTATTCTAATCCAATTAGGGTTTTTATCCAATCTTGTGCATCCAATAAGTGATTTTGTGTCATTGGTTGAACATTTAGGTCATTTTCGTCCTCCATAGGCTTATTCTAATCCAATTAAGGTTTTTAACCAATCTTGTGCATCCAATAATTGATTTTGTCTCATTGGTTGAACATTAGGCCATTTTCGTCCTCCCTAATCTTATTCTAATCCAATTAGAGTTTTTAACCAATCTTGTGCATCCAATAAGTGGTTTTGTATCATTGGTTGAACATTTAGTTCATTTACGTACTCCCTTGGCTTATTCTAATCCAATTATGGTTTTTAACCATTCTTGTGCATCCAATAAGTGTATTTGTGTCATTGGTTGAACATTTAGGTCATTTTCATCCTCCCTAGGCTTATTCTACTCCAATTAGGGTTTTTATCCAATCTTGTGCATTCAATAAGTGATTTTGTGTCATTGGTTGAACATTTAGGTCATTTTCGTCCTCCATAGGCTTATTCTAATCCAATTAAGGTTTTTAACCAATCTTGTGCATCCAATAATTGATTTTGTGTCATTGGTTGAACATTAGGTCATTTTCGTCGTCCCTAGGCTTATTCTAATCCAATTAGGGTTTTTAACCAATCTTGTGCATCCAATAAGTGATTTGGTGTCATTGGTTGAACATTTAGGTCATTTTCATCCTCCCTAGGCTTATTCTAATCCAATTAGGGTTTTTATCCAATCTTGTGAATCCAATAAGTGATTTTGTGTCATTGGTTGAACATTTAGGTCATTTTCATCCTCCCTAGGCTTATTCTAATCCAATTAGGGTTTTTATCCAATCTTGTGCATCCAATAAGTGATTTTGTGTCATTGGTTGAACATTTAGGTCATTTTCGTCCTCCATAGGCTTATTCTAATCCAATTAAGGTTTTTAACCAATCTTGTGCATCCAATAATTGATTTTGTGTCATTGGTTGAACATTAGGTCATTTTCGTCCTCCCTGGGCTTATTCTTATCTAATTAGGGTTTTTAATCAATCTTGTGCATCCAATAACTGATTTTGTGTCATTGGTTAAACATTTATTTGATTTTCGTCCTTCCTAGGCTTATTCTAATCCAATTAGGGTTTTTAACCAATCTTGTGCATCCAATAAGTGATTTTGTGTCATTCGTTGAACATTGAGGTCATTTACGTCCTCCCTAGGCTTATTCTAATCCAATTAGGGTTTATAACTAATCTTGTGCATCCAATAAGTGATTTTGTATCATTCGTTGAACATTTAGTTCATTTACGTACTCCCTTGGCTTATTCTAATCCAATTATGGTTTTTAACCATTCTTGTGCATCCAATTAGTGATTTTGTGTCTTTTGTTGAACATTGAGGTCATTTACGTCCTCCCTAGGCTTATTCTAATCCAATTAGGGTTTATAACTAATCTTGTGCATCCAATAAGTGATTTTGTATCATTCGTTGAACATTTAGTTCATTTACGTACTCCCTTGGCTTATTCTAATCCAATTATGGTTTTTAACCATTCTTGTGCATCCAATAAGTGATTTTGTGTCATTTGTTGAACATTGAGGTCATTTTCGTCCTCCCTTGGCTTATTCTAATCCAATTAGGGTTTTTAAACAATCTTGTGCATCAAATAAGTGATTTTGTGTCATTGGTTGAACATTTAGGTCATTTTCGTCCTCCCTAGGCTTATTCTAATCCAATAAGGTTTTTAACCAATCTTGTGCATCCAATAAGTGATTTTGTATCATTCGTTGAACATTTAGTTCATTTACGTACTTCCTTGGCTTATTCTAATCCAATTATGGTTTTTAACCATTCTTGTGCATCCAATAAGTGATTTTGTGTCATTGGTTAAACATTTAGGTCATTTTCATCCTCCCTAAGCTTATTCTAATTCAATTAGGGTTTTTATCCAATCTTGTGCATCAAATAAGTGATTTTGTTTCATTCGTTGAACATTTACGTCATTTACGTACTCCCTTGGCTTATTCTAATCCAATTATGGTTTTTAACCAATCTTGTGCATCCAGTAATTGTTTTGTGTCATTGGTTGAACATTTAGGTCATTTTCCTCCACCCTTGGCTTATTCTAATCCAATAAGGTTTTTAACCAATCTTGTGCATCCAATAATTGATTTTGTCTCATTGGTTGAACATTAGGCCATTTTCGTCCTCCCTAGGCTTATTCTTATCTAATTAGGGTTTTTAATCAATCTTGTGCATCCAATAACTGATTTTGTGTCATTGGTTGAACATATATTTGATTTTCGTCCTTCCTTGGCTTATTCTAATCCAATAAGAGTTTTTAACCAATCTTGCACATCCAATAAGCGATTTTGTGTCATTCGTTGAACATTGAGGTCATTTACGTCCTCCCTAGGCTTATTCTAATCCAATTAGGGTTTTTAACTAATCTTGTGCATCCAATAAGTGATTTTGTTTCATTCGTTGAACATTTAGGTCATTTACGTACTCCCTTGGCTTATTCTAATCCAATTATGGTTTTTAACCAATCTTGTGCATCCAATAATTGATTTTGTGTCATTGGTTGAACATTAGGTCATATTCGCCCTCCCTAGGTTTATTCTAATCCAATTAGGGTTTTTCACCAATCTTGTGCATCCAATAAGTGATTTTGAGTCATTGGTTGAACATTTAGGTCATTTTCGTCCTCCCTAGGCTTATTCTAATCCAATAAGGTTTTTAACCAATCTTGTGCATCCAATAATTGATTTTGTCTCATTGGTTGAACATTAGGCCATTTTCGTCCTCCCTAGTCTTATTCTAATCCAATTAGGGTTTTTAACCAATCTTGTGCATCCAATAAGTGATTTTGTATCATTCGTTGAACATTTAGTTCATTTACGTACTCCCTTGGCTTATTCTAATCCAAATATGGTTTTTAACCATTCTTGTGCATCCAATAAGTGATTTTGTGTCATTGGTTGAACATTTAGGTCATTTTCATCCTCCCTAGGCTTATTCTAATCCAATTAGGGTTTTTATCCAATCTTGTGCATCCAATAAGTGATTTTGTGTCATTGGTTGAACATTTAGGTCATTTTCGTCCTCCATAGGCTTATTCTAATCCAATTAAGGTTTTTAACCAATCTTGTGCATCCAATAATTGATTTTGTGTCATTGGTTGAACATTAGGTCATTTTCGTTGTCCCTAGGCTTATTCTAATCCAATTAGGGTTTTTAACCAATCTTGTGCATCCAATAAGTGATTTGGTGTCATTGGTTGAACATTTAGGTCATTTTCATCCTCCCTAGGCTTATTCTAATCCAATTAGGGTTTTTATCCAATCTTGTGAATCCAATAAGTGATATTGTGTCATTGGTTGAACATTTAGGTCATTTTCATCCTCCCTAGGCTTATTCTAATCCAATTAGGGTTTTTATCCAATCTTGTGCATCCAATAAGTGATTTTGTGTCATTGGTTGAACATTTAGGTCATTTTCGTCCTCCATAGGCTTATTCTAATCCAATTAAGGTTTTTAACCAATCTTGTGCATCCAATAATTGATTTTGTGTCATTGGTTGAACATTAGGTCATTTTCGTGCTCCCTAGGCTTATTATAATCCAATTAGGGTTTTTAACCAATCTTGTGCATCCAATAAGTGATTTTGTGTCATTCGTTGAACATTGAGGTCATTTACATCCTCCCTAGGCTTATTCTAATCCAATTAGTGTTTATAACTAATCTTGTGCATCCAATAAGTGATTATGTATCATTCGTTGAACATTTAGTTCATTTACGTACTCCCTTGGCTTATTTTAAACCAAATATGGTTTTTAACCATTCTTGTGCATCCAATAAGTGATTTTGTGTCATTGGTTGAACATTTAGGTCATTTTCATCCTCCCTAGGCTTATTTTAATCCAATTAGGGTTTTTAACCAATCTTGTGCATCCAATAAGTGATTTTGTGTCATTGGTTGAACATTTAGGTCATTTTCGTCCTCCATAGGCTTATTCTAATCCAATTAAGGTTTTTAACCAATCTTGTGCATCCAATAATTGATTTTGTGTCATTGGTTGAACATTAGGTCATTTTCGTCCATCCTAGGCTTATTATAATCCAATTAGGGTTTTTAACGATTCTTGTGCATCCAATAAGTGATTTTGTGTCATTCGTTGAACATTGAGGTCATTTACGTCCTCCCTAGGCTTATTCTAAATCAATTAGTGTTTATAACTAATCTTGTGCATCCGATAAGTGATTTGGTGTCATTGGTTGAACATTTAGGTCATTTTCATCCTCCCTAGGCTTATTCTAATCCAATTAGGGTTTTTATCCAATCTTGTGCATCCAATAAGTGATTTTGTGTCATTGGTTGAACATTTTGGTCATTTTCGTCCTCCATAGGCTTATTCTAATCCAATTAAGGTTTTTAACCAATCTTGTGCATCCAATAATTGATTTTGTCTCATTGGTTGAACATTAGGCCATTTTCGTCCTCCCTAATCTTATTCTAATCCAATTAGAGTTTTTAACCAATCCTGTGCATCCAATAAGTGGTTTTGTATCATTGGTTGAACATTTAGTTCATTTACGTACTCCCTTGGCTTATTCTAATCCAATTATGGTTTTTAACCATTCTTGTGCATCCAATAAGTGATTTTGTGTCATTGGTTGAACATTTAGGTCATTTTCATCCTCCCTAGGCTTATTCTAATCCAATTAGGGTTTTTATCCAATCTTGTGCATCCAATAAGTGATTTTGTGTCATTGGTTGAACATTTAGGTCATTTTCGTCCTCCATAGGCTTTTTCTAATCCAATTAAGGTTTTTAACCAATCTTGTGCATCCAATAATTGATTTTGTGTCATTGGTTGAACATTAGGTCATTTTCGTCCTCCCTAGGCTTATTCTAATCCAATTAGGGTTTTTAACCAATCTTGTGCATCCAATAAGTGATTTTGTATCATTCGTTGAACATTTAGTTCATTTACGTACTCCCTTGGCTTATTCTAATCCAATTATGGTTTTTAACCATTCTTGTGCATCCAATAAGTGATTTTGTGTCATTTGTTGAACATTGAGGTCATTTTCGTCCTCCCTAGGCTTATTCTAATCCAATTAGGGTTTTTAACCAATCTTGTGCATCCAATAATTGATTTTGTGTCATTGGTTGAACATTAGGTCATTTTCGTCCTCCCTAGTCTTATTCTAATCCAATTAGGGTTTTTACCCAATCTTGTGCATCCAATAAGTGATTTTGTATCATTCGTTGAACATTTAGTTCATTTACGTACTCCCTTGGCTTATTCTAATCCAATTATGGTTTTTAACCATTCTTGTGCATCCAATAAGTGATTTTGTGTCATTGGTTGAACATTTAGGTCATTTTCGTCCTCCATAGGCTTATTCTAATCCAATTAAGGTTTTTAACCAATCTTGTGCATCCAATAATTGATTTTGTGTCATTGGTTGAACATTAGGTCATTTTCGTCGTCCCTAGGCTTATTCTAATCCAATTAGGGTTTTTAACCAATCTTGTGCATCCAATAAGTGATTTGGTGTCATTGGTTGAACATTTAGGTCATTTTCATCCTCCCTAGGCTTATTCTAATCCAATTAGGGTTTTTATCCAATCTTGTGAATCCAATAAGTGATTTTGTGTCATTGGTTGAACATTTAGGTCATTTTCGTCTTCCCTAGGCTTATTCTAATCCAATTAGGGTTTTTAACTAATCTTGTGCATCCAATAAGTGATTTTGTATCATTCGTTGAACATTTAGTTCATTTACGTACTCCCTTGGCTTATTCTAATCCAATTATGGTTTTTAACCATTCTTGTGCATCCAATAAGTGATTTTGTGTCGTTTGTTGAACATTGAGGTCATTTTCATCCTCCCTAGGCTTATTCTAATCCAATTAGGGTTTTTAACCAATCTTGTGCATCCAATAATTGATTTTGTGTCATTGGTTGAACATTAGGTCATTTTCGTCCTCCCTAGTCTTATTCTAATCCAATTAGGGGTTTTAACCAATCTTGTGCATCCAATAAGTGATTTTGTATCATTCGTTGAACATTTAGTTCATTTACGTACTCCCTTGGCTTATTCTAATCCAATTATGGGTTTTAACCATTCTTGTGCATCCAATAAGTGATTTTGGGTCATTGGTTGAACATTTAGGTCATTTTCATCCTCCCTAGGCTTATTCTAATCCAATTAGGTTTTTTATCCAATCTTGTGCATCCAATAAGTGATTTTGTGTCATTGGTTGAACATTTAGGTCATTTTTGTCCTCCATAGGCTTATTCTAATCCAATTAAGGTTTTTAACCAATCTTGTGCATCCAATAATTGATTTTGTGTCATTTGTTGAACATTAGGTCATTTTCGTCGTCCCTAGGCTTATTCTAATCCAATTAGGGTTTTAAACCAATCTTGTGCATCCAATAAGTGATTTGGTGTCATTTGTTGAACATTTAGGTCATTTTCATCCTCCCTAGGCTTATTCTAATCCAATTAGGGTTTTTATCCAATCTTGTGCATCCAATAAGTGATTTTGTTTCATTGGATTGACATTTAGGTCATTTAATTCCTCCTTATGCTTCTTCTAGTTCAATTAGGATTTTCAATCAATCTTGTGCAACCAATAAGTGATTTTGTGTCATTGGTTGAACATTTAGGTCATTTACGACCTCCCTAGGCTTATTCTAATCCGATTAGGGTTTTTAACCAATCTTGTGCATCCAATAAGTGATTTTGTATCATTGGTTGAACATTAGGCCATTTTCGTCCTCCCTAGGCTTATTCTTATATAATTAGGGTTTTTAATCAATCTTGTGCATGCAATAACTGATTTTGTGTCATTGGTTGAACATATATTTGATTTTCGTCCTTCCTTGGCTTATTCTAATCCAATAAGAGTTTTTAACCAATCTTGCACATCCAATAAGCGATTTTGTGTCATTCGTTGAACATTGAGGTCATTTACGTCCTTCCTAGGCTTATTCTAATCCAATTAGGGTTTTTAACTAATCTTGTGCATCCAATAAGTGATTTTGCTTCATTCGTTGAACATTTAGGTCAATTACGTACTCCCTTGGCTTATTCTAATCCAATTATGGTTTTTAACCAATCTTGTGCATCCAATAATTGATTTTGTGTCATTGGTTGAACATTAGGTCATATTCGCCCTCCCTAGGTTTATTCTAATCCAATTAGGGTTTTTCACCAATCTTGTGCATCCAATAAGTGATTTTGAGTCATTGGTTGAACATTTAGGTCATTTTCGTCCTCCCTAGGCTTATTCTAATCCAATAAGGTTTTTAACCAATCTTGTGCATCCAATAATTGATTTTGTCTCATTGGTTGAACTTTAGGCCATTTTCGTCCTCCCTAGTCTTATTCTAATCCAATTAGGGTTTTTAACCAATCTTGTGCATCCAATAAGTGATTTTGTATCATTCGTTGAACATTTAGTTCATTTACGTACTCCCTTGGCTTATTCTAATCCAATTATGGTTTTTAACCATTCTTGTGCATCCAATAAGTGATTTTGTGTCATTGGTTGAACATTTAGGTCATTTTCATCTTCCCTAGGCTTATTCTAATCCAATTAGGGTTTTTATCCAATCTTGTGCATCCAATAAGTGATTTTGTGTCATTGGTTGAACATTTAGGTCATTTTCGTCCTCCATAGGCTTATTCTAATCCAATTAAGGTTTTTAACCAATCTTGTGCATCCAATAATTGATTTTGTGTCATTGGTTGAACATTAGGTCATTTTCGTCGTCCCTAGGCTTATTCTAATCCAATCTGGGTTTTTAACCAATCTTGTGCATCCAATAAGTGATTTTGTATCATTCGTTGAACATTTAGTTCATTTACGTACTCCCTTGGCTTATTCTAATCCAATTATGGTTTTTAACCATTCTTGTGCATTCAATAAGTGATTTTGTGTCATTTGTTGAACATTGAGGTCATTTTCGTCCTCCCTAGGCTTGTTCTAATCCAATTAGGGTTTTTAACCAATCTTGTGCATCCAATAATTGATTTTGTGTCATTGGTTGAACATTAGGTCATTTTCGTCCTCCATAGTCTTATTCTAATCCAATTAGGGTTTTTAACCAATCTTGTGCATCCAATAAGTGATTTTGTATCATTCGTTAAACATTTAGTTCATTTACGTACTCCCTTGGCTTATTCTAATCCAATTATGGGTTTTAACCATTCTTGTGCATCCAATAAGTGATTTTGTGTCATTGGTTGAACATTTAGGTCATTTTCATCCTCCCTAGGCTTATTCTAATCCAATTAGGTTTTTTATCCAATCTTGTGCATCCAATAAGTGATTTTTTGTCATTGGTTGAACATTTAGGTCATTTTTGTCCTCCATAGGCTTATTCTAATCCAATTAAGGTTTTTAACCAATCTTGTGCATCCAATAATTGATTTTGTGTCATTTGTTGAACATTAGGTCATTTTCGTCGTCCCTAGGCTTATTCTAAACCAATTAGGGTTTTAAACCAATCTTGTGCATCCAATAAGTGATTTGGTGTCATTTGTTGAACATTTAGGTCATTTTCATCCTCCCTAGGCTTATTCTAATCCAATTAGGGTTTTTATCCAATCTTGTGCATCCAATAAGTGATTTTGTGTCATTGGTTGAACAGTTAGGTCATTTTCGTCCTCCATAGGCTTATTCTAATCCAATTAAGGTTTTCAACCAATCTTGTGCATCCAATAATTGATTTTGTGTCATTGGTTGAACATTAGGTCATATTCGTCCTCCCTAGGCTTATTCTAATCCAATTAGGGTTTTTAACCAATCTTGTGCATCCAATAAGTGATTTGGTGTCATTGGTTGAACATTTAGGTCATTTTCATCCTCCCTAGGCTTATTCTAATCCAATTAGGGTTTTTATCCAATCTTCTGCATCAAATAAGTGATTTTGTGTCATTGGTTGAACATTTAGGTCATTTTCGTCCTCCATAGGATTATTCTAATCCAATTAAGGTTTTTAACCAATCTTGTGCATCCAATAATTGATTTTGTGTCATTGGTTGAACATTAGGTCATTTTCATCCTCCCTAGGCTTATTCTAATCCAATTAGGATTTTTAACCAATCTTGTGCATCCAATAAGTAATTTTGTGTCATTGGTTGAACATTTAGGTCATTTTCGTCCTCCCTAGGCTTATTCTAATCCAATAAGGTTTTTAACCAATCTTGTGCATCCAATAATTGATTTGGTCTCATTGGTTGAACATTAGGCCATTTTCGTCCTCCCTAGGCTTATTTTTATCTAATTAGGGGTTTTAATCAATCTTGTGCATCCAATAACTGATTTTGTGTCATTGGTTGAACATTTATTTGATTTTCGTCCTTCCTTGGCTTATTCTAATCCAATAAGAGTTTTTAACCAATCTTGCGCATCCAATAAGTGATTTTGTGTCATTCGTTGAACATTGAGGTCATTTACGTCCTCCCTAGGCTTATTCTAATCCAATTAGGGTTTTTAACTCACTTGTGCATCCAATAAGTTATTTTGTTTCATTCGTTGAACATTTAGGTCATTTACGTACTACCTTGGCTTATTCTAATCCAATTATGGTTTTCAACCATTCTTGTGCATCCAATAAGTGATTTTGTGTCATTGGTTGAACATTTAGGTCATTTTCGTCCTCCCTAGGTTTATTCTAATCCAGTTAGGGTTTTTAACTAATCTTGTGCATCCTATAAGTGATTTTGTTTCATTGGATTGACATTTAGGTCATTTAATTCCTCCCTATGCTACTTCTAGTTCAATTAGGATTTTCAATCAATCTTGTGCAACCAATAAGTGATTTTGTGTCATTGGTTGAACATTTAGGTCATTTACGACCTCCCTAGGCTTATTCTAATCCGATTAGGGTTTTTAACCAATCTTGTGCATCCAATAAGGGACTTTGTGTCATTGGTTGAACATTTAGGTCATTTTCGTCCACCCTTGGCTTATTCTAATCCAATTAGGGTTTTTAAACAATCTTGTGCATCCAATAAGTGATTTTGTGTCATTGGTTGAACATTAGGTCATTTTCGTCATCCCTAGGCTTATTCTTATCCAATTAGGGTTTTTATCCAATCTTGTGCATCCAATAAGTGATTTTGTGTCATTGGTTGAACATTTAGGTCATTTTCGTCCTCCATAGGCTTATTCTAATCCAATTAAGGTTTTTAACCAATCTTGTGCATCCAATAATTGATTTTGTGTCATTGGTTGAACATTAGGTAATTTTCGTCGTCCCTAGGCTTATTCTAATCCAATTAGGGTTTTTAACCAATCTTGTGCATCCAATAAGTGATTTGGTGTCATTGGTTGAACATTTAGGTCATTTTCATCCTCCCTAGGCTTATTCTAATCCAATTAGGGTTTTTATCCAATCTTGTGAATCCAATAAGTGATTTTGTGTCATTGGTTGAACATTTAGGTCATTTTCGTCGTCCCTAGGCCTATGCTAATCCAATTAGGATTTTTAACTAATCTTGTGCATCCAATAAGTGATTTTGTATCATTCGTTGAACATTTAGTTCATTTACGTACTCCCATGGCTTATTTTAATCCAATTATGGTTTTTAACCATTCTTGTGCATCCAATAAGTGATTTTGTGTCATTTGTTGAACATTGAGGTCATTTTCGTCCTCCCTAGGCTTATTCTAATCCAATTAGGGTTTTTAACCAATCTTGTGCATCCAATAATTGATTTTGTGTCATTGGTTGAACATTAGGTCATTTTCGTCCTCCCTAGTCTTATTCTAATCCAATTAGGGTTTTTAACCAATCTTGTGCATCCAATAAGTGATTTTGTATCATTCGTTGAACATTTAGTTCATTTACGTACTCCCTTGGCTTATTCTAATCCAATTATGGGTTTTAACCATTCTTGTGCATCCAATAAGTGATTTTGTTTCATTGGTTGAACATTTAGGTCATTTTCGTCGTCCCTAGGCTTATTCTAATCCAATTAGGGTTTTTATCCAATCTTGTGCATCCAATAAGTGATTTTGTGTCATTGGTTGAACATTTAGGTCATTTTCGTCCTCCATAGGCTTATTCTAATCCAATTAAGGTTTTTAACCAATCTTGTGCATCCAATAATTGATTTTGTGTCATTGGTTGAACATTAGGTCATTTTCCTCGTCCCTAGGCTTATTCTAATCCAATTAGGGTTTTTAACCAATCTTGTGCATCCAATAAGTGATTTGGTGTCATTGGTTGAACATTTAGGTCATTTTCATCCTCCCTAGGCTTATTCTAATCCAATTAGAGTTTTTATCCAATCTTGTGAATCCAATAAGTGATTTTGTGTCATTGGTTGAACATTTAGGTCATTTTCGTCCTCCCTAGGCTTATTCTAATCCAATTAGGGTTTTTAACTAATCTTGTGCATCCAATAAGGGGATTTGTATCATTCGTTGAACATTTAGTTCATTTACGTACTCCCTTGGCTTATTCTAATCCAATTATGGTTTTTAACCATTCTTGTGCATCCAATCAGTGATTTTGTGTCATTTGTTGAACATTGAGGTCATTTTCGTCCTCCCTAGGCTTATTCTAATCCAATTAGGGTTTTTATCCAATCTTCTGCATCCAATAAGTGATTTTGTGTCATTGGTTGAACATTTAGGTCATTTTCGTCCTCCATAGGCTTATTCTAATCCAATTAAGGTTTTTAACCAATCTTGTGCATCCAATAATTGATTTTGTGTCATTGGTTGAACATTAGGTCATATTCGTCCTCCCTAGGCTTATTCTAATCCAATTAGGGTTTTTAACCAATCTTGTGCATACAATAAGTGATTTTGAGTCATTGGTTGAACAATTAGGTCATTTTCGTCCACCTTTGGCTTATTCTAATCCAATTAGGATTTTTAACCAATCTTGTGCATCCAATAAGTGATTTTGTGTCATTGGTTGAACATTTAGGTGATTTTCGTCCTCCCTAGGCTTATTCTAATCCAATAAGGTTTTTAACCAATCTTGTGCATCCAATAATTGATTTTGTCTCATTGGTTGAACATTAGGCCATTTTCGTCCTCCCTAGGCTTATTCTTATCTAAATAGGGTTTTTAATCAATCTTGTGCATCCAATAACTGATTTTGTGTCATTGGTTGAACATTTATTTGATTTTCGTCCTTCCTAGGCTTATTCTAATCCAATTAGGGTTTTTAACTAATCTTGTGCATCCAATAAGTGATTTTGTTTCATTCGTTGAACATTTAGGTCATTTTCGTCCACCCTTGGCTTATCCTAATCCAATAAGGTTTTTAACCAATCTTGTGCATCCAATAATTGATTTTGTCTCATTGGTTGAACATTAGGCCATTTTCGTCCTCCCTAATCTTATTCTAATCCAATTAGAGTTTTTAACCAATCTTGTGCATCCAATAAGTGGTTTTGTATCATTCGTTGAACATTTAGTTCATTTACGTACTCCCTTGGCTTATTCTAATCCAATTATGGTTTTTAACCATTCTTGTGCATCCAATAAGTGATTTTGTGTCATGGGTTGAACATTTAGGTCATTTTCATCCTCCCTAGGCTTATTCTAATCCAATTAGGTTTTTTATCCAATCTTGTGCATCCAATAAGTGATTTTGTGTCATTGGTTGAACATTTAGGTCATTTTCGTCCTCCATAGGCTTATTCTAATCCAATTAAGGTTTTTAACCAATCTTGTGCATCCAATAATTGATTTTGTGTCATTGGTTGAACATTAGGTCATTTTCGTGTACCCTAGGCTTATTCTAATCCAATTAGGGTTTTTAACCAATCTTGTGCATCCAATAAGTGATTTGGTGTCATTGGTTGAACATTTAGGTCATTTTCATCCTCCCTAGGCTTATTCTAATCAAATTAGGGTTTTTATCCAATCTTCTGCATCCAATAAGTGATTTTGTGTCATTGGTTGAACATTTAGGTCATTTTCGTCCTCCATAAGCTTATTCTAATCCAATTAAGGTTTTTAACCAATCTTGTGCATCCAATAATTGATTTTGTGTCATTGGTTAAACATTAGGTCATATTCGTCCTTCCTAGGCTTATTCTAATCCAATTAGGGTTTTTAACCAATCGTGTGCATCCAATAAGTGATTTTGAGTCATTGGTTGAACATTTAGGTCATTTTCGTCCACCCTTGGCTTATTCTAATCCAATTAGGATTTTTAACCAATCTTGTGCATCCAATAAGTGATTTTGTGTCATTGGTTGAACATTTAGGTCATTTTCGTCCTCCCTAGGCTTATTCTAATCCAATAAGGTTTTTAACCAATCTTGTGCGTCCAATAATTGATTTGGTCTCATTGGTTGAACATTAGGCCATTTTCGTCCTCCCTAGGCTTATTCTTATCTAATTAGGGTTTTTAACCAATCTTGTGCATCCAATAACTGATTTTGTGTCATTCGTTGAACATTTATTTGATTTTCGTCCTTCCTTGGCTTATTCTAATCCAATAAGAGTTTTTAACCAATCTTGCGCATCCAATAAGTGATTTTGTGTCATTCGTTGAACATTTAGGTCATTTTCGTCCTCCCTAGGCTTATTCTAATCCAATAAGGTTTTTAACCAATCTTGTGCATCCAATAATTGATTTTGTCTCATTGGTTGAACATTACGCCATTTTCGTCCTCCCTAATCTTATTCTAATCCAATTAGAGTTTTTAACCAATCTTGTGCATCCAATAAGTGGTTTTGTATCATTCGTTGAACATTTAGTTCATTTACGTACTCCCTTGGCTTATTCTAATCCAATTATGGTTTTTAACCATTCTTGTGCATCCAATAAGTGATTTTGTGTCATTGGTTGAACATTTAGGTCATTTTCATCCTGCCTAGGCTTATTCTACTCCAATTAGGGTTTTTATCCAATCTTGTGCATCCAATAAGTGATTTTGTGTCATTGGTTGAACATTTAGGTCATTTTCGTCCTCCATAGGCTTATTCTAATCCAATTAAGGTTTTTAACCAATCTTGTGCATCCAATAATTGATTTTGTGTCATTGGTTGAACATTAGGTCATTTTCGTGCTCCCTAGGCTTATTATAATCCAATTAGGGTTTTTAACCAATCTTGTGCATCCAATAAGTGATTTTGTGTCATTCGTTGAACATTTAGGTAATTTACGTACTCCCTTGGCTTATTCTAATCCAATTATGGTTTTTAACCATTCTTGTGCATCCAATAAGTGATTTTGTGTCATTGGTTGAACATTTAGTTCATTTTAATCCTCCCTAGGCTTATTCTAATCCAATTAGGGTTTTTAAATAATCTTGTGCATCCAATAAGTGATTTTGTTTCATTCGTTGAACATTTAGGTAATTTACGTACTCCCTTGGCTTATTCTAATCCAATTATGGTTTTTAACCATTCTTGTGCATCCAATAAGTGATTTTGTGTCATTGGTTGAACATTTAGTTCATTTTAATCCTCCCTAGGCTTATTCTAATCCAATTAGGGTTTTTAACCAATCTTGTGCATCCAATAAGTGATTTTGTGTCATTGGTTGAACATTTAGGTCATTTTCGTCCTCCCTAGGTTTATTCTAATCCAGTTAGGGTTTTTAACTAATCTTGTGCATCCAATAAGTGATTTTATTTCATTGGATTGACATTTAGGTCATTTAATTCCTCCCTATGCTTTTTCTAGTTCAATTAGGATTTTCAATCAATCTTGTGCACCCAATAAGTGATTTTGTGTCATTGGTTAAACATTTAGGTCATTTACGACCTCCCTAGGCTTATTCTAATCCGATTAGAGTTTTTAACCAATCTTGTGCATCCAATAAGAGACTTTGTGTCATTGGTTGAACATTTAGGTCATTTTCGTCCACCCTTGGCTTATTCTAATCCAATTAGGGTTTTTAAACAATCTTGTGCATCCAATAAGTGATTTTGTGTCATTGGTTGAACATTTAGGTCATTTTCGTCCTCCCTAGGCTTATTCTAATCCAATAAGGTTTTTAACCAATCTTGTGCATCCAATAATTGATTTTGTCTCATTGGTTGAACATTAGGCCATTTTCGTCCTCCCTAATCTTATTCTAATCCAATTAGGGTTTTTAACTAATCTTGTGCATCCAATAAGTGATTTTGTATCATTCGTTGAATATTTAGTTCATTTACGTACTCCCTTGGCTTATTCTAATCCAATTATGGTTTTTAACCTTTCTTGTGCATCCAATGAGTGATTTTGTGTCATTGGTTGAACATTTAGGTCATTTTTATCCTCCCTAGGCTTATTCTAATCAAATTAGGGTTTTTATCCAATCTTGTGCATCCAATAAGTGATTTTGTGTCATTGGTTGAACATTTAGGTCATTTTCGTCCTCCATAGGCTTATTCTAATCCAATTAAGGTTTTTAACCAATCTTGTGCATCCAATAATTGATTTTGTGTCATTGGTTGAACATTAGGTCATTTTCGCGCTCCCTAGGCTTATTATAATCCAATTAGGGTTTTTAACCAATCTTGTGCATCCAATAAGTGATTTTATGTCATTCGTTGAACGTTGAAGTCATTTACGTCCTCCCTAGGCTTATTCTAATCCAATTAGTGTTTATAACTAATCTTGTGCATCCAATAATTGATTTTGTGTCATTGGTTGAACATTAGGACATTTTCGTCGTCCCTAGGCTTATTCTAATCCAATTAGGGTTTTTAACCAATCTTGTGCATCCAATAAGTGATTTTGTGTCAATGGTTAAACATTTAGGTCATTTTCATCCTCCCTAGGCTTATTCTAATCCAATTAGGGTTTTTATCCAATCTTGTGCATCCAATAAGTGATTTTGTGTCATTGGTTGAACATTTAGGTCATTTTCGTCCTCCACAGGCTTATTCTAACCAATCTTGTGCATCCAATAATTGATTTTGTGTCATTGGTTGAACATTAGGTCATTTTCGTCCTCCCTAGTCTTAATCTAATCCAATTAGGGTTTTTAACGAATCTTGTGCGTCCAATAAGTGATTTTGTATCATTCGTTGAACATTTAGTTCATTTACTTACTCCCTTGGCTTATTCTAATCCAATTATGGGTTTTAACCATTCTTGTGCATCCAATAAGTGATTTTGTGTCATTGGTTGAACATTAAGGTCATTTTCATCCTCCCTAGGCTTATTCTAATCCAATTAGGTTTTTTATCCAATCTTGTGCATCCAATAAGTGATTTTGTGTCATTGGTTGATCATTTAGGTCATTTTCGTCCTCCATAGGCTTATTCTAATCCAATTAAGGTTTTTAACCAATCTTGTGCATCCAATAATTGATTTTGTGCCATTGGTTGAACATTAGGTCATTTTCGTCGTCCCTAGGCTTATTCTAATCCAATTAGGGTTTTTAACCAATCTTGTGCATCCAATAAGTGATTTGGTGTCATTGGTTGAACATTTAGGTCATTTTCATCCTCCCTAGGCTTATTCTAATCCAATTAGGGTTTTTATCCAATCTTGTGCATCCAATAAGTGATTTTGTGTCATTGGTTGAACATTTTGGTCATTTTCATCCTCCATAGGCTTATTCTAATCCAATTAAGGTTTTTAACCAATCTTGTGCATCCAATAATTGATTTTGTGTCATTGGTTGAACATTAGGTCATATTCGTCCTCCCTAGGCTTATTCTAATCCTATTAAGGTTTTTAACCAATCTTGTGCATCCAATAAGTGATTTTGAGCCATTGGTTGAACATTTAGGTCATTTTCGTCCTCCATAGGCTTATTCTAATCCAATTAAGGTTTTTAACCAATCTTGTGCATCCAATAATTGATTTTGTGTCATTGGTTGAACATTAGGTCATTTTCGTCGTCCCTAGGCTTATTCTAATCCAATTAGGGTATTTAACCAATCTTGTGCATCCAATAAGTGATTTGGTGTCATTGGTTGAACATTTAGGTCATTTTCATCCTCCCTAGGCTTATTCTAATCCAATTAGGGTTTTTATCCAATCTTGTGCATCCAATAAGTGATTTTGTGTCATTGGTTGAACATTTAGGTCATTTTCGTCCTCCACAGGCTTATTCTAACCAATATTGTGCATCCAATAATTGATTTTGTGTCATTGGTTGAACATTAGGTCATTTTCGTCCTCCCTAGTCTTAATCTAATCCAATTAGGGTTTTTAACGAATCTTGTGCGTCCAATAAGTGATTTTGTATCATTCGTTGAACATTTAGTTCATTTACGTACTCCCTTGGCTTATTCTAATCCAATTATGGGTTTTAACCATTCTTGTGCATCCAATAAGTGATTTTGTGTCATTGGTTGAACATTAAGGTCATTTTCATCCTCCCTAGGCTTATTCTAATCAAATTAGGTTTTTTATCCAATCTTGTGCATCCAATAAGTGATTTTGTGTCATTGGTTGATCATTTAGGTCATTTTCGTCCTCCATAGGCTTATTCTAATCCAATTAAGGTTTTTAACCAATCTTGTGCATCCAATAATTGATTTTGTGTCATTGGTTGAACATTAGGTCATTTTCGTCGTCCCTAGGCTTATTCTAATCCAATTAGGGTTTTTAACCAATCTTGTGCATCAAATAAGTGATTTGGTGTCATTGGTTGAACATTTAGGTCATTTTCATCCTCCCTAGGCTTATTCTAATCCAATTAGGGTTTTTATCCAATCTTGTGCATCCAATAAGTGATTTTGTGTCATTGGTTGAACATTTTGGTCATTTTCATCCTCCATAGGCTTATTCTAATCCAATTAAGGTTTTTAACCAATCTTGTGCATCCAATAATTGATTTTGTGTCATTGGTTGAACATTAGGTCATATTCGTCCTCCCTAGGCTTATTCTAATCCTATTAAGGTTTTTAACCAATCTTGTGCATCCAATAAGTGATTTTGAGCCATTGGTTGAACATTTAGGTCATTTTCGTCCTCCATAGGCTTATTCTAATCCAATTAAGGTTTTTAACCAATCTTGTGCATCCAATAATTGATTTTGTGTCATTGGTTGAACATTAGGTCATTTTCGTCGTCCCTAGGCTTATTCTAATCCAATTAGGGTTTTTAACCAATCTTGTGCATCCAATAAGTGATTTGGTGTCATTGGTTGAACATTTAGGTCATTTTCATCCTCCCTAGGCTTATTCTAATCCAATTAGGGTTTTTATCCAATCTTGTGCATCCAATAAGTGATTTTGTGTCATTGGTTGAACATTTAGGTCATTTTCGTCCTCCACAGGCTTATTCTAACCAATATTGTGCATCCAATAATTGATTTTGTGTCATTGGTTGAACATTAGGTCATTTTCGTCCTCCCTAGTCTTAATCTAATCCAATTAGGGTTTTTAACGAATCTTGTGCGTCCAATAAGTGATTTTGTATCATTCGTTGAACATTTAGTTCATTTACGTACTCCCTTGGCTTATTCTAATCCAATTATGGGTTTTAACCATTCTTGTGCATCCAATAAGTGATTTTGTGTCATTGGTTGAACATTAAGGTCATTTTCATCCTCCCTAGGCTTATTCTAATCAAATTAGGTTTTTTATCCAATCTTGTGCATCCAATAAGTGATTTTGTGTCATTGGTTGATCATTTAGGTCATTTTCGTCCTCCATAGGCTTATTCTAATCCAATTAAGGTTTTTAACCAATCTTGTGCATCCAATAATTGATTTTGTGTCATTGGTTGAACATTAGGTCATTTTCGTCGTCCCTAGGCTTATTCTAATCCAATTAGGGTTTTTAACCAATCTTGTGCATCCAATAATTGATTTTGTGTCATTGGTTGAACATTAGGTTATATTCGTCCTCCCTAGGCTTATTCTAATCCAATTAGGGTTTTTAACCAATCTTGTGCATCCAATAAGTGATTTTGAGTCATTGGTTGAACATTTAGGTCACTTTCGTCCACCCTTGGCTTATTCTAATCCAATTAGGGTTTTTAAACAATCTTGTGCATCCAATAATTGATTATGTGTCATTGGTTGAACATTTAGGTCATTTTCGTCCTCCCTAGGCTTATTCTAATCCAATAAGGTTTTTAACCAATCTTGTACATCCAATAATTGATTTTGTCTCATTGGTTGAACATTAGGTCATTTACGTCCTCCCTAGACTTATTCTAATCCAATTAGTGTTTATAACTAATCTTGTGCATCCAATAAGTGATTTGGTGTCATTGGTTGAACATTTAGGTCATTTTCATCCTCCCTAGGCTTATTCTAATCCAATTAGGGTTTTTATCCAATCTTGTGCATCCAATAAGTGATTTTGTGTCATTGGTTGAACATTTAGGTCATTTTCGTCCTCCATAGGCTTATTCTAATCCAATTAAGGTTTTTAACCAATCGTGTGCATCCAATAATTGATTTTGTGTCATTGGTTGAACATTAGGTCATTTTCGTCCATCCTAGGCTTATTATAATCCAATTAGGGTTTTTAACGATTCTTGTGCATCCAATAAGTGATTTTGTGTCATTCGTTGAACATTGAGGTCATTTACGTCCTCCCTAATCTTATTCTAATCCAATTAGGGTTTTTAACTAATCTTGTGCATCCAATAAGTGATTTTGTATCATTCGTTGAACATTTAGTTCATTTACGTACTCCCTTGGCTTATTCTAATCCAATTATGGTTTTTAACCTTTCTTGTGCATCCAATGAGTGATTTTGTGTCATTGGTTGAACATTTAGGTCATTTTTATCCTCCCTAGGCTTATTCTAATCAAATTAGGGTTTTTATCCAATCTTGTGCATCCAATAAGTGATTTTGTGTCATTGGTTGAACATTTAGGTCATTTTCGTCCTCCATAGGCTTATTCTAATCCAATTAAGGTTTTTAACCAATCTTGTGCATCCAATAATTGATTTTGTGTCATTGGTTGAACATTAGGTCATTTTCGTGCTCCCTAGGCTTATTATAATCCAATTAGGGTTTTTAACCAATCTTGTGCATCCAATAAGTGATTTTGTGTCATTCGTTGAACATTGAGGTCATTTACATCCTCCCTAGGCTTATTCTAATCCAATTAGTGTTTATAACTAATCTTGTGCATCCAATAAGTGATTATGTATCATTCGTTGAACATTTAGTTCATTTACGTACTCCCTTGGCTTATTTTAAACCAAATATGGTTTTTAACCATTCTTGTGCATCCAATAAGTGATTTTGTGTCATTGGTTGAACATTTAGGTCATTTTCATCCTCCCTAGGCTTATTTTAATCCAATTAGGGTTTTTAACCAATCTTGTGCATCCAATAAGTGATTTTGTGTCATTGGTTGAACATTTAGGTCATTTTCGTCCTCCATAGGCTTATTCTAATCCAATTAAGGTTTTTAACCAATCTTGTGCATCCAATAATTGATTTTGTGTCATTGGTTGAACTTAGGTCTTTTTCGTCCTCCCTAGGCTTATTCTTATCTAATTAGGGTTTTTAATCAATCTTGTGCATCCAATAACTGATTTTGTGTCATTGGTTAAACATTTATTTGATTTTCGTCCTTCCTATGCTTATTCTAATCCAATTAGGGTTTTTAACCAATCTTGTGCATCCAATAAGTGATTTTGTGTCATTCGTTGAACATTGAGGTCATTTACGTCCTCCCTAGGCTTATTCTAATCTAATTAGGGTTTATAACTAATCTTGTGCATCCAATAAGTGATTTTGTATCATTCGTTGAACATTTAGTTCATTTACGTACTCCCTTGGCTTATTCTAATCCAATTATGGTTTTTAACCATTCTTGTGCATCCAATAAGTGATTTTGTGTCATTTGTTGAACATTGAGGTCATTTTCGTCCTCCCTAGGCTTATTCTAATCCAATTAGGGTTTTTAACCAATCTTGTGCATCCAATAATTGATTTTGTGTCATTGGTTGAACATTAGGTCATTTTCGTCCTTCCTAGGCTTATTCTAATCCAATTAGGGTTTTAATCCAATCTTGTGCATCCAATAAGTGATTCTGTGTCATTGGTTGAACATTTAGGTCATTTTCATCCTCCCTAGGCTTATTCTAATCCAATTAGGGTTTTTATCCAATCTTGTGCATCCAATAAGTGATTTTGTGTCATTGGTTGAACATTTAAGTCATTTTCGTCCTGCATAGGCTTATTCTAATCCAATTAAGGTTTTTAACCAATCTTGTGCATTCAATAATTGATTTTGTGTCATTGGTTGAACATTAGATCATTTTCGTCCTCCCTAGGCTTATTCTAATCCAATAATGGTTTTTATCCAATCTTGTGCATCCAATAAGTGATTTTGTGTCATTGTTTGAACATTTAGGTCATTTTCATCCTCCCTAGGCTTATTCTAATCCAATTAGGGTTTTTATCCAATCTTGTGCATCCAATAAGTGATTTTGTGTCATTGGTTGAACATTTAGGTCATTTTCGTCCTCCATAGGCTTATTCTAATCCAATTAGGGTTTTTAACCAATCTTGTGCATCCAATAAGTGATTTTGAGTCATTGGTTGAACATTTAGGTCATTTTCGTCCACCCTTGGCTTATTCTAATCCAATTAGGATTTTTAACCAATCTTGTGCATCCAATAAGTGATTTTGTGTCATTGGTTGAACATTTAGGTCATTTTCGTCCTCCCTAGGCTTATTCTAATCCAATAAGGTTTTTAACCAATCTTGTGCATCCAATAATTGATTTTGTCTCATTGGTTGAACATTAGGCCATTTTCGTCCTCCCTAATCTTATTCTAATCCAATTAGAGTTTTTAACCAATCTTGTGCATCCAATAAGTGGTTTTGTATCATTCGTTGAACATTTAGTTCATTTACGTACTCCCTTGGCTTATTCTAATCCAATTATGGTTTTTAACCATTCTTGTGCATCCAATAAGTGATTTTGTGTCATAGGTTGAACATTTAGGTCATTTTCATCCTCCCTAGGCTTATTCTACTCCAATTAGGGTTTTTATCCAATCTTGTGCATCCAATAAGTGATTTTGTGTCATTGGTTGAACATTTAGGTCATTTTCGTCCTCCATAGGCTTATTCTAATCCAATTAAGGTTTTTAACCAATCTTGTGCATCCAATAATTGATTTTGTGTCATTGGTTGAACATTAGGTCATATTCGTCGTCCCTAGGCTTATTCTAATCCAATTTGGGTTTTTAACCAATCTTGTGCATCCAATAAGTGATTTTGTGTCATTGGTTGAACATTTAGGTCATTTTCATCCTCCCTAGGCTTATTCTAATCCAATTAGGGTTTTTATCCAATCTTGTGCATCCAATAAGTGATTTTGTGTCATTGGTTGAACATTTAGGTCATTTTCGTCCTCCACAGGCTTATTCTAACCAATCTTGTGCATCCAATAATTGATTTTGTGTCATTGGTTGAACATTAGGTCATTTTCGTCCTCCCTAGTCTTAATCTAATCCAATTAGGGTTTTTAACGAATCTTGTGCATCCAATAAGTGATTTTGTATCATTCGTTGAACATTTAGTTCATTTACGTACTCCCTTGGCTTATTCTAATCCAATTATGGGTTTTAACCATTCTTGTGCATCCAATAAGTGATTTTGTGTCATTGGTTGAACATTAAGGTCATTTTCATCCTCCCTAGGCTTATTCTAATCAAATTAGGTTTTTTATCCAATCTTGTGCATCCAATAAGTGATTTTGTGTCATTGGTTGATCATTTAGGTCATTTTCGTCCTCCATAGGCTTATTCTAATCCAATTAAGGTTTTTAACCAATCTTGTGCATCCAATAATTGATTTTGTGTCATTGGTTGAACATTAGGTCATTTTCGTCGTCCCTAGGCTTATTCTAATCCAATTAGGGTTTTTAACCAATCTTGTGCATCAAATAAGTGATTTGGTGTCATTGGTTGAACATTTAGGTCATTTTCATCCTCCCTAGGCTTATTCTAATCCAATTAGGGTTTTTATCCAATCTTGTGCATCCAATAAGTGATTTTGTGTCATTGGTTGAACATTTTGGTCATTTTCATCCTCCATAGGCTTATTCTAATCCAATTAAGGTTTTTAACCAATCTTGTGCATCCAATAATTGATTTTGTGTCATTGGTTGAACATTAGGTCATATTCGTCCTCCCTAGGCTTATTCTAATCCTATTAAGGTTTTTAACCAATCTTGTGCATCCAATAAGTGATTTTGAGTCATTGGTTGAACATTTAGGTCATTTTCGTCCACCCTTGGCTTATTCTAATCCAATTAGGGTTTTTAAAAAATCTTGTGCATCCAATAATTGATTTTGTGTCATTGGTTGAACATTTAGGTCATTTTCGTCCTCCCTAGGCTTATTCTAATCCAATAAGGTTTTTAACCAATCTTGTGCATATAATAATTGATTTTGTCTCATTGGTTGAACATTAGGCCATTTTCGTCCTCCCTAATCTTATTCTAATCCAATTAGAGTTTTTAACCAATCTTGTGCATCCAATAAGTGGTTTTGTATCATTCGTTGAACATTTAGTTCATTTACGTACTCCCTTGGCTTATTCTAATCCAATTATGGTTTTTAACCATTCTTGTGCATCCAATAAGTGATTTTGTGTCATTGGTTGAACATTTAGGTCATTTTCATCCTGCCTAGGCTTATTCTACTCCAATTAGGGTTTTTATCCAATCTTGTGCATCCAATAAGTGATTTTGTGTCATTGATTGAACATTTAGGTCATTTTCGTCCTGCATAGGCTTATTCTAATCCAATTAAGGTTTTTAACCAATCTTGTGCATCCAATAATTGATTTTGTGTCATTGGTTGAACATTAGGTCATTTTCGTGCTCCCTAGGCTTATTATAATCCAATTAGGGTTTTTAACCAATCTTGTGCATCCAATAAGTGATTTTGTGTCATTCATTGAACATTGAGGTCATTTACATCCTCCCTAGGCTTATTCTAATCCAATTAGTGTTTATAACTAATCTTGTGCATCCAATAAGTGATTATGTATCATTCGTTGAACATTTAGTTCATTTACGTACTCCCTTGGCTTATTTTAAACCAAATATGGTTTTTAACCATTCTTGTGCATCCAATAAGTGATTTTGTGTCATTGGTTGAACATTTAGGTCATTTTCATCCTCCCTAGGCTTATTCTAATCCAATTAGGGTTTTTAACCAATCTTGTGCATCCAATAAGTGATTTTGTGTCATTGGTTGAACATTTAGGTCATTTTCGTCCTCCATAGGCTTATTCTAATCCAATTAAGGTTTTTAACCAATCGTGTGCATCCAATAATTGATTTTGTGTCATTGGTTGAACATTAGGTCATTTTCGTCCATCCTAGGCTTATTATAATCCAATTAGGGTTTTTAACGATTCTTGTGCATCCAATAAGTGATTTTGTGTCATTCGTTGAACATTGAGGTCATTTACGTCCTCCCTAATCTTATTCTAATCCAATTAGGGTTTTTAACTAATCTTGTGCATCCAATAAGTGATTTTGTATCATTCGTTGAACATTTAGTTCATTTACGTACTCCCTTGGCTTATTCTAATCCAATTATGGTTTTTAACCATTCTTGTGCATCCAATAAGTGATTTTGTGTCATTGGTTGAACATTTAGGTCATTTTCATCCTCCCTAGGCTTATTCTAATCCAATTAGGGTTTTTAACCAATCTTGTGCATCCAATAAGTGATTTTGTGTCATTGGTTGAACATTTAGGTCATTTTCATCCTCCCTAGGCTTATTCTAATCCAATTAGGGTTTTTATCCAATCTTGTGCATCCAATAATTGATTTTGTGTCATTGGTTGAACATTGAGTCATTTTCGTCCACCCTAGTCTTATTCTAATCCAATTAAGGTTTTTAACAAATCTTGTGCATCCAATAAGTGATTTTGTATCATTCGTTGAACATTTAGTTCATTTACGTACTCCCTTGGCTTATTCTAATCCAATTATGGTTTTTAACCATTCTTGTGCATCCAATAAGTGATTTTGTGTCATTGGTTGAACATTTAGGTCATTTTCATCCTCCCTAGGCTTATTCTAATCCAATTAGGGTTTTTATCCAATCTTGTGCATCCAATAAGTGATTTTGTGTCATTGGTTGAACATTTAGGTCATTTTCGTCCTCCATAGGCTTTTTCTAATCCAATTAAGGTTTTTAACCAATCTTGTGCATCCAATAATTGATTTTGTGTCATTGGTTGAACATTAGGTCATTTTCGTCCTCCCTAGGCTTATTCTAATCCAATTAGGGTTTTTAACCAATCTTGTGCATCCAATAAGTGATTTTGTATCATTCGTTGAACATTTAGTTCATTTACGTACTCCCTTGGCTTATTCTAATCCAATTATGGGTTTTAACCATTCTTGTGCATCCAATAAGTGATTTTGTGTCATTGGTTGAACATTTAGGTCATTTACATCCTCCCTAGGCTTATTCTAATCCAATTAGGTTTTTTATCCAATCTTGTGCATCCAATAAGTGATTTTGTGTCATTGGTTGAACATTTAGGTCATTTTCGTCCTCCATAGGCTTATTCTAATCCAATTAAGGTTTTTAACCAATCTTGTGCATCCAATAATTGATTTTGTGTCATTGGTTGAACATTAGGTCATTTTCGTGCTCCCTAGGCTTATTATAATCCAATTAGGGTTTTTAACCAATCTTGTGCATCCAATAAGTGATTTTGTGTCATTCGTTGAACATTGAGGTCATTTACATCCTCCCTAGGCTTATTCTAATCCAATTAGTGTTTATAACTAATCTTGTGCATCCAATAAGTGATTATGTATCATTCGTTGAACATTTAGTTCATTTACGTACTCCCTTGGCTTATTTTAAACCAAATATGGTTTTTAACCATTCTTGTGCATCCAATAAGTGATTTTGTGTCATTGGTTGAACATTTAGGTCATTTTCATCCTCCCTAGGCTTATTTTAATCCAATTAGGGTTTTTAACCAATCTTGTGCATCCAATAAGTGATTTTGTGTCATTGGTTGAACATTTAGGTCATTTTCGTCCTCCATAGGCTTATTCTAATCCAATTAAGGTTTTTAACCAATCGTGTGCATCCAATAATTGATTTTGTGTCATTGGTTGAACATTAGGTCATTTTTTTCCATCCTAGGCTTATTATAATCCAATTAGGGTTTTTAACCAATCTTGTGCATCCAATAAGTGATTTGGTGTCATTGGTTGAACATTTAGGTCATTTACGTCCTCCCTAATCTTATTCTAATCCAATTAGGGTTTTTATCCAATCTTGTGCATCCAATAAGTGATTTTGTGTCATTGGTTGAACATTTTGGTCATTTTCATCCTCCATAGGCTTATTCTAATCCAATTAAGGTTTTTAACCAATCTTGTGCATCCAATAATTGATTTTGTGTCATTGGTTGAACATTAGGTCATATTCGTCCTCCCTAGGCTTATTCTAATCCTATT